>OX463237.1:40108497-40708497 GCA_949820135.1 Sylvilagus floridanus | reverse complement strand
AGATCTTCTATCTACTGGTTCACTCCCCAGATGGCTACAGGGGTCAGGGCTGGGCCAGGCCAAGCCTAAGTCAGGAACCAGGAGCTTCATCCAGTTCTTCCCTATCTGCAGGGACCCAAACACTTAGGCCATCCTTTGCTGCTTTCCAAGGCTAATTAGGAAGGAGCTGGATCAGAAGTAAAGCAGCTGAGACAGGAAGTAGCACCCGTGTATTTTCTAATGAACATATATGACTATTGCTTCCTCTTTTCCTTTTCTTTTTTCCTCCCTTCTTCCCTCCCTCCCTCCCTCCCTCCCTCCCTTCCTCCCTCCCACTCTCCCACCCACCCTTCCTTCCTTCTGTAGGACACAGATATATACACAGAGAATGCTCCCAACCACTGGGCTGTTTTCCAGATGCCTGGTACTGGACTGGGTCAAAGCCAGGAACAGGCAACTCAGTCCAGGTCTGCCATGTAGTTGTAGTTGGCAGGAACTCTTTTTTTTTTTTTTTAAGAAAGATTTTATTTAATAAATATAAATTTCATAGGTATAGTTTTAGGAATATAGTAGTTCTTCCCCCATACCTGCCCTCCCATTCCTACTCCATCTCCCATCCCATTCTTCATCAAGATTCATTTTTAATTATCTTTATATATGGAAGACCAACTCTATACTAAGTAAAGATTTCAACAGTTTGCACCCACACAGACATACAAAGTATAAAGTACTGTTTGAAGACTAGTTTTACCGTTAATTCTCATAGTATAACACATTAAGGACAGAGGTCCTACATGGAGAGCAAGTGCACAGTGATGGCAGGAACCCTTTTGTTTCAATCGGGACTGCTGCCTCCCAGGGCCTGTGTTACTAAGAAGTTGGAGTCAGGAGCCAGAGCTGGGAATCAAACCCAGGCATTCAGATGTGAGATGCTGATAGCTTGAGCACTAAGCTTAGTACCTGCCCTGAGTAGTTCCTTTTCTATAGGCAAAAGGAAGACTTTTAAAATAAATAGAAACTATGCAGTGAGCTATTATAATTTATTCTAAGATGATATTTCATATGAGTCATTTAGAAAGATTTATGCTTTTGAATTGTGGAGGAATTATTTCTGCTTGGGTTTAGAAATAAGCTAGGAAGCAGCTTTATGGGTCTATTACTCCGCCTCTGAGGCCTCAAATGACAAACATGTATCAGTTTTTGGTACTTAGAGAACACAAATCAGATCACACTGTTCTCTGCTCAGGTGGTGTCAGTGAGCTAAGCAATGGCAAGGGTGCCATCCAGTATAAATACTTTCCTGTCTTATAATAGAGCCTGGTCGTGCAGCTTTTAAATGCACATGGTAAAGACATAAAATAATTTTCTAAGTAGCTTTTCATGTCTGAAAGTGTCTTAAATAACTACTGTAACATTGATACAGCCATTCAAAGATATTTTATGAGTTAGTAGTTGCCTTGAGTAGCAACATGTTGAGCATGTATGTATTTTTATTGTTTCTTTTATGTTAATAGGTAGTTGTATTTTATCTGTTGAAGCTATGCTATTGCTTGGGGAAAATAATAATTACTGCCTTGAAATGCCAAAGAAAACTAAGCAATAAAGTCAGAATATATTATTTCATGAACAGTAATACTTTTCTTACAATACAATGGAGGGAGCTATGTGAAACTTCCATAGTTAAAGAATACTTATGAGAAATTGTTTTGAGTGATTTTCACGTGATTATGGCTAGCCTTAATCCTAATTCCTTTCTCCTCGTAAGTTAAAAAACAAATATAAAATTTGCAAAACAAAACTGAAACCCTCCATCTAGCTGTGTGAAACTCACAGGGAGACCAGAGCTGAGGCAGAAGCTCTGATGCTCTGTCAGCCCAGGCTCTCACTTTGACTTGCAGTTGTACTGTTAACTCTCAGCACAGGCCCGTGCAGTTTTGGTTTTCCATAGGTGTATATGTGGAGTTTTTGACAGTCTGAAGTTAATAATTAGCATCTAGAAATTTCATGACCAATAGTTGTTAATCTCATTTTAAATGAAACGTATGGCTACCACATGTTGTTAGCAGCTAGCTGGCTTGTGGTGTTTGTCTCGCAGGACTTTGAGTGTGCAAGATGTCCCACGACCAGCCTCAAAGGGGTTCATAGAGAACATATGCCATAGTTTTAGGTCTACTTGTCTGGTGTGTGACTGTTTTAAAAGAGCCCTGTAGTTTGTTTTTTTTTTTTTAAGTTTGGCAATTTGCTATAGAATATGTTTATTTTAAATATGGAAAGCAGGAGATATATCATATAGGGTGGCAACTGAGTTTATATGTGGGATGTTTAATGGATAGATGTTATTTTGTGAGTTCTGCTGTGAACTGCAAACTGTGCATGTGTATAAAAGGTTAAGAGCCCGGGTAGCTGAGTGGGGTGCCATGCTGTTAGCAGACGACGAAAGCAGTATTACTCACCAGGTGCACGCCGTCAGCTCTGTAGAAGATTCCATCTTCATGGAGTCATCTCATGGCCCACTTTTTCTTGAAGCCAGGTAACATTTCCCACAACCAATGAGTTGTCCTTGTTGGAGTTTTTCCAACCAGAGAAACTGAAGCATTTTCTTCCCTAACCTTTTTGTTTGTTTGTTTAAATAAAACATTGCCTGTTGGAATAACTAACTTGCAAGGTGGAAAGAACTGATATTATCACTTTGGTTTGTAAAATGTACTTATGTGAAGAGTGATTTTTTTTAAATAGAAACTAGTGAGGATGAGAGATTTGAGTGCTGTGTGTAGCTTTGCCGTGGTTATAAGCATGGAGCACTCTGGCTTGCGTTCTGGCTTCTGATTCTGGACGTTTACGGGTTGCATTTGGTGATAACGTATGATCTGCTGGGACTTGTCTGGAGGCAAAGTAGTTTTGTACAATCTGAATTCTTGGCTCTTAATTCTTTTGCATATGCCAATGTGTTGGTCTTTTAATGGCATGTGACTTTTCTTCAAATCTGTTTAACCTCGTTGTAAAATAATCTAATAAACTAGAGAGTTTCTCTAAGCTCTTAATTCTGTTAAGTTTTCTACATCATGTCAGTTGTGTTTACTTAACTGAGACTTCAGTGACACTTGAATAAAATGTTGTAGCCTTGCCTTTCCTTCAAGGCTTTATCCTCTTCCTGGTAAGCTGTCATACTTGAGACTCGAGGGCGCTTGGCAGTGTTATTAACTGAGCATGCTCACAGACTCAGTCTGTGGTCCAGGCTGGCCCTGTTCTTGTCATGCGTATTCTGATTTCTTTTATGTCTTTACCTTTCATTCCATCATGTTACATTGTGTCCTTTGGTTGGTACTATTTTCACTGCCTGTCTCACTAACACCAAGGGCTTTGGTGTTGTTTTTTTTTTTTTTTTCTCTTTAATTAGCAGTAACCAAATTAATGCACACCGACAAATCTTCCTATCCCCTTTGGGATTTTTTTGGTAAATTTTGGGAGGGGTTCAATGTTTCCAAAGTTGACTTTAATTATTGCTCTTAGAAAAGTATTGTCACTTGTCGCTGAACTGCTTACAAGATAGCTTCTTGTTCCTGGGGACAGGAGATTGCACATTATGTTAAGTTCCACAGATGTGACCCTCACAAGTGTGAGATTTCAGCCCCGATTCTCATTTTGAAGGACAGTAGTGGTATTAAAAGTAATGGGTTGATTTGTCTTCTTCATTTCCCATACAAAGAAAATGTATAAAATTTTACATGTCTATTCCCAAGTAATAGCTAATTGCAAAGACATTTGTCTGTATTAATGTCTGCTTTATGTCATTTTCCTAAGATAATGGTTTAGCAGTGTACACATGGCTATATTGAAAAGGTTTTTGGTAAGCATTACTGTATGCAATTAGCCTGACAAGTGTGCTAATACTTCCCTAAAAGTAGACTGTTATGACTAGTGAAAAGTTTTCATTCTAATCATGTTTTAAATATTAATTATATTTTCTGACTACAGGCACGTGACACAAGCTGACCTCAAGAGCTCCACGTTTTGGCTTCGAGCAAGTTTTGGTGCTACTGTTTTTGCAGTTTTGGGCTTTGCTATGTACAAAGCATTATTGAAACAGCGATGATTAAAAAATTACTGGCCCTACCAAAAACAAATACTTTTATGTACATTCTGAATGCTTTAAATTCTGCTAGAAATATTGAGATATTTATACATGCAGAGTTACTTTATTAATATTTGTAATTCATGCATAAGAGTATTTTAATGATAGTTATAACTGCAGTATTAGCTAGTACATGGGAAGAAAATAGCTTAGCAGTCAAACTAAAATGGCTGTATTTCAGAGGCCAAAAGGGAATATTTTGTAAATAATGTACATATTCAGGCAAGATATGGTCTCCCAAGCTGAGATCTAGAAATGATGTTTCTAGACATTTCTCCAAGGTATTACTAGTGCCCACTTGGCTCACTCTCCTAGGTTTAAGTCAGCCCAGAGATTGATTTACTGATGGATCACTTATTTATTTTACATTTACACAGAGTCAGAATGATTCTTTGGTTCTATAAGTACATTGGGCACAATTTGCCATTTTTGTCTCCATTTTTAAAAACACGCAAGTCAATGTCAGCTTACCAACACAGCTTTCCTTCATCCACTTGTGGCGGGCCAGCCATGAAGCCATCGCGCAGTCTAGAGAATTGTATAGCTGAGTACGTGGCTCTCCTTTAAGGAAGAAGTAAGGTAAAAGCAGTTAGCAGAGATGTTAACTATGTGATTATGTTGCTTTGTCTGTCAGTACATTGAAATTTTATAGCCCTTTCAATCAAATGAGAAAAACAATTTGTATATTATCAATGTTTTTAGTTTAAATAAACAGTTGCCCTTACTACTGTTGAATTTCCTCCCAAAGTGTAAATCATTCTGTGATGGCTGTGTCTATTATAGTATATTACAGTAGCTGCATGTGTCATCAAGTGTTCTATATCTGGCTAGGATAACCAAGAGACAGCACTTTTTTAAATGATAAATCTAATGAATATAAACTCTCACGATAAACCTATTTTTTCCATCATTGACCTTTTCAAGTATTTAAATAAATAACTGCTGTGTACTGTGATCTTGAGTTTTTTGTCTTATAAAGTAAATATTTCAGTGCAGATGTGAATCAAGTCCTGTGGTTTCCATCTTTCTTAGATTGAAAATTATTTTTTCAACATATTAGTAATACTCATTAGGAAAGAAGTCCAGTGTGATTTAAATGTATAAAAGAAAAGCTATTTTAAAACTGTGGGGGAATCTATTTTTAGAAAAGGCCAAGTGTTGACTCCTGCACGTACCTCAGGAGTGTGGGTTCTCCTGTGTTCACTTGCTTTTTTTCCTCCTTTAACGTGTTGTCTTTCTTTGTGGTTTTGAGGGACATTTTTTTCCCAGGGTCACACTTTTTGAGCAACTAGTAACAGACTTACTTGCTCTATAACCCTGTAAAATAGTAAGTACCAAATTTATTTACATCTCGGTTCCCATCCAGCAACCTCCCTCCCCCCAATTTTCTCCCTAAATTTGAGGGAAATGAAGCAAAAATCTGGTGACTCCTTATTCTTATTTTTATTATTTTTTTGAGAATTTCCCATTTATTCAACAAATTTCTGTCAGTTACTTGGCTTTCAATAACAGTTGATTGTTCTGTCCAAGTCCCTTTTTGTTTTGACTGAAATACTGCTTTAGCTAATACGCCTCATAAATTGCTGTGCGGGGAAAGTGGTGTGTCTCGGCCTTTTCATTGGAAGTTTAATTGTCTTTGATTCACATGAAGGCAGACGGCTGCGCTGCCTTAGACCTACTCTCAAGGAGTCCCCCGACAGCTGCCTTCCTCTCTGGAAGATCAGTCCCGGGAGACAGGTGCTCAGAGGGCAGGCTTGCTGCTTTCTGCTCCACAACATAGAAGCTCATGTGGCTATTTTTGTTTATTTCACATCCACTTAAGAGACTAGTTAATCTGGGAATATACAGTAATAAGTTTGTTCTGGCTTTAACAATTTGCTCAGAAGATGCAAGCTGTAAGAATACTAAGAAAAAAATTAGGAAAATAGAACCTGAGAATCAAAAGGAAATCTTCACTTTACACCAATTGTATTATCTTTTTATATCAACTATTATCTTTTTTTTTTTTTTTTAATTTAAAGGCAGAGAGACAAAAAAGGATAGCTCTCTGATTCCCTAGCTCACTTCCTAAATACCCACGTAGCCTGGAACCAGAGGCCAAAGGCAGGGGTTGGGAGCTCAATCTGGAACTCCTGTGTCAGTGACAGGGACCCAGTTACTTGGACTGTCACCACTGCCTCTCATATTCTGCATTAATAGGAAGCTGGGGGCTGGTGCTAGCGGTAGCAGGTAAAGCCACCACCTGTGGTGCTGGGATCCCATTTGGGCACCAGTTCAAGTCCTGGCTGCTCCACTTCCAATCTAGCTCCCTGCTAATGTGCCTGGGGAAGCAGTAGAAGATGGCCCAAGTGCTTGGGCCCCTGCACCTACATAGGAGACCCTGAAGAAGCTCCTGGCTCCTGGCTCCTGGCTTTGGACCAACCCAGCTCTGGGCATTGAAGCCATTTGGGGAATGAACCAGTAGATGAAAGATCTGTCTCTCTGGAACACTGCCTTTTAAGTAAATAAATAAATCTTTAAAAAAGCAAACCAGAAAAAAACCAGGAAGGTAGAGTCAGGAGCAGAGCCAGGTATTGGCTCTTAACAGATGTCTTAGCTGCTAGGTTAAATGCCTGCCCCTGTGTTATCTTCTAAGTGGATCGTCTTGTGGCTGCTTACCACATTAGTGCTTTAATAGATGGATTTAAGACAATTTTGTGGAGAAGCATGGCCTTGAAGGTTTCTGGTTCTATGGTATGAAATGGTAGCTTAGACTTACTTAGAGCTTGAAGTCTGATGTCTCTTGCCGTTCGTGTCTTTCTTTCACATCTGATCAAGATGGGAACCATCTCTCACACTGTCAGCGGTGATAACTGCTAATTAGAATAGGAGAGGAGTGGCCTCTGAGGGTGGGGCGTTTGGGGAGCATGTCATCAACCATTCTGCACGAGCCTATGGAAAATGGGACTGAGGCTACCTAACATCAGCCAGTTAGAGAGAGGCACCAAAGAAGAAATACACCGATGAGCCAGACGTGAGAGAAATGAAGACTTTCCGATGGGAAGGCAGTGAATAATGAATAGCAGAGCAAAACACAAGCAGTGGTTCGGGTTCTTTGGTAGAGCATAAATCGTCCCTCAGTGGGCCCTCAGAATGCAGTGAGGTTAGCTTTGATGCCCTTTTGTCTGAACTCAGCAGTAAAAAGTCAGTATGGGGGTCAGCATCGTGGCTCAGTGAGTTAAGCCACTGCCTGCAACACCAACATCCCATTTGGGCTCCGGCTTCAGTCCTTGCTGCTCCAGTTCAGTCCAGCTCCCTGCTAATGTGCCTGGAGAAGCTGTGGAAGATGGCCAAAATACTTGGGACCCTGCACCCACATGGGAGATCTGGATTAAGCTCCTGGCTTCGGGCCTGGGCCTGGCCCAGCCCCAGCCATTGTGGCCATTTAGGGAGTGAACCAGGGAGTGGGAGAGCTTATCTCTCTCTCTCTCTCTCTCTCTCTCTCTCTCTGTGTGTCTCCTCTCTGTAACTCTGCCTTTCAAATAAATAAATCTTTTTTTAAGAAGTAATTATAAAGGTGCTTTTTTTCAAAATTTGAGATGCAGAGAGAGAACTCCCATTTGCTAGTTCGCTTCCCAGATGTCCACGACAGCTAAAGCTAGACTGGTCCAAAGCCAAGAGCTGGGAATTCAGTTCAGGTCTCCCACGTGGGTGTAGGGGCCCAAGGACTTGGGTCATCTTATACTACTTTCCCAGGCCTTAGCAAAGAGCTGGATCAGAAAAGGAGCAGCTGGGACTAGAACTGGTGCCCATGTGGGATGTCGGCGCTGCAGACTGGGGCTTTAATCCACTGTGCCACAGCGCCGGCCCCCTGGCATCATATTTTTAACATCTGTGTTTTCAGGAAGGTGATTTGGGGGTAAGTGCTTTTTGAGAAGCACCACACTTCAAGACGCTGAATTTAGTGTTCACAGTATGATCATGTTCCCCACAGGAAGCCCGACCTTTCAAATGCCTTGATCCCCAGATTCCCAGTCCAGTAACCCACTTTCTAAACCCCTAAGGTTGTAAGTACTTCTTGTCTCTCTAACTCTCAGAGTTAATGTCTATTTCCTGTTGGGCCTTTAGCTCTGTAGATGTCTCTGACCTGTGAGTATCACAGTTTGGTATCTCAGATTTCTGAAGTGTGTCCCAATTTCAAAAACTGTTCCTCACTCCCATGACACACTCAGACTTGTCTGTCTTAGTTATTTTGGATTCAGAAAGTCTGGACACCTTACTAGAGGGAGAGCTTTTTTACATCAGTAGGAAACACTAACTGACTTCACAGTGCCATTCTGGTTCCTAGCTGTGTTTTCCAGTAACAGTATTTTGCTCTGTAGATTTCATTTAAAATTTTTTTTTCTTTTTATTTGAGAAGCAGAGAGACAAATAGAGCATGCTGTTATCTGCTGGTTCACTTCCCAAATTCCATAACTGCCAAGGCAGGGCTGAGGCCAGACTGACAAACTGGAAACTCAATTTAGGTCTCCCCTGTGGGTGACAGAAGCCCAGTTACTTGAGCCATCCCTGCTGTCTCCCAGGGTCTGCATTGGTAGGAAGCTGGAGGCAGAAGTCAGAGCTGGGAAATCAAACCCACACACTCTGATGGGGGACACGGGCATCTTCACTACCAGCCTGAACTCCCCTTCCTTCTCTGCCTTTAGCACAGACAGTTGCAGAAGTCCTACAGGGAAACTGGGAAATTGTCATTGCATAGGGATTTAGAAGCAGAATGTCAGCTTCATACACAAAAGGGAGCTTTGCCAATATGGCCTTCATGTATTGAAAAAATTTCATATATAAGAACATCATTTTTGTCTTTGAGCATTTTTTTTTTTTTTAGATTTATTTATTTGAAAGACAGAGTTACAGAGAGAATGAGAGATCTTCCATCTGTTGGTTCACTCTTCAGATGGCCTCAATGGCCAGGGCTGGGCCAAGCCAAAGCCAGGAGCTTCATTTGGGCCTCCCACAAGGGTTCAGGGGCCCAAGGACTTGGGCCATCCTCTGTTGCTTTCCTAGGCAGGAGCTGGACTGGAAATAGAACAGCAAGCACTCTAACTGATGCCCATATGGGATGCTAGCATTGTAGGCAGTGGCTTGACCTGTTATACCATGACGTGAGCCCCCAGCATTTTTTTAAAGGTTTATTTAATTGAAAGAGGTACAGAAAGGGAGAGAAATCTTCCATCTACTGGTTCATTCCCCAAATGACCACAACATATAATATACATATATATATATATTATAAAATTATATGGGTATATATGCTGTGGTTGAACTCACAGATCGAAAATTTTAAAGGTCAAGATAGTGAATATTTGAGACTTTCACAACTACTCAACTCTGTCAATATGAAAGCAGCCAGAGATGATATGTAAACATAGAATATGAAAACATTCTAGTAAAGCTTTATTTAGGAACCCTGAAATTTGAATTTCACATAATCAGTATGTGCCACAAAATATTTTGATGTTTAAATTTTTTTTATGGTTTATTTACTTGAGTTACAGAGAGGGAGAGGCAGAGAGAGAGAGATATCTTCCACCCTCTGGTTCACTCCCCAAATGACCACAAAAACCAGAGCTGGGCAAGGCCAAAGTCAGGAGCCAGGAGCCTCCTCTGGGTCTCCTATGTGGGTGAAGGGGCCCAAGCACTTGGGCCATCTTCTGCTGCTCTCCCAGGTGTGTTTTCAGAGAGCTGGATCAGAAGTGGATCAGCCAGGACTCGTACCAGTGCCAATATGGGATGCCAGCCCTACTGATGGTGGCTCAATGCATTAGGCCATAGTGCCAGCTCCTTGATTTTTCTTTTTTAAGATTGATTTATTTATTTGAAAGGCAGAGAGGCAAAGGCAGAGTGTGAGACAGAGGTCTTCCATTTGCTGGTTCATTCCCCATGTGGCCACAGTGGAGCTGAGCTGATCCAAATCCAGGAGCCAGGAGCTTCTTCCAATCTCTCATGTTGGTACAGGGACCCAAAGACTTGGGCCATCTTCTACTGCTTTCCCAGGCCGTAGCAGAGAGCTGGAGTGGAAGAGGAGCAGCCGGGACTCAAACCCGGGTGCATATGGGATGCTGGTGCTCCAGGTAGCAGCTTTACCTGCTATACCCCAGCGCCAGCCCCTTGGTTTTTCTTACCCATTTAAAATATAAAAGTCCTTCTTGGCTCAATGCTGTACAGAAATTGACACAACAGTGTTTATTAGTCATTAAAAATGTTACCTGATTATTTTGGCATTTGGAAAGCTACAGTTCCAGGAAGAATTTAAAAATCTCATAGTCGGCTGGCGCCGTGGCTCAACAGGCTAATCCTCCGCCTTGCGGCGCCGGCACACCGGGTTCTAGTCCCGGTCAGGGCGCCGGATTCTGTCCCGGTTACCCCTCTTCCAGGCCAGCCCTCTGCTGTGGCCCGGGAGTGCAGTGGAGGATGGCCCAGGTGCTTGGGCCCTGCACCCCATGGGGAGACCAGGAAAAGCACCTGGCTCCTGGCTCCTGCCATTGGACGAGCGCGGTGCGCCGGCCGCAGCGCGCCGGCCACGGCGGCCATTGGAGGGTGAACCAACGGCAACGGAAGACCTTTCTCTGTCTCTCTCTCTCACTGTCCACTCTGCCTGTCAAAAAAAAAAAAAAAATCTCATAGTCATGGCTTGTGCGTATGGAAACATTCTGGCCATGCAGCTGGTGTTTGGGTTTTCATGTTTTCTGACCCAGTAGTTCACAGCGGCATGGTGGTCTGGTAAGCTGGAGCTAACCCTGGAGGGCAGTCTAGTGCTCAGAAGATAAAGGAGCCTTGGTTCTACTTCTGAGTCTGTCTGGAGCTTGTCTTTGGGTGCTTTATCCATGTTATTATTATTATTTGTAAGATTTATTTACTTGAAAGAGTTGCGCAGATAGAAGAGAGGCAGAGAGAGAGAATCTTCCATCTGCTAGTTCACTCCACAATTGGCCACAATGGCCGGAGCTGTGCCGATCCAAAGCCAGGAGCCAGGCTTCTTCTGGTCTCCCATGCAGGTTCAGGGGCCCAAGGACTTGGGCCACTTTCCACTACTTTCCCAGGCCACAGCAGAGCTGGATTGGAAGCGGAACAGCCAGGACTCAAACCGGCACCCATATGGGATGCCGGCACTTCAGGTTGTGGCTTTACCCACTACACCACAGTGCCGGCCCCTTTATCCATGTTTGTTTTTATCTTGTCCAGACTCTGTTTGCAACACATGAAAGGCAAAAGAATGCCAGAAAGATGTTTACTTGTGTGCGTGACCATGTGATGATGCTTCTTACTTCGTCAGATTTCAGATTCAGCATTTGAGGGCTTGTGGACCAAAAAGACCATCTGTCTAACCCCATGCTGTTAAAGCATACACTGAGCACAATAAGCGGAAGTGACTTCGGGAACCACACTCCATGTCAGTAGCAGAGTTGGGCCTGGGAGCCACGGTGTCCTGATTCCCAGGTCAGTGGTCCTGGCCACAGGGGAGCCAGCCTTCTGTGACTGGCTTCACTTTTGCCATTTGGTAGGTTTGCAGTATATTCCTTTCTAAAAGCCAAGTCTCAGGAGGACGAAAAAAAAGGTAGAGTCCCACAAAAGACTTACCATATTTTTGTTTCTAAAAAGGGTTCAAGTCAGTGAAGCAAATTTTCTGGAAGCCACGTGGTCTCCCCATGGGATTTTGCCTTCGTTTCTGGTAGGCTCATGGGTGGTTGCTGGTGTCTGGAGTGGAGTGCAGGCATGAGGGTTTGGTTTATTCCAGGTAGAGGTCATTGAGGGAAGTTGGTCGTTAATTACTCTTTTTAAAGTGTTCTTTATTGCTTAATTGTTATATTGTTGATTTTGAGAAAAAAAACATAGTTTTACTTTTTATTCACATCTTATAAAGGAAAAGCACCTTGGAACAGGATATTCAGTAGGGAAGAACTAGAAAAAAGTGTTGTCACTAACTTAACCGCCTTTGCCTGTTCTCTGCTGCACTCTGCCTCTGGGGTTTCTCTGCATCGTTACTCTCTCTGGAGCAGGGGTGGCTGAATGTGTCTTCACACATCCACTGCTCTTCCCTGGCCCCCTCTCAGATCCTTTCCTGTCTCCCCACATTCTCAGAGTGTGGTCACAGCTCCTGGGAACTTGTAAGAAATACAACTCTGAACATGCTCACCACCCCCCACCTGCACCTGCCAACACACACACGCCCTGGCCTACTGAATCAGAAGCTCGGAGGCTGAGATCCACCCCCACCCCCCGCACCCTACCTCCTGCCTCTGCCCTACCCGCCACCCCGTGATCCGTGTTGAGAACCACTGCACTAGATCTTGAAGAAGTCAGGGTGATTTGTGCCACAGGTTTTGCCCTCAATGAGGTTATAGTCTTTCTGTTTGGGCATTTAAGTGGTAAATTTGCTAGCAGTACAGCACTTTGTTTTTTTAAAAGACATTATGCATATGTATAATTTTTATTTAAAAATAGAACAAGTCCTTCAATGTCTTCCCCTTCCCCTTAGGATAAAATTCAGATCCTGAAGTGGTTCACAGAGCTCTGTAGGCCTGGCCCCACACCTCTGCAGCCACATCTGCATTCTCTGGCCACATTTCTGGGAATGCAGCTTGCTCATTCCCTCTTGCACTAAATGCCCACTCTGTCTGGGACCCTGTCGTCCCATCTCTTAATCCTTTGCTGTTCTCCACTTGGAATGCTCGTCTCTCTGATTTTTGCAAAGCAGTGTCATGCTTGTCACTCAGCTCAGTTTAAATGTCACCTCCCCAGAGCAGAGCCTTTCCAGATCACCTCTTCGAAGGGAGCTGCGCGGAAACCCAGGCTGCCATCACGCTGGATTGTCAGCATCTCTGCCTCCTTCCCACCCCCCCCCTTCCTCTTTCATGTCTGTTCCTCCATTTGTTAGGTGTACTTCCTTCGTGAAGGATGGGGCTTCTTCTATCTTAAACATCCCTGTATGCTCAGATCCTAGAACGGTACTTGGCACATAGTTGGTGCTCAGTAAATTTTGTTTTAAAATCAATACACGAACTGACAAATAAGTGAACTTCAGGCTATTTGCCTTAAAACTCTGTGAAAGTTAGTGCAGCTTATTGGGTTGAGTGAGGAAATCAAACTAAAGAAAACCAAAATAGTTCCTGCAGAGATGTCTAACACCTGGGTGAGGGGTAAGGCAGGGGAGCTCAGCAAGTTGGTGGAGGGCAATCAGATCCACTAGCCGCAGCCCTCAGTTAGGATCTGAACCTTTCTTCTAGCCACCTGGTCTGCCGGACTCCTCGGCCTGAGCTCTACAGTCTCCCACTCCTACACTTAGTTTTTATCAGGGGAGGATTCCATACTGCTCGGTCCTCCGTTTCTTCAAGAAATAGGTATTTGGAGCCTCCTTCGTGTGAGGCGCTGGGTAGGCTGTTGTGAACAGTAAAGAGGAAATGGTTACCGTGGAGGTGCCTTATGCAGAGACCTTCCCATGACAGGAGGTAGTGTGTAAATAAATGTTACTGCATGTGGAGAAGTGATAAGAACCCTAAGGCAGGAAACCAATACAAGTGGTGGGAGTTCAAGCAGAGAGATTTGTCTCCCACGGGGCCTTCTGGAGAGCTTGTTGGAGGAGGAAGTGTTCAGCTGGCACCTTGAGCAGAACAACAGGGTATCACGTTAAGTTGGTTTGCACTGAAAGAGTTGAGGTGACTGTGTGCCTCGTGCTTCCGGGGTGGGAGATCGGCGTCACCTCGCTGAAGGATTTGCCTCCCGCCTGCTGTAAATCAGCCGAGCCGCGTGCTTCTTTAAACCTTGTCAAAGGAGCAGCCAAATTTGAAAACTGCTGTGTCATAATGTGCTTGGAGCAGAATAGGTGTTATCTCAAGCAGCATGAAAGCCGTGGGGAGCAGTTCCATGTCAACAGGCATCAGATTATAACTGCCTTGCTAGCCGGGTGCAGATGTAGCATCTTGTACCCCAGTCAGGATTCTGCTACATTTTAGGAGTCACGTGGGGAGCCAGAGGTACTCTGCCAGAAAGGACCTTCCCAGCCCAAATAACTGTCCAGCAGTCAGTGAGAAAGAATTCAAGAGACGTCTGTCACCTGCTGAGAGAGCCTTCCTGCGTGGCCAGGACCACAGAGCTCCCACAGTTAGGGCCCTGGGAAGTGGGCCAAGGGAGCTTGCTGTGGGTGTCTCCTGGCTGGCTTCTCTGGGCCAGTGGAGCTACCTATCTTTAGAAGTCCCTGCTGCGCTCTCTCTCTGCCAAGCTGTGTTTGTGCTCCGTCAGATTTCTCAGTGTATCCTCTCTGTGGATGGTGAGTTTTAGAACAGGAAACGTGGGGTTCTGGAGGGACGACTTGTCTATGTTGTTTCACTAGGTGCTTGTTGAGAGAAGGAAGACAGGCCGCTGGTTGCTTACCCAACTCAGTACAGCATCTGGCTCTTAAACTGCATTCCTGTTGTAGGGGTTAACTTTCAACGCTGCCTCCACGGAACAGGCTGTGTGCTGCTTACACTGTATTTTAACTAAAAATCTAAAGAACACAAAAGAAATCCCCAGATCCTGACACTCCACGTGAAAGGTTTAGGGCAGGTGGAGGGGTGGGAAAGTGACAGGTAAGGATGTAGGTGAACAGGCAGTTCTTACCTTAGGTCGATTCACGGTGTGCAGGGATGCTTGGTGGGGGGATAGCCCGTTGTTTTCTTCTTGTGTGATATTTAGGGGTGCTTATTAAAAGGGGATTGCCAATCTGCCTATCTTGATCCCCCCTCGTCGAGATGACTTCTCATTCCCAGCTAGCAGGTTGGAGTCCCATTCATCTTACAGCAGGATACCTCTCTTAAGGTGTCTCCTCTCAAAAAAATAGAAGCAACAAAGCAACAGCTCCTTCTCAGAGAGGGATGGGGGTTATGGCAGACAAGGGTAAAACTCCTGTTGCAGAAGAAGAGGTGTTTTTGCTCATCATCTGTCCTTTGACTTCTCAGAGTCCCAGAGAAAGGAACTCAGTTAGCATTGCCCTGGGGGACCCTCTACAGTGCCCCAAACGGTGGGTGGAGGGCAAGGCGCCTTCTTGCTTAAGAAATTATTCTTGAGGCCGGCGCCGTGGCTCAACAGGCTAATCCTCCGCCTTGCGGCGCCGGCACACCGGGTTCTAGTCCCGGTCGGGGCGCCGGATTCTGTCCCGGTTGCCCCTCTTCCAGGCCAACCCTCTGCTGTGGCCCGGAGTGCAGTGGAGGATGGCCCAAGTGCTTGGGCCCTGCACCCCATGGGAGACCAGGAAAAGCACCTAGTACCTGGCTCCTGCCATCGGATGAGCGCGGTGCGCCGGCCGCAGCGCGCCGGCCGCCGCAGCCATTGGAGGGTGAACCAACAGCAAAGGAAGACCTTTCTCTCTGTCTCTCTCTCTCTCACTGTCCACTCTGCCTGTCAAAAAAAAAAAAAAAAGCTTAAAAAATTAAAAAAAAAAGAAATTATTCTTGAGCCCTTGCAGAGAGCAGGACAGCATACATGGGAACTGACAAGGTTGCAAAATGAAAATGGTTTACTTTCAGGGTGCAGTTGAAGCCCTGGGGATGGACAGATTCTCAAGTACTTTGACCTCTTGCCAGGACAAGAAAGCACTACTTAGAAACGTTGGGAAAAAGTATTTGGAAGCATCTGGATTTGTTGGTTCTCTAGTTTTCCTCCCCACTCCTACCTCCCCTCAAGTTCCAGGAAGAGTCCGACTTAGCCCCCTTCCCAGCAGTACAAGGCCAGGATCACCCTGGACCTCCCTCCAGACCGCCTGTCCATCTCCACACCACGTGGAAGCCCTGGCCCCGGGAGGAAAACTGCTGACCTAGAAACTCCCTCGTTCTAGCATGCAGCTGAGCTAAGCCTTTCTTTGGGGCCTGTTCTTCCAGCTTTCACTTTCCTTCCTTGTTTCCTTTATTTCTAGAATTCTGAGAGCTAAACTGTTCATTGTCTCTACCCATCATTATTAAGGGAGAGAGAGGCAAACATTCCCATGGTAACAGTTTCATCTCAAAATATCTGAATGTTATTAGCTGCCTTCCCACTCCAGGGAAAAGATGAGATTCTTTTTTTAAAAAAACCTTCATCCTCAGAATAAGGTTGACAGATCCTCTCCACACTGCAGGGAGCCCTGCCCAGATCAGGGGCAGAGACAGGAAAGACTCAGGGAGCCAGGCTTGTTTCTTAGCCAGCTGCACTCCTGAGCAGAACAGAGTGCTTCAGAAACCTAATGCTGCATGGTTCTGACACTGACCTAGAGAACTGCTGGCCCCAGGACCCTTGAGGGGGAAAGCAACAGTGAGCTCGAGATGAAGCAGCATAGACTTGGTTCAGAGATCACAGGCAGAGTTGAGAGAGAGTGCGACAGAGAGAGCTCTTCCATCCTCTGGTTCACTCCCCAAATGCCCACAAAAACCAGGTTAGGCCAGGCTGAAGCCAGAAACCTGGAGCTCAATTCAGATCTCCCACATGGGTGACAGACCCAAGTGCTTGAACCATCATCTCTTGCTTCTCAGGCTGCTCATTAGCAGGAAGCTGGAATTGGAAGCAGAGCTGGGACCCCAAACCCAGACATGTCCCATATGAGATGTGGGTATTCTAGGCAGCATCTTAACTACATTGCACCAAACACCTGCCCAAGCTCCACCCCTTAAAAGCAAGGGTGTCAAAGACTTTGGCCACCAAGATACATATGCAGTGAAAACAGCAAGAAGCAGAGTAGTCGGTAAGTCTGAATACTATTCATGGCTTATAAAGGGAAGAAGGATAAATACAGATAGGTACACCTTTATATACACGAGTATATGGTGCAGGAGTACCTCTCAGAGGGTATTACAGTCAGCTGGTCTTAGGAGAAGGCCTGGGGGCAGGCAGGAGAGAGAGCTGCTTTCTGTAGCTTTCAAAACTTATCTGTACAAATATTCCTTAATTATAAAGTCTACTTTTTAAAGACAGGTAAGAATAACATAAATCACGTTGATGAAAGAATTCGACATGACCAGTTTGGGGTGGAATCCGTTTGTAAAAGCTGTTAAGGTAAATGATGGGGGGAGATTGGTTTGCTTGCTTGCTCGTCTCTGGAGCAAGTTTGCTTTCTCTGAAAGTGTGTGTTGAGACAAGAGGCTTATAAACAAGATGTTCAAGGAAAATAAATTGAGCTCTCTGAAGGAGGGAGGTTGGAAGCGAACTTCCTCAAGCTCATGTCATATACACCCACCTACCTGCATTTGCACTTATCTCTTGTACTTTCTTCTTCCTGCAGAGAAACTGTCCCTAAGCAACCTCTTTACTCAAGCACTAGATTCCACCCCTCTGATCTGTATGCTCCAGCGATTCTCCCTCTTTCCTGCAGCATGGATTTTTTTTTCCCCTCTCCCTCCTGGATGTTTGTATTAACAACCACACATACTGTTATTTCTCCCAACTGAAAAAAAAAATCTTCCTGTCCTCATTTCTCTGTTCGCTTTACAACAGCATTGCTTGAAAGAATTTCTCCAGTGTCTCCTCCTATTTTTTTCTCTTTCTCTTTTAATTAAGTAATTTATTTGCAAAGCAGAGTCACAGAGAGGGAGAGGTCTTCCATCTGCTGGTTCATTTTCTAGATAGCCACAATGGCCAGGACTGGGCCAGGCTGAAGCCAGGAGCCAGGAGCTTCTTCCAGGTCTCCCACTATTCTCTTTTTAAAACTTGAGATATAACTCACATAGCATAAAATTTGTCCTTTTGAAGTGTGGTTTAAGATATAGTAGTTTTTAGTATATTCACAAAATTGTGTAACCACCACCAATTCCAAATACATTTCAGCACTCATAAAAGAAATCTATACCTATTGACAGTCACTCCCTTTATTAATTTTTCATTACTGTAGCGAGAAACCCAAGGCAAGCCAACTTTATAAAGAAAAGAGGTTTGTGTGGGAACATGGTTCAGGAGGTTCACAGTCCAAGATCAGGAAGGCCCAGTTGGTTCAGCATCTGTTCATGATGGCAGAGTCCTGAGGTGGCATCATAGGCGTTGCGTGGCAGGAGACCAGGAGCATGGGTGTCTGTGTCTGCGCAGCGTCTCTCCTTGCAAAGCCACTAAGGTTCAATCATGGACTCTCCCCCACCCTAATGACCTAATTCAATCTAATCACTTCTCCAAACATCAAAATTGGATTAAGTTCACCCTTTAGAACTATTAACATGAGGCTTTGGGGTCTGCATTCCTACATGAGCTGGGGGACAGATATTCAGACCATATCCCTTCTGGTTCCCACCCTTCCCTACAACTGCTAATCTACTTTCTGTCTCCGTGCACCTGGGTCTTCTGGACATCTCATCCAAATGGGATATCATGGTCTTTTCTGTCTGGCTTCTTCCACACAGTATATGATTTTCAAGGTTCATCCTTGTTATAGCGCACACAGGTCAGTACTAACCACCTTTATAAAGCTGAATAATATTCTGTTGTATGGATATTCCACATTTTTTATCCATTCATCACTTTATGTGTATTTGAGTTGTTTCCAGCATTTGGTTGTTATCATTAATACTGTTTTGAATATTAGAAGAACAATTTTCAGATTGAGTTATTTATTTGAAAGGCAGAGTGACAGAGAGGGAGAGATGGAGAAACATATCTTTCATCTGCTGTTACCCCCCAAGTGGCTATGGCAGCCAGATTTGGGCCGGGCTAAAGCTAGGAGCCAGGAACTCTATCCAGGTCTTCTTCAAGGACTTGAGCCATCTTGTGCTACCTTCCCAGGCACATTAACAGGAAACTAGATTGGAGGTGTGGCAGCTAAAACGTGAACGAGGACTCTGATTTGGGATGCTGCCATCACAGGCTGTTCTTAACCCACTGAGCTATTATGCCACAATGCTGGCTCCTAAAAAAAAATATATATATATATATATATATATATATATATATATATATATTTGAAAGGCAGAGTGACACAGAGAGAGGGCCCTCTTATCTGTTGCCTCACTCCTCAAATGCCTGCAAACAGCTGGGGCTGGATCATGTCATGGTCAGGAGCTCAGAACTCAATCTGGGTCTCCCACATGGGTGGCAGTGTCCCAAGTCCTGGAGCATCACCTGCTGCCTCCCATGATGTGCAGCAGCAGGAAGCTGGAATCAGGAGCAGAGCTAGGAACCAAGCCCAGGCAGTCTGATGTGGCATGTGGGTGCTCCAGATGGCATCTTTTATTTTTAAGATTTATGTATTTATTTGAAAGAGTTACACAGAGAGAAAAGAAGCAGAGAGAGAAAAAGGTCTTCTATCCGCTAATTCACTCCTCAGTTGGCTGCAACAGCCAATCCGAAGCCAGGAGCCAGGAGGTTCTTCCGGGTCTCTCATGCGGGTACAGGGGCTCAAGGACTTGGATCAGTACTGCTTTCCCAGGCCATAGCAGAGAGCTGGATTGGAAGTGGAGCAGCCGGGACTCAAACCGGTACCCATATGGGATGCCGGCACTGAGGCGGCAGCTTTACCTGCCACACCACAGTGCTGGCCCCTGCATGGCATCTTAACCACTACGACAGGTGCCTGCCCCTACTGTGAACAATTGCATTTAAGTTTTTGTGTGGAGATATGATTATAGTTTTCTTGGGTATATACTAGGAGTGGAATTGCTGGGTCACATAGTAACTCATGTTAAACATTTTGAGTAACTGTAAAACTGTTTTCCAACGTGACTGCAACATTTACATTCTCATCATTTTTTCCCACTGTCAACACTTGTTATTGTCCATCTTTTTGTATTATAGCCATCCCAGCTGGAGTGAAATCATAAGCCACTGTGGTTTTGATTTGCAGTTTAATAACTAGTGTTCAGCATGTTTTCATGTGCTTCTTGGCCATTTTTGTGTCCTCTTTAGAGAAATATCTATTCAAACCGCTGGTCCATTTAAAAAATATTTTATTTTCATTTTTTATTTCAAAGGCAGAAGGTCAGAGACCAACAGAGAAACAGAGATCTTCTGTCTGCTAGTTCATTTCCTTAATTGTCGTTTTATTGTTGAGTTGTAAGAGTTTTTGATAGATTCTGAATACGAGTCCCTTAGCAGATACATGCTTTGTAGATATTCCTCTCATTGGTGAGTTTTCTTTTCATTTTCTTGGTGGTGACCTTTGGAGCATATAATTACTCATTCTGATAAAGTGCATGTTATCTGGGCCTTTTTCTTCTGGCTGCTTTTGTTTTGTTTTGTTTTGTTTTTTTTTGTAACATAGCTAAGAAAGCATTGCCTAATCCAGAGTCACAAAGATTTATACCTGTATTTTCTCCCAAGAGGTTTAGCTCTTATGTTTAGATCTGTGATTCATTTTGACTAAATGTTCTATATTGTGTGAGCTGGGAAGCCAACTATGTTCTTTTGCATGGGAACATCCAGTTGAGTTGCTCTAGCATCATGTGTTGATAAGACCATTATTTTCCTATCGAATGTTCCTGGCACACTTGTAAGAACTTAGTTGGCCATGTTGTAAGGGTTTATTTCCCAATTTCATTCTATTGATCCATACGTCTGACCTTATATTTATTAGCAAAGCTTTGTAGGAAGGTTTGAAATATGGAGGTATGAGTTCTTTAACTTCATTCTTTTTTTAAGATTTTATTTATTTGTTTGAGAGGTAGAGTTACAGACAGAGAGGGAGACACAGAAAGAAATGTCTTCCATCCGCTGGTTCACTCCCAAATGGCCACAATGTCCGGAACTGGGTCTATCTGAAGCCAGGAGGTTCCTCTGAGTCTCCCATGCGGGTATAGGGGCTCAAGCACTCGGGCCATCTTCCACTGCTTTTACAGGCCATTGCAGAGAGCTGGATGGGAAGAGGAGCAGCTGGGAGGCTTACTCCACAACACTGGCCTCCCGTTCTTTTCAAGATTGTTTTGGCTATTCTGACTCTTTCACTTTTTTTTTTTTTTTTTTTTTGGACAGGCAGAGTGGACAGTGAGAGAGAGAGACAGAGAGAAAGGTCTTCCTTTTGCCATTGGTTCACCCTCCAATGGCCGCCGCGCTGTGGCCAGCACACCGCATTGATCCGATGGCAGGAGCCAGGTGCTTCTCCTGGTCTCCCATGGGGTGCAGGGCCCAAGCACTTGGGCCATCCTCCTCTGCACTCCCGGGCCACAGCAGAGAGCTGGACTGGAAGCAGGGCAACCGGGACAGAATCTGGTGCCCCAACTGGGACTAGAACCCGGTGTGCCGGCACCGCAAGGCAGAGGATTAGCCTAGTGAGCCTCGGCGCCGGCTCTTTTACATTTTTGTGTGAATTTAAGGATCGTATCATTTTCTTAAAAAAAAAAAAAAAAAAAAAAAAAGCCTGATTTTTGGAGGGATTGGTTTGCTTCTACAGATCAGTTGGGGAAGTACTGCCATCTTACCAATAATGTCTTCCAGCCTATTAACCTGGGATATTGTGGTGGAATGAGAAGGTGAAAACGTCATGCCAAGATGGCCACTGAGGTGAGAAGGTCATGCCAAGATGGCCGCTGACAACAGAAACTGCCTGGCAACAGGCCGTGATTGGATAGTTTCAGAAACAGCCTGGCAACAGAGCCTGCCTGGCAACAGGCTGTGATTGGTTAGGGCATAGAACGCCCCTTGACCAAATTGGCTGCCTTGACTATATAAGCAGCTGTAGCAACTGAAATAAACGAGTCTGCTGGCTGCTTGCCTCAGGATTGCTTTCACCCGACTCCCAGGGTCTGTGTGGTAACTCCGTGCCTCTTGCCCCCACCACGCTCCTCCTCTCAGAACAAATCCTCTCAGAAAGAAATCAACCGCAACAGGATATCATTGCATTTATTTCTTTAATGATGTTTGTAGTGGGTAGGCAGTTGGGGCAGTGGTTGAGAAGTTGCATGGGATACCTGTGTCCCTGATTGGAGGGCTTGGATTTGAGTACTGCCTCCACTTCCAGTTCTAGCTTCTGTAAAGCACACCCTGGGATGCAGCACTGTGGCTCACATTGGGCCTTTGCCACCCATGTGGGAGACCTGGATGGAGTCCCTGGTTTCTGATTTTAGCCTGGCCCAGTCCTAGCTCTTGGATGCATCTGGGCTTTGAACGAGCAGATGGAAGGTTTTTGTTTGTTTTTGGTGGTTTTTTTTTTTTTTTTTTTTTTTTTTAAGATTTATTTGTTTGAAAGGCAGAGTGACAGATGGAGAGGGAGATACACAGAAAGCGATGTCTTTGATCCACCAGTTCACTCCTCACATGTCCGCAACAAGTATCAGGCCAAAGCCAGGAGCCCAGGATTCCATCTGGATCTCCCATATGAGTGATGAGGATCCAGGCACCTGGATCCTGCTTTCCCAGGCACATTAGCAGGGAGCTGGAATGGAATCAGAGCAACCAGAACTGGAATTGGCACTCCAGTATGGGATGCTGGTATGGCATGCTTTGGCTTAACCTGCTGCTCCACCCCAAGATGGAAAACTTCTGTCTCTCCACTTTCCAAATAAATTTTTTAAAAATTTGAATGATGTTTATAGCATTTAGTATATAACTATTTTATCTGATTAATTAAATTTATTCCAAAATATTTTATTCCTCTTAATGTTATTATAAATGGAATTGTTTTAATCTCATTTTCAGAATATTCATTACTTGGGGCCGGTGCTGTGATGCAATGGGTTAAAGCTCTGGCCTGCAGTGCCAGCATCCCAAATGGGTGCCAGTTTGAGTCCTGGCTGCTCCACTTCTGATCCAACTCCATGCTTATGCACCTGGGAAAGCAGGAAAGGATGGCTCAAGTCCTTGGGCACTGGCACCCACATGGGAAACATGGAAGAAGCTCTTGGCCTCACAAATGGAAAACCTCTCTCTTTGTCTCTACCTCTCTTTCTAACTCTGTCTTTCAAATAATTACTTATATATAGAAATGCCATTGATTTTTTTAAAAGATTTATTTATTTTGAAAGAGCTACAAAGGGAAAAGGAGAAACACACACAGAGAGAGATATCTTCCATCTGCTGGTTTATTCCCCAGATGACCACCATGGCCAGCACTGGGCCAGGCCAAAGCCAGGAGCTTCATCTGGGTGTCCCATGTGGGTGGCAGAGGCCCAAGCACTTGGGCCATCTTCTGCTGCTTTTCTCAGGCCAATAGCAGGGAGCTGGATCAGAAGTGGAGCAGCCAGGACATTAACTGGCATCCATATGAAATTCTGGCATTGCAGGTGGTGGCCTTACCCACTATGCAATAATGGTGGCCCTCATTGATTTTTTTATATATTAATCTTGTAGCCTGCAAATATTAGCTCTAATAATTTTCTGTACATAAGATCATGTCATCTGTGAATAGTTGTATTTCTTCCGTTCTAAATTTCCTTTTGTCTGTTTTTCTTGGTTCCCCTGCCCAGAACCCCGGTTGTACAACGTTAAGTGTAAGCAACAGGAATAGACATCTTTGTTGAGTTCCTGCTCTGAAGGGGAAAGCAATCAATCATTTCAGCATCAAGAATGATGTTAGCTGTGGGTTCTCCATTGGTATTCCTTGTCAGATTAAGTAAATTTTCTTCTACTCTTAGCTTGTTAAGTGTTGTTATCATGAAGATGTTGGGGTTTCTCAGGAGCTTTGTCTGTGTCTGTAGAAATGGCCATTTAGTTTTCATCCTTTATGCCATTAGTCCGATGTGTTACACTGATTTTTCTGTGTTGAAGCAGCTTTCAGTTTGCTAATACTTGGTTGAGAATGTTCACGTCTACAGCTTAGGGGATATTGTGCTGTTTTCTGTGGTGTCATTATATGGTGCGTGGTATCAGAGTAATACAGGCCTCACATAATAAAGGGGAAGTGCTCCTGTTATTTTCTGAAGCAGGTTGTGGAAGGCCAGTGTTCCTGCCTTGCCAGCCCCTCTGTCCAGGCCTCCGTTGTGGAAGGTCAGTGTTCCTGCCTTGCCAGCCCCTCTGTCCAGGCCTCCGTTGTGGAAGGCCAGTGTTCCTGCCTTGCCGGCCCCTCTGTCCAGGCCTCCGTTGCTGGCCTCTGCTCCTGCACTGGGTCTCGTAGTGATCGAGGCCCTGGAGGCTGAACCCAGGACACCATTTCTATCTCTTCCCAGAACTGTGAGATTTCACTGCTCTCCTGAGCTTAAACACCAGCTATATGCCGAAGTCTCTCCGATTTGAAGTCTGACTGTGATCTCTCTTCATCTCTAGATAAATGCCTACTGGACATTCACACATGGATGTGGACTGTGTGTCTCAGACTTAGCATGTCCAAAATCACACCTTTGACCTGTTTCACCGAACCCCGCTGCGCCCACCTGTCTTCCCGCTTGTTGTTAATCACTTGACCTTTCCAGCTTCTCAGGCCAGAAACGCCAGAGTCATCCTCGTTCCCTCCTGTCTTCTTGCTCTCCACGTTCCTTGATTAGTAATTTCCGTTGGGCCCGCCTTCAGAATGACCAGTGCAGGGGCCGGCACTGTGCTGCGGAGGGTGGAGCCGCTGTTTGGGACACACGTTCAAGTAGCTGCTCCTCCACACTTCTGACCTGACTTCCTGCTAATGTGCCTCAGAGGCGGTGGATGGCAGATGAAGTGCTCGGATTTCTGCCCCCGTTGTGAGAGACCCTGATGCAGTTCCTGGCTCCTGGCTTTGACCTGGCCCAACCCTGGCTGTTGTGGGCATTTGAGGAGTGAACCAGTGAGCGGAAGGTTCCTCTCTCTCTCTCTCTCTCTCTCTCTCTCTCTCTCTCACTGCTTCTCAAAGTAATTAATTAATGAAATCTTCAAACAGAAAACCGCTCATTGCTTCCTGCATGGTTTGGTTACCACACTGGTCTTTCTGTCACTGGGTTGTAGTGGATGTCCCACTGTGCATCTCCACTTCCCCTGTAGCCGGTCTTCATGTTCTCAAGGCAGTCACCACTGGAGAGAGTTCCCATCATTAGTCGGTGTTGATTTTTGTCAGTTGATTTTCCACATCTATCCATCCAGTCACATAGCTTTCCTTTTTCAGTCTGTTAATATAGTAAATTGCATTGATTTTCAAATGTTAAACCAACTTCGTATTCTTAGGATTACTTCTATTGATTGTGATGTTTCACCCTTTTCATATATGTTGGAGTTGATTTACTAAAATTTTAAGAATGCTTGAGTCTTTTTTAAAAATTTATTTTATTTATTTGAAAGAGTTACAGAGAGAGGTAGAGACAGAGAGAGAGGTCTTCCATCAGCCAGAGCTGCGCTGATCCAAAGGCAGGAGCCAAGAGCCTCCTCCAGTCTCCCACGTGGGTGTGGGTGCCCAAGGACCTGGGCCATCTTCCATTTTCTTCCCAGGCCACAGCAGAGAGCTGTATTGGAAGAGGAACAGCCAGGACTCAAACCAGCACCCATGTGGGATGCCAGCGCTTCAGACCAGGGGTTTAACCCACTGTGCCACAGCCCCGCCCCGAATGCTTGAGTCTTTATCCATGAAGGATATTAGGCTATCATGTTCTTTTTTTTTTTTTTTTTTTTGGACAGATAGAGTCATAGACAGTGAGAGAGAGAGAGAAAGGTCTTCCTTCCGTTGGTTCTCCCCCCAAATGGCCGCCATGACCAGAGCTACACCGATCTGAAGCCAGGAGCCAGGTGCTTCCTCCTGGTCTCCCACACGGGTGCAGGGGCCCAAGCACTTGGGCCATCCTCCACTGCCTTCCTGGGCCACAGCAGAGAGCTGGACTGGAAGAGGAGCAACCAGGGCTAGAACCCGGCGCTGGCCCCTCTTTTTTTTTTTTTTTTAAGTTTTATTTATTTATTTGAAAGAGTTACACAGAGAGAGAAGGAGAGGTAGAGGTAGAGGTAGAGAGAGAGATCTTCCATCCACTGGTTCACTCCCGAATTGGCTGCAACAACCAGAGCTGGACTGATCAAAAGCCAGGAGCCTCTTCCAGGTCTCCCACGTGGGTGCAGGGGCCCAAGCACTTGAGCCATCTTCTATTGCTTTCCCAGGCCATAGCAGAGAGCTGGATAGGAAGTGGAACAGCTGGGACTCGAACCAGTGCCCATATGGGATGCTGGCACTGCAGGCAGCAGCTTTAGCTGCTACACCACAGCGCTGGCCCATGTCATGTTCTTCTTTCATATATGTCTGTTGACCTTGCTATTAGAGTAATGCTGACTCATACAATTAGTTAAAAAGAGTTCTCTGCTTTTCATATATCTGGAAAAAATTGTGTGGAATGTATATTTACTTTTTTTAAAGTTTTTTTTTTTTTCTTGGAAGGCAGAGCAACAGAGAGAATCAAATCTTCCATCTATTGATCCACTCCCCAGATGCTCACAACAGCCAGGGTCTACTCCTGGTTGACCTCCTGGTCTAGCTCCAGGCTAAAGCCAAGAGCCTAGACTTCGTGTCGTCTCCAGTGTGGGTGGCAGGGACGTAAGTCCTTGAGCAGCAGGTGGTAGGTGCACATGATCAGGGAGCTGGATTGGAAGCAGAGCTGGAACGCAAACCCAGGTCCTCTGAGAAGGGGTGCAGGCACCCACCACATCTACCTCGTTTACTTTAATTCACCTTTATGTTCAAAGTAAGTTTCTAGTAGTTGGGTATTGGTAGGCTTTTGGATTTATTTTTGTTTTAAATTGACTTATGTTCTTGAAAGGCAGACTGACGCACACGGATCCCTTCGATCTGATGATTCATTCCCCAAATGGCTGCAATGTCCAGTGCTGGTCCAGGCTGAAGCCTGACGCCCAGAACGCCATCTGGGTCCTCTTTGTGGGTGGCAGGGGCCATCTTCCTCTGACTTCCCAGGTGTGTTAGCAAGGAGCTGGGTCAGAAACAGAGGTGCTGGAACTCCAACCAGTGCTCTGGTACGGATGGTGGCATCATCACAAGCAAAGACGGCCCTCTGTGACATGAAGCTGACCCTGGTTTTGGCTTTTTGATCATATGTTTTTATTTATTTGAAAGATAGACAGAGATAGCCCGGCGCCGTGGCTCAACAGGCTAATCCTCCGCCTTGCGGCGCCGGCACACCGGGTTCTAGTCCCGGTCGGGGCGCCGGATTCTGTCCCGGTTGCCCCTCTTCCAGGCCAGCTCTCTGCTGTGGCCCAGGAGTGCAGTGGAGGATGGCCCAAGTGCTTGGGCCCTGCACCCCATGGGAGACCAGGATAAAGCACCTAGCACCTGACTCCTGCCATCGGATCAGCGCGGTGTGCCGGCCGCAGCGCGCCGTCCGCAGCAGCCATTGGAGGGTGAACCAACGGCAAAAGGAAGACCTTTCTCTCTGTCTCTCTCTCTCACTGTCCACTCTGCCTGTCAAAAAAAAAAAAAAAAAAGATAGAGATAGAGAGAGGAATCTCTTCAGTCCACTCTTCAAATGCCCACGACAGCCGGAGCCGGGTCAGGCTAAAGCCAGGAGCCTGGAGCTTCATTTTCATCTCCCACGTGGGTGGCAGGGACCCAAGGACTTGAGGCTTCACCTGCCGCCCCCCGGGGTGTGCATTAACAAGGAGCTGGAATTAGAAGCGGAGCCGGAACTCAGACCTGGGCATGTGACATCCCAGCAGCATCTTAACCATGGCACCAAACACTCACCCAGGGTCTTGGGTTTTTCATGCAGTCTAGTGATAACTGTGCTTTATTCTAGTGGTTGTTCTAGTATTTATAGTATGTATCTTCAGCTTATCATCATCTGCCTTCAAATGTTATCATACCCCTTTACCTATGGTAAATGACCCTTACACCTGTGTGCCACCCTCTCTTCTGGCCTTTGGGCTACAGTGATACATTTTACTTTTACATCTATTGTAGACCCCATGCTGCTGCTGATTTCCCCCTTTAAACAGTTAATTGTCTTCCAGAGGCACCCAAATAAAGAGAAAAGGTGGCCAACGTCTAAGTGTGCACTGTTATCCCTGATGTTCTTTATTCCTTTCTCTGGAGCCAGATGTCTCTTCGGTGTCGCTTGCCTTTCCTCTGAAGGACTTGTTTTTGCTTTTCCTGTAGTGCAGCTCTGCTAGTGATTAATACGTTCAGCTTTTATGTGTATGAAAAAGTCTTCTTCCACTTTTATTTTTAAAATATGTACTTACTTGTTTAAGAGGCATCTGTTGGCTGACTCCTCAACTGCCCACAGTAGCCAGGGCTGCAGCTGGCCAAAGCCATGAGCCAAAAACTCAGTCTGAATCTCCTACATGAGTGTCAGGAACCCAAGTACTCCAGCCATCATCTGCTGCCCAGGGTTTGCATTAACACGAAGGTGGAATCAGGGGCCGCATATGCAGGCCACCCAACCAGTGCTTAACCCACCGACTGCACAGCTTCATCCTCATTTCTCGGAGTTATTTTCACTGGATAAAGAATTTGAGAGTCACAGTTCCTTTCAGTGTTTATATATATATATATATATATATATATATATATATATATATATATGCATATGGATATATGTGAACCAACGTGCCACTCCACTGTCTTCTGGCTTGCATTGTTAATGAGGATACATCTGCTGTCTTCATTTTTTCTCTGGATGCAGTGTGTCTTCTCTTAGGCTGTATTTGTGATTTTCTCTTTTTCACTGGTTTTAATCTATTTGAAGATGAAATACCTAACTTCCTATGCAGGACCTCTGTCCTTAATGAGTTGTATTATGAAAGTTAAATGTGATACTTGTTCGCAAATAGCTATTGCCTGTGTGTGCACAAATTGTTGAAATATTTACTTAGCATAGAGTTGGTCTTCTGTGTACAAAGTTAATTGAAAATGAATGTTAATGGAGAAGAGGACTGGGAAGGAGAGGGGGGGAGAGGAGGAGGGGTAGGTGTGCAGGTGAAAGGGCAGGTATGGTGGGAAGAATAACTATATTCCTAACGTTGTACTTATGAAATTTATATTCATTAAATAAAACATTTCTTTGGAGAAAAAAAGAAGAGGATGGATATTGGGTTAAGCAACTAGCACTCTGAATGTGCAGATTATGAAAATAGATAATAAATAAATAACAAAGAGAGCAAAAAAAGAAAAAGATTCAATGTATTGTGCTTAGTATTCATTGAGCTTTTTTTTTTTTTTTAAGATTTATTTATTTACTTGAGAGGCAGAGTTACAGAGAGAGAGGCAGAGAGAGAGGTCTTCCAACCACTGGTTCACTCCCCAAATGGCTGCAACTGCCAGAGCTGGGCTGATCTGAAGCCAGAAACCAGGAGCTTCTTCCAGGTCTCCCACGTGGGTACGGGGCCCAAGGACTTGGGCCATCTTCTAGTGCTTTCCCAGGACATCAGCAGGGAGCTGGATCAGAAGTAGAGCAGTGAGGACTTGAACCAGCACCCAAATGAGATGCGGACATCGCAGACAGCTTAATCTACTATGCCACAGCACCAGCACCTCATTGAACTTTTTTTTTTTTTTTGACAGGCAGAGTTAGACAGGGAGAGAGAGAGAGAGAGAGACAAAGAGAAAGGTCTTCCTTCCGTTGGTTCATCCCCCAAATGGCCACTATGGCTGGCACTGCACTAATCCGAAGCCAGGAGCCAGGTGCTTCCTCCTGGTCTCCCATGGGGTGCAGGGCCCAAGCACTTGGGCCATCCTCCACTGCCTTCCCCGGCCACAGCAGAGAGCTGGACTGGAAGAGGGGCAACCGGGACAGAATCCGGAGTGCCTTCGCCGCAGGCAGAGGATTAGCCAAGTGAGCCGCGGCACCAGCCATCATTGAACTTCTTATACCTGAGCATTTACAGTTTGCAGCAAATATAGAAAAAATTTTGACCGTTATTTCATTATTTTGACCATTATTTTTCTATTAATTTTAAAGATCTTTTTTTCTCTTTGTACTTCATTTTAGATAGTTCCAATGACTATGTCTTCAAGTTCACTGATCTTTCCCTCTTAATCCTGTCTGTGTATGTCTCATCTAGACGTTATATTTTTCATCTCTAGAAATTCGATTTGGGTAATTTTTTGTCTCCCCAGCCTCCCTACTTCCGCCTTTGCCTACGTTCAGGCTTTTCCCAACACAACAACCAGAGAGACTGCTGAGATGCAGCATGCTGTGGTTCGGCTCAGACCCTCCCAGTGGCTTCTCATGTTACTCAAAGCCAGAGTGACAGACGCCACATGGTTTCAGCTGATATCACCTGTACTACTCTGATTTCTTTTTCCTTTTTTTCTAAAGATTTATTTATCTGAAAGGCAGACTGACAGAAGAGAGAGAGATTGATTTTTTTATCTGCTGGTTTACTCCCCAAATGGCTGCAACGGCTGGTCCAGTCTGAAATCTGGATACCAGAACTCCATTCAGATCTCCCAAGTCGGGTGGCAGGGGCCCAAGCCCTGGGGCCATCTTCCACTGCTTTCCCAGGTGCATTAGCAGGAGCTGGATCAGAAGTGGGGCGTTCGGGACTCTGATATGGGATGTGGACGTTGCTAGCAGCAGCGTAGCCCGCTGAGGCACACAGCCAGCCCCAACCACTCGGAGTTCTCTTTCCTTCCGCCCTCTCCAGTCGGTCAGGTGTCCTCCCATGCAGAGTGCCCAGGAAGTGCCTCTACTCCTTCAGAGTATGCCCGAATGCTCGTCTCCCAGAGAGCCACATTGCACGGTGGCTCATCCCACGTCACCCCTCACTTCAGGGGCCTCTTCAAATGTCACTTCTCCAAGGTCTTTCCTGCCCACCCTGCTTGAAACTTTGGCCCTGGGGGCTGGTGCTGTGGTGTAGCCGGTAAAGCCACCGCCTACAGTGCCGGAATCCCATATGGGCGCCGGTTCGAGTCCTGGCTGCTCCACTTCCCATCTAGCTCTCTGCTGTGGTCTGGGAAAGCAGTACAAAATGGCCCAAGTCCTTGTGCCCCTGCACCCATGTGGGAGACCCGGGAGAAGCTCCTGGCTTCAGATAGGTGCAGCTCCAGCCATTGTGGCCATCTGGGGAGTGAACCAGCGGTTAGAAGACCTCTCTATCTGCCTCTCTGTAACTGTGCTTTTCAAATAAAACAAATCTTTAAAAAAACAAAAACTTTCCCCCACACATGCCGGGCTTCCTACCCTGAATGTTTGCTCCGTGCTCTGTAGCTCCTACCACCGCCTTCCGTGCTGCAGCCCTCTGTGTATTCAGTTCTGTTAGATGTGTGCCTCCTGGCACTGTAAGCTCTGGGAGGACATCATTTTTGCCTGTTTTGTTCACTGCTTTACTTCCGGCTGCTGGAACAGTACCTGGGTCATAGCAGTTACGTATTTGTTGAGTGGATATGTAAATGAGAGGCATTAGTACAGAGGAATGGATGGGGGCATGGTTAACAGAGCTGTTCCCAAAGCCCTTTTCACATACCACGGACTTCATAACCCAGAGGTACAGATATTACCATCATCCCTTTTATGAGTGTAGCAGTTCTGAGGCTAAAGGAATTTGTTGTTTTTGTTTTAAAGATTTATTTATTTATTTGAAAGGCAGAGTTACAGAGAGGCAGAGGCAGAGAGAGAGAAATCTTTCATCTACTGGTTCACTGTCCAGATGGCCTAAATGGCCAGAGCTGGACCAAACCAAAGCCAGGAACCAGGAACTTCTTCTGGGTCTCCCATGTGGGTGCAGGGGCCCAAGCACTTGGGCCATGTTTGGCTGCTCTCTCAGGCCATAGCAGAGAGCTGGATGGAAAGTGGAGCAGCTGGAGCCACAGCTCACTAGGCTAATCCTCCGCCTCGCGGCGCCGGCACACCGAGTTCTAGTCCTGGTTGGGGCACCGGATTCTGTCCCAGTTGCCCCTCTTCCAGTTCAGCTCTCTGCTGTAGCCCAGGAGTGCAGTGGAGGATGACCCAAGTGCTTGGGCCCTGCACCCCATGGGAGACCAGGAGAAGCACCTGGCTCCTGCCATGGGATCAGCGCGGTGTGCTGGCTACAGCACCGGCCGTGGTGTGCTGGCCACAGCGCCGGCCGCAGTGGCGATTGGAGGGTGAACCAACGGCAAAGGAGAGCTTTCTCTCTGTCTCTCTCTCTCACTGTCTACTCTGCCTGTCAAAAAAAAAAAAAAAAAAGAGTGGAGCAGCTGGGACTCAAACCTGCACCCATATGGGATGCCGGCATTGCAAGCAGCCACCTTACCCACTATGCCACAGCGCTGGCCCCTGAGGCTAAAGGAATTTGAAGAACCAGTCACAGACCCAGCTAAGCCGTGTATCTCAGCCTTGAGCCCATGCCCTCCGTCTGCAGGTGCTGTGTTTGAGGTTAGTGCCCAGATAGCAAAGGTCTTTAGGGACCTGGAGAAGGGCTCCTCTCAGCTTTGTTTCTTGAGGGAAAGGGCAGCTCCATGGACTTGTTACAAGCAAATCCACCTTTCAGAATTACAGCATCCTTAAAAAACCCCAGCGTGGCAGAGTGAGCACACCACCTGCAGATGCCCAGGAGAACCTGGGGCTTATTTTTAGCCAGATAGGAAAAGTGCCGGATCTCTTCTAGGTGAGCTGGCAGCTGGCGGGCTGCTGATACAGCTGTGTTTATGTAAGCTGGTGGCAGAGGGCAGTGCATGGGTGACGGTGGAGCCACCTCCGCAGCTGCTGGGGCTCTGACACCCAGCTCATTCTGGTGGGAAGTCCTGGGTCAGGAGTTCTTGCCGAAGAGAGGGGGGCATGCAGAATATTTGGAGGTTGCAAAGAGCATGCAGGCTGCTGGCTCCCCTGAGTCAGATCCTTTATCAAAGCAGTCCCTTAGAAGACCTGTGCACTAGTTCCTATCCTCTTCCCGCCCTGTTTTCCAGGGGTGAATAAAAGAAGAGAAGCTGTTTCAGATGATGCGGTTGTAAAGCGTGGCTGCGCTCCTACTTGTGACCTACCTCTCAGGCGTGCACGTGGAAGCAGTGTGTAACTCCCCACGTGTGCAGGCTGTGTGATACTGGGCTCCTCTCTTCTCACGGAAGTCACACAGCAAGGCTTTTTTTTTTTTTAATATTTATTTTATTTATTTAATTGAAAGAGTTACACAGAGGGAGAAGGGGAGAGGGAGAGAGAGAGGTCTTCCATCCACTGGTTCACTCTCCAGTTGGCTGCAACAGCTGGAGCTGCGCTTATCTGAATCCTGGAGCCAGGAGCTGCTTCTGGGTCTCCCACGTGGGTGCAGGGGCTCAAGGACTTTGGCCATCCTCTACTGCTTTCCCAGGCCATAGCAGGGAGCTGGATTGGAAGTTGGGCAGCTGGGACTCGAATCAGTGCCCATATGGGATGGCGGCACTGCAGGCAGTGGCTTTACCCGTTACACCACAGCGCCAGCCCCCAGCAAGTCTTTTAAAGGAGTTACCCATGGGCTCTCTCAAGGAGAACCAAGGTAGAATGTTTCTTCGTGGGGACTTTTTTTTTTTTTTTTTTTTACCTTGCGTTCTGAAAATGTTCAAAGAGGAACAGAAGTAGAGCGAGTAGTATATTGAACAGCATGGCCAGTCTTGTCCCGCCTGTCCCACCACTCACCCTATGGTTATTTTATAAAGTCACAGACAGCACGTCATTCCATCTGGAGATATTTCTGTGTGTGCCTCTCGTGTACAGGGAGTCTTTTAAAAACAAAGCAGCCACAGCACCATCTTCACACCTCAGTGAACTCTTTCTCAAGATCAGATATTGTAGTGTTCAGATTCTCTCACTTTTTTTTTTTTTAAAGATTTTTATTTATTTACTTGAGTAGAGGTAGAGCTACAGCGAGAGGGAGAGACAGAGAGAGAGGTCTTCTATCCACTGCCCAAATGGCCGCAATGTCCAGAGCTGGGCTGATCTGAAGCCAGGAACCAGGAGCTTCATCTGGGTTTCCCATGTGGGTGGCAGAGGCCCAAGCACTTGGCCCATCTTCTGCTGCTTTTCCAGGTCATAGCAGGGAGCTGGATCGGAAGAGGGGCAGCCAGGACAGGAACTGGTGTCCCTATGGGATGCCGGTGCTGCAGGCGAAGGCTTAGCCTACTACGCCACAGTGCCGGCCCAAGTTAGTTTTTTTTTTTTTAGACTTGGTTTGTTTAAATCAGGATCCCAGGATTCCCCCCCCCCCAAAACAAACAAACAAACAAACAAACAATGGTGGTGGGAGGAGAAAGATTCATCTTTTTCCTTCCTCTTTTGCAATTTGTGCTGCAGAAACCAGGTCATTTGCCCGATGGAGGTTTCCACGGTCTGGATGTTCCTGACCATATCATTTGGCTTTCTCTGTAAGTGCAGCTCACTGCCCATTTAGTTCCTGCAGATTGGTAGTTAGAGCCAGAGATTTGATCAGATTCACGTTCAATTCTAGAGTGAAAACACGTCATAGGTGGTGCTGTGCGCTTCCACTGGACCCAAGGGGAATCTGGTTTCTTGTAGTGAGTAGCCTAGAACTACTGTCTCCACCCACCCATTGACTGCCACCTAATGAATTTTAAAGGACAAATGTGGCTGCTGTGGCTTTCTCTGAGTTGTTCACAGAAAAACACTTTCTGGAAAGTGCAGTATTGTCTGTTTAAAATTCTCCAGTCATGACAACAGCCCTGGAAGTCAGCCCTGGCGGCTGCACCATAAAGCTAACCCAGGTCACCTTGGGGAAGCAGCCCGGCCATGGGCACTGTGTCTGGGTCACCTGTGTGCAGTGGCAGATCTTCCCCACTAGAGGACACTGTGGCTCCAGGACTTCACGTGGCTCTTAGCCAATCTTGCTACTCTAACACCTCTCAGAAGACAGTCTGTAGTGTGCATTTATTGGGCACCATGTGTTTCTTGTGTCAAGGAGAACGCCAAGGTTCTCATGGTGCTGTTTCCTGGGGTGGTTTCTCTGTGTTTCCCTTTATAAAAAGAGGGGCTGCCTCTCTTGGAAAACCATTCTAGCCCCTACAGGGAGACCACTTCCGTTTACCCAGTTGGGGTCTTTAAACTGCAGTATGTGGGCTTTTGGGGGATATGAATGTATCCAAGAAGGATGCCAAAGCGTACTTGTCTCTGAAATAACGTATTCATTTAGTTTACACCGTGCGTTGAGAAGCCGGGGGGGGGGGAGAGAAGGTGGGCACTGAGTGACAGCTCCCTTACCAGGCACTGTCCCATTCCTAGTACGATGGGCACTGTCAGCCTCATTCAAATCCAAGGAACATGCGGCCCGTGGAGGCTGACTTGCTGAGGGTGCAGGTGGAGGGCTCTGGCCGTGAATCCATGCACTTCCACTCACCCCTCAGTGCCGGGCCGACCACGGCATCCTGGCCTCCGGGAGCTGGTGATGCAGCACAGCAGTCACAATAGACAGACATGAGCAGACATGAGCAGACACCCTCTCAACACACAGCTGTACACGCAGAGTGTCCCCTGCTGCTATGCCACCAGCCACTAGACACAGGGCATCCCCGGGGCTCCGCTTGTCCTGACGTCCCTGTGTTGACGGCCCTCTCAGCTTCACTCCATCTCCCCCATGACCAAGGCCTTTTTGGGGGCAGGAGGAGATAATTGCTTGATTCAGGCTATGGCCACTGAGGCACCAGAAACATGCAGCAGAGCCAAGGCCAAGAGGGCTCCTCCTGCCCCACATGTGTGGTTTCATGGAGAAAGGCAAAGGCAGCCGGGACAAAAGCACCGAGTTCTGAAAAATCCTGTGCTAGTACAGCACATAATTCCAGATGCCCTTCCAGAAATTCATATTCTCAAACCCGTGCACCTGCCCCCCGCCTCAGCCCTGCTGCCTGGATTCAGCCCTGGCAGCACCAGTGAACCCAGAGCATCAGAGCCCAAGCTGTGCTCTTTACTGAAGCCGGTGGGCTCCACGGTGGGAGAGATGACAGCTGGCTGTTGGGTGTGAACTGGCTGGGTCACGTTGGGAAAGAAGATACAGGTGGCAGGTGTTTAAAGAAGCGGAGCCGGGAGTGTTTGGAGAGGCCCAATCCCAAAGCCGCTTCAGCTTCAGGCGATCACAGCAGTGAGGTTCTGTTCCGGGAGGACAGGCGTGGGTGTGCTGCAAGCCACCAGCCTCCTCCAGACGAGCCGGGGATAATGAATGAGCCGTCAGCCAGCGCCTTTGCTCGCCCATGAAAAGACCTCCCTCCAGACAGTCCCTCTGCAAACACATTTGTGCCCCGAGAGCCATCTGGCAAATGTGCCCATTCCCTCAGCGTTCCTGGTATTTCCCTGACTTTCGGCCCCTGTTTCCCTGAATATAAATTGTTGCAGCAAACCAATCCAGCAGAACGCTTACCGGCACTTCATGAGCTGTCCTTGAGCCGGGGTCACCCATGGCTTGCAGCCTCTGAGGCTGCACACAGCTAACGATGTCTCAGATGTGTGCGTCTCCCTTCTCCGCCATCCCCGTGTATTTCGAAGCAGGCAGAGCCAGACGTGTAAGCTGCAGATCGGAGCTGCAGCAAGCAGATGGAAAAGCCGGGGCACAGGCGCATTCCCGTGGCAGGACGTCCTTCACGGGGAAGGGGCAGGTTAACGCCATCCCACTGCAGAGGTGCCACAGCTGGAGGACGGGTCACGTGCTCTGGCTACCCAGCAAGCTCTGGCTGCCCACGCTGGCCACCAGGCCCTCGCACAGAGGCATGTTTTTCTTCCGACCTGGCCTGCTGGTGGGCCAGGCTGGAGAGCGCTGGGTCACTGGGAGCCATTGGAGCCAGCTCCCTAATTCCAGCTTTCTTCCATGACTCCAACTCAGAGAACAGATAAAGCCAGGAGATGGGAGGGGAGACCTATTCTTCAAGTCATTCATCTCCTTGGTGATACGCTTCATGGACAAGAGAGGCCAAATGGCCATTAGCTGCCAACCCCCTGACCCCAGCCCGGGGAGCCCTGGATTGTTCTAATGTGGGTGGGAGAGGAAGCTGTTACTGCAGAGACTCCCTGCAAGGCGCCATCACCTTAACAACCACGGGCAGGCAGCTCCCCTGCAGAGCCACAGCTCCCTCCTCTTGTGCGGAGCCATCCTGCCTTATCCGCCTGGATGAGAGCTGCTTGCTCCTCTGTAACTCAGCTCCAGCCTCACCACCCAGCTGTCTCACAAAGCACAAAACTGGTATCGGGAAACTGTGCTGTCCTCAGGGTCACACAGCTACAACCTGGAAGAGCTTGGACAAACCCCAGGTCTGCTGACCGCCGGCCCTGCTCCCAGGTACCAAGAAATCACATCTGGAGCTGTATTGCACCTGTCTAGTCTGGGCAGAAGACTGGGTACTGAACAGGGAGAAGAAGGGTTAGAGGGAACCGACTGAATTTCAGCCAGAGGGATGGCTGAAATCATCTAGCCCAAGCTCTGCATTTATAGAGGAGAAAATGGAGGTGCAGTGGGGTGAGGCGACCGCTCACGGTCACACGGCCAGCTGGTAATGGAACTGAGACTACGGGGCTCCCAGTTCCTAGGGCCTTGCTCTTGCCTGACTGCCACGCTCAGGAGAGCTGAGAGTCAGCCCCCACCCCGGGGAGGAGAAAGATGGATGGCCAAGCCTTCCAACCAGCTGCTACCCGAGGGGCAGATCCCTGGGGTCCTCCACGCTTCTGGGCTTTTCTTTCCCTGTCCTGGTGGCAGTACACTTAAGTAGGGTGCATTCTGCATGAATAACACAGAGCACATCCCTTCCAGGGGGGGAAGGCCGCGTCTGGGCAGGCAGCGTGACAGATGGTATTTACAATGTGCACTGAGAAGTATGCCCACAGCCTCACTGGGGCCGTGTGGCTGAGAGATGGAGGAGACAGACCCGAGTGCCCACTGTCTCACTCCTCTGCCCGGCACTCCCAGGCAGCGGCGGCTGCTGCAGCTCTCACTGCCGCAAGTGGACCCGCCTTCCTCCCTCACGTTCACGGTCACCCCTCATGGAGGAGGTGCTGGGCTGAACCACCATTCTTCCCCAGAGGAGGCTGAGGATACCTGGGCGGACCTCCTGAGGGGTTGCGGGCCTGGAGGTGTGTACACACACACACACACGGGACAGGCCAGTTCACTGAGCACGTACTTCTCATGAGCCTGCCGTGGGCCAGGAGCTGCCCTGGGAGTCAAAGATACTGCAGACCAGATCAGGCCCTTTCCCTTGTGGACTGCACAGTGCACTTAGTTATTTTAATTATTTGAGAGGCAGAGAGACAGGCAGGGTGAGCGCCCACCCGCTAGTTCACTCCCCAGATGCTCACAACAGCTAGGGCTGAGCCAGGCTGAATTCAGGAAATGAGGCCAGGTTTCCACTTGAGTGGCAAGCACCCAACCACTTGAGCCGTCACCACCACCTCCCAAGGATCTGCACTAGCAGGAAGCTCAAGTCAGGAGCTGGAGCTGGGACTCAAACCCAGGAACTCTGATGTGGGATGCGGGAGTCCCACCCAGTCTTAACTCGAGGCCAAATACCTGTTCCAACAGTACATCTTACTGCAAAGGTGTCCCGTGGACTTTGTAGCCAACTGCCCTTGGCCCTCCCAGGCTCTCACTGGGTCTGTCTCTCCAGAGTGTGCTGGGCACGCTGGTGCCTGGCTCTGTGCAGTGCTGAATGAAAGAAAACCTGACCCTCTTCTTCAGGGGACAGACTGCACACGGCACTTAAGAGAAACAAAGCAGAGAAAGAGACCAGCAAAGCCGGGGGGGGGGGGGGGGGCAGCCCCTGAAGCTTCTGATTCCTGCAGGCCCCTGTGGGGGCGGGGGTGCTCTGACCTGGCACCGGCTAGAAGCCTTGGAGAGAACAGTCTGTGCAGGTCAAGGCCAAGGGCACTTGCCACCACTGAGGGCTTTTGCATTTCACTCTCAAAATAGGAACTTGGTGAGAACAATGGAGAACAAACCTCTGGGCCCAGAGACTGTAATGCCCCGTTTGTAAAATGGAGGCAGTTTTATCTGCTCTGCTTACCTCAAAAAGGCCAGCTTCCCGAGGATGTAATGAAATGACAAAATGGGGAAGTATTTTTGAAGACAGGAGGGCATACAAGTTTATTATTATTATGCAGAAGAATCTTTTCTCTGTAACACGCAGCATGCCTGTTGTTGGGGGCCGAGAGTAACAGCTGTGTAATTAGACTTCATGTCAGATCGGGAGAGGCACGCTCTGGCTTTCATTACGCAGACACTTGTACGGCTCCTAGGGCGCATGGCGTCAGGTACTCCGATGGATGCAAAATTGAATGAGCCACAATCCTCCCCTGCAAGGAATGTGTGTTCTGTTCTCAGGAGAATGAAACTTAGATAACATAACACAAGGTCAAGAAGAGAAAGGGGCTGCGAGAAAGGAGACACACCCAAGACCCGCAGCACTACTCGAGGTCGCGCCGAAGTGCGGGCCCCACGGAGGATCCAGAAATGGGACCCCCAGGACCAGGCAAGCCCACGGATGGCCAGGACCCAGGGGGAGGGAGGCCCTGGCGAGCAGCCGAGGTTTCCCGGGATGTGTGACTGGCCACACTTGGGACCAGGAAAGTTTCCCCTGCACTTCTCTGAGCGCAACGTCTGGGTGCCCACGCCTCGCTTTGAAAGGGGTTGGTGTCTGTGAACCTACACAGCTTTCCGTAATGATTTAAGTGACTCAGAAGCCCGGGAGCCCTGGAGTGAAAGGATGAGACGAAAGGAGAGGGGAAAGGCTTCGGCGGGCGGCCGTCAGCAGCCAGGTTCCATTTGATCTTGCAGACAGCGGGCCACGGCGGGCAAAGGCCCGAGCCGGGGATGGCGGGCGGCTGGCTTCCCAGCCGCTGCCTCCTCCCTGAGCCCGCAGCCGCTGTTTGGACTTGCAGACTTCAAACATGACTTGGGGATTCCTGGAAGACAAAAGGATTGAGGGCTGCAGCATCGATCTCAGGCACAAACAACTCAGGGGCTCAGCTCAGGCAGGCGAGGAGCCACCGCCGGGCACCCCTCTGCCACCAGTTTCTCAGATGGCTGGGGCTCCTGGTGGGGAGGGGGCCAGGGCCTTGGCGGGGAAGGGCCTGGCGGAGCGAGGCCTCAGAGTGGAAAACCTGCCCAGGAGAGCCAAGAAGAGGTACTGGAGAAAGAGCTACCCGCGTCTTTCCCCGCCTCTGGGCACTGCCATTTGCTTTGAGCTATAGTTACAGCTCTTAGTGTTCCTTCCCCGGCTTCTCATTAGCTCAAGGTGTCCACAAACAAACAGCTCAGCTCCCCTCACCCCCGCCCTTCAGTGGCAGAAGTTTGATCCTTACTAAACCCCTCCCTGGAGGGTGCACTAGAGGGACTCCCCCCACCCCACCCCACCCTGCGCTCTGTCTCCCTGATTTTCTCCCAGGAGGCCAGGACCTGGGTCTTAACCTCTTTGTATTCTCAGCACCTCGGCCAGGGGCTGGCAAATCAGGAGCACTCGCTCCCTGTTCTCCGAAGGGCGCCGTTGAGCTGCTGCCAACTTAATCTTCCTAAAACGCTGCTCCAGTTCGAAGCCATTCTGCTTCTCCATCACCCTCAGGCTGGCCCCCAAGGCCCTCAGGACGTGGTCCCCCTCGCCTGCTTGGCCATCCTTCCTTTGTGATCGGCTGCTCAGCAGCTTGCCTGCCTTTGTGCGCTTGCTGCACCCACATCTTTCCACCTCTACCCCTTAAAGGGCCCCACATTTGTGGTTTTTTTTTTTTTTTAAGATTTATTATTTATTTGAAAGGTAGAGTTACAGAGAGGCAGAGGCAGAGAGACACAGAGAGAGAAATCTTCCATCTGCTGGCTCACTCCCCAAATAGCTGCAATGGCCAGAGCTGAGTCCATCAGGAGCCAGGAGCTTCCTCCAGGTCGGGAGATGCAGGGGTGCAGGGGTCCAAGGACTTGGGCCATCTTCTGCTTTCCCAGGCCACAGCAGAGAGCTGAATCAGAAGAGGAGCAGCCAGGGCTCAAACTGGCGCCCATATGGGATGCCAGCAGTGCAGGCAGCAGCTTTATCGGCTACACCACAGCACTGGTCCTGGACCCCACCATCGCCCCCGCCGCCTTTCAAGGCTCACCTCCACAAGCTCCTACCCCTTAGAACTCAGTTTGGCCCTTTGGAGTCTGAACCGCCCTGCCCCAAGCCCTTACCCTGTTCTGTTTTGACTTAGCATGACACAGGTGGGGAGGGCTTACAAAATGAAGGGCATGCTGGGAATGCCATTCAGCCTTGCTGTCACCCCACACTGGACCCCAGGGGTTTTCCCAGGGCAGGAGCAGGGCCCATGTGCAGCACACCCCCAGGCACCTATGACTGCCTGGCCCACAGCAGCCATTCAGGGACAGTGAGCAGACTCCACACCCCTCCCTCCTCTTCCCCCAACTGGCAACAGAAGGTGCCAGTCCCGAGGCTGTCTTAGATGGAGAGGACCAAAAGCCATTAGGTGGCCAGCCTCCCCACCTCCATTCCTCAGAGGCTCCAGGCCTGTTTCCCTGCCCCAAGTCCCACTGTCTGCTGGCTATGGGGTGTACCTAATTGCAGATTCCCTGGGGCCGAGGGATGGGGTGGGCTGGCTGGGAGGCTCAGACAGCATTGAGGGCCCCAGGTGGACAGGGTGGCCTGGGGTCTGCACAGGATGTCAGATGGCCATCCTCCCAGCAGCGGCCAGGGAGAGGGAAGCAGTCTCCTGCAGGGGGATTCTGGGAATGCTGGCTGTCGAGGAGGGGCAAACTGCTCTGGGGCAGAGGAGGAACGAGTTGCCCTCCTGGGCACTTCTCAGGTCCTGCTCTGCCCTCATTCCAACTGCTGCTGCAGTCCTGCCCTTTGCCTTGGAAGGCACCCACCTCCCATGTCCCTGTGCTCAGGCCACGGTTCTTCCTGTCCAGCCTCTGAACGACAGCCACAGGGACCTTTTCTTTTTTAAGATTTATTTATTTATTTATTTATTTATTTGAAAGAGTGAGAGAGAGAGAGTGAGCTCTTCCACCCGCTGGTTCACTCCTCAATTGGCTGCAATGGTCGGAGCTGTGCTGATCCAAAGCCAGGAGATAGCAGCAGCTCTGGGTCTCCCACGTGGGTGCAGGGGTCCAAGGACTTGGGCCATCTTCTACTGCTTTCCCAGGCCACAGCAGAGAGCTGGATCTGAAGTGGAGCCGCCGGGACTTGAACCGGTGTCCATATGGGATGCTGGCGCTGCAGGTGGCATCTGTCTTTACCCACTAAGCCAGAGCGCTGGCCCCCCAGGGATCTTTTAAATGCTTCTCTCTGTTCACAGTCCTTCAGTGGCTCCCAAATGCCCTTAGGATAAAGTCCGAGCTCTTCTCCACGCCCCTCCAGGCATGGCTCCCTATGCTGAGGACCTTGCTCTGGTTTCCAGCCAGGACAGGTTGCTGGCAGTTTGCCTCCCATGTGCAGCCCTGGCCATACCCCATACTGTTCTCTCCGTTTGGAACGTTTCCCCTGTACCTGTCCCCAATGCCTGGTTCTGGGGCATATCCCTCGGGACGCCTTCCTGGACCCGCGAGGTCTCCGTCCACCCCCTGGACCTTCTCTTGAATCCAGCACTTATCCTTGTGCTGGCCATCTTCCCACCCCCAATTAAGCTACTTCTGGAGGGCAAGCTCTGGGTCTTATCCATCTCTGCATTCCCAGTGTGGCAGCACTGGTGCATCCCAGGAGCCTGCTGAGGCCCTTCCCCTGCAGGGGGACGCTGGAGTTGGACATGTTGCTAAGCGCTGCCCCTGGGCTGGGGAAAGGGCAGAACCCAAACGGCACCTGGGCAGACGGCTGCAGCAAAGCCAGCGCCTCTTGCGTTTTCAGAATCACACCCCGTGCAGACAGTTTTATTTACAAGGAGATCTTGGCAGGATCTTGACTTGTTAGTAGAGTAGGGATGGGGGTTGGGTGGTGGAAAACAAAAATAGTTGAGCCCGATCACACTTTCTGAATCCGCGATGAAAATCGGTGTCTGCAGCGAGCTCCCCTAATGAGAGTGGAGTGAACGTCCTTTCTCCTTGCTGGGTGGGCCGGCCACAGGTCTGACGCCGCCGCTGGGGTCCTGTACGCTCTGGGAACAGGAATTGCAACGTTCACTCGGGCAAACAGCCTCAGTTTTCGAGAGGCAAAGGCGAGCTTGTGGGTGTGTGGTGGGAAGACTACGGGGCGCAGCCTCGGCGCGGGCTGGGAACCGCAGGGAGACAGCCTCTGGCCCGGGAGGAGGCTCCTCCCAGGGGTTCTGGCCTGTAGGAAACGCAGCTCCCCTAATCTTGCGCGCTGACTTCCCTTTTGCGGGCTTTAGTGCCTTCACCACCTCTCCCAGCGCGGGCTCTTCCCTGGGCTAACCTCCGTCCACGTGGCAAGGTGCAGCCTGGGCAGTCCTGCGGCTCCGGGTGCAGGGAAGACAAGACGTGGGGTTTGGGACCCAGGATCCCCCAGCTGACGTCTCCCGTCCCTAGCTAGGCCTCCGGGAAGCTCCCGGGACCTGAGACGGCGGCGCACGGGGATGTCGGGGTGGGGGTGAGGGGTCCCGGGCCCGCAGCATCCCCCCCCCCCAGTTAACCTCGACCTTGCCAGCGCGATGAAAACCTCGCTTCTGCCTCCTTTTCACACTTGCGCTTCCAAGTGCTCATCAGGCAGATGGGCGACAAACCCAGGCCCCGAGTGGACGCCGCTGGTTGTGGGTGGGGGGTGGGCGACGCGGCGCAGTCCCCGACTCCGCCGCTCCGGGGACCGCGCGGCTCGGACCGCTGCGGCCCCGGCGGGGGCGTGCGGAGTGGCGGTGGGGGCGGGGGCGTGCGGTCCCGGCGAGCAGCCCCGCCCCCGCCCGCGCGCCGCCCCGAGGAGTCCGCGGGGAGGAGGAGACTCCGGCGCAGAGCGGGGGCCGCGGGAAGCGGGAAGGGAGCGCGGGGACCAGCCGGGCCGGGCCGGCCCAAGGGCGCTCTCGCCTCGGAGCTGAGCGCGGGGGCCGGGGTGGGGGGGCAGGCGGAGGCAGAGGCCGGCAAGAGCGGAGAAGTTTGGCGGCGCTGAGGCCGGGCGTCCCGGGGCTGCAAGCAGGCGGCTGCGGCGGCGCGGGGGCCGGGGCCATGGGGGCAGGCGCCGGCGGCCGGGCTGGCGTGGAGGCGGCACGGCGTGCACCGAGCCCTGCGAGCGGAGCGGCCGCTGAGGCGCAAAGTTAGCCCGGCGCCCCGGGACCTTCCTCGGCCATGGGTGAGCACCCCAGCCCGGGCCCCGCAGTGGCCGCCTGCGCCGAAGCGGAGCGCATCGAGGAGCTGGAGCAGGGGCCGGAGGAGCGGCCGCCTGCCGCGCCGGAGGACGTGAGTGCCCCTCCCCAGCCCGGGCAAACTTTCTAGGGGGCGCCGAGGGTAGGGCCGCCCCCGCGGGGCAACTCGGAGGCGTCAAGGTGACGCGGAAGCGCCCGGGATTGGACGGGTCCCCACGGGCGGGAGGGGCTGCGGGCCCCGGGTCCCCGGAGCGCACGCGTCACCCCGGCTTGGGCGCCCACGGCTTCCCTGCGGGACACGGGCGCGCCGCTGCGCCGGGGACCCGCCGGCCGCGAGAGCCCTCGCCCCGTGGCTGGTGCAGTGCCCAGGACACGGCGTTTTCCCGCAGAGGCAGCCGCGTCACAGCCGTGACTCCCCCCCCTCCCCCCGCGACCTGCAGGCGCCGCAGAGTCCCCGGGACCCGGCCCCGCAGATTGCACTGGCGACCCTCTGCTCCGCCCCGCGCCAGCCTTGTCGCGACGTTGGCTGCAATGCAAGCTGGCCTCTGTGGCGAGCCGGGCCGGAGCAGGGAGGGGAGCGCGGGCAGCAGGGTTTGCCCAGCCCGTGTCAGTGTGGGCGACGGTTCCCGGGGGAGGGGGGTCAGGAGGGCTGCCCCGCGGGCTTCCCCGCCATCAGCCGCTTGGGTCCCCGTCGCGCCCGCCGCGGGAGCCGGCCCTGAGCAGCCCTGGGCACTGGGGTGTCTCAGCTGCTCCGTCCTGGAGTTACGTGCACACCGCAGTGAAAGGCGGGCGGACCACCCTGCCCGTCTCTCCCCCAGCGTCGTGGGGCGAAAGCGAGGCCACATCCCGCAACCTACGACCGAGCCCAAGTCAGGGCGAGTGGGGCCGGCGGTTTATGATTTTCTCTTTCTGGTTTCTGCGGGTAAACCTGTCCCTTCCTGTCTGCCCTGGGCCCCTGGTAGAATCACCTGTTCTCAGCACCTCGACTCAGACTCGGAGGACTGCCTAGTGCCAGTCGGAACCTCCATCCCCCATCTCCCACCCAACCCCAGAACAGCCGTGCGGGCTGAATGTCCCGAGAAGGGTTTCTGCCGCCCACACCTGGGCCGGACCTCAGCTGTCGGTAGCACAAGTTACTCCAGGCACCTGGCCGGAGGTGGGCGCCTGGAACTGGCGGTTTCTCCGCGGGTCTCCTCGCCCCTCGGCCTGCGAGTCCGGTCTGCGCCCCCAGCCCGCACCTGCGGTGCGTTCCCTCCTCTCTCGCCTCGGGCACTCATTTGCCCAGCTCTTCCTGGGTTCTCCCTGGGCTCTGCGGGGCAGCAGCTGGGGGGGGGGGGGCTAGGTCAGAAGCCTCAGGGGGCTGCCGAGACCTTGGTGACCACTGTCTCTCTCTCTCTCCTCTTCCTGCTCTCCTGCATGGCTCGCTCTACCAGCACTGGAAAGTCCTGTTTGATCAGGTACGTGAGCGGTTAAATCCCCCCGCCCCCCCGCCTGCCTTCCGGCCCTGCCTGCCTGCGTGGGCTTCCCCAGCTCTGCGCTCCTGGGGCCGTGTGGCGAGCCGGGGGCGTGGCCTAGTGCGTCTCGGGCGGAGCCACGCCCCCTCCAGGTGTCTGGAGGAGGCACGGGGCTCCCCGAGAGGGTCTTTCTCTCTGCAGCAGAGCGGGAGGAACGGCACCGTGTGTGTTGAATGCCTGGGAAGCGCGCTGAGTGCCAGGCGATTGCAGAGGCGCGGGGCAGGGCTTGGGTCCGCCATGCGTCTCCTTTCCCCCTCCTCCGTGCTGGAGTCAAATCCCGCCATCCTTGGGGGTGACTCCATTTTTTAAAATTCTCTCATGGGGTAGGGCAGTGCTGAGAGGTTGCACGTGGGAAATGGTATATATTTGCAGTGTCTGAGAGCCCGATGGGGGGAGTGGGGGCGGGGTTCCAGGTGTGGCCTTTTGAGCCTGGAGATGGTCATTTGACCTTCAGATGCTTCTCTTCGCTGCTCTGCACTCCTGTGGGGCGCCGTTGGCATTTTCTTCTTCCTGTCTGTCCACTGGCTCGGAAGGAGAGGAGGCGGGCCAGGTCCCAGTGTGGGGTGGCAAGCACCTCCTCTCCGGTCCAGGGCGCGGTAGATGGTGCCCTGAAGTTAGTCCGGCTGGAAGAGAACTGGCATGAGTCGGGCTGGAGAGGGAAACAGACCTGAAGAAGTGGCTCGATCCAGGCCTTGGCTGTGGGCGGGGAAGGCCTTTGGAAGCACTCTGGGAGACCGGGTTGGAGGAGCGGTGGGTTGTGGGCACTGGAGGCAGTGCAGTGAGAACGGAGGAGAAGAGCTCACTGGGGCTGGGTCCTGAAGGGAGAGGGGAGGGAGGGAAGGCTGGCAACAGTGGCAGCTGTGGCTGGAGAGGGCTTCAGTTTGAGGAATCCGGAAGTGCAGGCGCTCAGAGGGGCTGAGACACGTGCTGGGGGCCTGGCCTGGCTGTGGTTCTGGAGGGGCGTCCACTGGCTCCTCTCGGGATGGGATGCTGCCTCTCTCCCTCCTCTCCTGAGTGCCGCCCACTCTGCCTCCTGCTCCCGAGCCCGCAGCAGCTGCTGCCCTGACACGGGAGCCGGAGGGAGCCGTGCCGCTGCCGCCGGGCTGCCAGCCCCTCGCACCGCCTGCTGCATTTAGCACCGGGACCCAGAACACAGTGTATCGTTCCCTTCCTTGCTGTGTCTTTCTCATTTGGGCAATTTTCCCTGCCAATTCCTATCTGTGTTTACATTTTAAAACAAACCGAGTGACTAGAGGAGAACTTCTACTCGGAACAGTTTGGAGCTGGAGGAAGCAGAGAGAATGTGTAGCCCCTATATCAGCTGGTGCACTAGGAAATCCAACTTCTCCCAGTGGACAGAGGACCTGGGGGTCAGAAGAGCACCCCCGCCCCCGCGTCTGGGGAGACAGACTTAATTCTAGGAAGAACTAGCAAGCCTTACCCTGGACAGTTTTCTCTCGTACTAAGCTTTTCGGATAGCTACCCCCCCCCCCCCCGCCCCTGTCCCCTGCTGCTGTATTTATCTCTTTTCTTTTGGGTTTAAGGAGGCTCGCTGCTGAGCAGGGCTGTCGCCATGGGCAGGTGTCTGGATCTTCTGCGTCCGTCACCACTGCTTGGTTAAGCCACCACCCCCCCACTTTCCCCCAGGAGACCTAAAGGAAAAGTGGGTCTGAAGCTTCACAGACATCCGACCTCAGAAGGCTGAAACCTTTCGCCCTTTCTGCCTCTCCCTCTAGACCTGACAGTTGGATTTGGTGATGGATGAACCTGGCGAACTTGGGGAGGAAAACCTGGCTGGGGTTCCAGGCAGCTTCCCTTGCATTTGATGCAGAAGTAGGCAGCCTAGATGAGCCCCGCTGTGGAGTGGGATCCAACACGTGTCAGTCCCCACAACATGGGGTTCACCTTCTGGAGGTCAATGACCAGGAGGCTGGAACGAGCCAGGGATGTGCCCGTGTCCTTGCTGGGTCAGAAGGATAAAGGTGGTCACCCAGTCTCAGCTGGAGCAGAGGGCAGTGAGCCCAGTCCCGTAGAAGTTCTCCCTGAGCCCCCGGCATTCTGGCACCTGTATGGCCAGCTCGGGCAGGGGCATGGCAGGGCCACCCCATGCCGTCCATCCTCATTCACTCCCAGATGGCAGGCAACTATGAGGTCCAGGTATCCGTTGTCCCCTATTTTTTTTTTAAGATTTTTTTTCCCCTAAGATTTATTTATTTGAAAGGCAGAGTTAGAGAGAGAGGGAGACAGAGAAAAGGGGAGAGAAAGAGAAATCTTCCATCTGCTGATTCACTCCCCAGATAATTGCAACTGCTGAGGGCAGACCAGGCAGAAGCCAGGAGCTTGGAACTCCATCCAGGTCTCCCACAGGGGTAGCAGGTGCCCAAGGACTTGGGCTATCTTCTGCTGCTTTCCCAGGTATATAAACAGGGAGCTGAATTAGAAATGGAGCAGCTGGGACTTGAACCAGCACCCACAGGGGATGCTGGTATCTCAGGCAGTGACTTAACCCACTGTATCATAACCTTGGTCCCTCTGTTTCCCTAGAGGAAATTATCTCCTCATATCATAAGAATCTTGATGGTTTTCCTAAATATTGAAACATTTACATTACCATAAATATGAATGTTGTTATAATCTCGTGCTGTGGTTTACACATCTTCTTTTTCTGTTACTGAATCTGTTGTGCTTTTTTTTTGTTTTGTTTTGCTTTGTTTTGTTTTTTGACAGGCAGAGTGGACAGTGAGAGAGAGAGACAGAGAGAAAGGTCTTCCTTTGCCATTGGTTCACCCTTCAATGGCTGCCATGGCTGGTACGCTGTGGCCGGCGCACCACGCTCATCCGATGGCAGGAGCCAGGTGCTTCTCCTGGTCTCCTATGGGGTGCAGGGCCCAAGCACTTGGGCCATCCTCCACTGCACTTCCCGGTCCACAGCAGAGAGCTGGCCTAGAAGAGGGGCAACTAGACAGAATCCGGTGCCCCAACCAGGACTAGAACCCGATGTGCCGGCGCCACAAGGCGGAGGATTAGCCTATTGACCCGTGGCGACGGCCTGTGCTTTTCTTGTATGGTTCTTTTGGTTGCTTTAGACCTGAGACAATTTTCTTCCTCCTTTTTAAGATTTTTATTTACTTATTTATTTATTTGACAGGGAGAGACAGAGAAAGGTTTTCCATCTACTGGTTCACTCCCCAAATGTCCACAACAGCCTGAGCTGTGCTGAGCCGAAGCCGGGAGTGTCTTCCGGATCTCCCATGTGGGTGCAGGGACCCAAGGACTTGGGCCATCTTCCACTGCTTTCCCAGGCCATAGCAGAGAGCTGGGTCAGAAGTAGAGCAGTCGAGACAAACCAGTGCTCACGTGGCATGCTGGTGCCACAGGTGGAAGCGTAGCTACTGCACCACAATGCCAGCCCTGCTTTTGTTTTGTTTTGTTTTCCTTAATTTGAAGGGAGTGGGGAAAGAACATGCACATGTGAACACGTCTGTCTGCTGTTCACTCCCCAAATGGCTACCACAGTTAGGGCTGAGTCAGGCTGAAGCCAGGAGCTTGGAACTTGATCTGGGTCTCCCACGTGAGTTCAGGGGCCCAAGCACTTGGATCATCTGCTGCTTTCCCAGGTGCATTAGCAGGGAGCTGGGTCAGAATCACAGCAGCTGGGACTTGAACTGATGTTCACATGGGATGCTGGCATTGCAGGCAGTGACAACTCACTGTGCCACAAAGCTGGCCCCAGCCTCTTTTCCAGCTCTCGCAAGTGTGCCCTTCTACCTCTTATGACTTTTTCTGTGATTAAAAACAATCATAGGCGGGCCGGCGCTGCGGCTCAATAGGCTAATCCTCTGCCTGCGGCGCTGGCGCACCAGGTTCTAGTCCTGGTCAGGGTGCGGATTCTGTCCCAGTTGCCCCTCTTCCTGTCCAGCTCTCTGCTGTGGCCCGGGAGTGCAGTGGAGGATGGCCCAGGTCCTTGGGTCCTGCACCTGCATGGGAGACCTGGAGAAGCACCTGACTCCTAGCTTCAGATCAGCGCAGTGCGCTGGCCGCAGCGGCCATTGGAGGGTGAACCAATGGTAAAGGAAGACCTTTCTCTCTCACTGTCCACTCTGCCTGCAAAAAGAAAATCACAGACTCTGTATTTTTTTTTTTTGAAAATTTTAAAAAAGATTTTATTTACTTGAGAGGTAGAGTTATAGACAGAGAGGGAGGGATGAGAGAAAGATCTTCCGTCCACTGGTTCACTCCTCAAATAGCTGCAATGGCCAGTGCTGAGCTGATCTGAGGCCAGCACTTTCTTCTAGGTCTCCCACTTGGGTGCAGGGGCCCAAGGACTTGGGACATCTTCTACTGCTTTCCCAGGCCATAGCAGAGAGCTGGATCAGAAGAGGAGCAGCCAGGACTTGAACTGGTACCCATATGGGATGCTGACACCACAGGCAGAGGCTTAGCCCACTACGCCACGGTGCCAGCCCTGCAGACTCTGTATTATACCTGGATCTTATTCCTGTCTAGTTATGCTGGCATTCCATCCTAAGAACCCTTCTGCTACCCATTGACAAATGGTTTTTTGGTGAAATTTTACAGGGGACTGGGCTTGTTTCTGATTTCTGACCTGTCCCATTGGTACTTGTAATATTTCTCAGGTCATGGACCCTCGAGTTGTTGCTGGATGTTGGTTCAATAGATTTCTAAAAAGCTTCTCTTTTTCAAGTTAGCTCTGATAGTCTCATTCTGAGGTGCTTCTTGAATCCCGGAGAGGTTTGATCCAAGGCCAAATAGTGGGGCTCTGGCAGATGTGGGATTGGAGTCCAGTTAATCCCCAAAGGGCTTCCTGGGTTAAAAAAAAAACATCTCCAGGCTCACCCTTAAAAACATCTCAGCCATCTCCAAATGCTTACTGAGCAGAAGGATTTGGAGCAAAGTCCTGGTTAGTCCAAGAAGCGTAGGTGCTCTCCAGCTTCAAAGAGCGAGGGAGAAGACAGGCTTTGCAGAGCCGCAGGTTAGGCCACTGTTGGGACATCTGCTGCCATGTCAGTGCCAGTTAGAGTCTGGCTCCGACACCTGCTAACACAGCAGGTGCAGCAGGCGACGGCTCCAGTGTTTAAGTTCCTGCTGTCCATGAGGGAGACTCTGCTGGAGCTCCTAGCTCCTGGCTTCTTGGCTGTAACAGGCATTTGGGGAGTGAACCAGTAGATGGAAGCTTGGTGTGTGTCTGTCTCTCTCCCTCTCTCTCCCTCCCCTCTCTCCCCCCCTTCCCCCCTTTCCCTCTTCTTCTCCCCCTCCCTCCTCATCTCCCTCTCCCTCCCTTGGTATCCCTGTCTCTCTCCCTTTCCTTTTCAAATAAATAAATAAACACATAAAGCTTTATAAAAGAGGGGCAAGAAGGAAAAGGGAGAAGTAAGTGACATGTGCCTCCCTTCCCCCCTTCCTGCTGAGAGCGAGCGTTTCCGAACACCCCGCTTTGCTAATCTCCCGAAAGGAAAGCAGGGAGGTGTTTGTTGACAGTCCCTCCAACCCGACAAACATGTGCTACACAGAACGTGGGGTGGCCTAGGTGAACTCCTGGGAGCAGGACATTGGACTTGGAGTCATAGACCTGGCTCCAAGTTGTAGTGACTTTGTGATGGGAACAATGATGTAAGCTTCCTGAGCCTCAGTTTCCTCCTCTGTGAAATGGGGGTGACAATCCTGACCTCCAGGGTAACTGTGAAAATGAAATGGAAATGGACACCTCGCCCTGTACCTCGTTCCCAGCCAGCACAGGACAAGCGTCTCTTACCCGGGAATCAGGTGGCACAGGGGCCCTCTGGGGAAGGTGGCTCCCTGAGAAGTCCCGCTTGCCCTCCCCCCACGGCCTCTCTGCCCACCCCTCTTCTCCAGGCTGGAGGCCTCCCCTGGGCCTGAGCCTGAAGCCTGCCTCATTCATAGTCCGGCAGGCTGGCTTGGGGCTTCTGGGAGCTGACAAAGGAGCCTCCGCTGGACGGCTGCATGGATTAGTGAGGGGCCGGAGGAAACACCTGCCCCACAGACAGCGCTGGTGGTCGCAGCCCCCAGAACAATTGAGTCAGCGGCAGAGTGAGGTTCCCAGCGAGGGACAAAGCCATGGGCTAACCTGGAGCCCTCGCTGGGGCTCTGTGTCCCCCCCCACCCCCGGGGGGCTGGAGACGCCCCTGCCCCAGTGATGCTGGAGTGAACCCTGTGAGCAAAACGCATCCGATAGCACTTGGGCAGGAGGGCCGGGACCCCAGAGCGTGCACCTGCTGGCTGGCCGTGGGACACAGCACAGGTACCCATGTGCTAGAGTGAGTGGCAGGTTAAACTCCAGCCCTGAGTGCAGCGTCCTGAGTTGAACGCCCTCTCCAGTAGGTCCCGACCTGGACTGCCACACCCAGGTTGGCCTCTTGGCCACTGAGTGGGTACTCAGAAGACCCATAGCCCGCATCTTGTCCCACCGGCTCGTTTTGCAGGCAAGGGGACAGGGCAGTGAGCTTCTGAGGTTCCTTGGGGGAACCGTTCCTGAGCTCCTGTGTTCCCCCTGCAGACCCCTACTCGCTCATGCGCTGCTCTGAGTGACGACCAGGGCGGGGTGGGGGTGGGGGTCCTTCAGCAGGGTCCTTTGTGCGTCGAGTGCCCGCCCTGCTCCTGCTAGCTGTGGGCCACCTCTCCAAGCCTCGGTTTTCTCCTCTGCAAACCACTCTAGAAGGGTGGGCCCCGGCACAGCGTGTAGTGAGGTTGCATGTTGCTGGGATTTACAGAAATAAACAGGGCTCTCGGGACAGGCAGCGGCATGCAGCGGACCTGGGTCTGGCATCAGCATCCAGTTCACAGGCCAGTCCCTTCCTCCGCATCGAGCTGCCTTCTCTGGGGCAGACACTGGAATGCTGGGACTTTCTAGGGAGAGAGGAGTTCTAGTTTTTGCACAAAGGCTGCCTGAGGAGTGCCAGTGCCCAAGCTGCACCCTCTGCTCACCTGGCCCGTGTGCCTGCCTGTGCAGGTGGACGGTGAGAGCCAGGTGCGTGGGGCCAGACGTCTCAGTGCCCACCAGACCTGGAGTGTGGGCGGTCGTGAGTGCAGCCAGGACACTGTCCAGTGTTGCAGAAACGAGTCGGTGTGGGCCTTGAGCTGCGAACAACCAGGGAGACACCCAACCCCAGCCCCTGGCTTTGCGAGTTGGGAAATATTTGAGGGAGTAAACCCTAAGTGTTTACTGTGCACATCTGTGTCTGTCATCTCATTTTGATTTCCCAGCAGCTCCGTGAGCTGACTCGTGCTGTCCCCCCCTTTATTTATTTATTTTTTATAGGTTTGTTTATGTATTTGAAAGAGTGAGGGAGGGATCTTTCATCCACTGGTTCACTCCCTAAATGGCTGCAACAGCCCAGACTGGGCAGGCTGAAGCCAGGCCTGGAACTCCATCCAGCTCTCCCACGTGGGGGCAGGAGTCCAAGGACTTGGGCCATCTTTTGCCACCGTCCCAGGTGCATTGGCAGGGAGCTGGATTGGTGGAGCAGCTGGGACTCGAACCGGCAGCCAAATGGATGCTGTGCTACAACACTGGCCCCGTGCTGTCCCCACTTTAGATAGGAGACTAAGGACCAAGTGCTGGGCCTGCCCAAAGACACAGGGTAAAGAGGGACCCCTGCAGCTGGTACATTGGTCCCCAAGGTTTCTGGTGGCTTCTGAAATGATGCAGTGCAGGGCCCCTTCGTCCCGCCTGTCAGTTCCTGGGCTGTGTCCTGTGCCCCTCCCCCACACGTCTCAGCTCAGTTTTCTGGGGGAACAGAGGGGCTCTTTGGTGGCTGCCAGGAGAGACAGCAGGAGGCAGGGACTTAGGCCGCTGGGGAGAGATGGGGCAGATGTCAGAGCCCCTCCCTGCTCACACAGGCTGGCTGCTCCCTCCAGGCTCCTGGGCCTTATGGCCATGACTCGGCTCAGTCCCCGGGCAGCCTTGTCCAGCTGGGCCAGATGAGTCAGCATGGGCAGCACGTGTGCTCCTGGATACCCAAGGGTCCTGCCTCTGAGTCACAGCCCTCGCCTGCCCCCTCAGCGCCTGCGGTGTGACAGAGGCAGGGGCACTGCCTGCTGGGAAAGGGGAGCCAGCTGTGTGCTGCCAGGTATTGGGGGTGGCCCTGGAGGGGGAGAAGCGGGGCCTACCTGCCAGGGGTGTGCTCTCAGAACTGCGAGGGCCGGGGCCTGGCGGGAAGAGGCTGTCTCCCACCCCTCGTTGCCCACCTGACTGCAGCTTCCTCCATGCTGGGGAAGGCCGGGGTCTCTCCTTCCCCTGCTCTCTGGGGTGGAGAGATGGGTAGTTTTCTGGAAGCATGCCCGGTGTGCCGCATCTCTGCCTGGGCTCGGGCCAGGAGGCCTGCTTGTCTGCTGGGGGAGGAACGCGCTCGCTCCCTAATCAGCCTGTTGGCCCCAGAGCCTGGGCTCAGCTCTCTGCCTTGGGGAGAGGAGAGATGCCCAGGAGCGCAGCTGCAGGAGTGGTGCAGCCCCTGTCCTGGGTCCCTGGGGCTGCTCCAGCTGACAGCACATGTCCTGGCCACTCCAGGGCAGCAGGGAGCCTCAGGAGCCCTGGAGCCTCCGGGGGGGGGGGGGGGGGGACTGGCCCCTCCCCTTCCTACTAAGGCTTGCGATCTTTGAACGTGCACTCCTAGGCCCATCTTAGGGCGGGCCAGACGGGCCTGGTTCTCCTCACTCAGTGTCTCAGGTGGTCACCCAGCTCTGAGCACCTCAGTTTCCATGTCCGTCACGTGGGACTGCTCACACTCGCCCTAGGGGTGATGTGAGAATAACAACAATGGCCGTGTGATGCTCAGTCTTGTAGAGAGAATGGGGTGGTCTCCTCGGTGGGACAGTTGGCGGCGTCATGCGCAGGAAAGGACAGCTGGGAGAGAGAGTGCTGCTCCCATAACCGGCCGCCTGACCCTGGCAGCTGCGCCCGCACCTAATTTATGGGGCTGTAAATAACTGTGAATGGGCCAGAGTTCCCTGTGGGCTCTGCCTAGGGGGTGGGGGCAGCCAGGCGGAGCCATAAACCCTTGGGCAGCTCAGAGGCTGGGTAATGATGCAGGGAGCCCCGCGGATGAGCCTTGGTAAGCCCCCACCCCAGTGGGGAGGGGCGGCTACGCGCACGCCCAGAGGTTTCCCAAGGCAGAGAGGACACAGCGGGATGGGAGCCTCTCCTAGATCCCGGCTCCTACCTTGTAGACCTGAGGGTTTTTGGCAGGATGGTAACTGGTTTGTGAGTCCCAGGTGCTGCTTTTGGGGTCCTTGCAAGTGCCCATGGACCCGTCAGATCCAGCAGGAGGAGTGGGGCAGCTGGGACCAGACACTCGTTTGTCGAGGACCGACAGCTTGTGCGGGTCACACATGCATAATAGATGTAAAGTAAGCACGTCCCCCTCTTCCACTTAGGCTCCCTTGCTGCCGGCTAAGTTCCCGAGCCCTGGCCCTGCAGCTGGCCTGCAGCCTGGAGGGGAGAAGCTGAGCTGCTGTCCCGGGTGCTGAGCAGGCAAATCCCAGCTCCCGTGGGGTTTGTTCCCCGTGCGCTCAGCTCGGCAGCCCCATTAGGCTGGTCGCTGATGCTTCTGCCTTTTCTGGGGCCGGGTGTCCCTGGTCAACCCTTGGCTGGGCCTGGACCCCACAGACTTCTAGCTGTGCTAAACGACTCTGGCAAAGTGGCCCTGTGCCACTGCCAACCTGGGGGTGAAAGGCCGGTCACAAGCCACCGGCAGAGAGGCTGCGCTTCAGCAAAGGGCGGTAGGAGTCAGCCCTGCACGCGGGCGCTTTCCCCACAGCACGCTTCATGGAGTGTGCCCGTGGAATGGTGCCATGGTCACACGTCCAGCGAGCCGGGAGCCTGCTGGGCTGGGCGAAGCCGGATGGCCTCTCCTGGTTGTGGCTCTGTACATAGTGCCCCTGCAGAGGGGGCTTCCCAAACCCAGGGGTTCCACGAAGCCCACGCAGGGAAGTGCTGTGCCTCCTACAACAACTGAATACCACAGAGGAAAACCGGGGGAGGTGGAGAGGGGGTGCAAGCCTGGGGCCAGCGCACCCAGTGGAGGCAGCCTGAACTATTTCCGTCTGCATTGCTGTCTCTCACTCTGACCTTGAACTACTTTCTTTTGCTCTCTCCACCTGTTTCCTCATCCACACTATGAGTGTGATGCCCGTGCCCCAGCTGATCCTCAGTGACTGTTGTTAGATGAATATGTGAGAGGGCTGGGCCGGGCTGTGACAAGCCCTGCTTGGCCACCACAACCTAATGATGGGAGACAGCAAAGACTCCCAGCCCTTCTGCCCGAGCCTCCGACCCTCTGCACTAGTTACAGGCTGTTCAAACTTGGGCCGCTTGGCTCTTGGTGCCTCAGCTTCCCCCTGTGATCTGGAGCTAAGAATAGTTGTATGAGCTTCACATGGAGGGGAGGAGACCATATGCTGTGTCAGCCAAGCTGGGACACTTTGAGAGAGAGGGAGGCACTGTTAAGAATCACACTGGGGGCCGGCGCCATGGCTCACTTGGTTAATCCTCCACCTGTGGCGCCGGCATCCCATATGGGCACCAGGTTCTAGTCCTTGTTGTTCCTCTTCCAGTCCAGCTCTCTGCTGTGGCCTGGGAGGGCAGTGGAGGATGTCCCAGGTGCTTGGGCCCAGCACCCGCATGGGAGACCGGGGGGAGGCTCCTGGCTCCTGGCTTCGGATCAGCACAGCGCCGGCTGTGATGGCCATTTGGGGGTGAACCAACTGAAGGAAGACCTTTCTCTCTCTCTCTCTCTTACTGTCTATAACTCTACCTGTCAAAAAAAAAAAAAAAAAAAAAAAGAAAAAAAAAGAATCGTGCTGGGACGAGAGGCCTAAGCTGGCATGGTCCCAGGCCAAGCGAGACAGGTGACGAGCTGAGGCTCCAGGGCGTAGCACTCCTCGTATGTCAGCTCTCCTGGTGAGGGGGTTCAGCCTGACAGCAAGCGCAGGTCAGTGTATATGAACAGGCTCAGCGTGGAGCTGCTGTCCTGCGGAGGGGTAGGGGCTGCTCAGAGATCCCCTCCTCACTGCCTCTGGCACTTGGCTGCCCCTCCAGCTCCCAGGACTCTGCAGCGTGGCTTCTGGCCCTCCTGGACTGTGATTTATGATTCCCTGATCTGCTGCCTCTCTCGGCTAGTGTCAGCAGATCCCCTGACAGCGCAGACCTGAGTGGTCCCAGCCCAGTGTCACCCCCGCCCCCGATGCAGAGCCACCTCATTCTGACCCCAGATTTCCTCTCTGTACCCTAACTGTGCCAGGATTGGGAACAAATCAGCTGCCTGCCTGGGCTGGGTGGGTTGTGGGTTGCTCTTTGCATCCCCCGTTCCCATGTGGTTGTTGATATGCATGGGCTAAGCACCCCCTTACACCTGCCTAAGCAGGGACAGCTCTTACCGATCGATGGGAAAACTGAGGCAGCAGCTGGGGGGGGGGGGCAAAGGGAAGCCTGGGGGTCCTTTCCCCAGCCTGGGTGGTCTAAGTGTCCAGGGACAGAAAAGGGAGATGGTTCGTGTTTGTGAGGCCTCAGGCTGGGCAGGGTCAGTGACCCAGAGGATTAGGGGCCAAAGAGCTGGGTCCAGGGCCGGGGCAGCGGGAGGGTGGGGGATTAACGGGCTGGCTCCTCCCTCTGCACTAGAGTCCTCCACGCAGGCTGAATGTGGACTTGGCCGCCCCCTCTTCAGCCCAGTACTGGGCCCTGTTCAGGAAGCAGCTGAGAGGGTGTTCCCTGGCTCCCCTCGGATCAGTCCCAGGCAGGCAGCCTCAGGAACGCCCAGCCCAGACCTTGCCCCAAGGGCGCCCCATGGCTGGAGTGGGCAAATCCAGGGCATGTACCCCTGGGGTTGGGGGGCTTCCAGGACCTCCGGCACTTTGCTCACAAGGAAACCATATGCATAGGGCTTGTTTCAGCAAGACTCCTCCCCCTGCCCAGGCTGCGAAGGAGGCCTGAGAGCAGAGTGCACTCCCCGAGAGGGGGCCCCCAGCTGTGCAGGAGCCTCACCCCTCACCTCTGAGTGAGGCGAGTGGAGCTGGCCCTTGCGAGCCCCTGTGTCCTAGGGAGCAGCTGCCCTGTATCCGCCTCGTCCCGGGGAAGGGTCACGGCTTGAGCTCTGGCCACAGTGACGCAGTGCTGGTGTGTGGCGGGGGCGTGGGGTTTTGCCTGTTCCTTGCAGCCTCTTTCAGGAGTTCTTGGATCAATGGCACCTGTCTGCCTCTGGCTCTCTGGGGGTCTCTTTCTCCCTTTGTCTCCCTCTGTTTTCCCCCCTTACCTTCGGTGCCCATGCCCATTGTCATTATCTTCCCGGGTATCTGGTGGTGGTCACAGCGGGGTCCCGTGTGCATTTATGAAGCCAGGGCAGCCTCTCCTTCCCCCCAGTCATCCATGGGAGTCCCTGAGGCCTCGTCATTAGGGTTGCCGTGACCCCCCCATTGTTGGGCCTGTCTGGCCCTGGCATGAAAGGTAGAGCTTTGGCAGTGAACAGAGACTCGGCTGGATTCCAGCTTGTTCTCTGCAGTCTGGAGGCCGTAATGTGCTTGGGGCTGGGTGGGCAGGCTGTGGAGGGGGTGGGGAATGGAGGAGCCACAGGGCAGCCCTGTCACTAGGACAACAGCAGGGATCCTGGATGGGGCCGGGGCCAGGGAGGAGAGCAGGTGGCTCTTTGTCTGGAGCTGATCCCACCCCCACCCCCACCCCACCGCCCTGCCAGGCGGGGAGGCCCGTGGGAGGGGATTGGTGTGTGTGCTCCCAGCGCAGGCAAAGCCATGGGGCTTCCTCCCCCACACAGGGCACCAGACCTGTCCCGTACGGGCTTCCCGGAATGACCCCTCCACACACACACACACACACACACACATGCTGGCCTCATGTGAGGGCCATGTGGGACCAGGCAGGGCCAGGCTGATGCATCCCTGGGGTGGAGTGGGGTTTCCCACAGTGGCTGGAGAGGGTGGGAGGGGCCCCTCACTGGCTGCCTTTGCCTGCTTCCCTCTGCAGGCTGGGTTTCCTACTCTGAGTGCTGACAGCTCAGAGCTGTCGCTGCTGGGGGCTCGCTCCTCCTCAGACCGTCTGTGTGCAGCAGGGCTGCGAGTTTCCTGGTCGGCACTCACCTCTGGTCCTTAGAGTTCGCTTCTGAGCAACCCCTGGAGCCCAAAGGCCAGGAGGCGGTGGTGGGTGATGTCACGGGAGCACCAAGCTGCCTGCAGGTGAACTCCTGGCTCCGCCACGGGCCAGACCAGTCACCTCGGCTCTCTGTGCTAACGTCTCCGTGCCTCTGTTTCCTCAGGGTCTGCTAGGGACTCTTGTTGTGGGGCTCGAAGCAGCAGTGTATAGAAAGTACTTAAGGCCGGCGCCGTGGCTCAACAGGCTAATCCTCCGCCTTGCGGCGCCGGCACACCGGGTTCTAGTCCCGGTCGGGGCGCCGGATTCTGTCCCGGTTGCCCCTCTTCCAGGCCAGCCCTCTGCTGTGGCTCGGGAGTGCAGTGGAGGATGGCCCAAGTGCTTGGGCCCTGCACCCCATGGGAGACCAGGATAAGCACCTAGCTCCTGGCTCCTGCCATCAGATGAGCGCGGTGCGCCGGACACAGCACGCCGTCCGCGGCAGCCATTGGAGGGTGAACCAACAGCAAAGGAAGACCTTTCTCTCTGTCTCTCTCTCTCACTGTCCACTCTGCCTGTCAAAAAAAAAAAAAAAAAGTACTTAAGCAGTGTTTGACCCCATGAGAACACTAAGCAAAATTAGGTGCTAGCATTCTTCTTTAAAGAGGATTTATTTATTTATTTATTTATTTGAAATGCAGAGTGACAGAAAGAGTTGGAGAGGTGGAGAGAGAGATCTTCAGATCACTGGTTCATTCCCCAAATGCTTGCAACAGCTAAGTCTGGTCCAAACTGAAGGCAGGAGACTGGAGCTTCATCCCGGTCTCCCACATGGGTGGCAGGAGCCCTCAATGTGCCAAGAGCTGCCGTCCCTGGCACATGAGCAGGAAGCTGAATTCGAAGTGGAGTAGCCGGAACTTGAGCTGGCACTAGTATAGCATGGCCATGTGTCACAGGTGACGGCTTAACCCGCTGTGCCACAACGCCCACCCCTGGGTGCTTGTTCCCACATATCTTTCCAGGGGCCAACATTGTGGCCTGGTGAGTTAAGCTGCAGCCTGTGGTGCCAAAATCCCATGTGAGCACTGGTTCGAATCCCAGCTGCTCCACTTCTGATCTAGCTCCCTGCTAATGCACTTGGGAAAAGCAGTAAAAGATGGCCCAAGTGCTTGGGCCCCTGCACTTGCTTGGGAGACCCGGAAGAAGCTCCTGGCTTTGGCCTGGCCCAGCCCTGGCTGCTGTGGCCATTTGGAACCAGCAGATGAAGATCTCTGTGCATCTGTCTCTGCTTTGTCTCAGAAAGCTGCGCATACAGTCCACTTCCTCAAACAGTCCCTCTGACCTCTGCAAAGGGGCACTATGGCCTTGGCTTTCCAGGCTCGCTGTCCTGCACTCATATCTTCCTGTGCCTGCCTCTGAGAGCTCCCATGTGACCCATGCAGGTTGTTTCCTGGCAGGGCGTTGGGGTGGGCGTTGAGTGGACTCTGTGGGAAGATGGCAGAGAGGTTAGAGAGTTAGACCCTGCCCTCCCTAACTGACCCGATGGGGCTCCTCATGTCAATGCGTGGCATCAGTGCGTCCACACAGCCCACGTCTGTCCCCTCCCCGGGCTGTCAGGTACATGGTGACGTCAGTGCTGGCCATGTCTGGAGGAGCCTTCCTGAGCAGGGCATCTGGGCAGTGGGGCAGGGTGAGCAGCCGTCTCCCACCCACATGAGCAGAGCTGCAGAGAGTAGGAGGGGTAACACGCACATGCACACACATGCGCACGGGCACACACGTGTGCATGAACACAGCGCCAGAGCAACAGAGCAGGCCCTGGCAGGCCTGAGCACATGGGTGCTTGTGTGAGTGCAGGCCTGGCTGGGGGCAGGCCGGGTGCAGAGGACTTGCCAGGTTGGGCTTCCTGTGTAGGGGGCGGGGCCTCCGAGGGTCCAGCCCCTCCCTCCCTCCTGCCTTGCCTGTCACCCTGTCCCGCTGCCGGGCCCCAGCAGCTCCTCTGGGTCAGTCCTGCTCGTGGTAACTTCCACCCCTGCTTTCTCCCCGCAGTGGGAGCTGGGGCTGAGGCCACGTCTCTGCTCTCTCCCTGCCCCCAGGGCAGTTGGGTTGGGCCTCCCTGCAGGGCCCCCTGCAGGGCCCCCTGCCCGTGCCCTGTGAGGCTTCCCTGGGGGCCTCGGCAGGGTCTGTGACCCCCACTGGGCCTCTGTTGGCAGAGGGGTGGGGGCCGGGCCCCACTGACCCTGCTGCCGCCCGCTTCTCCCCCAGTTTGACCCTGGCAACACGGGCTTCATCAGCACTGGCAGGTTCCGAAGCCTCCTGGAGAACCACAGCTCCACGCTGGACCCCCACAAGAGAGAGGTGCTCCTGGCCCTCGCCGACAGCCACGCCGACGGGCAGATCTGCTACCAGGATTTTGCCAACCTGGTGAGCTCTCGGGGAGGGGGGGCTTGCCACTGGGAGGGGCCTGTGCTGGGGCTGTGACTTAGATGCATTAAAGGGATAGGGATGGTTAAAGGTCTGCTGGCCCAGAGCTTTGAGAAAGGTGGGGCTTCAGCAGGTGTCGGGGTGCCACAGGGGCCACTTTCTCTGTCTCTCAGTCCGGCCACCCACCAAGTCAGCCCCTCCTCAAAGCCCCTGGTCCTTCCACGCCCTCCCATTGTGGCAGCAGGGGGGCTGCAGTGGTTCCAGCCCTGCACCCTTGGCCTACACCGTGCTCACAGATCTCCTAGGTCAGTGGGAGGTGCTGATTGACTCAAGTCAATCTGTACCTGGTCCCTGCAGCGGAGAGTGGGGGACCCACCAAAGTGAAGTTATTGTGGGTGGGAGAGGGGCTGGAGCGTGCCTGCCGGCAGCGGCCTTGGCTTGTCGGGCTCAGATGGGAGGCCCCTGAGTCCCACCCAGGGGTCTGGTATCTGGGAGCAGAGACTTCTCCTCCCTGAGGGTTAATGCTGTGCTGTTTCAGGGGCTTCTGGGGGGGGCGTCATAATGGGGTTCACTGGGCTGAAGCAGGTGGCGTTTTACCCACTCTGGGATGGACAGGGCATCCACTGGTGAATACGAGCAGGGTGGGCGCAGGGCCGCAGTCTTCTCGTGGCTTCCTGTTGGGGAAGTAGAGATGCCACTTCCCTTCATGTCCCCCAGGAAGGCGTGGGATGGAGACTAGCTGTGTGAGGTTCCCCAGGCGCCTAGAATTCAAAGGCACCGGTGATGGGGCAGCCGGTACCACCTACACCTGTCGATAGGCTGTAGGAGCTCTCTGGTGCCAGGGATGCAGAGGCTGCAGAGTTGGCTTAGCGGCCTTAGGGCTGGCCATGGCTCAGGGGTCAGCAGGCCCGCAGGGAGTATAGGGGTCAGCAGGCCTGTAGGGGTGGAGGACTCAGGGGGCAGACCTCGTCGAGGGCAGGGGACAGCTGAGCTGAGGAGAGGCGGTGGGGACAGTCGGGATCCATGGGACAGGCAGCGGAGGTGAGCTCTGTGACACAGTCTGAGCCCCGAGCCAGCACGCCAGCCCGTCTGTTACAGCAAGTCGCCATTCCCAGTCTCAGGGCAGAGAGAGGCGCACGGGCCAGGGCATCTCCCCTCCAGCCGAGGGCCTGGTTGCTGCCGGGATTGCTCTGTTCACGTTCGGAGCAGGGTTCCTGTGGAAGGTGCTGCCCTGGAGAGCAGGCTAAGAGGGGCTGGCGAGGGAGGCAGCTGCAGGTCGGGCAGGGCCCTGAGCTGAGACTGCTGCCTGCTTTTCTCTCGTGAGAGCCTCTGTCTGGCGTGTGGCCTGCTCAGGAGGCTGGCGTGTAGCGGCTGTTCAGTAAGTCATGATGGACGGGTGGTGGAGGAGCACACGGAAGGGAGTGCGTGGCTTCCGGGAGCTCTCCGTGCCTCGGTTTCCTCACCCACAGAACGCGGGTGCTCCTGGTCCTTGTGTCACAGGCCGACCGTGGCAAGCCTCAGATGAGCCCCTGACAGGTGACGGGATGCACTGTGGCAGAAGAAAGGAACCACGACCGGCCCTGACCTCTCCCCGCCCGGTTTCCCTTGCAGATGAGCAACAAGCGTTCCAACAGCTTCCGCCAGGCCATCCTGCAGGGCAACCGCAGGCTCAGCAGCAAGGCCCTGCTGGAGGAGAAGGGGCTGAGCCTCTCACAGCGGCTCATCCGCCACGTGGCCTACGAGACCCTGCCCCGCGAGATCGACCGCAAGTGGTACTACGACAGCTACACCTGCTGCCCTCCGCCCTGGTTCATGATCACAGTCACGCTGCTGGAGGCAAGGACGGGTTGGAGGGAGGCGGGGAGGGCATGGAAGGAGAGGCCCCCAGAGGCCGTTGGTGATGGGGGAGAGAGCTGGGTGGGGGCGGGGCAGAGGGTCAGGGGTCAGCTGGCGGTGCCTGTCCATCTGCTTAGTGAACCCAGCGTCGTAAGCCTGGACTGCAAGCAGATTCCAAGGTTGTCGCTTGGAGCAGTGTTCACTGCAGCGAAGTCCCCTACAGCCACCAACCCAAGCCAGTCCCTGGCGCCGCTGGCTCCCCCTTCTCCCACCTGCACAGTGGGCGTGAGTTGCCAGCCCGCTGTCTCCCCGCTGCCTCCGTTTTCGGTGAGGATGGCTGCTTGTGCTTCCGCAGCTCGCAGGTGCCACACGGGTGCACCTGGGAGGGAGTGTTCGTGGCCGAGTGAAGGTGTGCTCGGCATGTTTTTCAGGAACATTCTCCCCGTGGGGAGCCTCCTGTACCCATGGTCAGGAAGAGTCCTTCCCCTGGCGGGAGGGCCCCAGAGAGGCCATTGGCTGCAGCTCTCGGTTACGTGTGCTGTCCACCCTAACTCCAGCTCCTGGTGACACGAGCCCGGTGACCACCTCCGCACGTGTTCTCCTCGACAGGCTCGGGGAGCTTCGTGGCACCTTCTTCTCCATCTCCCTTTTGTCCCTAAATCAGAAGAGCTGGTGTGCGGTGGCAGCCCCTGTGCCTGTGGCCGTGGCCTTGTCCGAGTGCATACTGCCGCCGCCGTTTGAGAAGTTCTTGGCCTCCGCCCTCAGACGCGTGCTGTGATGGTCTATTTATTAGCTGCTCTTTGAGGACAAGAATCCCAAGGTGCTGTGGAGGCTGCACTTGCTGCCAGGCCACCGCACGGTGTCAGGTGGACAGAATGGCTCCTCTGGGAGCCCAGGAGCATACAGCTGCAGCCAGGGCCTGAGCCGGGCCCTGGCTTAGCCCAGAAGGCTTTACCTGGACACTAATTACAGCTTTTCTGAGTGCGTGCCAGGCATGGGGCTGGCTGTTTGTGTACCTTATCACTTTAGGTTTTTTTTTTCTTTTTTTAAGATTTATTTATTTATTTGAAAGTGACACAGAGAGAGAGTTAGATCTTCCACCCACTGGCTCATTCCCCACATGAGTGCAACAGCTGGTGCTGGGCCAGACTGAAGCCAGGAGCTCAGATCTCCATCTGGGCCCCCTACGTGGGTGCAGGAACCCAAGCACTTGGGCCATCTTCTGCCTTCCCAGGCACATTAGCTGGAAGCTGGATTGGAAGTGGAGTGGCTGGGACTCGAACCAGGTACTCTGATGTGAGTGGCTTAACTTGCTGGCCACAAATAGTTTTAAATATTTTATTATTTAAAAGTGTTTAAATTTACTTATTTGAGAGACATGCAGACAGAACTCCCACCCTCTGGTTCCCTCCCCCGAACACTCACAGTGGCAAGTGCCCAGCCGAAGCTGGGAAGCAGGAAGAGGATCCAGATCTCCCAAGGACATGAGCCACCCCTGCTGCCTCCCAGGGTACACAGTACCAGGAAGCTGGGATTTGCAGCAGAGCTGGGACCTGGACTCAGGTGTCCAGAGTAGCAGCGTGACCATTATGCCAGATGCCTCCCTTTATCACTTTTTTTTTTTTTTTTGACAGGCAGAGTGGACAGTGAGAGAGAGAGATACAGAGAGAAAGGTCTTCCGTTGCCGTTGGTTCACCCTCCAATGGCCGCCGCTGACGGCGCGCTGCGGCCGGCGCACCGCGCTCGTCCGATGGCAGGAGCCAGGAGCCAGGTGCTTTTCCTGGTCTCCCCATGGGGTGCAGGGCCCAAGCACCTGGGCCATCCTCCACTGCACTCCCGGGCCACAGCAGAGGGCTGGCCTGGAAGAGGGGCAACCGGGACAGAATCCGGCGCCCCAACCGGGACTAGAACCTGGTGTGCCGGCGCCGCAAGGCGGAGGATTAGCCTGTTGAGCCACGGCGCCGGCCTTTTTTTTTTTTTTTTTAAGATGTATTCCTTTATTTGAAAGGCTGAATTAGAACTGGGGTGGGGGAGAAATTGGTCAATCTATCAGTGGATCTTCCATCTGCTGAGTCACTCCCGAAATGGCTGCAACAGCCACGGTTGGGCCAGGCCGAAGCCAGGAGCCTGGAACTCCATCGGGCTCTTCCACGTGGGTGGCAGGGACCCCAGTGCTTGGGCCATCTTCTGTTGCTTTTACAGGTACATTAGCAGGGAGCTGGATTGGAAGTGGAGCAGCTGGGATTCGAACTGGTGCCCACATGGGATTGCCATCATTGCAGGCAGCAGTTTAACCCCCTGCGCCACAGAGCTGCCCCCCCACCCCTCCCCTGCATCGCTTCTAAACCTCATGACTGAAGCCTAAGCACTGGTGCCCAGCTCCACGTAAGGAAACTGAATACCAAATAGTTCAAATCACTTGTCCAAGTCAGTCCAGAAAGGCTAGCCTTTGGGTCCGGATTCGTTCAGAGATCCAGAAGCCTCAGCTGTGTGAGCTTGAATCTAGAAGTAACTGGAAACTTCTCCAATAACGGAAGTCAGTGTCTCAAAGCCCTGCGCTAAAGCCCAAGCAAGGACTTGTTTTATGTACAGTTCTGTAGGGTGGTTCTCGGATTCCATAAGATACGACAGCTGGCAATCTGGCAGTGAGGACAGTGGCAGAGCAAATCTAAGAGCTGATCTGAGTTGTGGAGAAACACAGGATTTGGGGCCATTTAGGGAAATGAAAGCCTCGTCTTTTAGCTTGTACAGCCCAAGTCAGTCTTGAGACCTCCTTAAGCAATCACGCATCTGCCTTGATCTGATTAAGAACACAGGAGAGGGGTAGGCGCTCTGGCTTATGACAGCAGAAGCTGCCCGTTAGCACACCCACCTCCCACATGCTCTCGAAGCTCACCTACTCTGCTTCTGCTCCAACTTCCTGCTAATGCATCCTGAGCAGTAACAGATGATGGCTCAAGTACTTGGGCCCCTGTCACCCACGTGGAAGAGCTGGATGGAGTTCCAGGCTCCTGGCTTCAGCCTGGCCCAACCCTGGCTGTTGCCGGCATTTGGGGTGTGAACCAGCAGATGAAAGATGGATCTCTCCGCCCCCTTCTCTCTCTCTCTCTCTCTCTCTCTCTCTCTCTCTCTGGCTTCCTCTCTCTTCCTCTCCTCTCTCTTCCTCTCCTCTCTCTTCCTCTCTCCCTCCCTTCGTCCCTCCCTCTCTCCCTCTCCCTCCCTCCCTTCCCATACCCTCTCTCCCCATCACACCTCGCCTACCTACCTGTCAAGTAGTTGAAAATAAATAACACTTTTTTAAAGAAAGACTACACAGACACAAAAGTGATACATTTTAGAAATATTTACAGAAAAAAAAAACTAAGCTAAAATAAATACCCGTTTAGGATTTAAGCATGAACGCCTGAGTCATCTGCAAAACCAATGTATGGGGAGTGTTGCTGAGGATGTGAGGAACTGGAAGGCTGTGTGCTGTCGGTGGGGCTGTAACACAGTGCAGCCACTATGGAAAACAGTCTGCCGCCCCTCACAGAAGTGAACAGATTCACCATGTGACCCAGCAGCTCCACTTCCCAGTGTACTCCAAAAGACTTCAAAGCAGGAAATCTTTGCCCGCATTCGTAGCAGCCTGATTCACGATACTCAAGAGGTGGAAGCTGCCCAAGTGCCCATCAGCAAGTGGATGGAGAAGCCAGATACAGTCGGTGCTTGCAAAGGAATATTATCCAGCCTTCAAAAGGAAAGAAAGTCGGACTCATGCTGCGGCATAGAGAACACGGAGGAAATGGGCCACTCACGACCAGACAGATGTTGTGTGATTCCACGCGCGCGATCAGGCCCTGACGGGAGATGGATTCACAGAGGCAGAAAGCAGAATGGGGGGCGGGGGCTGGAGGAGGGGGTTGTGGGGTTCTACAGTGGATGCAGAGCTTCAGTTTGGTGGGGCCGGCGTTGTGGCCTAGCAGATAAAGCTGCCACCTGCAGTGCCAGCATCCCATCCAGGCACCCGTTCAAGTCCCGTCTGCTGCACTTCCAATCCAGCTCTCTGCTATGGCCTGGGGAAGCAGTAGAAGACGGCCCAAGGCTTTGGGCCCCTGCACCCAGTGGGAGACCTGGAGGAGACCCCTGGCTTCAGATCGGCACAGCTACAGCTGTTGTGGCCATTTGGGGAGTGAACCAGCAGATGGAAGACCTCTCTCTCTCTGTGCCTGTGCCTCTCTGCCCTTCAAATAAATAAATGTCTTAAAAAAAATAAAAATAAAAAGACGCTAAAGGAGGTGAGTGGATGGAATTTGGTGACACCAGCACAACAGTGTGAATGCACTGAATGCCACCAAGTGTCCACTGGAGATGGTAAAGCTGGCTCGTTTGTGTGCATCTCACCAGTTATTTTTAAGAATCCACCTGTGTAGGGGCCGGCACCGTGGCACAGTAGGTTAATCCTCTGCATAGGGTGCTGGCATCCCATATGGGCACTGGTTCTAGTCCCGGCTGCTCCTCTTCCAATCCAACTCTCTGCTGTGGCCTGGGAAAGCAGTAGAAGATGGCCCAAGTCCTTGGGCCCCTGCAACCACATTGGAGACCAGAAAGAAGCACCTGGCTCCTGGCGCAGCTCCAGCCGTTGCAGCCATTTGGGGAGTGAACCAACGGAAGGAAGATCACTGTCTGTAACTCTCTCTCTCTTTCAAATAAATAAATAAAATCTAAACAAACAAACAAACAAAAAAAAGAATCTACCTGTGTAGAATGTCATCCCACAAGCGGGTGAGTGAGCTGTTAGTGGAATTAAAAGTTGAGGCCGGCGCGGTGGCTCAATAGGCTAATCCTCCGCCTTGTGGCGCCGGCATATCGGGTTCTAGTCCCAGTCGGGGCGCCGGATTCTGTCCTGGTTGCCCCTTTCCCAGTCCAGCTCTCTGCTGTGGCCCGGGAGTGCAGTGGAGGATGGCCCAAGTGCTTGGGCCCTACACCCCATGGGAGACCAGGAGAAGTACCTGGCTCCTGCCATCGGATCAGCGCGGTGCGCTGGCCGCAGCAGCCATTGGAGGGTGAACCAACGGCAAAGGAAGACCTTTCTCTCTGTCTCTCTCTCTCACTGTCCACTCTGCCTGTCAAAAATTAAAAAAAATAAATAAAAATTAAAAGTTGAAAATCCTCAAAGCCCTGCCCGCTGGAGAAGAGTGGCTGAAGAGATCAGGTGCCCACCTGTGACCACTGGAGTTTCTGCCACAGATACTCCAGCGGAAGTGGGGTGAGGGGTGCCTGCAGGCCATGCAGGGTGCCGGGGGAAGACTTCCGGGGGAATTCCCAGACCGCGGCACACGGCACACGAGGGCGCTCCTGGCAGCTCCGCACCTGGTGACAGGCCTTGCCGCTCTGTGCTCCCCTCCAGGTGGCCTTCTTCCTCTACAACGGGGTGTCCCTGGACCAGTTTGTGCTGCAGGTCACCCACCCTCGCTACCTGAAGAACTCGCTGGTTTACCACCCCCAGCTCCGAGCGCAGGCATGGCGCTACCTGACCTACATCTTCATGCACGCCGGGTGAGTGCCGGGCTTCCTCACCCCACCCGGCGTCCCTGCTCCCCGCGACCTGGATCGAAACGTGGGTTTTTAGTCTGTTTTCATCTACCTGGGTGCAAGATGGGAGGGAGATGGCTGCTGGAAACTCATCTAATAGCAAAATGTACAAATAATTGTTGAGAGTGTAGGGCAAAGGGAAATATAGGGAAATACAGAAAACCAGTGGTAAGGTCAGAACACACATGCACACACACACATACACACATACACACAACATGGGATTCTATGTGCTTCACAGAAGTAGGTAGAAAAGTTAAGAGCTTCCTAGTAGCCAAAGCAAAGAGGGACATGGAATCCAGCCACCAGCTTTGTTGTCCGAGTGATGCCCCCCCAAGCAAAGCAAGAGAACCCCTGTCCTCCCCTGGTGGCCCCAATGCATGGTGAAGGTGTCCTTGAGGTGCTCTGGCAATAGCTGTGTTATTCTGACGGAGCCCTGGAGCAGAGCCCCAGGATAAGAACCTGCCAGCTGGTCAGGTGACCCTGGGACTTGCTGGCCCTGGGGTCGGAAGTGGGAATGGGAGCCCTGTGGCCACGATGGCCCCTTCATTCCTGTTCCCCAGCAGAAAGACCCGCGTGCGCCTCCCTTCCTCCTGAGCTCACAAGCAGGTGCCAGCGGCTGGGGCGAGCGGGCGCTTTAGCGGGAGGAGACGACTCCGGGTTGCTCTGGGCGCGAGGGGGCCCTCGGGCGGGGCTGCTCACCCTGCCAGTTCATGCCGGGCTTTGAGCTCACGGGACTAAGGAGAGGAGGGCTGTGGCCTGCTCTGGCCTTCTCAGGAGCCTAGGCCTGAAGGCAACAGAAGCAGGGAGTGTCCCTGGCCAGGCTGCCCAGTCCCAGGGCTGCCCGTAGGGTGGAACCAGCTGCCTTACAATCGGGACTACCGCCCTCTGACCCCCCACCCCGGCCCCTCCCAGGGAGGGATGGGGGTGGCCGCGGCCTGCCGGAGCTGGAGGCAGTGTGCCGGCCACGGAGGCCCGCAGGTTGGCAGTGGGTCTCTATCCAACAGTAGTTTCCGATGGAGCGGAGGCTGCTGGGGAGGGTTCTAGGAAGGTTCTCCTGGGTCTGGCTGTTGAGCATGGGGCTCGTGGCTGGTGTGATGAAGACAGGCTCACAGTGGACAGGAGAGAAAGCCAGCTGGCCAGCTCACAGGGAGCTCCTAGCACGGTGACCGCTGCTCAGAGGCCGGGGAACCTGGAGTCACCGGCCGAGGGACGGGAGGCGCAGGCTGGGTCCTTCCTGGCCTCTTCTAGTCTCAGGCTCTGAGGCCAGAAAACTAGGGCATACAGCCAGAAACCCTCCTAGTTCCCTCTGACAATGCACCTGTCTCCCTGCTACCTCCCAGTGAATTTTTCTGACAGTTCTATTTGAAAGTGTACTTATTTATTTGAGAGAGAGAGAGTGAGCTCCCATCTGGTTTGCTCCCCAAATGCCTACAACAGCTGAGACTGGTCTAGGCTGAAGCCAGGAGCCAGGAACTCAATCGGGGTTTCCCACGTGGGAGGCAACAATCCAACTCCCTGAGCCGTCTCTGCTGCCTTCCAAGGTGTACATTAGCAGGCAGCTGGGACTTGAACACAGGCACCTGACATGGGATCCTGGCGACCTGAGTGGCGTTTTAGCCACTAGGTCAAATGCTCTCCCCTCACACTGCTAATACCTTATAGAATCTTTCAGCAAGTACAGTTAGTGGAAGGTGGAAGATTCCAGCATGAGGTGAATTCAGGACCCGGCACAGTCCGTCAGGGTGACCTTGCGGGTGCCCACGTGGCCTCCAGGCAGGTCCAGAGCCTGCATGCCAGGAGCAGAGCTGTGACACCCCCCCACCCCATACCCGCCCCACAGCCAGGGCCCAGCTCCTCTGGTCCATGCCGTTACCCTGTGACTTAAACCGTCCCCAGGGAGCTGTCCGAACACCGTGGGTTCAGTTTAAATAAGATAATGGATGTTAAAGTACTCTGTAGACATGAAAGCATCACATTGATTTAGTCATAACCCTGTTCCAGTCCTTCCTGGTAATACACGCACTTGGCTAGACACTGCACGCTTTTACGGCAAGGTCTGGCCAGAGGGCTCTGTGGCGAACAAAGGAAAACGCTCACAGGGTGGGAGAGCCTGGAGCCCTGTCTCCCACCCCGGGAGTCTGGGATCGAGTGGCTCCGGGAGGGAGGAGACTTTCAGGGGCGATCTGAATTACTCACTTCTGGGAGGCCCTTCAGTGCTTGTGCTTGTCCTAAGAGTCTCTTCCACGCGTGCTGCAAAGAGCCAGAGCCACCACGTGGTGTGCCAGGCAGATGAGAGACGGGGGCCGTGGTCCCAGCTCAGCCACCAGCCAGGGCTCCTCGCTGAGCCTCAGCTTCTCACGTGTTTAAAAAAAAAAAAAAAAGGTACCCAGTGGGTCTCTTGACTGTGGTTCGTTCTGCTCACTGTGGCAAAGGCAGGCACTGCCGGTGCCCATCCTGGCCCTGCGTGCTGTTCCTGTCCCCGTCTCCCAGGCGATCCGCCCGCATCGTCCCTAGATGGTGCCGTTCACCGTGGCGTCCTGGGGTAGGGCGAGTGCGCAGTGGACGGATGAATGAGTGTGGTTTCTGTGTCGCAGGATCGAACACCTGGGACTCAACGTGGTGCTGCAGCTGCTGGTGGGGGTGCCCCTGGAGATGGTGCACGGAGCTGCCCGCATCGGGCTTGTCTACGTGGCCGGCGTTCTGGCAGGTATGCAGGTGGGCCCTCATCTATGGGGTCGACCCACAGGGTGGACCCCAGGCTTCCAGGGCATACAGAGGACCCCCGACATCACCAGAGCTCCTGCCTACTGGGGTTGTGCCCCGTGGCAAACCTCCCCGCCTCCCCAGGGGCTGGAAGGGGGCTGCCGCCCACAGAGGGAGGGGTGTGATGGAACAGACAGGGCTGGAGTCTGCATCCTCCCGCCGCCCCACTGTCACTGGCTGAGCCTGGGGTCAGTTCCCGGGTCTTTTCTTGCCCCCTTCCCGAGAGGGGACTGCAGAGATCTGCCTGCAGGACTGGTAGGAGGTAGAGCGAGACGGGCGGGTGTAATTCCAGCTCTCTGCAGACCGTGCCAGGGGCCAGCAAGACCCCGTGGGGGCTCCTGAGGTGTGTGTGGAGCCCAGTGTGCTTCCCAGGCACTGCAGCTCCTGTATCCCAGGGGAGCTCCTGCCTCCCCCTGGACCAGCCACCGTCCCCTTGACCACTGACAGGAGAGTCTGCCCCATCTGGGTCAGGGGCCTCTGGCTGGCTGGGCACGCTGGGGCCGTGGCAGGTGGTCAGTGCCTGCCTCTTCCTCCCCTCCCCCACACTGGGCTTCCGTGCAGAGGGAGCTCCCTCATGATGCTCCCAGCTTCACCGCTGGCTTTTTTAAAACAAGGTTTGCCGCCTCAGCTCTTCAGCTTGACAGCTGGGCCCAAGGGAGCTTTGTGTGTGTGTTTAAGTAAGATCTTAATCCTTTCTGAGTGGCATTAAAGTTGTCGTCGTGAGAGCCGGCCAGTGCCGGCCTTGTAAACAACAGGCAGGCAGGGACCCTGGGAGGAACTGAAGGGGTTTCAGAAATTGGAAGGGAAGGGGCCCTCTGCCCCGACGTCAGGCCAGTCCGTGATCCCTGGGCTGGGAGATCCACCCAGCACTCTTGCCTCCTCCATGTGCTGGCGTTCAGAACTGTGGCCACCTTGGACAGCACCCCGCATCCTCTCCCCGATCTCCATCTCCACATCCTGCAGCCAAGGCCTCCCCAGCGTCCCTGTGTGCCAGACTCGCTCAGCCACCCACACACCCCCCCGTGTCTGGTGGCTGGGGATTGTTGGCTGCGTGTTCCGTACCTTGATACCCAGAGTCCCAGATGTTAAATGGCGAGGAACAGGGAAGCCGCTCGTAACACTTCCATCACCCAGGAGTGCCGGTAGCCTAGAGCAAGGTGCGGGATGACTCAGATCTCACCGGAGCCAGATGACACGCAGTGGGGAGACTGTGCAGGCGTCACGGCCCGTGGTGCTGATGCAGAGTGGGGAGGTGTGCTCACAGAAGCGGGGGGCGAGGCTGTCTCAGACGGTCAGTGGCGTGTACCTTTCTGAGTCATCGATTCAGACCAGAGGACACTCTGGTCACTGCATATCACGTCATTGATCGCCAACACTGAGGTGATTGATCCGCTGACTTGCCTCCTCAGAGAGGGATGCCCGTTTGCAGATGGCCGGAGCCTGGCAGGACAACCGGGGGTTCCCAGTGCCCTCTGTGTGCAGGCTGTGTCATCATCACGCTCCTCTAGGCAGGCAGGACGCATGTCCACCTTGTGTGGATGCAGGACCTGGGGCTTAGAGGCTAAGGGCCTCACCCGCCAAGACACTGCCCACCAGCACTGCAGCTGGGTCTGGGGTCTAAACGGCTTCCACAGAGTGAGCAGAGTGAAGGGGGAGACCGCTCCCCTCGGGCAGGAAATTCATTGTCAGCGGCCACGGGAGGCCTTCACAGGTACCTGGCCCTACTCGGGTCCTGTGCGGTGAAAGGGGTCTAAACCAAGGCATCACGTCTGATGGCAAGGACAGGTGAGCCCTCCTGAGCAGCTGCCATGCTCCAGGCATGTGACAGAGGGCTCGCGTATGTGATCACCTGCGTAAAACTGAGCAGTCCTGTGCAGTGCATACCAACACCCCGCCTCACGGGCGGCTCAGAGCGGTGCAGTGGCCTGCCCGATTTGCTCAGCCAAGAAGTCACAGGGTTGAGAGGGAACTGTGTGATTCGAACCAATGCTTGGAGCCAGCGTGTAACTGGTGTAAGCTAATGATTCTATAGCTAACACCTCAGTGCTGTAACATCCAGGGTCTTAGATGCATCACCAAGTTTCATTATAGATTATATAGATTTTAGGCCACAGGTGTATCCCTGGGACCCAGCACGTGCTAGGTGATAAGTAGTTGTAGAACAAATGAAAGGATGCATGATAAAGTTACATGGCTTCAAAGTAGGAGTTCTGTTGATTTTCATTTGGGTTTTTGTTTTGTTTTGTTTTACCACGCAGGGAGGTGTTAGAGAACACCTGGTTGAAAACTGGGCTAAAATTAGCACAACCATGCATGGCCTCACAGCAGTCACGAGTTTATCCATGGCCTGGCAAGGACCCAGGGATTGTTTGGGGAAAGTCACAGCCCTGAGTAGGAATAGGCCCTTGGTCTGTGGTACAGGGGTGCGGGGCGACAACACACCTCGCCATTCTCTCCTAGTCCTATGCGCCCACGGCCACTGTGGATGTCACACTGTCGCCCATCAGGTCCCTCAGACCTCTATAAGGGGTCCTGCCTGCCCAGGCGCCCACCCAGGAAGGGCCTTTTTGCCATTCTTATATCTGCCCATGCACGTGTCTGTCTGTGGTCTCCCCGAGTCCTTCTTGTCCAGGGCTCTTCTGCAGGAATTGGAGGAAGCCTTCATGCCACAGAGCAGGGCCAGTGGGTGCAGGACCGAGCCCCAGCCCTGGATCTTCTGTGAAGACCCAGACCGTGGCGTTCCTGATCTGGAAGGGATGCTGGGGTCCCCTCCATGGGGAGCCAGCTTTGCCCCCCCAGGCTGCATCTGCCTTCAGCCAAAGCTGCTCCAGGTGCCAGGGCTCTCCAGAGGGTTTCTTTAGCAAAGAGAGTTCTGGAGGAGGCATCTGGCACAGTGGTTGAGAAGCCACTTGGGATGCTCACGTCCTGTATCAGCCTTCGGGGTGAAGTCTGGGCTCTGCTCTCAGTTCCAGCTTCCTGCCAACACTGACCCCAGGAAGCAGCAGGCGATGCCTTGAGTGCCCCCTACCTGGGAAACCCACCTAGGAGACCCCACAGAGGTCCTGGCTCCCGGCTGTAGTCTGACCCAGCCCCGGCTGTTGCAGGCATTTGGGCAGTGAACCAGTGGGTGGGAAATTTGTCTCTGTTTTATCTATCTCTCTGCCTTTCAAATAAATAATTCGTTTTAAAAAAATAAAAAGGAAGAGAGGGTTCTGCTGCTGCTCCAAACTTGGAGAACCTTAGAGCTCCTCATTTCACAGAGGTCAAGAGCGAAGCCCGAAGAATGGAGGGGCTGCGCCCAAGGTCACACAAGTAGGCAGCCATGTCCCTTTTCCATATTGCTGCCACAGTCCCAAGCTGAGCCCTGGGCCTCAGGTCCACACTGCAAACTGAGGCTGGGTGAGCGAAGGGTCAGTATCTGCATGGGCTTGACCCTAGCAGGGCCCCTCCCTGCCTGGGGACTGACCTGATGCCTCCTTTCTGTGGGCCACGCTGGGCTGGAATGGGCTGGAATGGGTGAGCCTTGCTCTGTGCAAAGGCAGTGAATGAGCCCAGGCGTTGTAGCTGCCTGAAGCCTGGTGAGCGTGGGAACTCTTTGTCAAGCAGATCCCGCTGCCGACTTGTTTGCCTCCCTGGAATACCCCTCCACTCCCCCACCCTCCACCCCCTGTTATATATGACTGACCCCGTGGCCAGGCCATTAAAAAAGAAAGAAAGATATCTGACAATAGATCAATACCTAATTAAAGCCAGAGGGAAGCCTGAAAGGGAGAAGACAGATTTGTGGTTGCCCTGGCAGGGCAGGAGGACTTGGAGCCCTCAGTTGGGGACAGTTTGGGTTTTTCTCAGCGAGATCCCATCCCCGTGGAGACCAGGGTTGCTCATGGGGCTTGCTCCCCTGAAGAATCTCGGTGGTCAGAGAGACCTTGAGTCAGGTGGGGACTGGCTCTGTTACGGGGCGGGGGCCTCCACATCCAGGACTTGAGGGGGGCCTGCTTCCTGGGCTGGCCCCCACCCCCATGCACCCCCGTCCCCATAGACGCTGCACAAATCGGCTTCCTAGTGTCCCTGCTCTCTCTAATTGGCCAGCGCGCGCCTGCGGGCATCTCTCGTGGCGGTCAGGGCCAGCCGCCTCCCGGCCTCCAAGCCCTGGGCTCTACCTCCTGGTTATTTTTAGTCTCCTATGTCCTTCCCTGGAAGCCAAAGCATTGATCACACTTAAATGAGACCAGAACAATAAATTTCCCATCTCCTCTCTGCCCAGCCTCCCTCCTAGGACAAGAGTTTGTCATCCCCACGTCAACAGTCCTCCGCCGTCCTTTCCCCCGGAGGGCATGACATCACTGCTCACTCTTCCCAGAGACTTTTCAAGGACGTTCTCCCTCTGCTGACGCCCACTGGAGAGGGCCTCTCGGCCTCCTGAGATTTAGGCCGGCCGGAGGAAGGTGGGGGGCGACCGAGGCAGTGATGGAGGACAGCGGGGTTAACCTCTGTGCCCATTTGGGGAAGGCTGCTGGAGAGGCCAAGGGTACGGGCTTTGTCAAGGACATGGGTGTGGGTGCAAGCATCTGGCCGAGCAGTGAAGAACCTGCTTGGGGTTCCAGTCCCCACCCCAGTCCTGATTCCGGCATCCTCCTCACACAGACCCTTGAAGGCAGCAGGTGATGGCTCACGTACTTGGGTCCCTGCCACTCACGTGGGAGACCCAAATGGAACTACAGGCTCCTGGCTTTAGCTGTTGTGGGCACCTGGGGAGTGACCCAGTGGATAAGAACGCTCACTCGCTGTCTGCCTTTCCAGTGAGCTCAGCTCTTCAACCCAGGGCTCTGGGCTGTTTCCTCGTCTCCATGGTGAGGCTGCTCGCCTCGCAGGGCTGCCTCAGGGTTGAGGGCAGAGGGCAGAGGCAGCTGGCTCTGCAGTAATGGCCACTGCTGTTCTCGTTAGCACTGCAGAACCCACCTGAGGCCAGCACAGTGCCGGGTGGGCAGCCCGGATGGCAGTCTGAGTTCTCCTTTGGGCTGCTCGCTTTCCTTCCCTGAGCCTCTGTTCCCCATCAGTGAAATGAGGTTGAGTCAGATGGTTCAGCCATGAATGAATCCTCTAGGAAATCCATGGGAATCAAAGCAGGAAGAGAAGGAGGCTCTCGCTCCATCCAGGCTTTCCCATGGCACCTGCAGAATCCCAGCCTGGGGCTGGGGCCGAGGAGCTGAGTCCTGCAGCCTCTACAGGTCTCCCTGTCTTTCTGCCGCAGGGTCCCTGGCCGTGTCTGTGGCTGACATGACGGCGCCCGTCGTGGGCTCTTCTGGAGGGGTGTATGCGCTCGTGTCTGCCCATCTGGCCAACATCGTCATGGTGAGCACCTCCTGTTCCCAGCACAGCTATCTCACACGCCCCTCAGCTGTCCCTGGGCCTGGGTGTCCATCTGCTGGCACGGCCCCTCCTGGGCTGTCAGGCAGCAGGCTGACCTGCGGGTGGCACGGTTCACACACGCTTCTCCTGCGATGGGTCCCCTCCATTTGCAGTTCGTATTTCTGCAGTCCTGGCCATGCGACTTTAAAACGTTTAAAATTTGACCACTAGACCTTGAAGATTATTTCTTCAAACAGGAGAGGAAGGGCTGAGAGGTTAAGTGATGTGTCCAATGTCAAAAGTTTGTGGCAGAATCAGGACTTGAACCCACATCTCTTGACAGGCATTCACATGTTGTAGCCCCGCACCTGTCACAGGGGCAGCACCATTTGATTTCTCACACTCCCTGTGCCTTTTCCTGAAAGGCAGTGCAGTGTGATGGTCAAGGGCGTAGCCATGGAGCCTCCTCAGGATCCCACTCCTCACTTCCTGAAGCGTGACCTTGGACAAGGCATGGAACTGCTGTGTGCCTCCATTTCTCATCTGTGAAATGGGGTGAAATGCAGTGAGTGCCATGGCGTGAAAACAACCACCTCATGTTAACTCCACACCCCTCACGGAAGAGGCCAGGCTGGGCTCAGCCCAGACAAAGGCTTCGGGGCGAGTGGTTGGGGTGACTCTGAGAGGTCGTCGGGGCCACAGTCTTGGAGGAAGGCTGCAGGCGCCTGGCTGCCCATGCCTCATGCCCCTGCTGGCCCGGGAGCCACCCAGCCTTGCCCTTCCGTTTCCCCAGAGCCTGGCAGAGGGCTGGGCACACTGTCTTCTGGTGAGGGAAGGAAAGAAGCCCAGAAAAGGCTCAGCTTGTCTCTGGGGTGTTCCGCCATCCCTGCCTTGGCCTGGTAGATGCTGGGTGAGCGGGGGCTGAGGCACCAGCTTTGGGGTCCTCCGTCCTTCCACGTCATTGGTCCCTGTCCTACCCTCCCAGCTCCCAACAATGTGCGTGACCATTGTAAAAGAGAACAGAGAGGAGAGGAGGGGCGGGGGTGCAGCACCGGAGTGCCCACACCCACAGCTGGCCTGAATTTTGACAAGTTCCCCTGAGCGAGCGCTCGGGGGTGGTGGAGAGCGCGGGAGAACGCGCGGGTCTGAGGGCGGTGTGTGTGCCCGCGTTCACACACACACAGTCGGCCTGCTGAGCCCCAAGAGTGCAGGACTGCCTTGCCCGGCCCTGGTAAATGGGTCATTCCTCTCAGAGCCACCTCTTTTCCCCAGACACGGCTTTCCCTCTGAATTCTGCTGCCTCCACTCCCCCTCCTCCTGCCCCAGTTCCTTTCAGCCGGGCAGGAGAGGCTAACCTCTTCCCTCTCGGCCCCCCAAGATGTGTGTGGCAGGGGGAGGAACTACACAGTGGAGAGGTGGCACAAACAGGAGTCCACGCAGGTGCTCTGTCCCTACCTGTTGCCACCTCCTGGGACACAGCCCTAGTGCACCATGAGCTCCCTAGTGAGGGCAGACCTGGTGCAGGGCACACGGCGCAGGTGGCTGTGGAAGCAGAGTTGTTTGGAGTTCAAGTCCCCTGGCCTGTGTGCACAGGAACCATCCCATCCAAAAGCCAGAGACTTCCCAGAGGCAAGCAGCGCTCCCCTGCCAGCAGGGGGTCCTGCAGCCCCCAGAGTGTGACATATGGGTTGCCCTTCTCCAGGACTGCAGGCTGCTTAGTGAAGGTATTTATAAAAAAGCACAGAAACCCTCATTTTCTCACTGCAAAGGCCAGTTTCTCTTCATGCAGAGGCTACCTTTACAAAAAGTAGCCCAGTCTGAGCCACTCAGACACACGCTGGCTTGACCCATAGGATGGGGCTGTTCCTGTAGGCCAGGGCCACTGAAACACAGGCGATTTCATCCGGTTCTGCCTAAAGAGATTCAAGTCCAGAATGAAGATGTGGGGCAGGCGCACACAGAGAAGACAGAAGCAGCCTGGACAGTCAGGAGATCTGGAGTGGAGTCACCATCGCCTCTTCGTAGCTGGGACTCTGTCATCCCTAACTCCTTGGGGGCCTGAGCTCCCTTCTCAGTGCTCAGGAAGGCACAGAAGAGGGCCTTCCACTGGGAGGTCACCACCTGCTTGCCCACGTGTGTGTGTATATGCATTTGCACATACGCTTGTATGTAGAGTTGTTGGTAAATTCTGCCAGAGAGATACAGAGAAGTCAGAAAAATGGGTTCTTCTTTTTGCATCGGATACCCCCGAATGTTCAACACTTGTGTTCTCCAGACTTTTAAGCGAGAGATTCTTTCTTGAGTGAAAATAGATCTTATTCTCTCACAAAAATGCATGGAGTTTCAAAAAAGCTTGAAGGCATTGAATTTAGAAGATCTTCTAACGAAAGATCTGGGATGCAGAAAGACCTACAGCCAAGACCTCTCTTAAATGCTGGAGATACAAAGACCCATATATAATTAAATGATTTATTAACTGCCTTCTGCTGGGGCCAGAGTTCCCATTTTTAAACACACAAGATGTTACCTTACAGTTTGCCCCATATGGTGGATGCTGCTGTAGAATGTTTGAGATCTGAATTTTGGCAATGGAACGCAGTGTCCAAGCCCAAGAAAGGACAGTGGCCTCTTAGGTCTAAGCTACCTTCCACGTTTCCTCTGCTGGATTCTCCTGCAATTGTTCGAGATGAGAAACACTTTTTTTTTTTGACAGAGTGGACAGTGAGAGAGACAGAGACAAAGGTCTTCTTTTGCCATTGGTTCACCCTCCAATGGCCACTGCAGCTAGCGCGCTGCGGCACCACGCTGATCCGATGGCAGGAGCCAGGTGCCAGGTGCTTCTCCTGGTCTCCCATGGGGTGAAGGGCCCAAGCACTTGGGCCATCCTCCACTGCACTCCTGGGCCACAGCAGAGGGCTGGCCTGGAAGAGGGGCAACCGGGACAGAATCCAGAGCCCCGACCGGGACTAGAACCCAGTGTGCCAGCACCGCTAGGCGGAGGATTAGCCTAGTGAGCCGCGGCGCCGGCGAGAAACACTTTCAACCAAGGATGTCTGAAGTTGTGTTGGAATGGAAGCTCCCTGCCCGGGCTCTAGGCTCTCAGCTCTTCTCTGGTTGGGTGAGCAAGAGGCCAAGGGGGCTGGTTTCCGGTGGTTGGCTGTCTCAGCCTGTGAGATTCTGGGAGAGAATGAAATTAAAGAGGCTGCCAAAGGTTTGTGTCCCCAGGGCCCGCAGGCCCTTCCACCTTCCTAGAAGCAGCAGTGCGGGCTGAGGTTCTGTTCTCTCCTGTTGCTTCATTGGCAGGCATAATGTGTCAGGTGGCTGGTGGGAAGGGGTGACTCGAGTGTAACCTCTCGGCTGCTGGGACAGTGTCACTTGCTGACCCTTGCTCGGCTTTGGGGGCAGCTCGGTCAGCCAGCATAGGCGGATGGACTGTGACCTTGTCTTGAAGCATGGTGGACAGCGCTGGACGGGGAACTTGTCAGCCTGCCACCTAGGGTTCGTCCTCCTGGCTCCTCAGTGCCTCCCTCCCTACACGGCAGGGCAGACGGCTGGGCAGGTACTGCTGAAGCTGGAACCCGTGGCTCTGTCCAAGGTCGTTCAGATGCAGAATTTATCAAACCACTCCGGGCCGGCACTGTGACATGGCGGGTAAAGCCACCGCCTGCAGTGCCGGCATCCCATATGGCGCTGGTTCCTGTCCCAGCTACTCTGCCTCCGATCCAGCTCTCTGCTAGTGCACCTGGGAAGGCAGTGGATGATGGCCCAAGTGCCTGGGGCCTTGACGCTCATGTGAGAGACCCAGTTAGAGTTCCTGGCTTTGGTCTGAGCCAGCCTGGGCTGTTGCAGTTATTTGGGGTGTGAACCAGCAGATGGAAGATAGCTCTCTCTCCCCTCCGCATACACACACATTTCAAATACACAAAAAAAAAAATTTTAAAAAAATCCTAGATAGAGCCTTGAGTGAGCATGGACCATGGACATGGGGCAACAGCTAAAGGAGACAGCGGTCAGTACAGTCCAGCTCTCTGTGCCTGATAACGTTATGGAGAGCATGGTGAAAGAGACATCATCTTCCAATAAGATGTTCACGGTTTTTAGAAGGAAAAGGGATATTAGAATTGTGCTGTATCATTTTTGTTAGTAATTGTAGTAAATGCACATAGCATGAAATTTATATTAATTCTCAGCGTGCAGTTCAGTGGCCTTGAGCATATTTGCATTTTTTTAAAAAAGATTTATTTAGGCTGGCGCCCTGGCTCACTAGGCTAATCCTCTGCCTGTGGCGCCAGCACACCAGGTTCTAGTCCCGGATGGGGCGCCGGTTCTGTTCCAGTTGCTCCTCTCCCAGTCCAGCTCTCTGCTGTGGCCTGGGAGGGCAGTGGAGGATGGCCCAAGTGCTTGGGCCCTGCACCTCATGGGAGACCAGGAGAAGCACCTGGCTCCTGGCTTCAGATTGGCACAGCGCACTGGCCGTAGCGGCCATTGGGGGGTGAACCAATGGAAGGAAGACCTTTCTCTCTGTCTCTCTTTCTCACTGTCTAACTCTGCCTGTCCAAAAAAATTTATTTATTTATTTATTTTGAAAAAGTTACAGAGGGAGAGGCAGAGCTTCCATTTGCTGGTTCACTCCCCAGATGGCCACAATGGCCAGTGCTGGGCAAGGCTGAAGCCAGGACCTTCATCATCTGGGTCTCCCATGTGAGTTGCAGGGGTCCGAGCACTTGGGCCATCTTCTGTTGCTTTTCTCAGGCCATTAGCAGGGAGTTGGATCAGAAGTGGAGCAGCCAGGACATGAACCAGCGCCCATATGGGATGCCGGCACTGTAGGCGGTGGCTTTACCTACTGTACTACCCTGCTAGCCCTAACATTCACACTGTTGTATGACCATTGCCACCATCCATCCCCAGGACTCTTCATTGTGCAAAAGTGAAACTGTACCCATTCAGCATTAGCCCCCCCCCCCGGTGGTCTGCAGTCTGTGTAAACTCCATTCTACTTCCCACCTGCTTCAACTCCACTACTCTCCATAGCTCACGTGGGCACAGACCTTTTGTGACTCACTAATTTTACTTAGAATGGTGTCAGGGTTCATCCGTGGCATGGCCTGTGTGAGAATTCCCTTCCTTTTTTAATTTTTTTAAAATTTTATTTTTTTAAGATTTATTTATTTGAAAGAGTTACACAGAGAGAGGTCTTCCATCTTATGGTTCACTCTCCAGTTGGCTGTAACGGCCAAAGATGTGCCGATCCACTTTCCCAGGCCATAGCAGAGAGCTGGATGGGAAGTAGAACAGCTGGGACTTGAACTGGTGCCCATATGGGTTGCTGGCACTTTAGGCCAGGGCGTTAACCTGTGTCGCCGCAGCGCTGGCCCCTCCCTTCCTTTCTAGGAAGGAATCCCATTCCGTTGTGTGTCTACACTGGGTCTCATTTATCTGTCTATCCAGCCACCCATCTGTTGATGGGCGCTCAAGTTGCCGTTGGGAATGACAAGCATGGATGTCCCTTAGGGAGAATTAGGATGGACAGGCAGACGTTGAGGGAGCACGGCCCGGAGAGCGGTCTCAGAGAGAACCCTTCCTTAACGAGAGCCCCCCAGCAGGGATGGCCCGTGAGCTCTGCACCCTGGGCAGGAGGGCCAGCTCCTCGGTGGCCCAGCCACAGTGTGGCGCCCTCAAGGAGGAGATGGCCCAGCGGGTGGTTCCCGAGGTTCCTTGTAGCCTAGGCTTTCAGTCTGGGCAGAGGTCGAGGACTGCCCACCGCCAGCAAACTGAGTGGGTTTGGGCCGGCTTGCTAGGTCCAGTGTGGGGCCAACTCCTGTTTTCTCTCCGCCGCCAGGCGAGGCTCCTCTCTGAGCAGGAGGCAGTAGGTGGCGGTGGCATCCAGCCATCTGCCCCTCAGCAGAGAGCAAAGGGGAAGCATTCCACCTACAGAGAGGCTGCCTGTCGCCCTCTCCTGGACACGATGGGCTGGTAGGGCTGGTCAGCAGGGGGTGATGGGGAGGAGGGATGAGGCGGGCAGGAAGCCAGTGCCGCAAGGGTTTCTCCTGTGTGGTGATTCTCTGTGTCCAGCTGGCTCGGCCGAAGCCTTCGCCTGTTGTACGCACATTCAGCGTCTGTTTCTGAAGCCTCCAAGGCATGCGAGACACGTCCTGGAGCTGAGCCCAGACCAGGCACAAGGTGGACAGGGAGGCGGGAGGGAACAGAAGCCGCCGGCTGTGCCCGGTGCCTCTGTCCACGTGGCCAGCTTGTTCCCGGAGGATTGCAGGCTGCTTCCGTGTCGGTGCAGGCGTCTGTGTCAGTGGGAGCATGCTCTGAACAACCTGCAGGAGTGCCCTTCCAAGGAAGCCCGTGGCGAAGTCTTTCGTAAGGGTGGCGTTTGTACTGTTTATGTGCTTTGGAAGTTATGGGTTTCGGAGCTGCTTGGGAAGAGGATTGGTTTGAAAGCCATCCGCCCCGCCCCCACGCCTGACTGTGTTCCGCCCTTCCTGAGTCTGTCCCCCCCCCCCCCACAATGCTGTGAAGATCCTATAGGGAGCCCTCCGTGATGGGACACTTACAGCCTCCCTGACAGACCCATCTTCAGACATCGCTTGTTAAAATGGAAACTTACAGGCTGGCGCCGCGGCTCACTAGGCTAATCCTCCACCTTGTGGTGCCGGAACACTGGGTTCTAGTCCCGGTTGCCCCTCTTCCAGGCCAGCTCTCTGCTGTGGCCAGGGAGTGCAGTGGAGGATGGCCCAAGTGCTTGGGCCCTGCACCCCATGGGAGACCAGGCCATAGCACACCGGCCACGGCGGCCATTAGAGGGTGAACCAATGGCAAAGGAAGACCTTTCTCTCTGTCTCTCTCTCTCACTGTCCACTCTGCCTGTCAAAAAAAAAAAAAAAAAAATGGAAACTTACCCAGAGCCAAAGAAAACCTCTCTCTCTTCCTCTCTGAAGTCTTCATTCATCAAGTCTTCTGCGGATGGATGTGCCTTTCCTCATGTTGACTCACTGGCTGCTTGTCCACAGTGACCTTGACCTCTGAGTCTTGCCTCTGGGGGCTTCCCTTCACAACCCTGGGGCCCAGCAGCTCACGCAGTGCCCAGGGGCTACCTGTCCCTCTCCTTCCCCAGCCCGAGGGCTTTGAATGACAACCTTGCCACTGCCCAGAATCGCCAAGCCACGCGGGTGTGTTCTCTTACTGAGGACTCCTGGGAGATGGCGTGTTTCAGAGTCGGGACTTGCTGAGTGGAGCCCTCGGCCCTCACAGCCCTCTCTCTTTCTCCTCTAGAACTGGTCGGGCATGAAGTGCCAGTTCAAGCTGCTGCGGATGGCTGTGGCCTTGATCTGCAGTAAGTACTGAGGGCGGAGGGGCGGGCTGGAGGGCAGGGAGTTGGGCTGGAGGGCAGAGAGTCAGGGCCCAGGCCCTGGATGGGGATACAGAGGTGCCACACACCCTGCCCGCTAGGGACTTGAGGTCAAAATACAATGGGGTTGGGGGGCGTTGCCAGTGATGGGTGAGATAACGGGGTCTGCAGGGTGCTCTAGGTCAACTGCTTGTTGATCGAGGATTTGCATACAGAAGAGCGCTCAGTGACCAGCGACCAGATCAGGAAAAATACTTTCTTAACCTTTTGGATCACAGAGTTGGCCTTTTGAAATCCCCTGTTTAAAAGATCTTTTTCCCCCTCCCTTTTTACTTATTTGAGAGTGGGACAAACAGAGTACACTGGTCCTCCAGCTTGTTCCCCTAGTGCCTGCAAGGTTCCCCAGCTGGTGCCAAAGCCAGGAGCCAGGATGTCAGTCCAGGCCTCCCAGGTGGGTGGCAGGGACCAAGTACTTCCTTTCAGGCTGCATATTAGCAGGAAGCAGAAACTAGGACCAGAGCCAGGGCTCGCACCCAGACACCCAGCATATGATGCGGGTGTCCCAACTGGCATCTCAGTCACTGCACCAAATGCCTGTGTATCATAGACATGCATGTACACACACACACACACACACACACATCTGCAGTTTAAGCAGCTTCACCAACTGTAACTAACCCCTGAGCCCCCCCCCTCCCGTGGACAGGTTGTGGTGAGCTGAAGGCCTACTTGGGAGAGGTCAGTTCTCCCCAGGGGACATTTCAGTGTTAGTGTCCAACGGGTGTCCCCCAGGCTGACAGGGTGCAAGAGGGCAAGGCGCGGCACGAAACAAAGACATAGATGGGTGCAGGGGCATGGCCAGTAAGGTGATCGCAAAACTGACGAGTGAGGCTTGGGACCATGCTTGGCGGTGAGGAGAGGAAAAGGCAGGGAGACCGCAGGAGCCAGATCCAGACTGGCTTTAGATGCAGAGGGAAACAACACACTTTGTCCTGGATGGAGAGCTCCCTGAGGGGGGGAGTGTGACAGCCTGGAGGTGTGGGAGACCTGTCAGGCTGCACTAGGGGTATGCGGTTTGCAGGGGGTGCGATCAGAGGCCAGCAGGCTTATTCTGAGATGGGAGGGGTTGGCTCTGAGCAGAAGCAGAGGGTGGGAGGAGAGACGCGGGAACACACTCAGGAAGAGGGTAGCCCTAGGCGTAACTTAGAGACAGAAACTTGAGGCTCACAGAGTGAAGTTCTGTGGCTGAGGGCGCTCAGCCAAGGGGTGACAAAGCCAGAACTCAGCGCCAGCTCGTGCCATTCCTAATGCCCGCACTGTCGCTGCACTGGGCAGTACTGCCTTGGCTTCCCCGCGTGGGTAGCAGGAAGACAGAGCCGGAACAGACTTGGGGCTGTACTGTAATTCACTTCCCCCCGCCTTGCCGCCTACCCCATGGCTTTCAGCAAGTCAGGCCTGCCCTTCCCTCGCCGTGGGGACCTCTGGATCTGTGTCCTGGAGTTGGTGGAGGACCCTCCAACTTTAACACCTGTGGGTTCTCAACCAGGACACGGGGGCTCCACGGGCTTGGGGCGAGGATGAGTGCGGCTTTCTTGTCTGCTCAGCTCAGAGTTTGTTGGGTTTTGAAGAAAGAAAGAGAAGCATGTGTCTGTTTGCTTAGAAGCAATCCAAGTCTAAGATCACAGAAATGAAAAGGCTGGGCTGGAGCTGGGACTTCCTATATTAAACCCGGGCCCTGCCAAGCAGAGGCAGGAAGGATGCTGGGGCAGGGGTGGACCGAGTGTCCGTCCCCAGCCGCTCCTTTCCTGCCATCTGTCGGTCATCCTTGGGGTTGCAGGATGCAGACTATCCCCGAGGGCAGCGGAGATTCTGTATCCCTGGAATGCTCAGAATGAGGAGAGGCCCGCTAGTTGATTAGGCGGTAACTGAGCTGGTACAAAAGTCCACTCAAAGGCCTTTCTCTCAATCTGTCACATTTGCCTCGGTCTCCTCATCTGAAAAATGGGTTCAGGAGCCCCTACCCTCCGTGTTCTCTCAGTGGTGAGTGACGAGATGACACCGTTTGCTGGCACCTGTCCTTGCGTGAGATGACATCACCCCTCGATCGGCCAAGCCAGGAAGCTCATGAAAGGAGGGTGGGTTGGGCTGAGGACGTGTCAGGATGTGCTCTGCGGTGGCTGGGCCAGGGCTGCCCTCTCTCTAGCCCTCCTTTCTGCCCACGTGGGCCTGGCTCCGAGTGTGAGCTATTGCACTGGGAACGCGTCGGAGACTGTAGCACTGTAGCGTGCTGGGCACACGCTAGGTGGTAGTTTGCGTTCTCCTGGTGCAGCCCAGCGTGGTGAGGCTGAGCCTTGCTACAGATGCACGCCTGGGGCAACTGAACCCCCAGGACTCGCCATGTGAGCACAGAGTGGAAGGCCCCGTGGGCTTCTGTCCGAGCTCTCCTCCGGGCCTAGGACACTCTTCAGGGTCTTCTCAGTCTTCCGATCGCTAAGGAATCCCCTTCTGTGCGCCTGGCATTGCTTTCTGTCCCTGTGCCCCTGCTGGGTGCAGCTGTCTGTGAAGCTGCCTTCGGTCTGTGCTGTTGGCTGCTTCAGTGTCAGCCCTTGGGAGCGCTGGGGGAGCAGAGACGTCTTTCGTCTTGACTTCCGCAGCCCAGGGAGTGCGTGAACAGGTGGGGGGCAAGGCCTCCCTCGCCTGGCCAGGGGCCCCCCTGTGACTTCTCTCCGCTTCCTCCCCTTACAGTGAGCATGGAGTTTGGGCGGGCGGTGTGGCTCCGCTTCCACCCGTCGGCGTATCCGCCGTGCCCTCACCCGAGCTTTGTGGCCCACCTGGGAGGCGTGGCCGTGGGCATCACCCTGGGCGTGGTGGTCCTGAGGAACTACGAGCAGAGGCTGCAGGACCAGTGGCTGTGGTGGATTTTCGTGGCCATGTACACCGTCTTCGTGCTGTTCGCCATCTTCTGGAACATCTTTGCCTACACCCTGCTGGACCTGAAGCTGCCGCCGCCCCCCTAAGGGGCTGGAGGACAGGCAGGGGAGGGGAGAGGGAGGCAGCATCCGGAGGGAGCCCCTGCATCCTTTTCGCATGGGCAGCTCAGTGAGTCTGGGAGAACACCGGAGGGGAGTCTGGGCAGCTGACGCCGGCGGCTCCACTCTGAAAGGCACTGGTGGAGAAGCTGGCTGAGCCACTGTCGCTTTTCTAGGTGCCACCGGACCAGGGCGGGGCCAGAGGGCTCATTGCAGGTGGTTCCCTCCTCGAGCTCTCTCCTCCCCCTCGTCCCCAGAGATCCTAGGAGGCATAAGGCAGGCCAGAGGGGTCGGGGCGGGCAGGCTGCCCCAGAGAAGCGCAGCCCAGCCTAGTGTTCTCCACTGAGAGGAGGGCCTGGAGGCAGGTGCTGGGTGTGGCCTCCAGTGCCTGGGCTGGGTGGAGGGCGAGATGCGGGGGCTGTAGGCCCCGCTCATGCCTTTGGGGGACTCAGCAGCACCCCAGCACGGGGAATAAACCTCATCGCAGGTTCTACCCCAGGGGAGCCCTGCTCTCCCCCCTTTCTTCCTGAACACGGACGTCTCACCCCAGCCTCCGTGCCCTGCCGTGGTTCTGAGGTCTTTTCCTTCTCCTCCACCCCGATGCACCTGTGTGCCCCCGCTTTGGCTGTAGAGACAGAATTTGGGGGTGTGCGTGTGTGTGCTGGACAGGGCAGCCTGAGGAAGGCAGGGCCTGCAGAGGAAGTGCACTGGGGAGTCTGCGAGGGAGGGGAGCAGCCTGGGGGCAGGGCAGCGCGATGGGGAGGGGGGCCCTCCTTCCCACCCGTCTGTACCAGACATCCCCCTGAGCAGTGCACAGCAGCGGGAAAACTGACTGTGCCCTCCAGGGACCCTTGCCACGTCCGGCTCCCTGGCTCCTGTTCCCTCTGGGATGGCCCTCCTGTCTGGAAGGGTTCCATTCTGCCTCCCTTAGAGGACACGGTTTGGGGGTGCAAGAGAGGCTGGGGGGATGTCAAGGCCATGTGTCCATTAACGTTGGGGGAGAAGGTGAAGGGAATTCCATTCTAGGTGGAAAACCTGGCTTCTAGGGACTTGGGAGGAAGCTGGATGAGAGCAGCCAGCCCATAGACAGCGTGTGGGGATGGGAGGGGACGATCAAGTCCACCCACCCCTGTTGCGCAGGTTGGGAAAGGAGGCTGAGGGATTGACCTCCAAGCAGGCGCTAGCAGCAGGCACCAAGTGGAGAGTGTGAGGAGGACCTTGGACAAAGTCTCTCTTGCGCTTTTTCCTGCCCTGCAGACTTGTAACTAGATGGGCGTGATGAGTCGTCCCCCACACCCCCCACTCCTGCTCCTGGCCTGGGAGACAGAGGCTGGGCTCCTGTGGGAACAAGGGCTGGAGTGTAGGGACTGGTGCTCACTGGATCCCTGCATGCAGCAAGGCCCACGGTCAGCCAGGCCAGGCGTTGGGAGCCCTGGGACGCTGGGACTTCTGTCCCTGTGACTCCACGGGAACGGGCAGTGTCGCTGCAGGCCATGCTTTACCCAGCGCTGAGCAGGTGACTGGATCCCCACACGGGGCTCCTTCCCTGCCAGCCTGCGACCGGGGGGGGGGGGGGGGGGGCAGAGCTGCTGTCTGTGTTCTGCTTGCCTTCCCCTGCCTTAGTGAGACTGATAGTGAATGGTGGGCGGAGATGGAGAGAGCCAGCTTCTTAGGAGGACACTTAGGCCTTGAAGCTAGGAGCTGAGACTTGGGTAACGATGGAGGAGGGGCTGCTGCCTCAGCCAAGGGCTGTGGCCAAGGTACCGCCCCTTCCTGGAGGGGCGGAGACGCCAGGTGCCCTCTGGGAGGTGGGGCTGCCCCTTGGTCAGAGGCCTGGGGAGAAGTGCGAGCAGCCCGCCCCCCCAGGGCTTCCGAAGGATGCCTCCTACTGGGAAACCCTGCCTGGGTGGCTTCCGCCCTTGTGAAGTCTGTGCTTGGAGACCGGGGACACCAGAGGGGCCTGGGCTCCAGCAGCCGCCAGCCCTGGCTGCTCCCCGTGCCCGCACGTCCCAGCAGGGCTGCAGAGTGGGGACAGCCACCTGGCTGCAGAGGACCCAGAGCCAGGAGTCCTTGCCCTGGCTGGCCACAGAGGCCGTGTCTTCAGCAGATCCCTGGGCTCGGCCCTCCCCAGCCCTAGCCTCTCTCGCCTCCTTGGTCCCTGGCTGCACTGGCGAGCTGCATGTGGGGGCCTCTCAGCCTCGGCTCGCGGAAGCAGAAAGCAGCCCTGGGCTGGCTCCCTGTTGCACAGGCCAGGGACCGCAGAAACTGGGGAACGGAAAAGGAGCCTGCAGACACACACGTAGCGACACCATCCTGTCCTTAGGAAAAGCTCTCCACGAGGCTCTCTAGCCAGCTAGTAGGATGCCATTTCCATGAGAACCGTCCTCACCAGGGGTCGGGGGAGTCAGCGCTCACCAAGCCTGGCTCTTGCCCCAATCCCTGGGTGCGGCAGAGGCCTCTCCCCAGCCCAAGCTGGCCGCAAAGCCCTGGCCTCCTCTGCCTTAGGACCTCCTGCCCAGGGCCCGTGCAAGGGCAACAAACGAGTTGAAACATGTGGGTTTCTAAATATTTTTGTATGGTGTACATTCTGTATATTTTTGTTGTAACATATTATTTGAGCACAGATTCCATTAAAGATTTTTTTTAAGCCACTGGTTATTCAAGAAGTGACCTGAAGGAGCCTGATGCACCTGGGGCTGGGTCAGGGTGGGTGGGAAATGCCGACAGTGATGGTGGTGGATCCGCGATTGATAGAACACAAGGGGCACTGGTGCTTGGCTCGTCTTCCCAGCTCAGTTCTTAACCTTTCTGGAATCGCTATTTTTTTTTTTTTTTAGATTTGTTTGTTTGAAAGAGTGAGAGGAAGAGACAGATCTTGTCTCTGCTGGTTCACTCCCCAAATGGCCAGAACAGCCAAGGATGGAGCCAGGAACTCGATCTGGGTTGCCCACATGGGTGTTGGGTTGCCACATGGGCCCAGGCAGTTGGGCCGGCTTCCACTGCTTTTCCAGGTGCGTGAGCAGGGAGCTGGATGAGAAGGAGAGCAGCTGGGACTTGAACCCGCGCTCTGCTAAGGGCTGCCGGTGTCACAGGTGAAGGCTTAACCCACCGTGCCTTAACACCTGACCCTCACCGAACTCTTGAGGTGGTGTTGGAAAGTGTGATTTCTCTTCCCCAAAACGTTTGCATATACGTAAGCTAGGTCTTTCTAGGGGCTGTCACCATCCTGACTGTGGAGTAGGTCAGAAGTGATGGCTGGTGCTTGGGGAATGAAACCCTCCAGCTGGCTCCGAGTGCACGCGGCCTGGGAAAGTGAACTGTTTCCGCTCGTTTTTTCTAACCCAGTAGCAGACTCCATAGTTTTGCCATTCACGACTGTTAAATTTCCTTTTGAGGATTCAACTCCCCTGTTAAATTCAGCAAGGGCGTTGGTTCCGGAATGTTCTTTCACTTTAATTTCCTGCATATCATTTAAAAATAGTTCTAAGTGCTGCAGAAGCCATCCAAGAACAAACTCAGAGTGCAGTGCAAGCGAAAGGTCAAAGAAGCCACTTGTATTTAGAGTGTGGAGAGCTGAATTCCCCCAGAGGAAGAGCCCCTGGAGCACTGGTGTGCCTGGGGGGTGGGTTGCAAGCCCCGGTAACCTGAGGCATTTGAAGGCAGCCCTGGGACAGCCACAGGCTATTCAGTCAGTCTTGACCGCCTCCCACTTCCCTTTTTTCTGCTCTGGTTCCTTCCTATTGCAAGACTTATTCTTCCAGTAACTTAATAAGGTGTTCACTAATAATGTAATTAAAAAGAAAGACAATCTACTGCATACCTACTACCTGCTGTGCATCGGGGTAGGCATTTTTGGAGCTTTTATTAAAATCACTTTTGAAAGGCAGGGAGAGAATCTTCTATCTGCTGGATCACTTCCCACATGCCCACAAGAGCTAGGGCTGGGCCAGGCCAAAGCCAGGAGTCAAGACCTCAGTCAGGGTCTCCCACCTAAGTGGGAGGGACCAAGGACTCAAGCCTTCACCTGCTGTACACACTGGCAGAAGGCTGGAATTGCAAGGGGAGTCAGACTCAAACCCCAGAACTCCAGATGGGTGCAGGTCTCCCAAGCAGTATCTTAAGCTCCGTATCAAATGCCGGCCCCTTCACAGCTACTCTCTGTGAAGTGGGTATAAATATCCTCATCTTAACACCCGAGGGCAAGGTTTAGAGAGTCACTTGCTGACATAGCTAGATTCACACCCGGCTGCTGGTTCCTGCCTTCAAGCTCTTGGCTCTTGGGCATCTGAGATTTCCGGGACACCAAACAACAAGACAGGATCTGGTCTCATTGCACCAGGGCCAGGGCCACACGGCAACAGTGGTGAATACTCTCTTGGAGTTCACTTAGGAACTCCACCTTGCCAGCCCTCCTAGAAGTGGTGGACAACAAAACTGTGGCTACAGATTCAGCCCTGCTCTCCAGGCTAGCGTTTCTGTGTGTGTGATGTGGTCTGCAAGGCACAGTTGGCAGTGACAGGGCCCAGCTGCAGAGGCTTCATGGGAGCCAGCAGGGGGTCTGGCAGCAGAGCAGCCCCCAGTCCGGGTAAGTGAGGCTTGTGTCAGCAAAGCCTGCAGGCTCTCCTGGCATCTGGTTTAAGTGATGCTCTGGTGAGGAGCGGCCATTCTGTCATTGTTAATAATGAATGAGGGAAAGGAAGCAGCTTGGGTTATTGAGTTCTACGGTTTTCACTTCCCTGGACAATGAATAAAACATTGTGATGGAAATTGCTCTGAGACCCTGTCTGGTGACTCCTGCAAGATGCCGGAAGGTGTATCCTAGCAGGGGGTTGGATTTTCTTAGTATGATGAGTATAATTTCCCACACAAAATTGTTAGGGATTAATAAAAATGTCAGACTTGAGAATTGAGCTCATTAAGTAAAAATGATGCTTTCATGAGAAGTTAAATTTTATTATTACAAATACAATTACAGGTAAAACAAACCATTCTTGATACATGACAAACATACATCTGTGTACAGCATGTAAGTAATACATAAATTTATTCCATATCTAGACATCCATTTTTAAACTTTCTAAAGTTTAAAGGTTAATATGTTAGGATATTAAAATCAGAATAGAGTATGTTGGAGTCATAAGTTCTGTTCCTTATTACAAGATATTCAATGCCAAGACACTTTTTTCTTATTTATAGTAGGGATATGCAGTATGTTACATTCTTATGATTTATAGTAGGTAATACATTTATTTTTATTTATTTTTACATTTACTTTTAAATACTATTTACAACATGGACTCTTGAATGACATACAAATGTGAAAATGAAAAGGATGTTTTCCAAAATGTTGATGTCCTTATGTTGCTTACTTAAAAACTGATCTTCAAGTGGGCAACCAAGTGCGTTAGACAGATTCAAGCATACTGTCACAACATTGCTGATTTCCCAGTCATCCTGAATTTAATGCCATTTAAAACATGCTACTTAGATTTTTTTTCTACACTCCCTATAATCCCAGTTATTGAAGTTTGAAACCACATAAAAGCATTTGCGAAGATCCTGAATTGTACTTCTCGTTAAAGGAAAAGAAATGGCTCAGTGAGTCATGTCCCTAGACTTACGAGAGGAGGAGGCAGAGGGCATCGTCACTTTGAAAGTAAAAACTCAGCACTTCATGTGAATTTGGATCCCGCTGAGAGAGGATTCCTCAGTTCTGTAGGCTTGTGTTCCTCTGATCATCCCAAGGGCAGTAAGAACACAAGACTTCTCATCTTCTAAACAAAAATCATTATCAAAAAAATTCACTACGCAGCTAAGTAGAACAAGCGTGTGGGGCTGCAGTCGGCTTCCATGGGCTCCCAGAGGCTGGCAGAGGGCGTTTTCTCTTGACTCAGTAAAACAATCTGAAGTTTGTCACAAATGCACAGGAACACAAAGTCAGTGACTGACAGGAAGAACTGCTGTTTGCACCCTCATGTTACAGTTTGCTTGTAATTTATATACTTTTTTTTTTTCAAGATTATTTGGAAAGACAGAGATGAGAAGTGATCGGCTGGTTCACTTCCCAAGTGGCTGCAGCAGCCAGGGCTGGCAGAGTCAGGCCAAAGCCAGGAACCAGGAGCTTCATCTGGGGCTCTCATGGCTGCAGGGGCCCAGGCACTTGGGGCATATTCCACTGCCTTTCCCAGGTGCATTAGCAGGGAGCTGGATAGGGAGTGGGAGTGGAGCAGCCAGGACTCAAACCAGTGCCCTTATAGGATGCTGGCATCACAGGCAGCAGCTTAGCCTGCTACGCCACAACACTGGCCCAGATTTATATACTGTTTCTTAACACTTTAAAAACTCCAGAATTTTCATCTAAAAGAAAAAACAATCTACAGGCTCTCGGCAAATACCTGTGGACAAAGACAAGTGCTGATGGGGTCAATCCATCAGACACAACATTGTACCTTGAAGGTAGTACATCTATTTTTGAAGCTCACATAATTTCTCATACACTCATGATTTATTTGCATATTGACATAAAAGCTGGCATCCTCATCCATCTATTGTCAATCAGATGAAAATACGTATCAAGCACCCACAGGATGCACAAGTCCATCTCCAAAATGGTGTACTGGTGCTACCCTGTCCTAAAACTAGTATTTTTTTTTTTTTTAAGAGAAGCGACAATCCATTGAAAGAATTATATAATTTTTTCTGGGAAGAGAAGTTGCTCGATACTGTAACAAACTCCTGAGAAGCCACAAAACCACCTCTGAAGTTTTTTAAGCAACACTTTCCTGAAGTCTAGAGCTCAAGGGGCTGGTGAAACACTGAAATGCTGCAACTCGAACACAGCTGGGCCTCAGTGAAGACATTCCTCAGATTTTCCTATTTAATTAAGTTCAAATGTCAAAGTACAAAAGGAGAAGGAATCTGGAATGTTTCAGATGATCTTCAATAGTAATCCTATGAGCGATGATAACAACTGCAATTTCAAACACCGGAGCTTGACTGAACGACTTCATGACACAGCTAAAACATGATCAAAAACTTTGGGCAGGAACTTCTTTCATGAATTCTTCAAGGACAGCTACCACATTTTTGGCTTCGGGCATTTCTTCATGTTCCACTTTGACAATCTTCAAAAGGATGTCTCCACTACCACAGTTCTTTAGGAACATGTAACATTTAAACAAAGCATAATGATTCATTTCTGCCTGCCGAATAAACCTCTTCAAATTGTTTGTGTCTTGTATGGCCTAGAAGAAGATTATGCAGTTAAATATGTGTTTAGAGAGATGATGAGGAAGCCTGAAAAACCTCCTGTCCAGCTGAGAACTTAACATATGCTGCTGAGATGTTTGCTTTTTATTTAAAATGTTCCCATTGTTTTTATTGCTAACATGCTTTGTCCTTGGTACAATACAATCCATTATGTAAAGTAAACATACTTTTAAAATCACCTAAACAAAGTGACAACACTCCCCTCTGCCCTATCAGAATTCTGAACTCTTAGGCAATGAACCCTTTTTGTGTGTGCTTTGCCACTATGATAGTCATAAGTTGTAAGAGGATGCCCCTTAAATATAAGCAGGCAGTCAACCCAATTTATCGGAAATGAAATTGCACGTACACAGAAGCATGAAACATGAGAGGAAATGCCTGCTGCTGCTCCCAGTGCTGAGGACGTCCTGTGTAACAGGCATTACAGCTGTCAGCACACTGTTTCTCTGCCACGGCCACCAACTAAGATTCAGACAAACCCTGGATGGGACACTTGGCCCGCAGCCAATCATTTACCTTTAGTTTAAAGTTCTCCAGCACTTGTCGGAAGAGAAAAGGATTACCCCCTTCAGCGCCGTTTAAAAAAGCCTGCATCCACTCTTCACAAAACCGATTGCTTCCTACAAAATATTTTAGAGAAGTTAAACAAGAAATCCCACAAAGCTCAAGATGGTACTTCTTTATGGAGACCCTCACAATGAATTATTTAGGGTTTCTGCAAAGGCCTAAAAAGTAGTGTGCTCACACATGGCGAAGACCCAGCAGAGTGGCAGAAGCCCCTGTGTGCCCTTCCTCATCACGTGTTCCTCCTTTCCTATCAGAAAGAATCTTCATCCTCACATATTTCTTTAAACTTGTGTCACATCCCATTGTATCTCTCAGTCCCATATATGTTATTTTGCTTTTCTTTAACGGCTGTCTCACTGAGTTGTATGTCTGAGAGCCAACACAATACATGTAGCTTTAGTTCACTCCCACCACCTGAAGATGGCAGTTTATCAATCTCCTGTTGATAAACATTTGTTTTCAGCTCTTTCCTGTTTCAAATGATGCCTTCATGAACATCCTCACGTCTGTCTCCTTGTGCACATGCTTAAGAGGTTCTGTATATACCTAGGAGTGGGACTGCTAGGCCTGAGGAGAGTTCTGAGTTTGCACAATCGCTATTGTTTCAGCAAGTTTGGGATGGCTGTGTAGAACCGCCCAAGGCAGGAAGGCTATGTTTCTAGCATTTGTCCTCCGTGCAAAGGTGGTCCTGGGATTCACGAGGGCTCTTGAGGCTGTGTCAGAGCCTGTGGCTCACCTGCATTACGGAACCGTGGCTGGGAGCCGCTGCAATCGATGACCACACAGCGGTGCTGCTCCTCCGTCATGGCCATGCACAGAGACGTCATGGTGCCTTCGTGAATAAGTCCCTGAAGACTGGCCACACTCAGAAACCTGCCACACACACAATACTGCAGGATGGGAAGGAGACACAAATGCACTCTGCACGAGGGACTGCCAACTGGAAAGCTCAGCAGGAGAGGGCAGAGGTTCCCCTCTGCACACACATTACCTGTTAATGTCTCTCTTTGTTTTCTCATCTGAGTCCTTGACTTCCACAGGCGTGTAACTCAAAGCCTGGGAGAGAGAAAAGAGCCTGCCTGACACATGTTCTCATTTTCCTTATGGAGCAGCCACTCCTGACTAAATGTTACCTTCCCAAATTACTATCACACAACACAGTGATTGACAGGCCTCGCCCCTCGCCTCATGCTCTCCAGAGCTGCCTTCGGTGGCTACTAACTTTTTTTTTTATGAAAATTAAAATTGTTTTTCTTTCAAAATGTCTTGGAAATAACAACTCTCCAGATCATTGCACAAAGTATTTATTTAAAAGTGTCTTATGCTGGAGCGGGCATTTGGCATAGCAGTTAAGTTTCTACTTGGGATGCCCGCATCCTATACTGGATTCCCTGAGGTTGAGTCCTGGCTCTGTTTCCAATCCAGCATCCTGCTAATGTGCACCATGGCAGGCAGTAGGGTGATGGCTCAAGTAGTTGGGTCTCTGTAACTCAGGTAGGAGTCCTGGATTGAGTTCTGGGCTCCTGGCATGAGCCTGGCTCAGCCCTAGCTGCTGTGGGTATTTGGGAACTGAACCAACAGATAGAAGATATGTGTCTGCCTGCCTCTCAAATAAATAAAAATAATTTTTAAAAATGTTTCATCCTGTTAGGAAGACTCAGCCAGTATTTGTAATTCAAGTCTCACTTGTTAATATAACTTTCAGGTTCTGAGTAAATAAAATATCTTTTTTTTTAAAGATTTATTTATTTAATTGAAAGGCAGAGTTACAGAAAGAGAATGAGGCACAGAAAAGTCTTCCATCCACTGGTTCACTCCCCAAATGGCTGAAATGGCCAGGGCTGGGCCAGGCTGAAGCAAGGAGTCATGAGCTGCTTCTGGGTCTCCCAAGTGGGTACAGTGGCCCAAGTACTTGGGCCATCTTCCACTGCTTTCCCAGGTGCATTAGCAGGGAACTGGATTGGAAGTAGAGCAGCCAGGAGTCAAACCAGTACACATTTGGGATGCCGGCACTGCAGGTCGTGGCTTTAACCCACTGAGCCACATGCTGGCCTCAGAAGTAGTCTATTTTGATAGCATAGCTAGAATGAATATTCACTGGTGGGAAGAGGGGTGTGCAAGGTTCAGAGAAAATGAATATACCTCTGAACTGTAAGTAATACACACTTGGGGCCAGCATTGTACAGTAGCGGGTAAAACCACTGCCTAAGATACCATGATCCTGTGTGGGCACTGATTCATGTCCTGCCTACTCCACTTCTGATCCAGTTCCCTGCTAATAGCCTGGGAAAATCAGTGGAAGATGGTCCAAGTACCTGGGCCCCTGCCACTCATGTGGGAGACCTGGATGAAGTTCCTAGCTCTTGGTTTTGGCCTGGTTCAGCCCTGGCCGTTGTGGCCACTTAGAGAGTAAAGCAGTCGATGGATGATCGATCGATCTCTGCTGACTCCCAGCTCCCTAATAATGTGCCTGGGAAGGCAACAGAAGATGGTCCAAATACTTGGGCCCCTGCCACCCATGTAGGAAACACGGATGGAGTTCTAGGCACCTGGCTTCTGCCTGGCCCAGCCACACTGTTGGGGCCATTTGGGGAGTGAAACAGCAGATGGAAGACCTCTTTCTCTGTCACTCGGCTTTCCAAATAAATAATAGAAACTCTACCAAAGCGACTCTGGCTTCAGGAAGTGCTCCTGTTTGGACAACACTTACGGCATGCAGCAGAAAGGTAAGCTGCTCCTGGAAGAGAAGAACGACCCTTTGGATGGGGCACACCACGTCCTCAAACCAGCTGCTCAGATAGGACTTGATGCTCTTCTCCAGGCCCATTTCCTAGGTGAGCAGATGACATTTGCCTGAATAGAAGCTGGTGAACATAGCAATTTACTCATCATACTCTTGACTGTGAAAGAACTGGGATAGACATCTCATTTTTATTTTTATTTTTAAAAAACGATTTATTTATTTGAAAGAGTTGCACAGAGAAGGAGAAGCAGAGAGAGGGGGAGAGGTCTTCTATCCACTGGTTTACTCCACAGTTGTCTTCAGTGGCTGGAGCTGCACTGATCTGAAGCTAGGAGCCAGGAGCTTCCTCTGGGTCTCCAACATGGGTGCGGGGGCCCAAGGACTTAGGCCATCTTCTGCTGTTTTCCCAGGCCATAGCAGAGAGGTGGATCATAAACGGAGCAGCTGGGACTCGGACCGGTGCCCATATAGGATGCCGGCACTGCAGGCAGCGGTTTTACACTCTATACCACAGTGCTGGCCCCAACATCTCCTTTTTATAACATAATGCAACCAGTGAGGGCCAGCGTTATGGTGTAGCAGGTAAAGCCACTGCCTACAACGCCAGCATCCCATAAGGGTGCTGGTTCATGTCCTAACTGCTTCACTTCCTATCTAGCTCCCTGCTAATGCACCTGGGAAAATCCGTGGAGGATGGCCCAAGTGTTTGGGGCCCTGCCACTCACATGGGAGACCCAGATGAGGCTCCTGGCTTTTGCCTGGCCATTTTGGCCATCTGAGGAGTAAGCTAGCAGATGAAAGATGTCTCTACCTCTGACTTTCGAATAAATAAATTTTGAAAAAAAAAAAAAAGAATTATATTTATTGGGCAGCATAGGGATTAACCCTGCACTAAATTTCTTTAAACCCACAGAGAATTCATTACAAAAAATGAAAAGACTGATTTAATAGAGTTCTGTGCTCTTTCTTGCCTGGGAAGAGTTGGGCATTTACACATCTATCTTCCCCACTCATTGGAGATACTCTCCAATAATCCTTATTTCCTGAGCACTTGTGTCTGAAACATTAGTGTGAGCTTCTTAAGTGCCCAGTGAATGACTGAAGTAGAGCATTCATTCATATTCAAAATATGAACAGGAAAGGATATAGATAGCAAAGCACAGGTGTCAGAATGCTGCCCTCAGCACCTCTGGCTTCTCTCTGGGGCCTACTGTCACATAGGAGGAGCTCCCCCAGACTCACTCATTCCTTCACTAACCTCGCCTCCTGCGGTGTCTAATAAGTACATGACAAGTAAAAAGAACTGTCACTGCGTGTGACAGGAAGTCAATCTAGGAGTTATGACTTCAATTGCTGCATGCTGAACGCATAGTTTTTAAAAGGTTGGGGTAAAGTAGTAAACATAGATATATCTAATTCATAAAGAATCGATTAATGGAACGTTTCTAAAACTCTTTGACATGGAGTCCAAAGACAGCTAGACCCCCTGGATAGCATATCTCTGGGTGCCAGAGGCTACACGGACCATTTGTAAAAGGACTGGAATGTAAATCTTACAGGCCTAGAAATAAGAAAGCGCATCTTCTTGCTGACCAGCCATTCCATGAAACAGGGTGAATTTTTTACAGATAGAAAATATCAGGAGCAGTCCAGGGAAATTTTTGGCATTTAAAGGACCATGTTCCCTGCTTCCCTTAAAAATTGCCTGTCTGCTATCCCACAAGGTGGCAAGTTTTCAGAATTTAGGTATCTTTGTGTCTACCTATGTGATTTGCCAGATAGAGCAGTCACAGTATGTTAATCATTTCTTTAAAAACTATTAATCAGTCACCTTACCTCACAGTTCATGTCATTTTTAAGGCCTTGAATGTACTTGTCCAATTCAAGCCTGAAAGTATGTTCTTAAGGAAGCAATAAAGGATGAATAATCAAGATAATATTTAATCTCTACAAGAAATGTAAAGTCTCCGAAAAAATGCAAACTATACATTAAAACAAGCCAAGGATGGGGTGGGCATTTGGCCTTGTGGTTAAGAAGCCACTTAAAATGCCTACCTCCCAAACTGCAGTGCCTGGACTCAAGCCCCAACACCCCCGATTCCAGTTTCCTGTTATGCATATCCTGAGAGGCAAGTGTTTGAGTCCCTGCCACCCACATGGGAGACCTGGATTGAGGTCCCAGCTCCCAGCTTTGGCTTGGCCCTGTCCTGGCTATTGTAGGCATTTGGAAAGTTAACTAGCAGATGGGAGCATAGCCATATTCTTTCCCTCTCTTCCTCTCTCCCTTCTCTCCTCTCCTCTCCCTTCCTCCCTCCCTCCCTCCCTTCCTCCCTTCCTTCCTTCTCTTTCTTTCTTTCTCTCTCTCCCCCTCCCTCCCTGCCTTTTTCTCTCTGAAATAAAATTTAGAAAAATAATAATAAAACCCAGCCTAAGTGAAATAACCACATTAAGGTATGACATTCAAGTAAATATACAGGGGTAGAAAAGCTTTGTGGAGGTGGGAAGTAATATCCCTCCACTTGTCTTCCCACATTTCCTCAAAAACCAAGGAGGGGCCAGTGCTGTGGCACAGTGGGTTAACGCCCTGACCTGAAGTGCCGGCATCCCATATGGGCGCCATTTTGAGACCTGGCTGCTCCACTTCCGATCCAGCTCTCTGCTATGGCCTGGGAAAGCAGTGGAAGATGGCCCAAGTCCTTGGGCCCCTGCACCTGCATGGGAGACCAGGAAGAAGCTCCTGGCTTCGGAATGGCGTAGCTCTTGCAGTTGCGGCCATTTGGGGAGTGAACCATCAGATGGAAGACCTCTCTCTCTCTCTCTCTGCCTCTCTTCTCTCTATGTAACTCTTTCAAATAAATAAATCTGAAAAAAAAAAAAAACCACCTAAGGAAAGGATATAGCTCAAGTCCTTTTTCAGACCCTCCTAAAAAGCAGACCACATACTCTGAAGGACTGTGTTCAGAGTCCAGTGTTGCTGTTTCAGGAAGTAGGTTTTCTTGTTGGAAAAGGCAATAATAGCAACCAACTTGGTACCCTGGGGTTCTAGAAAAAGAAAGCAAAAGGTAAAATGTGTACTTTGGTAACTCATGCCTCTAAATTTGTGGACTGCTCTGACCCCTGGTTGTCTTGAACTGGCAACACTGTTGGACTGCCTACTAATTCAGAGCTTCCCAGAATTCTCAGTGGTTTACTTGGACAGCACTGGAAAATGAATTTTATCCTGAAGGGCTTTGGTTGAAGCGCCTCCTACCAGGCATGAAATGTCTTTGAATTCTCCTGTCTTTTGTGAAAACTTCAAATTTCACTCTTGTTCATAGTACACCCATGTTTACATTCATATAAGCATGCTCCCTCCCTCCCCCAAACCTTCACAGATCACTGCCACCTCAGGCAGATGGGCCGTGTTTATCCTGTGGCCTCCTCTTGAGCCCTGCCTCCCACCCCTGAGGGGATCTATATGCCGACTTCATCTCTGAACCAAAATGCAGCAATTGAAGAATTCCATTGATATAACTGGCCTTGTGACCTGGGGCGAGCCACTCAGCCTTGCTGAGTTTATTTCCCCAACTGAACATGGAAGTAAGAGTGTCTGCTGCACTCCAGCTTGGTCGGGAAAATTGCATCGAAGTTTGGGAAAACACGTCACAAACTTTAAAGTGTCCAGGTTGAGTTCTGTGAAATCACTCTTCTCTTCCAAGTGCAAAACTAAAGTTCACTTGGGTGCCAGAGCCTCTGCCTCTCCACTGGTTCTGTTCCCCATGTGTGTGGGAGGCCCAGCCTGGGCTGCAAGAGAAGCAAGACTGCCGGTGCAGCAAGAGCTGATCTTCTGGAGTTGCTTGTCACTTCTCACACTGAACTCAGAAATACAAACTCAGGACACAGCACATTTTTATACGTACCTCAGCTCCACAGATGCAACATTACCCAGCCCTTCAAAGACCGCTCCCTTCGAAAGACGCTTAGCAATGAAACTGCGCAGCTCTGGCTCCACTTCCGATGGCAGATTAGTGTCCACCAAGGAGAGGCTGGACGGAGGAGAGACACACGTTCCTTACCAGCGGACTGGAACATTCACACCCATGAGTGAAACAGGACAAACCAAAGCCAGGGGCTCTTTTAAGACACTGGGAAAGCTGTCTGCTTCCCTGCTGGGAGGGCTTCTAGGACTGTGTATCACCAAATATGATCCGTCTCATCAGGCAACGTAAAAGAATTGGATCTTTCTTGCTCACTCTCTCCAGCAGTGAGTCCCTTGGAACCCCCAATCTACTGCTCCTACCTTTTCCCCAGCCCCTCAACTTTCTTATTGTCTCACTTCCCTCCTCCTCAGCTTAAATTCTAGAGTCATTATAATGGTACCCCTGCACACATCATTTTCTTTCAAGTTACCTGAAGTACAATTTCCAACTAAAAAAATTGTACACCGTACACATTCTCCTCCAACTGCTTTGCTGCTTTCATTTCACTACACTTGCTTAGCTAGCAAACTTCAGCCTTGTTAGTTCCACTGTCCACCTACTTGCCCCTGTGTCCAGTGTGGCTGGCTAACCCTGCAAACACGGTACCTGATCTCATTTCCAGCCACTGGTCACCAGCCCCAAGTGGGCACTAACAGCTGCCCAGTATCAATGCAGTTCCTGGTTCACTCTCCTACACTCCTACATCTCCTCCTCTTTCTCCTCTTTCCTCAAACTTCCGCCCACCTACAATCCATGAAAAAACACACCAGGTTAGTATTTCAGGTTTAGATTAGAATATAAACACCAAACTTCACAACAAAAATAGGAACCCATTATTTCTCAAGGTCTTTTGTTTTATATTACGGAAAATTTCAAACACATAAAAAGTAGAGAGAATGGTGTAATGAGCCCACATGTACCCACCATCTAGTTTCAAGTTATCAGTTTACAGCCAATCCTGTTTCATCTGTGCACCCATGATGTTTCCCACCCACCTCAGATTATTTTGAAGCAAGTCTCAGGCATCATTGCATTTCTCACTATGTATCTCTAAAAGATGAGGATTTTATACACACGGGGGCAGGTGTTGCGGGTTAAGCCACTGCTTGGGATGTCCATGTCCCATGTCAGAATGCCACTTTGAGTCCCAGCTACCCCTCAAATCAGATCCAGCTTCCTGCTAATGCACCTGGGAAGGCAGCAATGACCCAAGTATTTGGATCCCTGCCACTCAGACGGGAGACTCAGGAGTTCCTTGCTCCTGGCCCGCCCCTGGCTGTTGCAGGCATTTGGGGAGTGAACCAGTGGATGGAAAAATCTCTTCCCTCTCTCCATCACTCTGCCTTTCAAATAAATAGATACTAAGAAAAAAACCGGAAATATACTCATATATAACCACAATACCATTATGCTACCTGAAAAATTCCCTAAAATCATCCTTTACCCATTCAGTGAACACAGTATTTTGTGTATTACATCCCGTTTTACATCAAGTGTCAGGATGCACTGATGCATCCATTGAATAAATATGGATTCAATGTCTACGCTGTGCCAGGCACCAAAGCACAAGGTATGGAAACATCAATGCACAGAACAGCCAACCCTTGCTGGAGTTTACATTCTAGTGTATGGTACAGGAGCTGCTAAATACTCAAAGGGCTGCCACATGATGTTGAATATTTTACTGGAGTTCCAATTAAGAAATTCAGACTAATTCTCTCTAGCAGATCACCAGGGGCGCTGTCAGGGAATGAATGAGTCAGGATGAGGCTCCTCAGGGGAGGACGAATGGGTGCTTTGACTCAGTGAAGCACCGTGGAAATACCACAGCCCTGACATCTGCTGGCACAGGAGAAGCACAAGCATGGGTTATGGTTACCTGAAATCATCACCAGAGGGAGTGTCTGCGTTTGTGCCTCCTGGGCTTCCATCATCACTGTCCCCTCGTTGCTGTGCCAATCTGTAAGCCACAGAAGCGATAATAATGCTGTCAATTTCGGGCCCCAAATTAAGGGGCGTAGGAGGGCCTCATCCGGGAGAGGGGCGAGGAGTCAACCAAAAATACTGCAAGGTGGCAGTGCCCTCTGACAGTGCTGTCAAGAGCTCCTCTCTCAGGACAGCTGAGGGGTGCAGAAAGGTGTAACACCCAGCACTTAGACAAAACTCCTCTTAAAAGAAAAACCAGACTTCACAACGCCAACAGCCCCAGGAACAGTCAGCCAGGAGGAAGGAAAAGCCACAGCAAGGACAGTGGCAGAAACGGGGGCTTGTGGGGAGATCATGACAGGAAGGCCAGAGACAGCGTGCAGGGCTGTGCGCTAAACCAAGAGTAGGGGCGAGAGGCAGGGGCTGAGATGACACGTGGACAGATAGCGGCCACAGGGCTCGAGGCCGGGGGGCCCTTCAGGCCAGAGGCCTAGGCTGGGAGAGGAGAAGGTGCAGCGTGGGCGCTGCCAGGCCGCCGGGCCAGGGGTGGGGTGCGGGGCTGGGGGGCCGGGGGCAGGACCCGGGCGGGGCCGCAGGGGCGGCCAGGGAGGCCGGGCCGGGCGCCCGCACCTGCTTCCGCGGTAGCTGTAGAGACAGTAGTGGCTGCTGGGCGGCGGCTCGAGTCTCCGCTCCTCTGCAGGGCCGCCCTCCTCGCTGCTCTCCAGCTCCTTTTCGTCCCCATCCAGCGATTCCTGCAACGAAGGGAGCATCTCGCCGGCCTCAGAGCGGCCCTGTGTCCCCGTCAAACCGTTCCCCAGCTGCCGTACAGTCCTCGGTGGCTGGGCTCGGCCCGCCCCCGGCGCTCGCACACCTGCGTTCCGCCGCCTTCCGGGGTCCTCGGCCGAGAAGCTGGCGCGGAGAGCAAGCTTTTCTCCTTGCAGGGGCCGGTGGGCGCTCTCGAGTTCGCCCTCACGGAAAAGCGTTTACCATTGTTTTTAATTCATTTTTCTCTAACGGCTATCGCTTGAGACTTCTGGAAGACTTCCTTTAAGATAAAGGAGCTAGCACCTGGGAAAGAGTGAGGCCGGCTCTCGTCTGCTGTGGGACGCGCGCGAACACGCGCAGTTCGATCAAATGTTTGAGAATTAAACCAACAACAAGTGAAAGACTAGGAGAGCCATAGAAACTCTTGAAGAAGGTCTTTCTAAACTAAACACTAAGGAGCCATACGAGAAAATATTAATAATTATGACCACATAAAAACTAAACATAAATAATTATGACCATAAAAAACTAAACAACACAAATGACAGAGAAAATATACTCGAGATGCAGAGCTGTCAGTCATCAATAAGCAGCAACAGCAACAAAATTGTAGTATACAGAAAAAGAAAAGTGAGGAATACATAGTGCTTACTAAAACTTTAAAAATGATGAAACACTGTTAATGTTTCCTTTTACCTGGCAAATAAGCAAAGACTTAAAAGTTTGATAATACCCTGTGTTGGGGCATGTGGGGAAGCAGGCACTCTCATAAATGGTTGATGGAAACAAAATTAATACACGTTTTGGAAAGAAAATCAAGAATATTAGTATTTCAAATGAACATACATTTTGACTTTTGTTAGACCACCTGGACCATCATCAGATAGGTGCATTCACATAAACTTGAAAATACATGAGTCCAAAGATATTCCTCCCAGCATCATTTGTTATTCAAGACTAAAGACAATCTGAATGTTGGTTAATAAGAGATTTATTAAGTAAATCATGGCATTTACAAAAAAATCCACATCCTAACTGTAAAATCCAAGAATATGTTACTTGGTATGCAATGGGGGGCTTTACAGGTGCATTACATCAAAAGTGGTGAGTCTGGAACACCATCCCGGATTATCCAAGTGGACCCAATGTATCCATTCACAGGGGTTCCTGTGAGAGTGAGGAAGGAGACCAGAGAGGAGAAGATATAATGAAGGCCAAGATGACCAGAGCTGGCTCTGTGGCAAAACGCATTAAGGTAGTGCTGGCATCCTATATGGTCTTGGGTTTGAGTCTTGATGCTTCACTTGCAGTCCAGCTGCCCGCTAAGCAGCAGAAGATGGCCCAAAGTGCTTGAGCCCCTGCACTGATGTGAGAGACCCAGCTGAAGCCTGACCACTGTGGCCATTTGGGGAGTGAACCAGTGAGCAGATATCTTTCTGCCTCTCCTGTCTGCCTTTCAAATAAACAAGTAAACGTTAAAAAAGGAGCAAGCAAGCCGAGATGAGATGAGAGGTTTGGAGTCACGTGGGACCACGAACCAAGGAAAGAGGGCAGTCTTTGGAAGCTAGAGAAGGTGATAAACGGATTCTTCCCTGGAATCTTCAGGAGCATCTTAGACTTCTGGCCTCCAGAACAGTAAGCTAACTTTTATAATTAATCTGTGTTGTTTCAAACCATGCAATAGAATATTACTCAGTAATTATAATAATAAAAGAATTAACATGCAACAAGAATGAATCTAAATAATTTGCTGAGTAAAATAAGTCAGTTCAAAAAAAGAGTGTGTGTACTGTGATTCCATCTATAGGGCACATGGAACCCTAGAAAATGAAACCTAATCTACAGTGACAGAATGCAGAGAGGTTGCTGGGGGAAGGGGCATGGAGGAGCAAGAGGGAGCAGTTATGAAGGGGTACTGGGAAACTAGTGCACCAGATGGGTACAACCACTACCTTGATGGTGATCATGGTTTCACAAATGTCAGCACATCACATTGTGTTCTCTGGTATGTGCATCTCACTGTATGTCAGTTATACCTCAATAAAACTGTAAAAAAAAAAAAAGGTGCTAAGAGGTATATACTCAAGTAATACACTGTTCCTTGCTTCCTCATTTCTGAGTGCAGAAGCAATGAATTCTTTTGTCTGTTTATGCCTACATTTACCTCCATTATTTCTACAGAATATGCTTATACTGCTATTTTTTAAAAAGATTTATTTGAAAGTCAGAGTTGACAGGAGACAGAGAAAGATATCTTCCATCTTCTGATTCACTCGCTATGTGGCTGCAATGGCCAGGGCTCCCAGGCTGCCACTTGTATTATCGGCCTCCCATATCAAAGTGCTGGTTGGAGTCCTGACTGCTCTGCTTCAGATCCAGCTCCCTGCTGATGCACCTGGGAAAGCAGCAGAAGATGGGCTCTTTATATCCTCATGGGAGATGTGGATGGAGTCAGACCTGGCTGTTGCAGCCATATGGGGAGTGAACCAGCGGATGGTTCTGTTTCTCTGTTTCTCTATGTCAGTCTGATTAATTCATGAGGGCAGGGCCTTCTGAAGAGGAATAGTGATTTTATAAAAGGGCAACAGGGAACTAACTGTGCCCTCCTGTGCTTTCACCTTCTACCACATGAGGACACAGGAAGAAGGCCCTCACTAGACACCAAATGCCAGCACCTTGAACTTGGACATACCAACATGCAAAATTCTTTAAGATTTATTTATTTATTTGAATATCAGTTACAGAGGGAATGGGAGAGAGAGATCTTCCATCCACGGGTTCACTCCCCAGATGGCTGCAATGGCCAGGGCAGGGGTAGGCTGAAGCCAGAATCCAGGTGCTTCTTCCTGATCTCCCATGTAGATAGCAGGGGCCCAAGCACTTGGGCCATCCTCCACTACCTTCCCAGGTGCATTAGCAGAAAGGTGGATCAGAAGCACAGCACTGGAGATGGGAACCAGCACCTGGTGTCGCAGGTGGTGGTTTTACCTGTTATGCTGTAACGTGGGTTCCCCAACCAGAACTCTGTGGAACACTTTTTTTTTTTTCTAAGGATTTACTTATTTAATTGAAAGTCAGAGTTATAGAGAGGGAAAGAGAGAATGGGAGAAGTAGGTAGGTCTTCCATCCACTTGTTCACTCTGCAAATGACCACAGTAGACAGGTCTGGGCCAGGCTGAATCAGGAATTCCTTCTGGGTCTTCCACATGACTGCAAAGACCCAAGCACTTGGGCCATGTTTGCTGCTTCCCAGGTGCATCAGCCAGGATCAGAAGTAGAGCAGCTGGGACTCAAACTGGTACCCATATGTGATATCGGGGTTGCAGGTGGCAGCTTAACCCACTGTGTTACAAATCTGGTATATATTTATCTTGTATCATGAATCCTGTTGAACTCCACTAGCTATAATATTTTTTACTGCAGCTTCCTTAGTACTTTGCACATCTCATATATCTCATATATTAGTATGTGTTTGCTACAGCTGCCCTAACAAAATATCAGACTGAGGGGCTTAAGCATCAGGAATTTATTATCTCACACTTCTAGATGCTAGAAGTACAACTGATGTCAGTGGGGTTGGTTCCTCCAGAAGGTTCAGAGGGTTGTGGGGGAAGGATCTGTGCCAGGCCTTTCCCCTTGACTTACAGGAAGCTGTCTTCCTGTGTGCCTCTATGCACTAATTCTCTCTCAGTCTCTCTTTTTTAAACATTTATTTATTTGAAAGGCAGAGTTAGAGACAGAGAAAAGGAGATCTCAATGCTGGCCCCACAAATTCTCCTTTTATAAGGAAACCAGTTTGGTTAGGGCTCACCGTAATGACGTCATTTTAGCTGTTTATCACTGAAAAGAACCTCTCTCCAAAGAAGCTCTTTTTTTTTTTTTTTTTTTTTTTTTACGATTTAATCAAAAGACAGAGAGAGAGAGAGAGAGAGAGAGAGAGCGCGCGAGCTTCCATTTGCTCTAGTTCATCCTCCAAATAGCCAAAACAGCCAGGTCTAGGCTAGGCTGAAGCCAAGAACCTAGAATTCCATCTGGGTATCCCACAGAGCTACAGGAGCCCAAGCACTTGGGCCATCCTTTGCTTCTTTCCCAGGCACACTAACTAGCAGGTAGCCAGCACTCAGGTAGGGTGCTGGCCTCACAGGTGGTGGCTTAACCTTAACCCTCTGCCTACAGTGCTGGACCCCCTTTATTTCCTTTTCAATCTGGATTTTTTTCCTCACCCCATTGTCCTGAACAAATCTTCAGCACAAGCACTGAGTACAAATGAATGAAGATCTTTTTCTCCGCTGGCTCACTGTTTTGGTTTTTGTCTTTGGCAGGATACTTGGTACTATGTAGAATTCCCTTGTATAGTTGCTCATGTTTGGAAGAATTGATAACTTCCTGTACCACTACCCTACTTCAGAATATCTTTTTCTCTCGAGACCAGGGTTACTGTCACATTCTCACTAATTGCCTTTCTCTAAGCCCCTGCCACTGTACAGTCCACACTGCAGCCAAAGAGGTATTTCTAAAATACAAATCTCATTCAGCTTTCACCCTTGTCAACCTTGTGACATTTGGGTAAATTATTCTAGCTCTCTCAGCCTGTTTGATCTGATCTATACCAGCACGCTGACAATAATGGCGCCACATCACAGACTTGAGGAAAACCTACCACAACTCTTTGGCCAACAGTAAGTGCTCCAAGGATGTCTGCTCTAATTTTTGCCCTTTAACAGCGACACATAACATTACTAGCTCATGCTATACGCCAAACCGCATTAAATGCAGCCGGATGAAGTTTAAGTGCTTTGCCCCAAGTCAAGCCGCTGGGCAGGGGCACTGGTTGGAATCAGAACGCAAGCACTGGACTCTTAGCCACCTCTTATTTGCGCTGTTCTCCACTTGCTATCTTAAAACTCCAGCGTGGCTTCGCAGAGACCTGAGCACAGAACTCAACTTGTCAGCTTGTTCTAGGAGTGCGCAGGGCTCCCCTTTGCCAGCTTCCCCAGGCTTCTCTCCATCCAGCACCTTCCCTGTGCGCGCCAATCCCACTGGGGGCCCAGGCTGGAAGACCTGCACCTTCCGCTCTCCCAGTGAGCTCTCCATTCAGTCCCTCGCGGCTTCCTCCACTGACCTTCAGACAAGCTTTCTCCGCACCCCGAGACGGCCAAGGTGTGCCAGGCTTGCCCCGCTCTGAGGCCTTACCGCACTGGCCACACTGCCTCGTGGTCTGCCACCACTGAGCGACAAGGCAGACTGTCACGCTCTCCAGGTAGCACGTAGTAGGCACATTACCCACACTTACTGAAGGAAAGATTGACCTGGGCAACTAATAAAAAGGTGGGCGCTATTTCAATTGTCCCTTCCTTGCAAGGTGCTTTTAATTACACTGGTAATTCTCTTTCGCTCTCTATTTCTCCTTCAATTCTAACGCGTCTCGTTGGACCTAGGTCGCCGGATCCGCTTTCAAAAGAAACCCGCCGGGAGCAGGCGGACCGGAACCAGCAGGCACTGTCCGCCAAGGCGGGCGGGACCGCCTAAGTCGACAAGATGGCGCCCGCGAGTCCCCACCCACCCCGGGGGGCGGTCCGCGCGCTGCGACCCTCCCTGGCCTGGCCACGCCTCCCGCCGCAGTGCCCGACGGGAGGCGGAGCCGCGACCGAGGGTGTCGGCCATTTTGTGTCTGTTTCCTGTGGGACGCGGTGGGAGCCGTTGGGTCGGGAAATTGAGCGCCCTTTTTCGCTTCGTTTCGCCCGCTTCTTCCTTTTTCCTTTCTGCTTTGTCGGTAGAGCGCCGTTATGGGTCGCAAGAAGAAGAAGCAGCTGAAGCCGTGGTGCTGATATCCTTTGTGGTTCGGAAATCGAGGCCGGGTCGGGGCGCGGGGTGAGGCGGACCGGGAGGCCTGGATGTGGCCTGTGGCGGGGAGCGGCCGGGGTTTAGGCCTCGCGGTGGGTGGCGTGGTGACCGGAGTAGGGTCGGAGAAGGCGTCTCGGGAAGCGAAGCCCGTGGGCGAGAGGCTGTGGCGGTTGTGGGTCGTGGGGCTCCATGACTCAGGCGGATCGAGCCTGGTGCGGCTGGCCGTGTGGGAGGCGGCCTGGACCCCTCCATGAAGGGCAGTGTCGCCTCGGGACTGCTGGGCCGCGCTCCCTGTCGGGTGCTGATTTCTACAAGGGGCTTTCCTCGAGTGGAATGGGGTGATTGGGTCTATGGAGGATTCGGGAAGGGCTTCCGGACTTAGCCACTTGTAATTTTTTTTCTTTTCCTTGCGGAATCGGTGCTTTTGGAAAGGCAAGGTAATCAGCCCTGGTTTTGAGCCACCATCACCGCGCCCTTTTTTTTTTTTCTCCCCGCCTGACGGAGAGCTATCTTATCCAGCCTCACCCCAAGGCTTTTTAATCTGTTGGAAGCGTTTTATTTGGCAGTTTTCTGTGTTCGTTACCCAGCTTTGTAGGACTGCGGGGGGGGGGGGGCTGTTTTAATAGGAAATGGCATCCTTTTAATGAGTTTCCCGGAAGCGTTAATGGACTTTTCGTAAAGATTTCCTTACACCTAAAAATGGGTTTGTTACTAATAGTTGAAAACCAGCTTAAAATCGATTACGGATTTTGTAGTGTTCATTAACGATTATCTAAGTAAGAATCAACAGCTTGACTGAACTCATTTGTGAGTTCAGATACGTTCCTTGGCAGCGTAAATTAAAATGAAATTGCACACAACTTTGTGGATTGTCCATATTGTCCATTTGAAATTATGTGTCGTTCATCGTAAAGTTAATTTTAGTTCTAAATGTTGGTAAATTTCTAGGGTTTTTTTTTTCTTATCTAATGAGTTCTGTCTTGAAATCAGTTTTGTGACATAAACTTGGGGATTTCTTATTGAAACTTTCTATCCCTAATGCATTTGTAAGTATTTAACACAAAAAACCTAAAACATCTCTGTTTAACAGGGGAAGTTAATAAAAGTATATTGCTGATCACTGAAATGTGTTTAGGACGTTGAAGAGGTGCTTCTAGGAAATTTAAGATACTGAAATTATATGGCAAGTGTGATCTCTGTGATCTCTGTGTAATGAATATCAAAAAAAAAAACCTTTTTTGTAAAAAAAAAAAAAACTACTGTTTTGGTTTTAGTTGACTACATGTTACTGTTATTTCTATTCCCATCATGACACACTTATGGACATTGTCATAGTCCTTGTTAAGTTAGTTTTATACCTTAACGATATTGATCAGGTATTGTAATAGAGATTTTGATGATGAGAAGATTCTGATACAGCACCAAAAAGCAAAGCATTTCAAATGCCACATATGTCATAAGAAATTGTATACAGGACCTGGCTTAGCTATTCATTGCATGCAGGTAAGTGATTTTTATCTGTTTAATTTTTGTTCCCTTGTAATTTCAAAACATGAAAGAAGAATCTTAAATTTTTCCTTCACAACTGTAGTTTTTGATTTCTTGCAAAAGATAACCAGCTAGCTTTAAAAATGTTTTTGTAGTATTAAAATTAAGAATGTAAATTGGCTTTTTTTTTTTTTTTTAAGATTTATTTATTTGGAAGGCAGAGTTGGAGAGTCAGAGCTCTGTTAGTTCACTCCTCAAATGTGGCCTCAATGACCAGGGGTGGGCCAGGCCAAAACCCAGAGCGAGGAACCCCTTCCTAGTCTCCTACCTGGGTGGCATGAGTCCAAGCACTTGCGCCATTATCCGCTGCCTTCCCAGACACATGAGCAGGAAGCCGGATTGCCAGTGAAGCAGCTGGCACTGCTCTAAGGGGTGTTGTCAAAAGCAGTGTCTTAATCTGCTTCAATTAACCACTACAAAAATGCTGGCCACTATACATTTATTTTTAAGCATTGTGTTCTTGCTTTCTACCAGTGTATGCTGACATTTGGAAGTGAAAAAGGGCAGACAAGATAAGTTTCTCTGCCTGTCGAATAAAAAAAAAAAGTAACTTAGATAGATGACTTTTACTCCAGTGGCACTTAGATTTTTAAATCAAAGATTAAAATATTCCATTTCCTCAGTCACATCGCAACCCTGCTTGCAGTCATCTTGGTAGTCATCTGTGAGTAGTGGATGACTGTTGTATTGGGATAATGCAGACATAAAGACTGTTTTTATTAATCACAAAGTTTTTTTTTTTTTTAATTTTTGACAGGCAGAGTGGACAGGTGAGAGAGAGAGGAAGGTCTTCCTTTGCCGTTGGTTCACCCTCCAATGGCTGCCGCGCGCTGCGACCGGCGCACCGGGCTCATCCGATGGCAGGAGCCAGGTGCTAGGTGCTTTTCCTGGTCTTTAAAGAGTATTAAGAGTTTCATCTATAGTTATCAAGAATGGCAACATTCTAAAAAATTTGGAAAGCGAAAGAGTTAAGACACAGGTTGAGCAGTTATTAAGTGTTTTTCTAGCTTGAGTCTAGCTTGGCAAAATTTGTCCAGGTTTGTGGGTTGCACATGTTTGATCAGGCAAAAACTGTACTGTGAAAAAATGGTCCTAAAATCAGTGAATGTTTTCAGAGCCTCTTGCTTTGTGGCTCACTAAATAAATTCAAAGCTATAAAGTAACAGGATTGTTATTATGAAAATGTTAAATGCCGCCAGGAACTGACTAAGCTAGGAACTAATTAGTTGTGGGTGACACTAATTGTAACTTGCAGTTTGTAACTATAAGCTTGCCTCAGGATCTGTTCTTGGAGAATTAACTTTACTAAGTAAATTAAGATGATGTTTCATGGTTTTAGTATCTGTGAATTTGGGTACAACTAGAGATCTATTGTGATCATTCGGACAAACTTAAAAGATTATTGAGTCTTTAGTATATGTTAGCCAGGTCTTTTTTTTTGGCTCTGCTTCTATCCTAATATGAACCCGTGGAGGCAGTTCCGTTGTTTGGTCATTGCCACCAGTGTGGGAGACCTGGATTATGTTCCAGGTTCTTGACTTTTATCTGGTCTTGTCCAGTCTGACTGTTGCAGGCATTTGGGGAGTGAACCAGTGGATGAAGGATCTCTTTGCTGTCTTTATCTTTCTCTCTGCCTTTCAAGTAAAAGTTTGTAAAAATTTAAAACTTAGGCACTCTTGTTTACCTAATGGAAGATTTTTGTGTTTTTTTTTGGGGGGGGCTCTTTTAATGTTAGGTGCATAAAGAGACAATAGATGCTGTACCAAATGCAATACCTGGGAGAACAGACATTGAGTTGGAAATATATGGCATGGAAGGTATTCCAGAAAAAGACATGGATGAAAGACGACGACTTCTTGAACAGAAAACGCAAGGTAAAGATTAAGATTTATTTGTTACACATTTTTACTTCTCAGGTACAATTTAATATTAGATGATAGATTTATTCAGAATTCTAAACTTTTGAGTTTTTTTTTTTTCTTATATCTAATGGTTATTGCTGCTGTTTAACTTGGAATTTGAAGCTTTGCACTATCCGTGTTGGTAGAAGCAGTTACTTTAAAAAAGTTATTAAAAATTTTTTTTTATTTGAAAGATGCAGAGCCATTCTGGTTCACTCCCCATATGCCCAGGACAAACAGGGTTGGTCTGTACCAGGCTCAAGCCAGGATTCAGGAGCTCCACCTGAGGTTTCCACATGGTTCTAGGAACTCAAGTACTTAAACCATCCTCTGCTGCCTTTCCAGGCACATTATTAGGAAGCTTAATCAAAAGATCGTGGCTGGGACTCAGCCAGGCCCTCCAATATAGAATGACTTAATGCATTGCACACTGCATGCACCCTGTGGAAGCTGTCAACCATACATGAAATTGTTTTGAAAAATTTTACAGAGAAGCCAGACCTTCATTGTTAGCCTTATTGTGGTGGAATAGAAAACTGCTTTTTAAATTACAGGATAATCATTTTTCTTCCATAGGGTAGGGAAAGAATGTTAACCTCAATTAAGAAGAGTAGTTTTAGCCAGCGCCAAGGCTCAATAAGCTAATCCTCTGCCTGCAGTGCTAGCACACCGGGTTCTAGTCCTGGTCGGGGCACCGGATTCTGTCCCAGTTGCCCCTCTTCCAGGCCAGCTCTATGCTGTGGCCCGGGAGTGCAGTGGAGGATGGCCCAGGTCCTTGGGCCCTGCACCTTCATGGGAGACCTGGAGAAGCACCTGGCCCCGGCTTCAGATCCGCGCGGTGCACTGGCTGCAGCACGCCAGCTGTAGCAGCCATTGGAGGGTGAACCAACGGCAAAGGAAGACCTTGCTCTCACTGTCCACTCTGCCTGTCCAAAAAAAAAAAAAAAGAGTTGGCCGGCGCCGTGGCTCAACAGGCTAATCCTCCGCCTTGCGGCCCCGGCACACCGGGTTCTAGTCCCGGTCGGGGCGCCGGATTCTGTCCCGGTTGCCCCTCTTCCAGGCCAGCCCTCTGCTGTGGCCCGGGAGTGCAGTGGAGGATGGCCCAGGTGCTTGGGCCCTGCACCCCATGGGGAGACCAGGAAAAGCACCTGGCTCCTGGCTCCTGCCATCGGATGAGCGCGGTGCGCCGGCCGCAGCGCGCCGATCGCGGCGGCCATTGGGGGGTGAGCCAACGGTGAGGGAGGACCTTTCTCTCTCTGTCTGTCTCTCTCACTGTCCACTCTGCCTGTAAAAAAAAAAAAAAAAAAAAAGAGTAGTAGTTTTGGAAGGAAAAAAAAATCTCATGAGCTAATTGCACTGAAATATACTTAAATGTAGCCTGTCCTAAACTTGATTAGATTTTAGCTCTATGGGAAGAGTTAATTAGAACTTTTTTAGCAGAGAGTCAAAAAAAGAAGCAACAAGATGATTCTGATGAATATGATGATGACGACTCTGCAGCTTCGACTTCGTTTCAGCCACAGCCTGTTCAACCTCAGCAAGGTTATATTCCTCCAATGGCGCAGCCTGGATTGCCACCAGTTCCAGGAGCACCAGGAATGCCTCCAGGTAGAACATAAGGTTTCTTAAAAGTTAATATTCTTAGAACTTTATTGATATGATGTAGAAGTATTACTTTCTGTCTCAAACTCCTTAATGCTAATTTGTAATTTTCTTTTTGACATTCTTAATTGTAGGCATACCTCCATTAATGCCAGGAGTTCCCCCTCTGATGCCAGGAATGCCACCTGTTATGCCAGGCATGCCCCCTGGGTAAGAAAACTCTTAATTGCCTCCCAGACTTGTGCTTAGTAATGATCTTTTTCAACTTGAGTGTTATGTGAATGAAATACTACTTTCTGTTTTTTTGTTTCTAGAAGGTATGGGCTCTGTAAGATTTAAACTTGTCTAATAAAGGGGTCAAAGTTAAGGAATACAAATTTGCCTTTGAAGACAGTAGATTTTGGGTCTCAGGGTGTATATAGGCAATCATCTGCTTCAGTTGCTTTGGCAGTAATTAAAGTGGTTGTAGGTTTGAGTTTGAGGTTTCAGAACTCTGACACTTTGTGGTTGTGACAAGAAGCAAACTCTTGTAATGATTTATTTGTTGAAGCATCAAAAACATTTTATATATGAGGTGCTCTTGCCCATCACTTTAGCTTAAATATTGTTGGATTTGAGAGGTATACAATACACTTTCACACTGTATTTTGAAAATCACAGTTAGATTTTGATTTTGTCATACATTTTCACAGATTGCATCATCAGAGAAAATACACCCAGTCATTTTGCGGTGAAAACATGTAAGCATCTCATTCATAATGTAATTCAGGAAGTATAATCATGATGTCATTTTTTGTGTGTGTTTAATGATATCTATTCAGTTGACTTCAGAAATTTTCTGAACCTTCCTAAAATTTGTAGAATTTGCAAGCTGATTGACACAGGTCTCTTAAAGGAAAGAATAGAACATATGTGAAGGAATAATAACAGATACATTAAAAGCATTTTCTAAATGGTCTTAAAAGTAATGGGACCTGGCAATACCGGTTAGTATTTAAGAGAATATTTTTAGTTTGGCCAAATGACATGCTTATTTTTTAATTCGATATCTTTCATTTTCTGAAAAAGCACAAAATTAAACATGGACAAACTTGTAATTTTTTTAAAGTGAATTGGATGCTGATATTTGAAGGTGAGCACATGTAAGGGAAAGAAATGTGAATTAAAAGTCATGCTGTAGTGTTAGGTAGCTATTCTTGGGGAAAAGTGACCAGTTTAATTTTAACTACTTAATTTTGATAGTAGTGTGTTCTTGCCTGCTCCAGAACAAAAACATCTTACTCAATAGTGTAGGGTTATTTATTATTTTCCTTTTGAAAAGTCTGTCACCTCTAAGATAGGTTGCTTCCTTTTTTTTTTTTTTTTGCTAATCTGTGTGGATATTTTCCAAGTGGAACCAAAGGTGATTTTTGCTTTTCAGTTACACACGTTTTAGATGAGGCCTCCTGTACACATTAAGGGAAATACGGTACTTCTCAATGACTTTACATTTTTTGTCAACATACTGATTTTTTTTTTTTTACTGGTAAACCTAAGAGTTTGCTGGTTTGTAGAGGATTTACTTTTTCTTGCCATAATTTTAGATATTAGGTTACAAGTGTGATCATTTGATACTTGTGTGTAATGTGTAATGACCAAATCAGGGTGATTAGGGTTTACCTCTCAAGCATACAACAAAGGATTTATTTTGATAGGATTGCTGTAGTGTGCGGTTGTTCTTTCAGCTCGATTGATTTCAACATTAGAGGTCAAACTCAAGTCTTTTATCTAGTATTGTTTCAGGCTTTAGCCAAACTATTTTCCAACAATTTCTATTGGCAGTTAACTTCAGTTGTTTGTTGATATTTGCTTTCTAATAGAATGATGCCGATGGGTGGAATGATGCCACCTGGACCAGGAATACCACCTCTGATGCCTGGTATGCCACCAGGTAAGACATGTTAGTCAGTTTCCTTTTAATATGATAAGCTTTATTCTGTTTCTTTTGTTGTTTTTTGTTTTTGGTTTTTAAGCTTTCATTTATTTTGTTTGAAAGTCCAAGGTGGAGAGGGGGAGAGATTGATTCCCCAGACGGCTGCAATGGCTAGGGCTGGATGTGGGTGAAAGCAGGAGATTTATCCAGGTCTCCCACAAGTACTTGGGCCATCTTCTGCTTTTCCCAGGCCATCAGCAGGGAGGTGGATCTGGAGTGAAGCATTCGGGACATGAACCAGTACCCGTATGGGAGGTGGTGTTGCAGGTGGCAGTTTTCACCTGCTATGCCACAATGCCGGCCCCTATTCTAAGTTTTTAGACAGTAGACATGTGGGCATTGATGCAGGCCTATCGGTTTTTAGGAAGACAGCTAAGATGCCTTGAGTACTGACTCCAGCTCTCAATTTCAGCTTTCTGTTAATGGGGACGCTGGGAGGCAGTGATAATGGCTCAGGTATTTGTATTCCTGACACCTACATAGAAGACCTGGATTGAGTTCCTGACTTTGTTTCAGGCATTTGGGGAGTGAGAAGAAGCACAGTGGTTCATTTCTGCTGCATTCTTGGGTACTCTATTAAAAAAAAATGGATGTATTGATATTTGAATTAGAAAATTTAAAAAGGGGCTTTGAAATTAGTCACAGAACTTATGCACTGAAGCTTTTATGCTTCATTAATTGTATTCATAAAGAATGTATTAGAGGGGCCAGCGCCATGGCTCACTTGGTTAATCAATCCTCCACCTGCAGCGCTGGCATCCCATATGGGCGCTGGGTTCTAGTCCTGGTTTCTCCTCTTCCAGTCCAGCTCTCTGCTATGGCCTGGGAGGGCAGTGGAGGATGGCCCAAGTGCTTGGGCCCCTGCACCCGCATGGGAGACCAGGAGGAAGCACCTGGCTCCTGGCTTCGGATGGCTGTAGTGGCCATTTAGGAGGTGAACCACCGGAAGGAAGACCTGGCTCTGGCTCTGGCTCTGGCTCTCTCTCACTCTCTCACTCTCTCACTCTCTCACTGTCTAACTCTTATCTGTCAAAAAAAAAAAAAAAAAGAATGTATTAGAAAAGTAGTATAGAGTATTTTAGTAGAGAATATTTTGGCAAGTAATAGAGAAATACAATCAACTGGTAGCCTACTGCTTAGGCTCAGAGATATGAAGAACCCACTTTAAAAAAAGTTTATATAGTTATTTGAAAGGCAAAGTGATGAGGAAGGGGAGATTTTCCCACGTGATGGTTCACTTCCCAAATGGCCACATCTGGGTCTGGGCCAGGTTGAAGCCAGGAGCCAGGAGCTCTATACTGGTCTACATCGGTGGCAGAGGCCCAGGCAGTTGGGTTGTCAGTCACTGCCTTCCCAGGCACATTATCATAGAGCTGAATCAGAAACTAATTAGCTGGGACTTGAACTGGCACTTAGGTATTTAGATATGGGATACACTTATGGTGCAAGTAGCAGTTTATTCCATTCATTCCCAACACCAGCCCCAAAGATTACCCATGTCTCTTTTTTTAACTTTGAACTTCGCTGACCTTAACTTTTTTCCCTCAGAGATGTCATTCAGTGATTCTAGGATGGCTCAGACAAGAAAGAATGTCAACAGCAATGTGCTTGAAAAGCAAAATAACTTCCCTAGAAATTCAACATATCACTGGTCAGGAACAGATGTAGCGAACCCCTTAATTGTGAGGGAACCTGAGAAATCAGGTATTTTGACATTACAACCTATAAAGTAGGAGGCACAATGTAGGGAGAGGGATTTGGTTCCCTAAGTTAAGTGTGTCACATGAGACCTACTTATTTCATTGCTTTTTATTGAAAATTGTAAATTTTTATGTATATTTACTTGAAGGGCACTGAGCTCCCCTCTGCTGGTTCTGAGACTAGGCCAGGCAAAGCTAGGAATTCATGTGGATTTCCCAGGTGACAGGGATCCAAGAATTTGAGCCACATTTTATGGTGTGCATTAGCAGGAAATTGGACTTGCCCAGGGAGTCAGGACCCCAGCCTTGGCTTAACCCCTAGGGCAGCCCACCCCACTGCCACTCAGCTATTTTATGCTAATACATTTAGTTTACATTACATAGCATATTTGGAAGTATCCAAAGGAAGTTGACCAAACAACAGGTGAAAAATAGTGCTAAGGTCAAGTCATTGCCAGTGCAACCTTTAATTTATAAGAAACAGCTCCACATGCATTATGCTTTGGGCTATGTTTTGGAAATTTAAAGAAATATTCTATAATGATTTGATGTTCATTTGATAGTATGAAGCAGAAGGTTTTTTTTTTTTTAAGATTTATTTATTTGAAAGGCAGAATTACAGAGGAGGCAGAGAGGTCTGCATCCGCTGGTTCACGCCCTCAGATGGCCGCAATGGCCTGAGCTGTGTCAATCCGAAGCCAGGAGTTTCTTCTGGGTCCTCCATGTGGGTACAGGAGGACTTGGGCCTCTTCTGCTTTCCTAGGCCATAGCAGACAGCTGGATCAGAAGTGAAGCAGCTGGGAACCAAAGACGGTAGCTTTACCAGCTATGCCACAACACCAGCTTCATATTACAAGTTCTTAAGTTGTGTAAAGGAAATTTAAAAATGCATGAATAATACGTTTATAAAAATTTATTTTAAATAATTAAAAGAATCACTTGAAAAAAAATTATTAAATTTATTTGAGGGGCCAGTGTCGTGGCCTAGCTGGTAAAGCCACCACCTTCAATGCCGGTATCCCATATGGTCGCTGGTTCTAGTCCAAGCTGCTTCACTTCTGGTCTAGCTCCCTGGTAATATGCCTGGGAAAGCAGTGGAAGATGGTCCCAAGTTCTTGGGCCCTTGTGCCCACATGAGAGACTCAGATGAAGCTCCCAACTTACGTCTGGCCCAGCCCTAGCCATCGTGGCCATTTAGGGAATGAACCAGCATACAAGATGGATCTTTCTGTAACTGTGCTTTTGAGATAAATAAAAGAGCTCTTTAAAAATTATGTGAGAGGCAGATAAACAGTGCACTCATCTACCAGCTCACTTAATCTAAAAGGTTATTGAAATAATTCTTCTTCATTTAAATGTTTGCGAAATTAGTAGCATCACAGTTTCTAATGATGTCTTCCGCTTATTATGAAGTGATAAAATGAAAGTTTGAGGCATGATTGTTGGAAGGGGAAAATGCCCAAGTGTTTTGGACTTTATTGAGTTTGTTCAGTGCATTAACTTTGTAGAATAGAAGTATTTTTTTCTGAACTAAATGTTTCAACAACTTAGTCTCCTCAACACTTCTCCTGCAGGTATGCCTCCCCCCGTTCCACGTCCTGGAATTCCTCCAATGACACAAGCGCAGGCTGTTTCAGCACCAGGTATTCTTAATAGACCACCTGCACCAGCAGCAACAGTCCCTGCGCCACAGCCTCCGGTTACAAAGCCTCTTTTCCCCAGTGCTGGACAGGTAAGGTGAAATTCTTGAAAAGGAGTGCACTTACATTTAAATTTAAATGTAAAGTGCAATAGTTTATAGAACTCTTTGAAATTGTAGGTCCATTTTTTGTTTGCATAGCTTTAGTATAACTTACTAAAAAGTAATCCTTCCTCTTCATTATCTAGATACATTGATTCCCTCTGCTCATAAAATGTTGCAGCAGCTGAGTATTATTTTTTCATAGCTGTGAACTTTTTTAGCTTTAGTTGGAAATTAAAGTTTAATTTCTTGGGGCTTATTTATTAAAGATTTATTTGAAAAGGAGCATCAGAGAAAGAGAGATGTTCTAGCTGCTGGTTCACTCTTCAGATGACAGCAATGGCTGAGGCTAGGCCAAGCCAGGCTGTTAGAAGCCCAGAACTCCATTTGGGTCTCCCACATGGGTGACAGGTGCTCATGGACTCAGGCTATTTTCCTATGCTTTCCCAGGTGCATTAGGGAACTGGACAGAAGTGGAGCAGCTGTGACATGAATTGGCACCCATAAGGGATGCCATTGTCACAAGCAGTGGCTTAACCCATAACCCACTCTGCCACAACCCTGGCCCCAATATCTTGGTATTTAAACACATGATAATGTTCGGGAGTGGAATGAGACCAGAGTCAAAGATGACATTCTGAATCATTTCTTGGGCTCTTCCACTAGTGAAGAACAGTGATAGACCATATTGTAGTCTCACTGGAAGAGCATTTTGTAATGACTTTTGGCCTAGTCACACTTGTATTTCCTAGTGGTCTTGTATTCAAAACTTGTACAAAATGAAAGATGTTTGTTATATAGTATGAGCATTATGGTTGAAACCTTTGCTTTTTTATGTTTTATTTAGAATTAAGATTAGTATGTGTCTTTTAGATTATCCTTTAGATATTTCCCTTTTTCAGTTTTTATTTCCTATTTATGCATGCTAAATTAAAAGCACTATATTTAAATACCTTCTAATATTAAGTTAAGCTTTTGTGGAGGGGGAAAATTCTGTTTATTGATGTTCAATTTTTTTGACAAAAAATCATTTATACAGAATTGAATTGAAATGTCAGTATTAATGCATTCTTACTGTCAGCTTAAGGTGCTGTTCTTGAAATATCAGAATGTGAAACATATTAGTTTTTTTAAAAAGAAATTATGGTTAACTACATTTATTGGTATAGAAATTTTAAAAAAAATTAGGCTGTTGCTTTCACTTTGTTGTAAATGCATTAATTGCCAGCCTCTAAGTCACAATTGATTGCATTGAATTTTGTATTTACAAAGATGCAATCTATACTAAAAAGTCTACCACATGGCTTATTTTCAACCATTTGTTTGGAGACTTTTCATTGTTTCCTTTCTTTTATGCTACAGATGGGGACACCTGTAACAAGCTCAAGTACAGCTTCATCCAATTCAGAAAGTCTGTCTGCATCTTCTAAAGCTCTGTTTCCTAGCACAGCACAAGTACGCAGGAAGTTGCAGTTTAAAATTGTTAAAATGGCTTTATAACTTAACCCTTTGGACCCTACATTAAAACTAAATCATTCCCAAAAATGTTTAGTTTTTTAAATGTAAAATTAATGATGCTAATGAAAATTTCAAGTGGTATTTGAAAATTTGAATTCATACTAACAACACAATGTACCCTAAACTCTTATGGTTCTAAAGGGTTAAAAGCATGTAAGCATTAAATACCTTATAGTGGCCAATGATTAGCCTGATGCATGATTAAGCTATTTTGATTTATACTGTTTAATGCATCAATTCGATATAAGGAAATTTAGTGCTCTGCATTTGGTTCTAAAGTTGACCTAGCCTACATGTTTAATGTTTGGTGTTATGGACAGTAACACATTACTGGTAATTTTTTACTTAAAAGATCCTTCTAAATTAACCCTTGTGTCTGTTAAACATCTGGCCATTGCTAATCCAGAGGGAATTGTGTTACTATATATAGAATACTTCTAAAGGGCATATCTGTGTGTCACTGTTGATACTAACTATTCATGCTATATTTAGTAATGATTTTGTTCGAACTTGTACTCTGTAGTTTTTAACTATTTTTTGAGCTGTTTATTATATTAATTAATTTATAAGCAACTGGTTTAGAACACTAAAAATACAACACATGCTATTCTGGTATGTGATATTTATTTCAGCAGTCGAGTAAATAAGTACAAAATATTATAAATTATTGATAAGGTAGAAGACATCTGAGAACTTAACATTTGCTATGTCACTTGTTTCCACTGCTGTGATGTGACTTTAATTCAGCATCTTTTGATATTCTTAATGGGTTACCTTGAATTTTGTGGAACATTATCATATATTAACTTTTTGTTTTAATTTTATGTAGTTTTGTTCTTTAATGTGGGCATCTTGCTTGTAATTTAATGTGCTTCTAGATACTTATTTTAAGGTTTTGAAGTTTTGTTAATGAAGGATTGTATTTTACAGGCTCAGGCAGCTGTCCAAGGACCTGTTGGTACAGATTTCAAGCCCTTAAATAGTACCCCTGCAACAACTACAGAACCCCCAAAGCCTACATTCCCTGCTTACACACAGTCTACAGCTTCTACTACTAGTACGACAAATAGTACTGCAGCTAAACCAGCGGCTTCAATAACAAGTAAGCCAGCTACGCTTACAACAACCAGTGCAACCAGTAAGTTGATCCATCCAGATGAGGATATATCACTGGTAAGTTTTTTTTTTTTTTAAAGCTTACTAGCAGCGTGTGGTTGAAAACTGTTGTAGTATCTTGTCCCTTTGAAAAAGTGTTAATTGTGTTAATTTTACTCAGGTGGTCATACCTGATTTAATAATTGCTAGTGACTTTTACTCTTCTCATAAGAAACCAAAGAATCTGTAAACGAAATGGATGAATGTTGAATGCTTTGATCTTAGATGCCCCTTCCATATAAAGACAGTGAATTGGGTTCTTACTCCCCCTTTTTTTTTTTTTTTAAGATTTATTTATTTATTTGAAAGAGTTACACAGAGAGAGGAGAGGCAGAGAGAGAATGAGGTCTTCCATTCGATGGTCCACTCCCCAGATGGCTGCAATGGCTGGAGCTGTGCCGATCAGGAGCCAGGAGCCAGGAGCTTCTTCTGGGTCTCCCACGTGGGTGCAGGGGCCCAAGGACTTGGGCCATCTGCTGCTGCTTTCCCGGGCCATAGCAGAGAGCTGGACAGGTAGCGGAGCAGCTGGGTATTGAGCCTGCACCCATATGGGATGCCGGTGCTTCAGGCCAGGGCATTAACCCACTGTGCCACAGTGCCAGCCCTAGGGTTCTTATTCCTTTAAACATCATTTTAGCTAGCAATAAATTTGTGTATATAAATTGAAAAAGGTACATGTAAGGTGGAACTTGCAAATCCCTGGAAGCCCATATAAAGGAATTCATTTGCTATAAGGAATATTTAGCAGTCTGTTAACAATATTTGTTCAGTAGACAGTTTACTGTTAAAAGAATTTATAATTCTATGAAGATGTTAGCAATGCTTCAAATATATAAACAGGTGAGGGTTTTTATTTTAAGGCATCAGGGTTTTAGAAAGTTGAACTTGTTTGTGTGGTCAAGTAATTTTTAGGGAAGTAAAGGAACAAATTTTAAACTGACTTTATAAATAAAAGTTTTAGATGCTAGCCTTTATGCTTAATGAAGCTCTGCATTCAGATTCTTAATGTTGTGCTTATTTTTATTCTCAGGAAGAGAGAAGGGCACAGTTGCCTAAGTATCAGCGTAATCTTCCTCGACCAGGACAGGCTCCCATCGGTAATCCACCAGTTGGACCGATTGGAGGTATGATGCCGCCACAGCCAGGCATCCCACAACAACAAGGAATGAGACCCCCGATGCCACCTCATGGTATTGCTCTTTTTGTTTTTATTTTACTTACTGAATTCTTTTGAGTATACACGTAAAATATGAACTTTATCTACAAAATACATTGTGTTTTGAAGTACAGTATATACCCAACTCAATCTATTTTTTTGTGTTTTAACTGTGTTTTTTAGGTCAGTATGGTGGTCATCATCAAGGCATGCCAGGTTACCTTCCTGGTGCTATGCCGCCATATGGGCAAGGACCGCCAATGGTACCCCCTTACCAAGGTGGGCCTCCTCGACCTCCGATGGGAATGAGACCTCCTGTAATGTCGCAAGGTGGCCGTTACTGATCTTACTTCATCCAGTCTAATAGGTTTGGAGATTAAACCTTTTCTCAACTTGTGCTGTTTATATAGCCAAGCTTCCGTCAATAAGGCTTCATTGTGACTTTAACAAACATAATCTTCCCAGATACCAGGAACTATTGGACATTTATTTTACATGGGAAAAATTATTTGGAATAATAAAGCAGGAACTTTTCCTGAAGTTGCAATTTATACTGTATGGCTTCTTTTTCATGTTTCATCTAGGTTTTTAGAAGTGAACTATAGTAAATTTGGTTCGTTAAATTGTGAAGGCGCTGGAATTACATGAACATACCACCTTATTAAAGGCAAGTTCTGTAAGCTTACATTGCTATTTGTAAAGTTATGCCTTCACAGCATTTCTAATGCTGTTGGACTTCAGGTCCCCAACCTAGCTTGGTGAGGGCTGTAACTGTTTCCAAGTACCTGTACATTGGAAGTCTGAATGTGTAACGATATTTAATGTATTTAGAATTCCTCATGTTGCAGGGTTTAAGAAAGCTGACCTACGGAGGTCATGTGACTTTTCTGTACTGTTAAACTTCATTGTAATAAAATGAGAGAAAAATTCATGCCTTTTTATTCATAACCCAGCTGTGGACCACTGCCTGAAAGGTTTGTACAGATGCATGCCAAAATAGATGTCCACATAATAAAATTCATAGTTTCCAATGCAGTTTTTCTATATCACTGGATTCTGTCTTTGAATTATAGGTTTTTCCTTAGCTGCATGTCCTAAACTGAGTAGTATATATAGAAATGTATGTTAATGGTTTAGTTAACAAAAATCTTTGATACATAAGAGTCATTATATAATGGGTATGAAATCTTTATAATATGTCATCTTTCCACCCTTTATGGTGTCACTTGATTTCAGAAGTCATAGGGATTTAAAATGTAAACCTTAATACTTTGGCCTGCTGAGATATTTAGAGCCTAGTGCCAGACCTGTTCATTTTCTTCTGATTGTTTCTGAGCCTTGAGTACTGCATGGACCTCAGAAGCTTTTTAGGTGCAAACTTCTAGAAGCTTAGGTGCATGCAGTAATAGTTGCTTGTGATGATGATGGGTTTGTATGTGTCCTTAGTGTAGTAATGGGTATTTAAATTTGCTTCTTTTAAGATGTTTAAAAGATGGATTGGCAGTTTACAAATTTATATGTTCCTGGAGGATTTATGTTATTCATTTGATTGGATGGGTACTTTGTGTTACTAAGACAAGATAGGTTTACCGTTAAACATTTCATCCATGGTAATTTTAAATGTTAATTGTGTTCCTATATGGAACTTTTCTGTAGAGATGATTACTCTTCAGCATTTTGAGTTGTGAGCTTTGGTAGAGTTTTTTTTTTGCAACTGTTTTTCTCATCTCTTGCAAGATAGTTTATGATTACCTATGAATAATTAATATAATGAACTGGAGTTCCTAATTCAGAGTTAAGACTTAGAAGAAAATGCTAACATTTCTTTTATGTGAAAGTAGATAGCATATAAAATTAAAGTTTTAAGGGAAAAAAGCCTTCAATTTTAGGAAGATAACTACATTGAAAAATGTTTTAACCATTAATTACATAAAGTGTATTTAAGTGACAGGTACAGTACAGTTGAAATATTAAACCATTATAAGTATTATAAAAGGTGAATGTTCTTTTAAATTTGATATTTTGCTGCACTGATTTTATAGCTCCTGTGGTACCAATTGAGGTGCAGAATTTTGCATCTGTACATGACCATTTCTTTCGCCTGCAGCCAAGTCCCACACCCCTTTGTTTACTGAATGCTTGCCCATCTATAGAGTTTTGGAATTAACATAATGCTTGAGTTGTTTAGAAGGCAGAGATAATCCCATCTGCTGGTGGTTTCCCCATGAACCTGCAACAGCAGGACTGGTCTAGGCTAAAGCCAGGAGCTGAGAACTCAGCCTGGGTCTCTGTAATGTCAGGGACCCACTTAGTTGAACTATTACCTGTTGTCTGCCAGGGTGTACACGAGCAGGAAGCTGGAATCAGGAGCAGAGACAGGACATGAACCCAGGCACTGCAACATGAGATGCCACTGACCCCAATGGTGTCTTGGCTGGGAGACGAAACACCTGCTCCAGCATACAGTTAAATTTGTCAGATGTACACTTAGATTTGTCAGCACATTTTTCATACTTACCAAAAACTTGTGTAAAATGTGTTTTTTTTTTTCCTTTAAATTGTGTTATTTACTTGAGAGAAAGAGAATGTGCCCATCCCATGGTTCACTCCCCAAATGCTGCAGCTGCCCTGAAGCTGGGAACTCATGTGGGTGGCAGGAATCCAGTTACATGGGCCATCACTGCTGATTCCCTGAGTCTGCAATAGCAGGGAGCTGGATTCAGGAACAGAGGCAGGTATTGAGCCCAGGCACTCTAATATGGGCATCCCAATGGGTATATAAATGGCTAGGCCAGACAATTTAGACAATTTACCCTGTGTTAAATCTTAAGGTACAAATGACACAGATAAATTTAGAATGGTTGAACAGGAAATGTGTGTGAGAGTGGAACAGTTTCTTCCGGTAAGGTTTTTTGCTCTTCGAGGTCTTCAGGGAAGAATGCAGCTTTAAATGACAACTCTAGTTCAAAGTGCTAGTACACTTGAAAAATTAGCGCATACTTTATGTTCTGTGGCCATATAGCTCACAAGTGGTGCCCATTTAGTATATTTAAAGTGATTTTTGCATGCATTCAAGCATAATTAAGCTTCTAGAAAATAACTTACCTAATTGCTTCTGGGGTCCATAGTGTAGTTGAATAACGAGTAAAGCAAATTACATAGGAACAGTTAATTCTTACTTTGACTTATGATTTCTTAAGTAACAGATGTAGTTGAGTCAAAGTGAACTTAAGCTATCCCCACTGAAGACAACTCTTGGGACCTGATGTATTCAGGCACACATTGTGGTTGCTATAATTAAGGAAGTTGTAAGATTAATAGGGCTGCCAGCTATGGCTTTACCTTCCGTCTGCTGTTCTGGTACCACTCTTTAGAAAAACAAAAACAACCTACACATTTTGTCTGGCACTAGTTTCTATGGTGTAAGTTTTACTATTGTATGATGGTAATGAGACCAGCAGTTGAAGACCAGTGTTTTGAGTGGCTGCTGGAATTGCCATTTGGTTTTGAATACTTAGTATTGTGGTGATCTCAAACATTCGCCATTAGCCATGGGGGAAGTACTCATAATGGACTCATTCCTCTGATGAAATTATGTGTTGAATTGAAACTCAGATTTATTTGGGGGAGGAATTCCCAGCAGAATTAAGTATGGGCTCAGAATGGAATTGCAGTGGACAGTAGTTTTGTTTTTTGTTCTTTTTAAAGAGCTGCTAATTTTTTCCTTTGCTTGCTTGATCATTGGGATTTTTTTTTTAAATTAATGCATGTCTTTTAAATTAATTGGGTAATGTTTTTCTAAAATTAAAATTTTCTTCTTCCTATAGCCCTGCCATAGGACAGGCTGAGGCTGAGTCTCAGTGTTGCCCTGTTCAGTCTGAGGCAAGTGGGATTTATTTTATTCCTTATAGGGGCTTTCACAGCTTTATGGCTGTTGGATATTTATGTCCCCAAACTTGCAGCAAGTTTGGTGAAGGCCCCTAAGTTTAATTAAACTTAGGATTTTTATACTCTTTTGGCAGAGAAGGCTCTATATTAATATTCACGTTTGATTGTGGTGTTAATGAAGCTAAATAGAAGCTGTTTGATATATAATCTCATGTAATTTACTTTGTGTTACCTGATACTTAACAGCCTCAGTAAAGCTTGTATTATTATAATTGAACTTAAGTAAATTGACAAAATTTGATGTTACTGATTTGGAGGCATGAAATGTTTCATTCAAATTTTCCATTTTCGTTTTTAGGAAAATCTTACTGGTTATTTTCTCCTCAGACTATTAAATTTAACCTCAAGGATTTTAAGTTTAATCATTGGAAATGCCCCCTGGATACTGAAATCTGCATTTTAATCCCAAGCTTATGTATTGAACATTAAGGTTGAGAGGTCATCTGGAAATGCTTGTGATTTTAATATTTTCAAATCTCACCACATTAGAGCAAATGTTAATGTAGAGCCCTGTGAAGAGTGGGAAGATGTGTGTGTGTGTGGTGTTTGCGCGCACGTGCGCACACTTGGGTGGTATGTGCTGGGTAGACAACACATTTGATAGAATAAAAGGATAATAAAAGAGTTTGGAACTGTCACCATGGGTATATTACTAATGTTCATGTGACCAAAAAATTGGATCGTGTGATAAAGTTGCTAGCATATTAAGCTATGGTTTTATAACATTTTGAGGTTCATGTTCAGCCTTACTGAGCATTGTTTGGTGTGTGTGTGTGTGTGCGTGTGTGAGTGAGTGAGTGAGTGAGATAGAGAAAGGTATCTACATTTGTTTCCAACTAAAATTTACTTTGATTTGGTGAGAAAAGCTGTATGTATGTATGTTTGTAGGGAGTAAAGAGATACCAAAACATAAACCTGAATTATATTTGATCCTTTTGGTGTTTGAGCCCCATCCTATGTAGTAGCATTTTTCTGTTAACAATAACAATTAATATACAGTACAACATTTAGCAAATACAGTATTGTTTCTTTGTGATTTTCATTCTTGAAAGCATTCAAAAAAACTTGCATTAAATATATTCCAAATTTTGACCTGTTTAATAGATTGTATTATGCTTTCCAATGTAACAGATATGGAGAATGATTTATATTTTTAAAGGGATTTCTTTTCTATGATAAAATACATCAGTGAATATTTTATAACCTCAATAATTATACATTTTAAAGACTCCTTAATTGGAGATCTCTTTGCTGTTGTAGCCATCGTTCTCCAATACATTGACATCTCTTCAAGCTTGTGGTAATTAAAATGTAATTAAAATAAGCTCTTACCTGCTTGAATACTGGGAGAGGGAGGGGTTTACTCATGGTGACATATTGTGTCGAGGCTGATAGGGATACCTTATTTCAGATGTAGCTTGGCATTTTTGTAGTTCTGTGGCACAAATACAATTTTGAGAATTATTGTAATAGATTTTAATGTCCACTTGTGAGATTTGATAAGTGAAAGAAAATGAAGTGACTTCTTTACTGAGGTAAAATTTTGTTTGGTAAGCTGATGAAAGATACATAAAACACTTATGTTGGTTAAATGGTAAATAAAAATTTAACATGAACTCTAAAATTTCATATAAATGAGGTATATTTTTTAAAGGTGGTATTTATTTACCTATGTAATATTGAATAGTCTTTGATCATCCTTCCAAAATGAAAGATAGCAACTTTTAATGGAAAAGCCCTTTGAAAGGAGAGGTCCAGTGTAAGCAAACATCCTGTTAGTTCACTTATGCTAGCTATCTCATAACCCTTCTTTCTCAGTGTTTTGTTTTCTGTCACCAGAAATATTTAAATGATAAGCTTTTGTTTTTATAGCAAAAGAAATCATCTCACTTTTCTATGTGATATCTTTTCAAAATAAGCACTTAATTCAACAGTGTTTTATAGTCATGCACATAGTAGAACCTGAAACTTGTAATTAATGCTGAATTACGATACAGTTGTAATGCAAAACTCCAATCTTAAGTTCTTAGGCATCCCAGTTAACAGATCTAATTCAAATGAACCCAAAGGAAATGGAAGGTGGATTTTTCATTGGATTTTGATTTCTTTTATATGATACTATTTTTAGACATGATAAATGTACATATTCATAAGATGATTTTCCAATGTTTAAGCCCTAAAACATCCATCATTTTTAGTGTTCTTGGCATTTTTGTTGGAAAACAGATTAAAGTAGCATTGAGAAAAAAAAAAACTTTTTTTTCCAGTAAGGCTCAGGAGAGAATTTGTTTTAATAAAACACTTGATTTTTCCTACTCTGGGCTCTATACATTGTTTAATATTTTGATCTTGGATGCTGATTTTGGGGAAAAAAGTTTCAAACTAAACTAGTTTGAAAATTTTGAAGTCTTTAAAATCTGTTCACTCAGTCTCATGTGTTCTCAGATAAATTAGCTTGCTAAGTAGTGTGTAGAAGTAATATTAAAGCATAAATTTGCAGCCCAAAAGAGGCCTTCACAGAAGCTAATTTGAACTTTTACGTATTTATTTGAAAGGCAGAGAGGGAGGTCTTCCATCCACTGGCTCACTCCCCAAATGGCCGGAATGGCTGGAGCTGGGCCAATACAGAGGTTGGAGCTTCTTCTGCGTCTTCCACACAGGTGCAAGGGCCCAGGCACTTGGGCCATCTTCCAATGCTTTCACCGGCAGTAACAGAGCTGGGTCAGAAATGGAGGTGCCAGGTCTGGGACTAGCACCCAATTGGGATGCTGGCACTACAGGGGCTGGCTTTACCAGCTACACCACAGTACTGGCCCCTAATTTTAACTTTTTATTTGAAGCAAATTGAAATATAGACTAGAACAAGATTGTTTCATTAGATAAACATTCATAGCTAGGTTCTGTGGGAGGCATACATTATGAGATTATGTGCATTAATTTTGATTGAATTAACTGCAGAAGAGATGATTTAGCAAACTGTTTTAATGATTCACTGCATGGACTCCACCCATTGATTTTAAATGCTACCCTGTTGTATAAGGTAATACAGCACAGCTTCAGTAATGGGCTGTGGGTTTTTTCGGGTTTGTATAATGCTATATTTATAAAAAGTTGAAGATCTTTTGTTTTTAACAAGGTTAGAGAATCTGTGTCTTTGCTTTTGGTTTCCTTTAAGGGACTTGCTTTGAAATTAATTTATGCCCAACTTGGATAAAAATGAAGGAAGTTTCCCCAGTTCATTACACATACACCATTAGTGATTATTTGGGAAAGAGACCACTAAATAATGGACTTAGACTTAACTTTAAGTGTAATGAGAATAATAGCATTCCTACTCATGGTTTGCATGTAAATATTTCATTATATCATTTAAGGTAGAGGATTCTAAACATTCATACACAGTTTAGCAGGTTTTTTTTTTAATTTTTAAAGATTTATTATTTAAAAGATAGAGAGCAATAGATATCTTCCATCTGCTGGTTCATTCCCCAAATGGCCATGACAATGTGCTGGGTGCTGGGCTGAGACTGGAAACTCTATTCTGGTTTCCCTCATGGTGGCAGGGATCCAAGCACTTGGCCATTCCCCACAGTTGAGCAGTGTGCTAAGCAAGAGATGAAAACGAGTAAGATTTGCAGTATCATTCCCTAGGCTGCTTAACTACCAGATAGACCAACAGAAAAGATATCAACAACAGTTCAAAGTATCTAGTGTATTAACGTGCTTCAAGAAGTAATAGAATTTGCTTCTCAGTTAATGTTTAAAATTGAGAATTAATAAAATCCAGTTATGTGAAAACTTGCAAATTTGTTCTGTAGGTGGGTCTACATAATTTTAGAAATTACCATGTTTAAAATTACATGTCCACCTCTTTAGAGTACTTAGAATTTTTATCACAGTTCACATATGGGAGTACAACTGAAATGTGTTCAAGAGATTCATTGTTAGAGCTCATTATGACAAGGTCACTCTAAATTTAACAGCCAATGTAAGATAATTTTTGTTGATCTTAGGGAAAGATTTTTAATGTATTGATAACAGACTCTGAGGAAATTTAATGCACATTGAATTTTTAAAGTATGGATTGAACTCCTCAGTTTAATACAATTTGTGTTTTTGTTAACTAGCAGCAGAATTTCAGCATTTGCTACTTACTGGTAGAGAAGAAAAATCCCACAGCCCTGCCAGTACAGGTTAGTTTAATCTGTAAGTACCCGATGTTCCTATTTTTTTCAAACATATCCATATAACCCACACAAGGAAGAAAGCTGTGCAGTTAACATGAATGTGAGTATAATAGATTCATTGGAAAGTTTGAAACATAGTTCCTGGGCCAAAGTAACTCTAGGTTTGCTAACCTCAGTTGTAATAAAGGTGTAATACTGTTCCTTTATTATCTGGTTGTGGCTGAATCTAGATAAATTTGTTGTGCATTAAAGGCAGAGACAGTGAAAGTTTTGATTGGCTTTTCCCTTATTGGTATATAATATGGAATTCTAGCCTTTGGATCCAGGGTCTTAAGCCACTCATGGTTGTTCTAAAATTCACCTTTTAGCTTTTCACAGTATGAATCAACGTAAAAATGAAAAAAGCATTTCCTCGCCTCTGAATAGCGAATAGATAGTATAAGCTAGAAAATGTTTTTACACTACATTTTTGTTTTTACATGTTTTTAATAACATTTGTAAAAAAAAATCCTTTTTTTTTTGGTTCATCAGTTTTGTAACTATAGCCTGTTGTACCACTGTGGGTTCATTTTACTTTAAGAACAACAGATTTTACTGTACTCATGACAGCCGACTCTGCCGATCAAGAAACCTAGCTGGATTCTTCATGTAATCCTTTTGAGGGACAGTGACAGTGTAACAGGTTGGAAAAGAAAGATATTAATGTTTTATTGCTGTTTTTTGTTTGTTTTCCCCAGCATTATTGTTTAAACCATCCATGAGAAATTTCCTTTAACCTTTAAATTTTTATGTTGGCATAAACTCAGCAGAGGAACAAGGAGTAAAGCATACAATTTAATATCTACCACCCTGAGCTATCCTACTCTGTAGCATTAATGCTAGTATGTGTGGCCTCCTCTTCACCTAAAGTGTAATCTTGTCCAGTTTGACATGATAGAGCTGTGACCCTAGCTCATTTTACACTGTTAATATGGATGGTGGTTAGCCCTAGTGAGAGTAGCTCATCTTTATTTTATATGAAGTCTTGTGTCCATTAAATTTAACCTGGATTTATCAACTGATAATAAAATATTTTACAAGATCCATTTGTGTTTTTTTAAAAAATTGCCCAAGGGCTTAAGTTTTATTGCCTTTCACAGTTTATTCTATGTAAGAAATGACATAGATACACAATGGAAATGGTTTTCCTTAAAACTATCTCTTAAAAAGCTGCCTTCTGGTGAGTACTGTTTTATATTTTTATATCACAGTATTACCTTTTAAAATGAACTAAAACAGGACACATTGATGAAAAAAGTGAGCAGTCTGAATTTCTGCATCTCCTTGGGTATTACTTGAGTCAGGAATATTAAATAAAGATGGTGATTTTATTGCCTGACATTTTCTTGCTAATCCTGGGTCACTTCTTTCTCTCCTTCACTGAACTGACAACAAAAAATGTTTCTTTTAGGTGAGATGGAAATATTATTTTACTCCAACTAGCATTTAAGAAAATGTTTGAAATGCTTAAGGTTTTTAGTTGACAGCCAAAAAAAATTTTCTCAATGCTTCTTATTCACACATTACATAGGTATGAAATTAAAACATCAGAATATCTTTCTGTTCTTGGTATAGACTTTATTGCAGTGTTTCATGAGCAGTTAAGCTGGGGTTGGGATGGAAAGAGGGTTTACTAAAGCTGATCATGCAAACCTGTTGCCTATACAGGGTTCTCTTTGAAACATCATAGTTCCAGGTGTATTGTTTCTTTAATCAATAAGCCCTCCAGGAACAGCTGGGTTAGAAATACCTGGTTTCTCAAACTGGGTATACCAGTGAGAATTAGCCTCTGAATGTATTTCTTAATACTTCCTTACCTTCTTTTCACTTTAACATGAATTGTTACCTCTGTAGTTTTTAGCCACTTCTTAGATAATGTCAGTACTCACATACCCTAAAGGTATATCCACATTGTATTTCCTAATGATTTTTGTGAACTACTAATGAACAATCAATTCTGATACTTGTAGTAGTGCCGGTAGTTTCTAAAATCTGAAGTTAATCTTGAGTATGTGATACAGTAATATATTCTTCTAGATAAGCGTTCTACAAATTATGGACCCTCAGTTAATATGAAGTAAATTTCTAAGAAACTGTCCTTTCCTAGCAGGATAACCAGACAATGAAAAACTGGTAAGTAACTTCAAATGCATGTAATAGTGGTGAAACTAAGTAGCCAACTTTCCATAGTTTGAGATAATATTTAAAAGTGAGCAAGAAAGCTTGACATCTTCTTTGGAACTTAGTGTATATATGTCTAACATTTTTACAAATTTACACAATGATTAAATGGAAATGTACCTTACTCATTTTTTATTTTGTTTGAAACTTTAATTACTAATTTTATATTTCAAGCTTTTTTTTTTTTTTTTAGCTTAGAATTGAGTGGCTGTTAAAATCTTCAAGAATTATTTAAATGTTCTTTTAAAATCCAGTGTTAACTTTCAGTTTAAGTCTTCTGTTTTTCAGCTCCAGTTAAAACTGACAATAGGCAGCTGATCAAAATGGGGGAGAAAGCTTTATGCTATTTCTGGAATATTGTAGAAGGCAGTGCAAAACAGTAAAAAGGTGTTAAACCAAGACTTGATTTGAATTAAAGCAGTCCTTTTCAAATTAATTGAGGAAAAGGTGATGAATCTTGGGAGTCTCTTCCCTCCCTGGGGTGTTGTATTAATGAGAAAATAGCAAATGAAAGCTAAAAAATGAAAACTTTCCTTGTTCTAACAAGACAGGTGATTTATTTCTGAGAAATAGATCTATTTCTTGCCATATTGTAGCATTTCAATTCAGGTTCCAGGCTGCACTTGTCCTGTTAAGGATTGAAGAGCAAGCAAGGGATATGATTGTATGTGATGGTAAGGACCTGAACAGAGCACACAAATGGCCAGACTATGCTAAGCAAAAGTCTAGTAGTGTAATGTTTCTTGTAAGTAAATGACTTCACTAAAAATAGCAGTAAAATGCTAGCTTTTGTTTACCAATGAAAAAGCCTTGTGTTTATTTTAAAATAAAAATTTTCTTACATGAGTGATAACTAACGCATCTTACACTTTGATGGGTTTACTCGGTTAAGTATCTGGAAGTTTGTGCAGAGGACAATGAAATAGATAAGCACATTTATATACTTAATGTTTAATTTTTGTCTGCTCTTGGGATTTTAGAAGAGATACTTTCTGATCAAAAGTGTCTTTGTTTTCAAGTATACATTGAAACACTTTTTGCTTCAAAGATTATTAAAACTCAGCCAGTTCTGGTGTGTGTGGGGGTGCCACTCCTTCCTTTGTTGGCAAATCTTGAAAGCCTGTTGTTTACAAATATGAATAAATATTTTCTTTATGATACTTGTCTGGGCCCATTTTATTTGTATCCAGAATAGTTTGAGAAGTAATTATGACATCACCTGTCCTAAGCAGTTTTCGTCATGCCCTGGGAACTAAGTTACTTTTGACCAATACAGTGTTTCTATAGGTGGAATGTATTTTAGACATGAGGTAATGTTACTTGAAACATAGACTGAGCAAGCTGCAGCTGGCAGTTTGGAGCAAGCATGACCTTGAGCAGGTTACTTCTCAAATGATAGTTAAATCTTACCTATGTAAGAAATAAGTTACCATCTTTAGAATTTCAAGTATTTTTTTTTAAGTGCTGGTATTTTTTTTTTAAGTGCTCATCAGCTATCATGTATGTTTACCTGAAAGAGTTAACACAGTACAGGTTTTCCAAAATTTAATAAAAAATGTGTGTTGTGTGAAAACAATTTCAAAATATTTTGTTTTAAGATTTCATCCCATTTTTCTGTAGCCTCCCCAGTTATCTGCGTATCTGTTTCTTTTTTAGGTTATAATATGAGAGAACGTAGGGGGCCGGTGTTGGCATAACAGGAAAAGCCACTACTTGACTGGTGGCTCTGGTTCAAGTCCTGGCTGCTCCACTTCTGATCCAGCTCCCTGCTAATGTGCCTGGGAAGGCAGCAGAGGATGGCCCAAGTGCTTGGTCCCTTGCACTGGGGGGATACCTGGGACAAGTTGCTAGTTCCTAGCTTCCACCTGGCCAGTGTGGCCATTTGGAGAGTGAACCAGTGAATGGAAGGTATCTCTGTGTGCCTAACAGTGCCTTTCAAAAAAATTAAAGACACAGCATCCATTTTTTGGTTCACTCCTTAGTAGATAGTGTTGCTGGGCTTGGGCCTTGCTGAAGCTGGAAGCCTCTCCCCTTGTGGGAGGCAGGGATACAACCAACTGGGCTATCACATGCCCCCAAAGATCTGTATTGGCAGGAGCCTTAGAACCAGGAATGGAGCTGGTACTGTAACTCAGACACTCTGATAAGGGGACATGGGCATCCTAACTGCAGCTTAATTTGGCAAACACTTCCCCCTTTCCTTCCTTTTTGAAGGACCCTCATACATGTTGTAACCATGTCGAAATCTTAGGCAGTTAACTGAAATCCTAAAAATTTTACTTTGTAATTTTTTTTTTTTAGAAGTCTGTTGTATGCTCAGGTACTTACTATTAACATGTACATATAGAGGAGTCAGGAAATGTATCTGAAAGGACCTTTGGGTTGATTTAAGAGCCAGCTTGGGGCTGGTGTTTTGGCAATAGCAGGTAAAGCTCCTTTCTGTGGTACCAGCATCACAGAGTACCTGTTTGAGATCTGGCTGCTCCAGTTCTAGTCCAGCTCCTTGCTGTTGCGCATGGGAAAGCGTTAGAGGATGGCTGAAGTACATGGACCCATGCATCCATGTGGGAGACCTGAAGTAAACTCTTGGGTTTTTGCTGGCCCAGCCCAAGTTGTTGGAACCATTTGAAGAGTGAGCCAGCAGATGGAAGTTTTCTGTGTGTGTATCTGTAACTCAAATAAGTAAATCTATTTTAAAAAAAGAACTAGTTTTATGGAGCTGGTGATGTCAGCTGTTTCCTTCAACAGTGGCATGTCATGGGTGCTGGTTCCTTCTTGGTTGCTCTGCTTAACATCCAGCTCCTTGATAATGTGCCTGGGAAAGCTGCAGAAGATGGCCCTGATGTTTGAGTCCCTGCTGTGCACATGGGAGATGCAAATGGAGTTCCAGGCTCCTGGCTTTAGCCTGACCATTAGGGCTATTTGAGGAGCGAAGCAGATGGAAGAAGTCTTTGTCCTCTAATACTGCTTTCCGATTAAATGTGTGTGTGTGTGTTTGTTTTTTGTTTTTTTGTTTGACAGAGTGGACAGAGAGACAGAGAAAGGTCTTCCTTTGCTGTTGGTTCACCCTCCAATGGCTGGCGCACTGTGCTGATCTGAAGCCAGGAGCCAGGTGCTTCTCCTGGTCTCCCATGCAGGTGCAGGGCCCAAGCACTTGGGCCATCCTCCACTGCACTCCCGGGCCACAGCAGAGAGCTGGCCTGGAAGAGGGGCAACCGGGACAGAATCCGGCGCCCCGACCGGGACTAGAACCCGTTGTGCTGGCGCCACAAGGCAGAGGATTAGCCTATTGAGCCGCGGTGGCAGCCGAGTCCCTTTTTCTGTAACACTGCTGTTGAAATGAAATCCAATAAATCCTGGGGAGTTTAATATTTTTCCTTTACACGATTAGGACCATACATGATTGATAAGGGTTTCATTTAAGAAAAGTCCAGTAAGACCTTGAAAGGCAAAAATTAAAGTCCTTTTTCAGTCTCAGTAGGATGAATACAATAATAATAAGATGAAAGTGTCCCCCAAAGAATTCAGGTTCGGAGAGGCAATTTCTTTTGCAATGTGTTGGGGGGGTCTGTGGCATTTGGAAGATTGTTGGGTAAGTGGTAAAACCCAAAAGCAACTTGAGTGGTCTTAAGAAAGGCCATTAAGAGTGAGTGTTGGGGCTGGCGCTGTGGTGTAGTAGGGTGAACCTCTGCAGCACTGGCATCCCATATAGGCTCCTGTTTGTGTCCTGTCTACTGATCTGATCTAGCTCTGCTGTGGCTTGAGAAATCAGTAGAAGATGGCCCAAGGTGCTTGGGTCCCTGAACCCTCGTGGGAGACCTGGAGAAAGTTCAGGCTCCTGGCTTTGGATTGGCCCAGCTGTACCTCTTGTGGCCATTTGGGTAGAGAACCAGTGGATAGGAGACCTTTCTTAATTACCTCTCAAAAATGTTTTCCTTTTTTTTTTTTTGGGGGGGGGGGGGATTGTGGTAGAGGGCCAGCACTGTGTGGCACAGCAGGTTAACTTGCCATCTGTTGCTGGCATCCCATATAAGTGCTGGTTCTAGTGCTGGCTGTGCCCCTTCTGAGCTAGCTCCTTGCTAATGCTCCTCGGAAAGTGGAGGATGGCCCAAGTCTTTTGGTCCCTAGGAGACCTGGAAGAAGCTCTTGGCTCCTGGCTTTGGTCCAGCTGAGTCCTTGTTTGTAGCCCTTTGGGGAGTGAGCCAGCAGTTGGAAGATTCTCTGTCTCTAACTGCTTTTCAAATCTTTTCTAAAAATGTGTATTATGAGTAACTTCAATGGTCTTCAGAAAGTGCATTAAAAATGTTTTATGAGAATGTGTATTGGTTTGCACTAGCCAGGAGCCGGGTGCTTCCTCCTGGTCTCCCACGCGGATGCAGGGACCCAAGTACTTGGGCCATCCTCCACTGTCTTCCCGGGCCACAGCAGAGAGCGAGACTGGTAGAAGAGCTACCGGGGCTAGAACCTGGGGTGCCGGCACCACAGGCAGAGGATTAGCCAAGTGAGCCACAGCACCGGCCTATTGTATGAACTTTTTGAAGTGATAAGGGTATGTGAAAGAAAGTTGGTAGAGAATGGGTTAAGGTCAGTGGAGGCTAGAGTGTAAAGGTTCTTGAGCATATTAGGAATTAATGTTTCTTCTAGGAATTGGAATGTGTGTGTTTTCAGTTGAAAATCGGTTACAGGGGCTGGTGCTGTGGTATAGCAGGTCAAGCAGCCTTTGTCAGTGCCAGCGTCCCATATGGGAACCGGTTCTGGGTTTATGATCTGAGCCAGACCCTGCCGTTGGAAGCATTGGGTAATGATGCACAAGATGGAAGACCTGTCTATGTAACTCTACCTTTCAAATAAAAAGTCTTTTAAAAGTAAAACTGGGGAGGCAAGACACATCCATTTGCTGGTTCTCTCCAGAAGTGGCTAACTGGGCTGAACCAGGCTGGATCCAGGAGCTTCATCCATGTCTTGTGTATGACTGGGATTCAGGCACTTATGCCATCTTCTACTTTTTCCAGGCCATTAGGGAGCTGGATCAGAAGTGGAGCAGCTGGGACACAAACTGGCACCTACATGGGATGCCAGCATTGCAGGTGGCTGCTTTATCCACTGTCAGTTCCTAGTTTTTAATTTTTCATTTTTCTATTTGAAAGAGTGATAGAGGAGAGACAAGTCATCCACCTACTGGTTCAAGCTGCAGTGACTGGCCACAAAAGCGAAATCTGGGCCAGGCCAAAGCCAGGACCTAAATCCTGGTCCCCTACATGGATGGCAGGTGACCAACATTTGGGCTGTCTTCCACTGCCTTTCCATGCACATTAGCAGGGAACTAGATTGGGGGAAAAAAAGGCAGCTGGAGCTTGAACTCGTGCTCTGACACATCATAGGTGCAGCCTAACACACCACAGTGACACTGGCATGATTGGTGGTTCTGAAAGGTCTCCCACCCACTGGTTCACTTCCCAAATGCCCACAATAACCAGGGGCCCAGGATTCTAGCCACATGTGCCACCATGACAGAGATCTGCGTCTTTGCACTGCCTCCCAGGGTGTACCTTAGCAGGAAGCTGGAGTTAGAAGCTGAGTCATGTCTTGAATCCAAGCATTCCAATGCAGAATGTGGTCGTCCCAAGCTGTGCCAACCACACCTTTGCTGTTGGCTTTTAGCATAAAAATCTTGAATGGAGCTGTGGTTTATGGACTCTGCAGTAACAAAATCTGTCGCCATGGGTAATCACTGTTTTCTTTATTCCGGTAACATGGAATATTAGGGCTCAGAAACGAATCAATCCTGACATGGTCAAGCTTCTTTGACAGTGCTGGCTTAGTGTGTGTATTTTGGAAACTATACCTCAGGCCTTTATTTTCCTTGATCACTTACAGATTGTAAGTGCCTCAGTCTTGTGCCATTTTGCCCCCATTACAGGATATTGTTCCCCCTTCCTCAAAAACCATTGTTAGGCCCACTTAATTCCTGTTTCATAGTAATTGAACTCCCTTTTATCTGAATTCTTCATGGAACCTTCCTGAAACCTGATTGTCTTCAAAGGTTACAGGTTCTAACACTATTGTATTTGTTCTGTTTATTCTTATGTGTATGTGTGTTTGTATAATAATGTTTTTTTTTATTTTTTTATTTTTTTGACAGGCAGAATGGACAGTGAGAGAGAGAGAGAGAAAGGTCTTCCTTTGCTGTTGGTTCACCCTCCAGTGGCCGCTGTGGCCGGCATGCTGTAGCCGGCGCACCGCGCTGATCTGAAGCCAAGAGCCAGGTGCTTCTCCTGGTCTCCCATGGGGTGCAGGGCCCAAGCACTTGGGCCATCCTCCACTGCACTCCCGGGCTACAGCAGAGAGCTGGACAGGAATAGGGGCAACCGGGACTAGAACCCAGTGTGCCGGCACCGCAAGGTGGAGGATTAGCCTATTGAGCTGCGGCGCCAGCATGTATAATATATATTTTAAGGTTATATTGAGAGAGGCTGGCACTGGGGTGTAGCAGGTAAAGCTGCTGCCTGCTGTGCCGGCATCCCATATGGACTGCTCCATTTCCAATCCGGCTCTTTACCATGCCCTGGGAAAGCTGTAGAAGATGGCCCAAGTCCTTAGGTCCCTACACCCACATGAGAGACCTGGAAGAACCTCCAGATTCCTGGCTTTGTGGCCATTTGGGGAGTGAACCAATGGGTGGAAGTCTCTCACTCTCCTCTCTCTCTCTAACTCTGCCTTTCAAATAAATAACTTTTAAAAAGTTATATTGAGAGAGAGAGAGAGCTCACTGCTTAATCCCCCAGTTCCTGCAACAGCCTGAACTGGGCTGGAGCCAGGAAGACATTCTCCCATGTATGTCATGGGAACACAATTACTAGAGTTGTCACTGCTGTCTTCAGTGTCTGCCTTGGTGGGAAGCTGGAGTCAGGAACTGGAGCTGCATAGCAAGCCCAGGAAGTCTGATATGGGACCAGTTGGCTAAACATCCACTCCCTCTTCCCAGTTTCTTGTACTTGGAGTTTGAGAAGTAGAATTAGCTCATTATGTAAAACAAACCAAGTCAACATTTATAAACAAGCCTGCTCCATTTGACTTCATTGTATCTTCCACCTCCCTTCCCTGCTTTGGTCTTCTGAGTTTGAGTACATTACATATATGGTAAGTGCTTGGTAAATTTATTGAGCAGGGGCCAGTGTTGTGGAGTATTGGGTTAAGCAGCTGCTTGCTATATGGAGTCCCCTATGGGTGCCAGTTCCAGATCTGACTGCTCCACTTCTGATCCAGCTCCCTGCTAATGTGCCTGGGGAAACACAGGAAGATGGCCCAAGAGTTTGAGCCCCTGTACTCATGTGGAAGTCCAAGATGAAGCTCTGGGCTCCTGGCTTCAGCCTGGCACAGCCCCAGCCATTTAGAGAGATATTTCTCTCTTTCTCTAACTGCCTTTCCAAAAAAAAAAAAAAAAAAAAAGTGGGTGGTTAATACTTTCTCTGAAGCAGATTGGATATAGTGCTGTACTACTGCAGATAATCTCACAATCTTGCCAGTTGGTATGTCTACCTGTCAATACTTGCTGTCACCACACACACAGTTGTCTGGTAACTTTGGTTTCTATTTCATAAAGATTGGAGAAGCCAAGGTCCAAGCATCAAGGTACCATGTTTATGAATAATTCACCTGTGCATCCCTTTATACCTTGAACTTGGTGCTTGTTCTTTATGGCCAGTCCCTTGGACTGTACTGCCTCAACTCCTGCTGCCATAGAGGTCTCTTGATACCTTCTGTGTTCTCTTCAGCTTTGCCTGTTTTGTTCTTTTGATGATTTCTATTAATTTAGGATAAGTCTGGCTGGAAGTGGTGGAAGGGGTTCAGAAGCAAGCCTGACAGGTTTTCTCCAGACTTTCCTGTTTTGTAAGAACCATCCTAATGAGACATGCTTAACTTTCTTGCCCCTTCTGGTACTTATTTGAAGCTCTTGATTCTCACTGCCTGAACTACTCCTCTTACTTTCAAGGCATGTAAACTAACCCCACAACTGCCAAACTTTGGAGATGATTTTCTTTTACAAATCCCTGAGCCTAGGGGCCAATGTTGTGGCATAGCAGGGTAAGTCACAGCCATCAGTGCCGGCATCCCATATGACTGCCCGGGCAAGTGCTGGCTGCTCCATTCCAATCCAGCTCCCTGCCAATGTGCCTGGGAAAAGCAACAGAAGATTGTCCCAAGTGCTTGGGCCCCTGCACCCACATGGGAAACCCGGAAGAAGCTCCTGGCTTCATCATGACCCAGCCCTGGGGATGGGGATTTGGGAAGTGAATCAACAGATGGAAGATTGCTCGCTCTCGCGCTCTCTCTCTCTCTCTCTTTCTGCCTTTAAAATAAGTATGTAAAGAAAAAATTCCTGAGCCTCTATGATGACCTTCATAGTTGCTTTCATCACACTCATGCTCAACCAGTGATGCCTGTACTGTGTTCTTGAAGGCAGGACTGTGTCTTGTTCATTCATAAAACCTAACATGCATCATGGTGCTTAAAGAGATGCTTAATAATTGAATTGTCACTAAATTGCCAGTAATGGGTTAGTCAATTTCATCCAAGGACAGAGGTCCAGAGAGACATCTCCTTTTATTTGGACATTATGCAATTTAATCTTGACTCAGTCATGCATTTCTTTTGAACAAGATCTTTAACTTAGATACTTAGTGGTTAGCTAAAGAATAACTCCAATAGTAAAGGTCTCCTTGACAGAGCTGTTGTATGTGTGTGTGTGGGGGGGAGTGATTTGTGCTTTTTCATAAAGATTAGAGTCTTTGAACAGCAGCTTTCTATGGGATGTCAGAAAATAAAAAAAATTCTTGTTTCCTGCCTGTGTGGTCAAAGATTAGCTTGTAATAGAAGTAGGCTGGAGGCTTTTGCAAACAAAAGCATAGGAGAACCAGACATAATAAAAATGAGTAAAAGAAGCCAGGTGGAGATGGGTGAACTTACGACTGTGAGTGAGCCTCATCCTGTGTTTATTACTTGGCTGGGGTTTCCAGATTGTAGATTTCTAGAGAAGCTGGAAATCTTTCAAATTTGACCAAAGGTAGTTTTGAAATCGGAAAAGACCCCCTAAAATTTACACTGAAATGTGGCCTGTTAAAGTTCCCTAGAAATGCTATCTGGGGTGCCACATGTGCTACCAGAATTTGGGGTGCCTTAGGATTTCACCACGGGCTTATTACTAAATTACAAAACACTGTGAATCATACATACCTAAAGGCTGGTTCTACTTGTGGATCATCCGAGTGAGATTTCTTGGGATTGGAGCCAATGTTTGTGGGAATTTATATCAACAATAAGAAAGCAGATAGTCGCAAGAAGATGTGGTAATGGACAAAATGTGGATAATCGGACAGTGCAATGGGCCATGATGTTGAGAAACAAGCAGTGGAATACACTGGTGGGCTGGATCCATCACTGGCCAGTTGGCTGCAGGTTGCAGGTATGCATCAACAGAGGAATTTGTGTTTGGCATCAGGATATCAGTTCCTAGAAGAACTCCAGGGTAATACCACCAGAGAACTGAGATCATAATTGTAAAATCTCAGGGGCCGGTGTTGTGGTGCAGAAGATTGAGCTGCAGTCTGCAATGACTACATCCGATTTCAGAATGCTGGTTCGAGTCCCTGCTGCTCCACTTCCAGTCAAGGTTCCAGCTACTACTCCTGGGAAAGCACTGGAAGATGACCCAAGTGCTTGGGCCACTGCAACACATGTGGGAGACCCAGATGAAGCTCCAAGCGCCTTGCTTTGGCCTGGCTCCGTCCTGGCATTGAGGCCTTTGGGAAGTGAACCAGGCAATGGAAGATTCCTCCCCCCTTTCCTCCTTCCACCCCCTCTTCCTTTCTCTGTCACTTTGCCTTTCAAATAAATACATCTTTTTTAAAAAAATGTAAACTTTCAGAACAACATTTTAGGGTGGGGAGGGCCTATCTTGGAAATAGTCAAAATAGGTAAGTTTATTTCCTTGGGTTTGAAAGAGGTTATTTGATTTCTATTTCAGAGTGCCTGCCACCTACTGAGCAAAAAATGTATGTTACACTGAGTAGGTTCATCTCTGATGTCATTCTCAGATCAAAGCTGTGATCACTGTCAGGTGTTGGCAAAGCACGTCTCATTCATCACTTTCTCAATAAGCAAATTGTTGTAAGACAAAAAGGCAAACATATTTAGTTCAGTAGTTCATAATTACCAAGAACACATAATATCTAGATTCCTAGAAATTCGTATGAAGTTTACACTGTTCCTTTTATGAAAAGAATTGTTGTTCATGTTTAAAGTGTTGCATGTCACTTCAGAACGTAAAATGGGATTGGGTGTTTGACATAGCAATTAGGGTGCCACCTGAGACGCCTGTGTCATAGCCCAGTGCCAGTGTTCAAGTGCCTGGCTGTGCTCCAGAGTCCAACTTGCTGCTAATGCTCACCCTGAGAGGTGGTGGTGATGGCTCAAGTGGTTGGGTGCCTGCCACCCATGGGGGAGACCCATTGAGTTTCTGGTTCCTGGCTTTCTCCTAGCACAGCTCAGAGGCTCTGCAAGTATTTGGGGAATGAACCTCAGTTGGGAACTGTGTTCCTGCCAGTTTCTCAAATTAGAAGCTAAAGTGAGTCCCAGCTCCGTTCCCAGTCACAGTACCCAGGAGGAATGACTTCTAACTGCTTTAGCTGCATTTCTGTATTCAACTAGTTAAATAACATCCTTCCATTATTGACGTACAAATATTAAACATCTATTGATTTTGTATCACTCAGGAGAGGACTTAGCTATTCTGTCTCTGCCTTACCTCTTTATATAATTTTCTACTTTTATATCTAGATTATATCTTTATTCCTTACTCCATCCATGAAGTACAGTATGTCAATTTGATAAAGGTGCTATCTTCATATATTAGAGTTCGCTTTTTTTTAACCTTTCACACACTTTTTTTTAAGAGTTATTTTATTTATTTGAAAGAGTTACAGAGAGGAAAAGAGAGTGGTCTTCCATCTGCTGGTTCACTCCCCAATTGGCCGCAATGGCCGGAGCTATGCCAGGCAGAAGCCAGGAGCCAGGAGCTTCTTCCAGGTCTCTCACATGGATGCAAGGGCCCAAGCACTTGGGCCATCTTCTACTGCTTTCCCAGGCCATAGCAAAGAGCTGGACTGGAAGAGGAGCAGCCGGGACTAGAACCGGCACCCATATGGGATGCCAGCGCTTCAGGCATGGTTATAGATGACACTTGAAAAGCCACAAAGGAAAATTTTTTGTTTTTCCTGGAGTCAGCTGGTTTCCATCTTGGTCCACTGTGTGTCTTTCTCTCACTCGGTCTACCTCTATTACATCTTTTAATTCTTCTAGCTTTTCAAAGAAAATGTCAAAATCTCTGGAAACCCTCTTTTTCCTTTTGGTTCATTTGTGTGCCTTTATGAGCCAAAAAAAATCACCAAGATGTGTTGTAAGTTTGTGTGTGATGCTGTGTGAGGGATCTCTCATATTCAGAGTTGCAGGGGATGCTCCCACCTCCTCTAAGATTACAGGTACTGTAAAACCCTTGCGATTAAAGTAAGTTTCACACAGGTATGTGCAATCTTACAGCATTTAAATAACATTGGAAGGCACACAACATAATTTAAATAACATAATTTAAATAATTTAAATAACATTGGAAGGCACACAAACAATTTATGGATACATGTGACAAAAATATGCAGTTTGCAGGGGAACAATAAATTTAGGGTAGAAGTCACCTCTCAATAGGGAACAAAGCGTGTGGACAAGGTGCTTCAGTTTTATCTGTCACATTTTCTTGTTGAAAGACCTGTAGCAAATACAAATGCTACAGCTGGATGGTGGGTTTGTTAGTATGCTACATGTTTTCAAAGGTATTTTTCATCACTGGGAAAATGGCACATGTGCTCATGGAGTATATGGTCCAGTGGAAGAAGCCGACAGCCAAGCAGTTTTAGCAGTCTTAACTGTGCTAGCAGAGTGGTGTGCAATAGAGGAAACAGAGCCCTCCTCTGCCTGGATTGGAGGTGGGAAACTGCAGAAGGATGAATGGATGGAGTGAGAGACAACAGGTAGTTCATTTCTGAGAAGGGCAAGTTGTAAAAGCCAACGTCTGCAGAGCAAACATTTACCTGGTGTCCGGATGGAGGAAGCAAAGTAAAGTGAGTCTGGGAGGCCCGGCTCTCTGTTGGGAAGTGACCCACTCACCACCTAGGGTGGAGAGAACTGGGAGGGAAAAAGGCCTCCAGAGGCACAACTTGTCCTCTTTGTAGCAAGTGCTTAGTCAACCTCTGGGTAAAGGATACAGCCTTGCTGGACATGGTGTGTTCTTGTAAGAGTAGACGATGTCTAAGATGAGCCTAGCTGATCCACGTAACTGGGCTGTCAGATTGCCTTGCAGGTGCTGCTTCTGGTTTTGTGCATATACTCCTGGGACACCAGAAGATCAGGCTGGGTCTGTGCATTCTTGAGAGCCCCTGGGTTATAGCTGAAGCCAAATAATGCCTTTTACCACACTGTGTAGGTTGAAGAGTTGAGAAAGAAATCACACCTTCTTCCTTGACCTCACCTAAGCAGCCTCAATTTCTTAAAGCCTGAAGTACAAAAGCTACCAGCCACCGGCGGGGCACTTCAGGGCTCCTAGGGCTTCCTTGAGGGTTTCATCCCATAAATATAGTGAACAGATTAAAAAAAAAAGTATTGGTGTTTGTCTCCTCACTCTTCTCATGTCTTCTGGCTTTCACACAAATATTTAGAAAAATTTCGTCTAAGTTTTGTTAAGAAGAGTTCTTTCTCATGGAGAAACATGAGACAAAGCTTACTCTGGGGTTGGAGTTCCTGAAAAATTTTCTTAATACATTGGGTGGATATTTTGCAAGTAATAGCCTGCTCTGGTACTTTGTTGAATGTATATTCTTTTAAAGATTTTATTTATTTTTTTGAGAGGTAGAGTTATAGGCAGTGAGAGGGAGAGACAGAGAGAAAGGTCTTCTGTCCATTGGTTCACTCACCAAATGGCTGCAATGGCAGAAGCTGGGCTGATCTGAAGCCAGGAGCTTCCTCCCGGTCTCCCACGTGGGTGCAGGGGCCCAAGGACTTGGGTCATCTTCCACTGCTTTCCCAGGCCGTAACAGAGAGCTGGATCAGAAGTGGAGCCACCAGGACTATAACCGGCGTCCCTATGGGATGCTGGTGCCTCAGGTGGAGGATTAACTTACTGTGCCACAGCGCCGGCCCCGAATGTGATTATTTTCAATATAAATACCAATCTCCAGAAAGATTTCATAGCTTTGAAGATGAAATATATGTTGTATGTAGGACTTTAAGAATGTCATGTACCTAATCCAGTTACATGAAGCTATGCGTCTCGTCAACCTAATTATGCTTCTAGATAAAAAATACTACTTCTAGGCCAGTATTGTGGCCACCTGCCTGCAAGTCTTCAGTACTACTGAACTTTGTTTCTAAAGAGAAATAAGGTGAGGCCGGCGCCGTGGCTCAACAGGCTAATCCTCCGCCTTGCGGCGCCGGCACACCGGGTTCTAGTCCCGGTCGGGGCACCGGATTCTGTCCCGGTTGCCCCTCTTCCAGGCCAGCCCTCTGCTGTGGCCCAGGAGTGCAGTGGAGGATGGCCCAGGTGCTTGGCCCCTGCACCCCATGGGAGACCAGGAAAAAGCACCTAGCACCTGGCTCCTGCCATCGGATGAGCGCGGTGCGCCGGCCGCAGCGCGCCATCCGCGGCAGCCATTGGAGGGTGAACCAACGGCAAAGGAAGACCTTTCTCTCTGTCTCTCTCTCTCACTGTCCACTCTGCCTGTTGTTAAAAAAAAAAAAAAAAAAAAAAAAGAGAAATAAGGTGAATTCAAAGATACAGCTATAATTCAATTTTCATTTGAAAATATTTATGAGATCCTCGCACAATTGACAACTAAATTTGAAGTGTTTCCATCTCACCTGAAGAAATCCAGGTGATAGTTAGAAGGGATAAAACACCAGGAGACCAGAGCTGCAGGAAGTGCGGCAGCTCTCTATCCCAGCTGCCTCTGCTTCGCTCCGCCCTCCCTGCCCCTTGGCTTCCAACCTCTCTCACCTGCTGGTCTGACTCAGCACTGCTGCTCTCTCCTGAGTGTGGCCTGGTGAGCAGTGTTTCTGTGCCTTTACCCTCCTGGTGGTGGACTAACCCTGAAGACTCAAGGCTCTTGAATTGGTTCTGCACAACTGAGAAGAAGGTACGTGTAGCTTGTATTCTGGCCTAACTCTGGCAGAGTTGAAAGGTTTACATTTAGGATTGGAATTCCTGCATCTGGTTTGAAGACCTAATGTTTTTAACCTGATTGCTGTCTTGGAGTAGGGATTTACCCTAGCGATCTGTTTCACAGGATTTATTTATTTATTTGAAAAGCAGAGTTACAGAGAGAGAGAGAAAGAGACAGAAAGAGACAGAGAGAAAATGAATCTTCCACTCTCTGGTTCACTCCCCAAATGGTTGCCAACAGCCCAGGCTGGGCTGATCTGAAGCCAGGAGCCAGGAACTTCTTCCAGGTCTCCCACATGGGTTCAGGGGCCCAAACACTTGGGCCATCTCTACTGCTTTCCCAGGCCATAGCAGAGAGCTGGATTGGAAGTGGAGCAGCTGGGACTAGAACTGACACCCACATGGGATGCTGGCGCTTTAGGTGGCGGCGTCACCCGCTATGCCACAGCACCGGCCCTAGCCTAGTGATGAAGCACCCCTGTCCCATGTAGCAGAGCATTGGGTTGAATACCTGGCTCCAACTCCTGACTCCAGATTCCTCCTAATGCAGCCTCCGGGAGGCACTGTTCCTGCCGCCCCATAAGGGAGACCTGGATTCAGTTCCCTGCTCCTAGCTCCAGCCTGACCCAGCCCTGACCACTCAGGAACTTTGGGAGATGAACCAGTATACAGGAGCTCTCTTTCTGTCTGTCTCTGTTTTTCTAATTTATTTATTTATGAAGATTTATTTATTTAAAAATCAGAGTTACAGAGAGAGAGGGAAAGACAGAGAGATCTTCCATCTACTGATTGGCTCCCCAAATGGCTGCAATGACCAGGACTGAGCCAGGAGCTTCATCCAGGTCTCCATGTGAGTGACAGGAGCCCAAGCACTTGAACCATATCCCACTGCTTTCTTAGGGACACTAGCAGAGAGCTGGATGGGAAGTGGAGCAGCTGAGAACTTGAACCAGCACCTACATGGGATGCCAGTGTTGCAGGCGGCAGCTTTACCCACTACATCACAACACAGGGCCTGTCTAATAATTTTTTTAAAAGATTTATTTATTTATTTGAAAGTTAAGAGTTACACAGAAAGAGGAGAGGCACACACACAGAGAGAGAGAGAGAGAGAGAGAGAGAGAGAGAGAGAGAGATAGAGACAGGTCTTTCATCCATGGTTCACTCCCCAACTGGCTGCAGCAACTGGAGCTGAGCAGATCTGAAGCCAGGAGCCAGGAGCTTCTTCTGGGTCTCCCAGGTGGGTGCAGGGGCCCAAGCACTTGGGCCTTCTTCTGCAGCTTGCATAGCAAGAGAGATGGATTGGAAGTGGGACAGCTGGGTCTTGAACCGCCAGCGCTTCAGGCCAGGGCTTCAACCCACTGAGCTACAGCGCCAGCCCCTAATAATTTGAAAAATTAAAATTTCTGTCTTTGTAGAACCATAAGGTATTAGTACTAAGAAGCACCTTAAAGATCTAGTGTAGGACCGGCATTGTACGTAATCCCAGGCTCCTGGCTGTGGCCTGGCTCAGCCCTGGTCTTGTGGCCGTTTGAAGTGTGAACCAGAGGATGAAGAGCTCTCTTTTCTGTAACTCTGCCTTTAAAATAAATAAATAAATCTTTACAGAGCCAGAGAGATGAACCCCTTGAAGCAGTGGTAGGATAGGGAAAATTAGCTCCTGTCACTCAAAGTCAGCAAATACATCTGAGGCTACTTTCAAATCCTGGCTTTCCTCCCTTCCCTTGATTTGTTCACATAAGTGTGTACCACCCCCATGTTGGGGAAAGACTGGTTTATGTGTTTATTTGAACGGTAGAGTAGCAGAGCTCTTCCACCTACCGGCTCACTCCCTAAATAGCCACAACACTTGATTCTGGGCCAGGCTGAAGGCAGGAACCAGGAACCCCGCTCAGGTCTCGTGAGTGTACAGCAGGAACCCAAGTACTCAAGTCACCACTTGCTGCCTCCCTGGCGCATTAGCAAGAAGCTGCATTGGAATCACGGAGTAGCAAGGACTTGAACCAGGCACTCTAATGTGGGGTGTGGGCCTCCCGAGAGGCAGCCTAACTCCCAGCACCACAACACCCACTCCTGTTTATCATCCTTTTGGTTTAGCTTTGGAGTTTTACTGTATACATTCGTTTATGTCTTAACAAGTGTTGTTTAGTTGTGCTTTAGTGTTGTGTTTTTTTTTTTTTTTTTTAAGATTTATTTACTTATTTGAAAGGTAGAGCTACAGAGATGGAGAGGGAGAGACAAGGATAGAGAGGTGTTCTACCCACTGGCTCATTCTCCAAATGGCCACAGTGGGAACCAGGAGCCAGGAACTCCACTCGGGCCGCCCATGTGGGTGCAGGGCCAAAGAACTTGGGCCATCTTCTACCGCTTTCCAGGTGTATCAGCAGGGAACTGGGTCAGAAGTGCAGCAGCCAGGACTTGCACTGGCACTCATGTTGGATACTGGTGTCGCAGGCAGCAGCTTAGCCTGCTGTACCACAATGCCAGTCCCCTTCCTAAGCATTATAAAGTCAGCATTGTGCTGGATCATACCAAGATTCGTCTGTATAGCTGTGGTGCACACACACACTGTTGTAGTGACTCTGTACTGTTCCATTATCAGAGGCACCAGAATTTGTCCATTGTCTCTCTCTCTCTCTCTCTCCCTCTCTCTCTCTCTCTCTCTCGACAGGCAGAGTGGACAGTGAGAGAGATAGAGAGACAGAGAGAAAGGTCTTCCTTTTGCCATTGGTTCATCCCCCAATGGCTGCTGCTGCAGGTGCACCACGCTGATCCGAACCCAGGAGCCAGGTGCTTCTCCTGGTCTCCCATGCAGGTGCAGGGCCCAAGCACTTGGGCCATCCTCCACTGCACTCCCGGGCCACAGCAGAGAGCTGGCCTGGAAGAGGGGCAACTAGGACAGAATCTGGCGCCTTGACCCGGACTAGAACCCGGTGTGCCAGCGCCACAGGCGGAGGATTAGCCTAGTGAGCTGCGGTGCTGGCCTGTCCATTGTCTCTTTGATGAACATTTGGGCTTCTGGTCTTACCCTTACAATGTGAACATTCTAACATATGTCTCCTAGTGTATAAATGAAAGTTGCTGGGTAGTAGGGTATGCAAATGATAAACTTTATAACAGATTGTCAAATTGTTTTCCAAAGTAGTTCAGTTAAATTATATGCCCCCAGCAATTGATCCATTGATCCATATCCTCTCCAATATTGAGAGTTGCATGTTTTTACATTTTTTGTGGATTAAATGTCCATAAAATAACACCTTATGGTCTCTTCTTTTACTTTTTCAACTTAGTTCTCTGTGATTTTATTTCTTTTCTCAGATGAAATAATCTTTTATTCTGATTATAAAATTAATACATTCCTGCTCATTTTTATTTCTTTTCTTAAAAAATATTCATTTATTTAAAAAGCTGTTAAAAAGAGAGAAAGGAAGAGTCAGAGAGAGAGAGAGAGAGATCTTCCATCTGCTGGTTCACTCTCTAGGTGGCCTTACAGGGAAGGGCTAGGCTAGGCTGAAGCCAGGAGCCAGGAGCTTCATCCAGGTCTCCCACATGGGTGAAGGGGCCCAAGGACTTGGACCATCCTCTGATGCTTTTCCCAGGCCATTAATGGTGGAACAGCTGGGACTCCCCATAGAGCTTTCATTCTAGTGTGGGAGACTAACAATAAAGAAATTAACAAGGTCATTTTTCATTTCCAATGCAAATAAAGTACCCAGAAGACAATAAAACAAGGTGGAGGCTGGCGCTACAGCTCACTAAGAAAATCCTCTGCCTTGCAGCACTGGCACACCGGGTTCTAGTCCTGGTCGGGGCACCGGATTCTGTCCCGGTTGCCCCTCTTCCAGGCCAGCTCTCTGCTGTGGCCCGGGAGTGCAGTGGAGGATGGCCCAAGTGCTTGGGCCCTGCACCTGCAGGGGAGACCAGGAGAAGCACCTGGCTCCTGGCTTCGGAACAGCGCGATGCGCCGGCTGCAGCGGCCATTGGGGGGGTGAACCAATGGCAAAAGGAAGACCTTTCTCTCTGTCTCTCTGTCTCTCTATCTCTCTCACTGTCCACTCTGCCTGTCAAAAAAAAAAAAAAAAAATGGTGGAGGTGGTGCTGCTCCTGGATGGTCTTCCTGAGGAAATGCATTGTGTGACGAGATGCAGCCAGCGGCAGCAAGTGCAAAGGCTATGAGCTGGGGAAGAAATTCTGGTGAAAAATTCCCGGGGGAAAAAAGAAAGTAGGAGGGGAGGGACTTGCAGCGCAGCAGGCTGAGCTGCCAGCTGGGACGCTTGTATCGCGTATCAGAGCGCCGGTTCAAGTCCCAGGTCCTCGGCTTCCTGTTAATGCACCTGGGAAGGCAGAGGTGATGGCCCAAGTATATTAGGTCACCAGTGTGGGAGGACTGGGTGAAGTTCTGGGCTCCTGGCTTTGGCCTGGCCCAGCCCCGGCTGTTGTGAACATTTGGGAAGTACATCAGTAGATGGAAAACTGCCCTGTCTTTGTCTCTCTTTCTGTCATTCTGCCTTTCAAATAAATAAATCTTTAAAAAACATGTAGGTGAGTGTTTGGCCTAGTGATTGAACTGTTGGTTAGGACACCCCGGTACCTGAGTTCGAGTCCTGCTGTGTCTTTGAATGCCAGCTCCCTGCCTGTGCAGATGCCGGGGAGCAGCAGGTGGTGATTTGGGTATCTGGGACCCTGTCTACCCCCACGGGAGGCCTGGCTGCTGCTGCGAATGAGAAGATGACAGTGCTCTCCTTCTTGCTCTCTGTGTCTCTGCCTCTCAAAGACAAACCCACACAGAAGGAGGTTACAGCTATACGTTCCTGTCCAATCCTGAGGCTTGAGAGTAGGGGGATGGTAAATCTGCAATTTCTAGGGTCGATTGGCTCCCCAGTGGGCAATGCTGAGACTTTTTTTAAAAAAAAATTTATTTATTTATTGTTAAAGATTGATTTATTTATTTGAAAGTCAGAGTTACACACACAGAGAGAAAGGAGAGGCAGAGAGGGAGTGAAGGGGCTTCCATCTGCTGGTTCACTCTCCAGTTGGCCGCAACAGCCACAAGCGCTGGTCTGAAGCCAGGAGCCAGGAGCTTCTTCTGGGTCTCCCACATGGGTGCAGGGGCCCAAGCACTTGGGCCATCTTCTGCTGCTTTCCCTGGCCGTAGCAGAGAGCTGGATCAGAAGAGGATCAGCTGGGACTTGAACTGGCACCCAAATGGTGCAGGTGGCGGCTTTACTTGCTACACCACAATACCAGCCAGAAGAAATATTTTGAGGCCAATTAGGCTTGTGCGAAAAAGAGCCCTGTGATTGATTAGTGATGTCTGCCTCAGATAAGGCATAGTACAATAGTTTCTCATATGCCATTTAGCTGACATCCCAGAACTATCTTGGATCTCCCTGATGAGAAGACAGAGGCCTGAAAAGAAGCCAGTGAGGACAGTGTAAATCCAGTGGTGCCAGTCAGATGCAGAGGAAGCCCAGGGGGTAAGACTGCAGGTTCCAGAGCCCCTGTGTGTGGCAGTGACTAAGATGGCCACCTCCTTAGCCCCTCACAGCCCGGGTGCTCTCCCATCCAACCTGTGCTGTAATTGCCCCAAATTGTCCCTGTTCCCTATATATTTCCGTAATCTTTTCTTGGGATTTGTCTTCATCCCCCATTTCCAAGGTCTGTGGAATGCATTTGATTAGAATGTTGAAGTTTGGGGCCAGCGTTGTGGCCCAGCAGGTTAAAGCCCTGGCCTGAAGTGCGGCATCCCATATGGGTGCCGGTTTTATTCCCGGCTGCTCCACTTCCTATCCAGCTCTCTGCTGTGGCCTGAGAAAGCAGTGGAAGATGGCCCAGGTCCTTGGGCCACTGCACCTGCATGAGAGATTCAGAAGAAGCCCCTGGCTCCTGGCTTCAGATCGGGAGTGAACCAGCAGATGGAAGACCTCTCTCTATGTATATCTCTCTGTCTCTCCTTCTTTATATATATATATATATATATATATATATATATATATATCTGACTTTCAAGTAAATTAAATAAATCTTAAAAAATTTATATAATTCAGTAGCTATTATCTGCTCATATGTGTGTATATTTTGAATAGTGCACATTGTTTTGTAATCTTACCTTTTCTATACTGCTACAAACTCCACACTTACTATTAGGCAATATAATACTTTGAGTTAATCACCCATTTCTGGATTAGTAGTCATTTAATTTGTTTGCTAGATTTTGCTTTTTTTTAAAAGGTGTATTATTTTTTATTTGAAAGGCGGAGTTAGAGAGAGGGAGAGACAGAGAGAGGTCTTCCATCCGCTGGTTCACTTCCCAGACGGCTGCAATAGCCAAAGCTGGGAGCCAGGAGCTTCTTTCTTTGTTTTGGGTCTCCCACGCAGGTGCAGGGGCCCCAGTCATTTGGGCCATCTGGGGAGTGAAGCAGTCGATGGAAGATATTTCTCTCTCTCTCCTTCTCTTTAACTCTCTCTCTCTCTCTAGCCCCCCCCCCATTCTGACTTTCAAACAAATAAAAATGAATCTTAAAAAGACCAACTGGACATTTTGCAGAGGGTAACAAAAGCCTGAGAGAGGTGAGAGGCTTGCTTCTTGGCGCACAGTTCAGGGGCAGATGAGCAAAGCTTCAGCCTGAACTTTCCAGTGCCAGCGTGGTTTGCCTTCCACCACCCATATTCTGTCATTTATTCCCTTCTTAATATCCAGATCCCAGCCAGCCCATGAAAATTGTGTAAATACCATCTGCTTCACAAAGGCATTTCAAATCCTCTTAGAAGAATTGTATCTTACACATTTTTTAAATTTTAGTTTTCATTTTATTTGGAAGGCAGAGAGAGAGAGAGAGAGGAGATTTTTCTATCTGCTAGTTCAGTCCCTAAATGCTTGCAGCAGTCTGGGCTGGACCAGTCCAAAGCCAGGAGCCTGGAAGTCAGTGTGAGTCTCTCCTGTGGGTGGCAGGGACCTATGGATTTGAGCCGGCACCTGCTGCCTCGCAGGGTGCACACCATCAGGTAGCTGCGTTGCAGGTGGAGGCACTGAACCCTGACACTGGCTCTCTGATAGGCATTGCAGGTGTCCCAAAAGATGACTTGAGTACTGCACAGAATGCTCTTCGCTTCAAATTTGCCACTTTGAAAAAATACTTTGGTATTTCATCCTTTTGAAAGACAAAGCAAGATTATATATATATATATATATATATATACACACATATATATATAATATATATTATATAATGTATAATATATACATATATATAAATCTTGCTTTGTCTTTCTATATATATATGATTATATATATATGTCTCATTCATATATATATATATATATATATATATATATATATATGAGACTGGCTCATGTTGAAGCCAGGGGTCTAGAGCTCCATCCAGGTCTCCAACATGGGTAGCAAGGACCCAAGCACTTGGGCCATCATTTGCTGCCTCCCAGAGTGCATTAGCAAAAGCTATATCAGAAGCAAATGTGCCAGGAATTCAGGTGTCCCAAGCAGTGGCTTCACCCACTGTGGCACGGTGCCCTCCTTTACTTCCTACTTTAATTGTACTTTATGTCCTTTACAGAGGCAGTATGCACAGTGGTTAGAATGTTCTGCCATGAAACCGTCTGGAGTCTTTTTTTTTTAAGATTTATTTTTTATTTATTTGAAAGGCACAGTTACGGAGAGAGGGGGGAAGGGGGAGAAAGATCTACCATCTGCTGGTTTACTCCCTAAATGGCCAAAATGGCCAGGGCTGGGCCAGGCTGAAGCCAGGAGCTCCTGTCTCCCATGTGAGTGCAGGGGCTCAAGGATTTGAACTATCTTCTGCCACTTTGCCAGGTGCATTAGCAGGGAATTGGGTCGGAGGTGGAGCAGCTGGCACTTGAACCGGTGTCCATAGGGCATGCCAGTGTTGCAGGGGCAGCTTAACCAGTTGTGCCACAATGCCAACCCCTAGTCTAGGGTCTTTTTATTTCTTATTTTTTTAAGATTTATATATTTGAAAAGCAGGGTCAGGGTTGAGGGGAGAGAGATGACCTTTCATCTGCTGGTTCACTCCCCAAATGGCCACAATGGTTAGAGCTGAGCCAATCTGAAGCCAGGAGCCAGGAGCCAGGAGCTTCTTCTGGTTTTGCACACGGGTGCAGGGGCCCAAGCACCTGGGCCATCTTCTACTGCTTTCCCAGGCCATAGCAGAGAGCTGGATTGGAAGAGGAGCAGCTGGGACTCGAACCAGTGCCCATATGGGATGCTGGTGCTGCAGGTAGAGGATTAATCTACTGTGCCACAGTGCCAACCCCAAGTCTGGGGTCTTAATCACATCCCAACTATGTGGACTTGGCAACCTCTTAGCCTGAGTTTTCTTACTCTAAAACGGGATTAAATGAGGGAGTAAAGATAAAACATCTAGCACAGTACCTGGCACATAGCATGTAATTTCAATTATTTTTGTTATACTACTGTTTTTTTTTAATTAATGATTTATGACAAACTCCTGAAGAACCAGATTTTGTGCTTGATACAGTGTTTGGCTACATCATATAGACTCAATAAATGTTTAGTGAACAATAAAATTAGCATTTCAGGTATACTGTCCCCAGGTCCTTTAAAATTGTGGTTGGTTTGTAACGGGCCCTGAGTAAATATTTAATATGGCATTGCTGGAGTCCTTCCAGGGAATTCAAACACCCTGCCGGCAGCTCTCCCAACCAGTTAATGTCTTATTCAGATTGTTTAAGCACTTGGGGTTATGAGGATCCTGGTTGGGCATTTCTGATCCAGACATAACTCTGGTGAAAATTTTTTTCATGTTGGTGAGAAGAAATGTGCAGTGTTCAGTTGATTATTGGTGATTTTTTTAAAAAGATCATTTATTTGAAAAGCAAAGCAGACAGAGAGGGACAGACAGATATCTCCTATATGCTGGTTCACTCCCCAAATTGTTGCAACAGCCAGGGCTGGGCCAGGCGGAAGGCAGGAGCCAGGAGCTCCATCTGGTCTGCATGTGGGTGGCAGGATCTCAAGTCCTCGACCCATCATCTGCTGCTTCCCAGGCACATTAGCAGGGAACTGGATCAGACATGGAGTAGCGGGGACCAGAACCAGCACTGTGATATGAGATGCCAGCTCAAAACTGGTGGTGTAACACACTGCACCACAATGCCAGTGAATTTGTGTCTGTAATCTAGTGACAAAACTCTTAGTTTTATCTTACCCAAGAAATCTGAATCTGAAGTAGATTTCTTTCTTTTTAAAATTTTTTTGTTTTTTTTTTGTAAGACAGAGATCTTCCATCCAGTGCTTTATTCCGCAACAGCTATGGCTGTTTTTTAAATTGAGAGACAGAGAGAGAGCTCCCATCTGCTCATTTGCTCTTCAAATGCACACAGTGGCCAGGGCTGGGCTGGGACCCAAGCTGGAGCTGGGCATGCAATCCAGGTCTGTCATGTGAGTGGAAGGAGCCTACGCACGTAGCAGGAAGCTGGAGTCAGGAGCAGGAGCTGAGTGTGGCATCTAAGTGCCCTGATGTGACGTGTATGCATGGTAACGGACATCTAACCACTAGGCTGACTGCCCTATTTTTTGAAAAAATAATTTCTACCATGAATACAGCATAACATTATTTTAAAGTTTTCAAGTCTTAAGGAAACTTACAAGTAGGGGAAAAGTGCATTAACCTTGTCCTTAGGGAAAGATTTAAGTTTTTATGTGTTTTTGTTGTATTTGAGAGGTCAGGAGACAGAGAGATAGATGGAAGGAGATCTTCTATCCACTGTTTGGCTCCTCAATGCCCACACTGCCAGGACTGGGTCAGGCAGAAGCCAGGAGCTCAGAACTCCATCTGAGTCTCCCATGTGGGTGACAGGGACCCTGGTTCCTGAGCCTTCAGCTGCTGCCTTCCAGAGTACACATGAGCAGAAAGCTGGAGAAGCCGGGATTTGAATGAGGCATTCTGATGAGTGGCGCAGGTGTCCCACATGCTGGCTTTACCACTGTCAAATGCCCATCCCAACACCTCAAATTCATATTCATATATCTTTCTGTTTGCAAATTGGTTCTTCTTGGGGAGTAGGTGCATTTCATTAGTTTTCCATTTTATTTTATTTCTGAAGTGCTTTTGTACTTTTTCATTTTTTATTTTTTTTGACAGGTAGAGTTGTAGAGAGTGAGAGAGAGTCAGAGATAAAGGTCTTGCTCCCATTGGTTCACCCCCAAAATGCCCACTATGGCCGGTGCTGCGCCAATCCAAAGCCAGGAGCCAGGTGCTTCCTCCTGGTCTCCCATGAGGGTGAAGGGGCCAAAGCACTTGGGCCATCCTCCACTGCACTCCTTGGCCACAGCAGAAAGCTAGACTGGAAGAGGAGCAAACAGGACAGAATCTGGTGCCCCAACCGGGACTAGAACCCAGGGTGCTGGAGCTGCAGGCAGAGGATTAGCCAAGTGAGCTGTGGCACTGGCCCCCTGTACTTTTTTTTTTTTTTTAAGATTTATTTATTTATTTGAAATGCAGAGTTACAGAGAGGCAGAGATAAAGAGAGGTCTCCCATCTGCTGGTTCACTCCCTAGATGGCCATAACAGTTGGAGCTGTGCTGATCCAAATCCAGGAGCCAGGAGCCTCCCCCAGGTCTCCCACATGGGTGCAGGGGCCCAAGGACTTGGGCCATCTTTCACTGCTTTCCAAAGCCACAGCAAGGAGCTGGATCAGAGTTGGAGCAGCTGGGACTTGAATCAGCACCCATATGGGATGCCAGCACTGCAGAAAGTGGTTTTACCCACTGCACCACAGCACTGGCCCCTATAATAGTTTTTTTTTTTTTTTAAAGATTTATTAATTTGGGGCCGGTTCTATGATGCAGCAGGTTAAAGCCCTGGTCTGAAGCGCTGGCATCCCATATGGGCAGCAGTTCAAGTCCCGGCTGCTCCTTTTCCAATCCAGCTCTCTGCTGTGGCCTGGGAAAGTAGTAGTTTCAGACTCTTTTTTTTTTTTTTTTTTTTTAGTTTCAGACTCTTGAGAGGATCTTGGGAAATGCACTGTGAAAGCTACTGCCCTAAATAGGAGGACACTCAGAAAAAGATTGTGGAAAAATGGAATACAAAGGAGTTCATTTGAGTGTAAGAGGTTTATGGAGTCCATGAGTAGTTTTTTTCGTCTTACATGTTTCCCATGACCTTTCTGAAGGCCTTTCATGGCGACGACATGACAGAGGGCCTTTTCATTCCGGAGGATGACAAACAGCTGCAGAATATTTAGAATAAATTCAAAGCCAAGTGTATCCCTTTACTATCAGCTATGGAAACAAAAAATCTGCTACGTCTAGAATTTTCTTTGTTTCTTTTTTTTTGTTTTTGTTTTTGTTTTGTTTTTTTGGCAGGCAGAATGGACAGTGAGAGAGAGAGAGAGAGAGAGAGACAGAAAGGGCTTCCTTTTCCATTGGTTCACCCTCCAATGGCCGCTGCAGCCAGGGCACCACACTGATCCGAAGCCAGGAGCCAGGTGCTTCTCCTGGTCTCCCATGGGGTGCAGGGCCCAAGCACCTGGGCCATCCTCCACTGCACTCCCGGGCCACAGCAGAGAGCTGGTCTGGAAGAGGGGCAACCGGGACAGAATCCGGCGCCCCGACCTGCACTAGAACCCGGTGTGCCGGCGCCGCAGGCAGAGGATTAGCCTGTTGAGCCCTGGAGCCGGCCTAGAATTTTCTTGTTTTTATGGATTTTTCCACTTTAATTTTAATTAATTTTTAACAAATTCAATATTATTTGTAGGTACAAGCCTGAGAACAAAAGGATAGTCCCTTCCTCTCTCCCACATCTAGAATTTTCAAATAAGCAGTGCTGGAAAGGAAATATAAAAATCTGTCAGTTTCGGGCCAGCACTGTGGTGTAGCAGGTAAAGCTGCTGCCTGCAGTGCCGGCATCCCATATGGGCACTGGCTTGAGACCCGGCTGCTCCATTCCAGCTCTCTGCTATGGCCTGGGAAAGCAGTAGAAGATGGCCCAAATCCTTGGGCCCCTGCACCCGTGTGGGAGACCTGGAGGAGGCTTCTGGCTCCTGGCTTCGCATTGGCTCAACTCCAGCCATTGTGGCCAATTGGGGAGTGAACCAGTGGATGGAAGACTTCTCTCTCTCTGCCTCTCCTTCTCTCTGTGTAACTCTCACTTTCAAATAAATAAATAAATCTTAAAAATAAATCTATTAGTTCAATACAATGAAGTAAATGAGAATAAATCAAAGAAAAAGAAAGTGTTATATAATCTGGGGAAATAAGTCTGTATCGGTCACAATAAATGTGAACTGTTTGATGTAAAAGAATAATTTGTCGGATCACCATTGTGGCATAGCTGATTAAGGCGCCACCTGCCATATCAGCATCCCATATGAGCACCAGTTTAAGTCCCAGCTGTTCCACATTTTTTTTTAATTTGACAGAGAGAGACAGAGAGAAAGGTCTTCCTTCCGTTGGTTCACCCCCCCAAATGGCTACTACAGCTGGCACGCTGCGCCAATCCAAAGCCAGGAGCCAGGTGCTTTCTCCTGGTCTTCCACGCGGGTGCAGGCGCCCAAGCACTTGTGCCATCCTCCACTGCCTTCCCGGGCCACAGCAGAGAGCTGGACTAGAAGAGGAGCAGCCGAGACTAGAACCCAGCACCCATATGGGATGCCAGCGCCGCAGGTGGAGGATTAGCCAAGTGAGCCTTGGCCTTTTTTTTTTTTTTTTTTTTAAGATTTTATTTATGTGAGAGGTAGAGCTACAGACAATGAGAGGGAGAAACAGAGAGAAAGGTCTTCCATCACTGGTTCACTACTCAAATGGCCACAATGGCCAGAGCTGTGCCGATCCAAAGCAGGAGCCAGGAGCTTTTCTCAGGTCTCCTACATGGGTGCAGGGGCCCAAGCGCTGGGCCCCTGTTCCACTTCTGATACAGCTCCCTGCTAATGGCCTGGGCAAGCAGCAGGAGATAGCCCAGGTCCTTGGGCTCTGCACCCATATGGGGGACCCGGAAGAAGCTCCTTGATCCTGGCTTTGTCCTGGTCCATCCCTGGCTGTTGCAGCCATTTGGGAAGTGAACCGGTGAATGAAGGATCTCTCTCTCTCTCTCTTTCTCTCTCTGTGACTCTGCCTGCTAAAGAAGTGAACAAATCTTTAAAAACAAAAGACTAATTTGTCATACTGGTTTTTTAAAAATCCATCTGTATGCTGCATGAAAGAGACACAGTTGAAATCTAATTTTTTTTTTTTTTTTTGACAGGCAGAGTGGACAGTGAGAGAGACAGAGAGAAAGGTCTTCCTTTGCCGTTGGTTCACCCTCCAATGGCTGCCGCGGACAGCGCGCTGCGGCCGGCGCACCGCGCTCATCCGATGGCAGGAGCCAGGTGCTAGGTGCTTATCCTGGTCTCCCATGGGGTGCAGGGCTCAAGCACTTGGGCCATCCTCCACTGCACTCCTGGGCCACAGCAGAGGGCTGGCCTGGAAGAGGGGCAACCGGGACAGAATCCGGCGCCCCGACCGGGACTAGAACCCGGTGTGCCGGCGCCGCAAGGCGGAGGATTAGCCTATTGAGCCACGGCGCCGGCCAAAATCTAATTTTTAAAAATGTTGAGGGGGTTGGCAGGGTGGTGCAGCCCGATAAGCCCTCACCTGCAGTGCTGGCATCCGTGGAAGTGCGGATTTGAGTTCTGGCTGCTTGCTTCCAATCCAGCTCCCTGCTAATGTTCCTGGGAAGACAGCAGAGGATGGCCCCGGGCACCTGGGCCCCTGCCACCCATGTGGGAGACTCAGATGGAGTTCTAGGCTCTGGCTTCGACATGGCCCAAACCTTGCCTTGTAGCTACTTGGGGAGTGAATCAATGGATGTAAGATCTCTCTGTCTCTCCTTCTCCCTCCCTCTCTCTCTGTAACTCTGCCTTTCAAATAAATAAATAAACCTTTAAAAATAATTTTTTGAAGGGCAGGCGTTTGGGATAGTTAGGATGGCACTTGGAACATTTGTGCCCCATTTCCGAGTGCCTGGGTTTGAGTCCCAGCTCTCAGTCCAAGCTTCTTGCTGATGTACACCCTGGAGGTTCAAGGAGCTGGGTGCCTGTCACCCACATGGAGACCTGGCTTGAGTTTTTGGCTCCTAGCTTCAGCCTAACCCAGTCTCGCCTGTTGTGATCATTAGGTGAGCGAGCTAGCAGACGAGAGACCTCTGTCTGTCCCTCTGTCTCTGTCTCTCTTTGTGTGTCTCTGCCTTTCAAACAAGGAACTTGATTAATTTTAGTTTTTTTTTAAGTGTGGAAAATAAGGAAGAAAATTTAGGGAAATATTAACTAAAAGAAAGCTTGTATAGCAATATTGTGGAACAATGTTTAAGGGAAAATTATTAATTGGTATAAGGGGCACATGATGCAGTGGGAAAAAATAAATTACTAAAAAGATAGGCACTGTCAGGATTGTAAGGAGAAATTGACAAATTCCTCGGTGGAAAATTTTGATGAGCCTTTCTCAGAAATTGGTACAGTGGATTGAAGAGGAAAAATCAGCTTACAAAAACAAAAGCATCCTTACACACAAAGACATTTATGGGAATCATTTTTTGCGGTGACAGCCAGCCTACTCCGTGACACATGTTGCAAGGTTACATACCACTTGGGAGCACCATGGTTTGGTTCCTGGCTAACACAGACCCTGGGAGGTGGCAGTGATCACTCTGGGGGTTGGAGTCCTGCAATGCATGTGGGAGCCCCACCTTTGGCCCAGCTCTGGCTGTCAGAGTCATTTGGGGGGTAAACTCGTGACCAGGGGCTCTCAGTCTCTCAAAAAAAAAAAAAATAACAATAATAGACATGGGAAGCTAGAAACCTATCTCATTAATATAAAGAAAAAAAATCCAATTTAGCAATGCACTAAAATAATACACAATGGATAAGAGTTTATTCAGAGAATGCGGGAACTTAAAAATTCTTTAAAAGTATGTTTGTCACTCCTTTACTCAAAATCTCCAATAACCAAATGCACGGCTCCTCCCCAGCCTTTGTGCCCCTGGTTCCTTCAGCCTAGCAGGGGCTTTCCTAGATCTTTCCTCCAATGTCTCCTCCATCTCATCTAAATTTCATCCCTAGCTGGAATGACCATCTCTGCCCTGGCTTGTCACAGCTGTTGTGCTCGGGACTTTATTTCCTGGCTTACTGTCTGCCTCCACAACCAGAATTTATGCTTCATTAAGGCAGGATTTTTTTTTTTTGTCTGCGCCGTTCTGGTTTTCCAGACTAGAACAGTGTCCAGCACATTGAGCACTCAATAGTTTTTGAATAAATACGTGAATAAATGGTTCCACGTTAGAAAAACCCATCAACAGAACTAAAAGAAAAATCACTGTATTTGCATATCTTATGCCAAGAAGGGGTTTGATCAAATTTATCATTCATGATAAGAACTCTTGGAAAGCAACAGGTAGAGGAGCCGGTGCTGTGGCATAGCGTGTAAAACCGCTGTCTGCAGTGCCAGCATCACATATAGGCACCAGTTTGAGTCTGGCTGCTCCACTTCCCTTCCAGCTCTCTGCTATGGCCTGGGAAAGCAGTGGAAGATGGCCCAAGTGTTTGGGCTCCTGCACCCATGTGGGAGACCTAGAAGAAGATCCTGGCTCCTGGCTTCAGATTGGCACAGCTCTGGCCTTTGTGGCCATTTGGGGAGTGAACCAGCAGATGGAAGACATCTCTCTCTCTTTCTCTCTGTGTAACTCTTTCAAATTAATAAATATTAAAAAAAAAGCCATAGGTAGAAATGAACTTCAACTTTCTAAAGATCTAACATCTAAGTTAAAGCTGTATTTCATGATGAAATTTTAGGAGCACTTTTGCTAAAGTCAGAGCCAGGGCAAGAAGGGGCCACAGCATGCTAAGGCAGGAGAAAGTACTAAGGGACACAAAACTTGGGAAGTAGTTTTAATTGTGGAAGAGTTCTGTATTGAATATTAAAGAAAATCTGAAAACAGATATGACCATGAGAAAGTTTATCAACTATTACATAAAGATCAACGTTCTTAAACACAGTAATAATAAGTACATGTAGGGGATGGTAGTGTGGCGTAATGGGTTAAGCCACTGCTTGCAACACTGGTATCCCATATGGGCTCCTGTTTGAGTCTCAGCTGCTCCACTTCTGATCCAGCTCCCTGCCAATGTGCCTGGGAAAGCAGTGAAAGATGGCCCAGACACTTGAGCCCCTGCCACAGACAGAATATCTTCCTCTCTCTAACTCTACCTTTCAAATGAATAAAATAATTCTTTAAAAAATTAGTACATGTAATAGAAAAGTGATCTAGTTTATAATATAAACCTAAACAAGCTACTTGGAAATTAATAAGTGATATGATAGGCATTTACAGAGAAAATTGCAAGCTATTGTCAGCAGACAAAATAGAGCTGACTAAATGGAGATATTTTGGTAGATGGAAAGAATTAATATCAGAAAAGTGTCAATATTCTCCAAGATAATCTATAAACTAAATGATATGCCTGGTGAATTTTCCCTAGAACTTGAAAAGCTTAACCCAAAATGCATACAAAAAAAGCAAGAAGCAGAGAATGGGGCCAGCATTTAGCTTAATGGTTGATGCCTGTTAAGGCACCCAGGTCCCACATTGGAGTGTCTGGGTTTGAGACCTGACTGGCTCCTGATGCCAACTTCCTGCCAGTGGAGACCCTGAGAGGCACTGATTTTTTTTTTTAAATTTAATTAATTTATTTGACAAGTAGCATTACAAACAGTGAGAGGGAGAGAGGGGGCGGGGAGAGGGAGAGAAAGGACTTCCATCCCCTGGTTCACTCTCCAAATGGCAGTGATGGCTGGAGCTGGGCTGATCTGAAGCCAGGAGCCAGGAGCTTCTTTTAGGTCTCCCATGTGGGTGCAGGGGCCACTTGGGCCATCTTCCTCTGCTTTCCAGGCCATAGTAGAGAGCTGGATTGGAAGTGGAGCAACTGGGATTCAAACTGGCACCCCTATGGGATGCCGGTGCCACAGGCAGAGAATTAACCTGCTGTGCCATGACGCCAGCCTGGCACTGATTCTTTATGTATTTATTTATTTTTGACAGGTAGCCTTAGACAGTAAGAGAGACAGACAGAGAGAAAGTTCTTCCTGGGCCGGCGCCGAGGCTCACTTGGTTTCAGATTGGCTCAGCTCTGGCCGTAGCGGCCATTTTGGGGGTGAACCAATGGAAGGAAGATCTTTCTCTCCGGCTTTCTCTCTCTCTCACTGTCTAACTCTATCCAAAAAAAAAAAAAAAAGAGAGAGAGAGAGAAAGGTTTTCCTTCAGTTGGTTCACCCCCCAAATGGCCGCCATGGCCAGAGCTGAGCTGATCCAAAGCCAGGAGCCAGGTGCTTCTCCTGGTCTCCCATGCAGGTGCAGGGCCCAAGCACTTGGGCCATCCTCCACTGCACTCCCAAACCACAGCAGAGAGCTGGACTGGAAGAGGAGCAACCGGGACAGAATCCGGCGCCCTGACGGAGACTAGAACCTGGGGTGATGGCGCTGCAGGCGGAGGATTAGCCTAGTGAGCCGCGGTGCCAGCCATGATTCTTGACTCAAGTCATTTGGTCCCTGCCACCCACATGGGAGACCTAGATTCCATTGCTGACTCCTGGCTTCAGCCCATGGCCACAGCAGGCATTGGGGGAGTGAACCAGTGGATGGGAGCTCTCGCTCTATCTCTGCCACCCAAACAAACAAATAAATAAATAATTTTTAGAAAACCCAGGATGGCTGAGACATCCTTAAGGAATACTAATGAGGGAGACTCAACCTCCATGGCATACTGTCCTGGTCTCGAGTCTAATACAGTGCATGTTTGCTAGGGATGTTGAAGGGTGGGTGGGTGGGTGTTTAGGGGACACACACAGTGCAGGCTAACCCTGGGCTCCACTTGACCCTCTCTGAGGTCAGGATAACTTTGGACCAGATGAGGTGTGGGTTAAGGCTGAACGTGAAGATGAGGGAGACTCAGACTTGCAAGGACAGAGCAGGTGGCTCTGACAAACAGCAGCAGGGAGAGCTGGCTAGTTTGATTGATTTGCCCACAGACACTTTGCTTTTATCTCGTACAGTTAGAGTATGGGGTTTGAATTTGCTTGGCATCCTTTTATTCTTATTTACTTATTTGAGAGGCAGAGAGATAGAGAAAGGGCTCCCATCTGTTGGTTCCCTCCCCAGACGCCCTCAACAGGTTGGGGCTGAAGCCAGGTGGAGGAAAAGCATTATCAGAGTCAAATCTGGCTGTAGTCATGTGACCTTAATGACACTATGACTCCTGTGTGCCAGTGACCGAGGGGTCAGCCAGTACTGAGGTGCTGCTCCCTGGCAGCATTCTGCTGCTGACCAGCTCTTGGATGGAACTTTCCAGTTCCCAAGCACTTCTTGCATGCCTTACTTTATTTACGGCAAAGGAAGGATTTTAATTCAGTGGTCATTTATAAAGCAAGTTTTGTAGTCCACCCTCCCACCACAACCTGTGCCCACTCGGCTGATGCAAGCCAATCTCTGACGTTGCTGAAAGTATTTCCTGCAAAGCATAGAGCAAAGAGCTAGGCTACTGTTGTCTAGTACTCACCCCCTTGGTTCTCTCTCTGTTATGGGATGCTCAAGTCACTAGCCATGGGTTAACCTGCTGCACCACAATGCCAGCCCTATGACACCACTTAGTTTTGGCCCAGGGTCTTGAGTTCCTGGAAACCCCTTCACAACAAAGCCAAACATCAAGATATTATCTATCGAGGAGCTAAAGAACCTCAACCTCAATGTAGTGAGTTGCGTTTTATAAGAAACTTGAGCCTGAGAGAGGGAGACTGGGAGGCTTGGGAGGCAAGGCCTGATAGTAGCTAGTGTCCACACCCAAGGTACTGGATAGGGGCTGGTTTCTGTTTTGTGCCAGTTTTATGGTAGTCCTTGGGCAACCAAAGGTAAGACAAGTCACGTAGGTAACATTGGGATAGGATCACACATGAATGGGGTGTTTTAATGATAGACTAGTGATGGCAGGGTTCCTTCCTTGGTTTCAAAGAAGAATTGAGGAGGCCAGCACTGTGGCGCAGCAGATTAAGCCACCGCCTACAATGCCAGAATCCTATATGGGTGCTGGTTCGAGTCCCAGCTGCTCTACTTCCATTCCAGTGTCCCTGCTGATGCACCTGGGGAAGCAGCAGAAAGCGGCCAAGGCTCCCATGTGGGAGCCTGCCATGGAGTTCAGGTTCCTACCTTGACCTGGCCCAGCCCTGGCTGTTGTGGCCAGGTGGGGAATGAACAGCAGATGGAAGATCTCTCTCTCTCCCTCTCCCTCTTCTTCTCTCTCTCCCTCTCCCTCTCCCTCTCTAACTCTAACTCTGCCTTTCAAATAATAAAATAGATATTTTCTTTAAAAAAGAATTATTGTGTTTTACACCATTTGAATTTTGTTTCACAATTTACATAGCCAGTGTACTTTTGAAGATTACATCACATTTTCCAGAGTTATAATTTTGTTCCTCTGAAAAATCTGGGTGATGTTAGAACATTCAGCCTGGGCCACACTCATTGATTCTGTATTTGTGAAGGGAATGATTAATCTATGTGCATAACTTAGCCATTTGCATTTAAAATGGAATTTTGCTAATTAGAAATATTTAAGATAATTGATGCTTTGTAGGATTTTGCTGTTGTTCTTAGATCTGAAAAAGAAGAAGAGAAATAAGACATGACAAGTGCAGAGGGAGGAGGTACTGCTTGAAGTGAGATAAATCAAACATCAACAACTATGGAAACCCTTGAGATGAAGAACGAAAAAATCTGATTATTATACTTATTAACTCCACATGAGTGTTGAAGTAATCAGGGTATTAATAATATAATTAACAAAAATGCATTTTTAAATTATTTTTTTATTTGAAAGGCAGAGCAACACAGAGAGAAACAGAGAGACATACTGGCTCACTTCTCAGATTCCTGCAATAGGTGGAGTTGAGGCCAGGAACCAGGATCTCCATCCAGGTCTCCCACATGAATGGCAGGGATGCAAGTATTTGTGCCATCCTCTGCTGCTTCCCTGGCACATTAACAGGAAGCTGGATTGGAAGTAGAGTAGCCAGAAGGTCAACTGGGCGCTCAATTTGGGATGCAGGCATCTCAAGCCATGGTTTAATGCTGTCTGGCACAGTGCCCACCCTGGGAATGAAGATTTAAAACTTGAGAAATAGGGGCTGGTGCTGAGGCATAGAAGGAAAAGCTACCACCTGCAGTGCTGGCATCCCACATGGGTGCCGGTTCGAGTCCCAGCTGTTCCAATTCTGATCCAGCTCTCTGCTATGGCCTGGGAAATCAGTAGAGGATGGCCCAAGTCCTTGGGCCCCTGCACCCATGTGGGAGACCTGGAAAAAGCTCTTGGATTCTGGCTTCAGATTGGCTCAGCTCTGGCTATTGAGGCCATTTTGGGGAGTGAAGCAGCGGATGGGAGATTGATATCTCTCTTTTTCTGTCTCTCTCTCTCTCTGTCTTTCTTTTCTTCTGTTTTCAAATAAATAAATTAAAAAAAAATAAACTTGAGGCTGGCGCTGTGGCTCAATAGGCTAATCCTCTGCCTGCAGCACTGGCACATGGGGTTCTAGTCCCAGTTGGGGTGCTGGATTCTGTCCCGGTTGCCCCTCTTCCAGGCCAGCTCTCTGCTGTGGCCAGGGAGTGCAGTGGAGGATGGCCCAAGTGCTTGGGCCCTGCACCCCATGGGAGACCAGGAGAAGCACCTGGCTCCTGCCATCAGATCAGCGCGGTGTGTCGGCCACAGCACACCAGCCGCAGCGGCCATTGGAGGGTGAACCAACGGCAAAGGAAGACCTTTCTCTCTGTCTGTCCAAAAAACAAAACAAAACAAAACAAAACAAACAAACAAACAAAAAAACCTTGAGAGAGAGAGACACCATTGCTCTAAGATATAGCTCATAAAATCAGAAAATTTTTTTTTGTCAGTTAAGTATCAATGACAAGTAGTTCATTTCTATTAATAACCCTAGTATAACTCTCTCTGCCAAAGGAAAAGATCCAAATTTACTCAGAGTCTTTTATGGGGTGTGTGAAATTGCTCATTCACATGATCTTGACCCTGCAAACACGGTAACAAATGGCACCTTTGCTAGGCATTGGCTTAGTTTGGAGTGGGGTCTCTTCATTCTGATCATTGGTTCCATCAGGAGACCTCTCCCCAGGATGTTACGGGGTGGTTTTGAGCAGTGCTGCCATCTGCTCTGGGACAGGGAGCCTCCTGAGGCCCCATCGTCTCCTCCCCAAGCCCCAGTTGCGTCCATGGAGTGTAAATATGCATGTCTGTGTGGTCTTTTGTGACTGGGTGTCTTCATAGCACATTTTTACATTTCGTCCATTTTGTAGCACACAACAGTACCTCTCCTTTTTTGTTGCTGGGTAATATTTTACTGTATGCTTATGCCATATTTTATTTATCCTTTCATCTGTTCGTGGTCATTTGGAGCAGTTCCTTTGGAATCTACTCTTTTGCTTTCAGTCTTCCTAGAGAAGTGACTTACACAAGAATGACTTGACCACTTAGAACTCAACTGTGAAAGTCCTGTTCAAGATTTAATCCATAGATTGCCTAAGCAAAATATGATGGAAACCACTCCTTTTTTTTTTTTTTTTGACAGGCAGAGTGGACAGTGAGAGAGAGACAGAGAGAAAGGTCTTCCTTTGCCATTGGTTCACCCTCCAATGGCCGCTGCGGCCGGTGCACTGTGCTGATCCGAAGGCAGAGCCAGGTGCTTCTCCTGGTCTCCCATGGGGTGCAGGGCCCAAGCACTTGGACCATCCTCCACTGCACTCCTTGGCCACAGCAGAGAGCTGGCCAGGAAGAGGGGCAACTGGGACAGGATCCAGTGCCCCGACCGGGACTAGAACCGGGTGTGCCAGCGCCACAAGGCGGAGGATTAGCCTGTTGAACCGTGGCGCTGGCCACAAACCACTCCTATTTGAAAATAGAAATACTCCTCAAGTCTTCTAGTATATTCAAAGACATTGGGAACCATTTCCTGGTCCTTGTGGCTGCCAGTTTCTAATTAATTATCTTTGAATCTTGCCCTAAAATTGTAACAAAAATAGTACCACGTTGTTGAAACTGGGAAATATAGACAAACTTAAAAATTGTTTATAATCTCAACACTTTAAGATAATTAAACACGTCTTTAGGAATAAATTCATTTGTTAAAATGATACTTATTTAAAATCAGGAAATGCAGAAACGTACAAATTAGAAAGTAAATCACTCAGGCCAGCATGGAGGATTAGCAGGTTAAGCCACTGCCTGCACCACTGTCATCCCATATGTATGAGTCTTGGCTGTTCCACTTCTGATCCAGCTCTCTGCTATGCATCTAGGAAAGCAGTAGAAGATGGCTTAAGTGCTTGGGCTCGTACACCCATGTGAGAGACCAGGAAGAAGCTCCTGGCTTCTGGCTTTGGCCTGGCCCAGCCCTGGCCATTGTGGCCATTTGGGGAGTGAACCAGCAGATGTACAATCTCTCTCTCTCTCTCTCTCTCCCTCCCTCCCTCCCTCCCTCCCTCTCCCTCTCCCTTTCTTTTATTTATTTTTAATTAATTAATTTATTGGAAAGGCAGAGTTACAGAGAGGCAGAGGCAAAGAGAGAGAGAGCAAAAGAGAGACAGAGAAAGGTCTTCCATCCTCTGGTTCACTCCTCAAATGGCCGCAACAGCCAGAGCTGGGGCCCATCCGAAGTCAGGAGCATCTTCTGGGTCTCCCACATGGATGCAGGGGCCCAAGCACTTGGGCCATCTTCCACTGTTTTCCCAGGCCACAGCAGAGAGGTGGATCAGAAGTGGAGCACTGGGACTAGAACTAGTGCCCATATGGGATGTCAGCACTGCAGGTGGCAGCTTTACCCACCATGCCACAGTGCTGGCCCTCTTTAAACTACCTTTTTTTTTTTTTTTTTTTTTTTACAGGCAGAGTGGACAGTGAGAGAGAGAGACAGAGAGAAAGGTCTTCCTTTGCTGTTGGTTCACCCTCCAATGGCCGCCGCGGTCGGCGCGCTGCGGCCGGCGCACCGCGCTCGTCTGATGGCAGGAGCCAGGAGCCAGGTGCTTTTCCTGGTCTCCCCATGGGGTGCAGGGCCCAAGCACCTGGGCCATCCTCCACTGCACTCCTGGGCCACAGCAGAGGGCTGGCCTGGAAGAGGGGCAACCGGGACAGAATCCGGTGCCCGGACCGGGACTAGAACCCGGTGTGCCGGCGCCGCAAGGCGGAGGATTAGCCTGTTGAGCCACGGTGCCGGCCTTAAACTACCTTTTTTTTTTAATGAAGAAGTTGAAAATTTTTTATGTTTCTTATTTTGCTACAGAGCTGCTGTTCAGGTATATAAAACAGCACCAGCAAATGCAATATATTAAAAATTGAAGATGGTATTATTTGTTCTCTGACACTGTACAACTAACAAAATCTGTTCTCCATTCCCAGTTACTTCCAATGGAAATATCATTGCATATTTTGACCCTAATCTAGGGATGGGTTTAAGCAAGTTACAAGATCATGTAAGGCTTATCAAAGAAGGAGGTACCTTTCTCTGAAGGGAGGAGAGAACTTCCACTTTGACTATGACCTTGTTGGAATAAGATCAAAGTCGGTGAACTCAAGAGGCTTTCATAGCCTTGGCAACTCATGACTAGAGCCTAGGGAGATTACTGACACCATAAACAAGAGTGTCAAATTGTTAAGTCAACAACAGGAGTCACTGTGTACTTATTTCTCATGTGGGATCTGTCCTTAATGTGTTGTCCAATGTGAAGTAATGCTATAACTAGTACTGAAACAGTATTTTACACTTTGTGTTTCTGTGTGGGTGCAAACTGATGAAATCTTTACTTAATGTATACTAAATTGATCTTCTGTATATAAAGATAATTGAAAATGAATCTTGATGTGAATGGAATCAGAGAGGGAGCGGGAGATGGGAGGGGTTTGAGTGGGAGGGAAATTACGGGGAGGGAAGCCATTATAATCCATAAACTGTACTTTGGAAATTTATATTTACTAAATAAAAAAAAGATTGTATAAGGCTTAAGATCACAATGTTATCCTTGAATTACATTATTTGTAGAACTAGTTTTTACCACAGATAACTTCATGTATTCTGAATACCAGTGCCTAGAGCATAGTATAAAAATCACAAGGTACTGTGAAAAAGATGCGTATTGTGTTCATCTGCAATATTGCAAAGTTAGGGGAGATTTTCTTCCAGTAGCAGAGTTGAAAGTAGCATCTCTTCCCATCAGTATTGCTAAAAGTTGCTATTTTAAGTCCTGTCCACCACCAATTTAAGGTAACTGTGCTGGATGAAGCTATTCCATGCTAGTTCATGTAAGGGTTCCACTTTCGGTGCTCAGTAGATTTTACGTGTTTCTCATAGGCTTCTTCACTCATTAGTGCTGAGGGTTACTCTGTCAGCTTGATCAGCCAACCAGCTTCAGAACAGGATTCATCCAGGAGTCCTGGGTTTTCTGCAAGGGCTTCATTAGTTTCAGTCACTTCTCCTGCTGGAGGAGAACAGAGTTCACTAGCAGCTTTCACACTCTCCAAAGCACCAAACTCATCTTGTGCTTCTATTTTGTCCCAGCTTCAGCAGACCACTGTAAACAACACCTCCCAGAGCTTCCTGTGCAAAACTGCTGGTTCCCACTGTTCCAATACCATCTTCTGTTGTTATCCATTCATGTCTCTCTGTGAATTCACACACAGAGTGCAGAGCAGGTCCTGTGTACTGTGTCCGGACAGCACCCGCCCTGCAGTGGGGTGCCTCCTGCTGTCACCTCCTGCAGGCTCCACGGCACTCACCATGCCATGTTGGCAGGGGTGCTGAGGGTCGCCGCGCTGCCACCAGGCCACCAGACCAGTGGGAAGCACCACCTTTCAAGTACATAAATAAATCTTTTAGAAAGAGCATTCTAGATGTCTCTAGGTGTGTATATATTCAGATAGAAGGACACATGGATGGATAAAAGGAAGCACAGATAGAACAAGATGTACAAAATGAAATATACATGACTTTTTAAAAAAGACTTATTTATTTATTTGAAAGGTAGAGTGACAGAAAGTGAGAGAGAGAGGGAGAGAGAGATATCTTCATTGGTTCACATGCCAAATGGCCGCAATGGCTGGAGCTAGGCCCATCTGAAGCCAGGAGCTCCCTCTGGGTCTCTCATGTAGGTACAGGGGCCCAAGCACTTGGGCCATCTGCTACTGCTTTCTCAGGTGCGTTAGCAGGGAGCTGGATTGGAAGAGGTGCAACCAGGACATGAACCAGTGCCCCTGCAGGATGTCAGCACTGCTACTGGGCCCTGAAATATACATGATTTTTAACAAAAATAATATTGTCCACTGAATACATCCTGCAATCTCCCTTATTTTCCCCAATCTCTAGCAAGGAGAAAGGCTTGATGTATTCATAGATGTGTTAAAAAACCAGAGCGTTTAAAAGAAGAATATTCTCTAATTTCTCTGAGTACAATAGCAGATAGATAAGAAATCAGAATAAGAAACTAGACATTTTGTCTACAATGCTGGACACAAGAATGCAGTGGAGGGCCCTGTGTTGTGGCCCAGCAGTTTAAGCTCCCAGTTGGCATACCATCTGACCCAGCTTCCTGCTCAGGACCATTTGTACTATTCATGATAGACAACAGACATGTGTTATGGACCAACATTTTAAACATAATTTATATGTTTTGATTTTGTGGAATTCTTTAAATCATGTTTTATGAGTGATGAAGTTAACCCGAGCATTTGGATGAAGGGATTTTATTTACACATGCTGAGAAAGGTTTGACATAACACAATGCACAATTTGATATCTCAAGTAGATACTGTCTCTGCTAAGAATGACAACAGAGAAGACAGTAACATGATAAAGAACAAAGTGTGTCAGATTTAACTTGAAACTTTTTACTCTGATTGATCAAGCCTTTTTAGTTCAGTGGTTAGAAATATTTTGTATCTTTGCATTTCCTGTTAGCCTGGAGAATGGCAAGTTGCATTATATCCTTTGAAGAAACAGTACTTTTAGGTCAACAATGTTGCTTCCTTCCATAAGAAATACATTTAACAAATTAAAAAAAAATTATTTGACAAGCAGAAAGACACACACACACACACACACACACACACACACCCCTATCTGGTGGTTCACTCCCCTAAATGCTTTCAACAGCCAGGTTGGACTAGGCTGTAACACAACCTGGGGTTTCTGATGCTGGTGGCAGCGACCCAAGTCCTTGGGTCATCACCTGTTGCCTCCAAGGGTGCACGGTAGCAGGGAACTGGAATCGACATGGAGCTGGCGGTTGAGCATAGGCACTCCGATATGGAATGTGGAGTCCCAACAGCATCTTAACTACTGTGACAAATGCTCACCCCAAACAATCTATTTTGTATATTTTCTTCTTTAAGACAGAATTATACCTCCCAGTTTCACAAACAATATCTTCAAAGTGTTGAAAGGACAAAGTAACGTTGCCACTAGGAATTCTATTCCAGTGAAATCACAACTCTCACATTTGGGGATGAAATATAAATAATTAGAGTCACATAAGAAAATTTGCCACCCATAGACTCACTCTGAAAGTATGACACTTTATTTAGACCATCTGGGGGCTGGCGCCCAGGTGCAGTTTTGTTTGGAAGTGAAACCTCTGCTGTTCCCTATCTGAGCCTGGGAGAGCTGCCACCGGCATCCAGGCACAGGACACGCCTGTGAAGATATCATTTGTGAGTGGGACGTTTTTTGCTAGAAGATGTTGCAAGAAGAGAAATGAAGGTAGAAGGACCAATAGTGCCTAGGTAAGCATTGTCTGAATATTAATCAGATTAAAAGTTTTAATGTCATTATGAGCTAAAATTCCAGTCATATCAACATGGTAGCTTTGTTTTTAAGATGTGTTTGTTTATTTGAAAGTCAGTGTTCCACAGAGAGAGAGGGAGAGAAAGAGAGATCTTCCGGCTGCTGGTTCAGTCCCTACATGGCCACAGTGTGTCAGTCTTGGTCAGGCCAAAGCCAGGAGCCAGGAGCTTCATCCTTATCTTTCACATGGGTGGCAGGGCCCCAAACACTTAAGCCATCTTCTGTTGCTTTTTCCAGGCCGTTAGCAGAGAGCTGGTACATAAGTGCAGCAGCCAGGACTCGAACTGGTGTCCATATGAGTTGCTGCAACAGTTTTACCTGCTACCCCAGCAACCTACAGATGTTGTTAAATAGCAAACCTTTCCCTAAGAGCTGATATAGTGATGATGAATGAAATATGCCCCGGCTCTGATTTTTTAAAAATATTTATTTTTTATCCTTAAAATTTTATTATTTATTTTTAAAAGGAGCAACCCTTGTTATCTGTTTAATTGAATGTCATAGAGAGAGAGAGAGAGATCTTCCATCCACTGGTTCACTCCCCAGATGACTGCAACAGCCAGGGCCAGGCTGAATCCAGGAGCCAGGAGCTTCTGGGTCTCCCATACGGGTGGCAAGGGCCCAGGGACTTGGACCATATTCTGCTGCTTTTCCAGGTGCATTAGCAGGGAGCTAGATCAAAAGTGGTGAAGCTGTGACTGGAACTGGCATCCACATGGGATGCCAGCACACCATGTGGCAGCTTAATTTGCTGTGCCACAGCATGGGCCCCTAAAGATTTATTTATTTATTTGAAAGACAAAGTTACAGAGAGAGAGAGAGAAATTTTCCATCTGCTGGTTCATTCTCCAGATGGCTGCAAGGGCCAGGGCTGGGCCAGGCTAAAGCCAAAAGCCAGGAGCTTCTTCCAGGTCTCCCTTGTGGGTAGCAGAGACCCAAGCACTTGGGCCATCTTCAGCTGCTTTCTCTAGGCCATTAACAGGGAGCTGGATTGGCTTCATTCTTTTTTTTTTTTTTTTAATTTTTTTTTTTACATGCAGAGTGGACAGAGAGAGAGAGAGAGAGAGAGAGAGAGAGAGAGAGAAAGGTCTTCCTTGTCCGTTGGTTCACCCCTCAATGGCCGCTGTGGCTGGTGGGCTGCGGCCAGCGCACTGTGCTGTTCCAAAGCCAGGAGCCAGGTGCTTCTCCTGGTTTCCCATGCTGGCGCAGGGCCCAAGGACTTGGGCCATCCTGTACTGCACTCCCGGGCCACAGCAGAGCGCTGGACTGTAAGAGGAGCAACCAGGACAGAATATGGCACCCCAACCAGGACTAGAACCCCATGTGCTGGCGCCGCAGGCGGAGGATTAGCCTATTGAGCTGCGGCACCAGCCAGGGAGCTGGACTGGAAGCGGAGCTGCAGGGACATGAACAGGTGCCCACATGGGATGCCAGCTGTGGCTTTACCTGCTACACCACAGTGCTGGCTTCCTCCTGATTTAATAACCTGTAGAGATCAAACTCAAGATCTCTCCCTCCCTGCTAGATGTAAGAGATACAGAGAAGAGAAGCAGACAGCCTTGCAGAGTGCTGTTCAATAGAAATAAAAGATACATATGTAACTGAAAATTTCCTAGTAGCAACATTAAAAAAAATTAAGACACACATGATATGAATCCCAAAGATTATCATTTTGACATACAATCAATATACACATCACAAGTGAGATATTTGACTTTAATGCTGTTCTGGAAATGCAGTGTTTTGCACTTAAAGAACACATTGCTCAGGTTGGACTAGCTATGTTTCCAATGCCCAGAGGTGGGATGTGGCTTGTGACTACTGGACTGGACCATACAAACCTGTCATATCTGTTAGGCTTTCCAGGAGAAAAGGGATCAGAGGAGGCAAAACTTGAAGAGATGGCTGACAATTTTCCATGCTTAATGTGGCACAAATGCTCAGATACAGGAAGCGTAGTGAGTCCTAATCAATGTGTGAGTGGTTTGTAATGAAACTGGAGAAAGCCTAGGCCAGAAAAGATATTAAAATTAACTAGGGAGAAAAGACAATCAGAAATCACCATCTTTCTGGGGCTGGCACTGTGGCGTAGCAGGTAAAGCTGCCGCCTGTAGTGCCAGCATCCCATATGGGCACCAGTTCGAGTCCTGGATGTTCCACTTCTGATCTAGCTCTCTGCTACAGCCTGGGAAAGCAGTGGAAAATGGCCCTGTATCCTGTGGGAGACCTGGAGGAAGCTCCTGGCTCCTGGCTTTGGATAGGTGCATCTTTGGGGAGTGAACTAGTGGATGAGGGCCTCTCTCTCTCTCTTTGTAACTCTGCCTTTCAAATAAATACATTAAAAAATACTTTTATTTATTTGAAAGGCAGAGTTAGAAAAAGAGAGGCAGAAAGATAGAGAAAGAGAGATCTTCCATCTGCTGGTACACTCTCCATTTGGCTGCAATGGCCAGAGCTGTGTCGATCCAAAGCCAGGAGCCAGGAGCTTCTTCTGGGTCTCCCACCTGGGTACAGGGGCCCAATTATTTGAGGCATTTTCTACTGCTCTCCAGGCCATAGCAGAGAGCTGAATCAAAAGAGGAGCTTGAACTAGCACCCATATGGGACACCAGCAATGCAGGCGGTGGCTTTACCCACTATTCCACAGAGCCAGTCCCCTTTAAATCTTTAAAATTTAATCACAATCTTCAATATCTTTTTATAAAAAATTTAAAAATTTATTCGAGAGTGAGCAAGTGAGCTCCCATGTGTTGGTTCATTTCCCAAAGTCCTACAACAGCTGGGACTGAAGCCAAGAGGCCAATCCAGGTCTCCCATGTGGGTGGCAGGGACCTAAGCACTTGAGCCATCAATGCTGCCTCTTCCCCATTGGCAGCAAGTTGGAATCAGGAGTGGGAGTTGAGACTCGAACCCCAGGACTCCAGTGGAAATTGTGGGCATCCTAACAGGTGCACTAACTGCTAGGACACCTGTCTTTGATATCTTTAGAAAACAAACTGCTTGGGCTGGCATTGTGGCACAACAGGTCGGGCTGCTGCCTGTGGTGCTGGCATCGCATATGGCCACTGGTTGGAGTCCCGGGAGCTTCACTTCTGATCCAGCTCCCTGCTTCTGCTGAAAGCAGTGGAAGATGGCCCCTGCACCCAAAATGGGAGGCCCGGATGAAGCTCCTGGCTCCTGATTTGGCGTGGCCCAGTCCTGGCTATTGTGGCTATTTGGGGAGTGAACCAGTGGATGGAAGCCCTCTCAGTGTTCCTCCCTCTATCTGTAGCTCTGCCTTTAAAATAAATAAATATTAAAAACATACCGAGTGAAAATAAGTGTCTATGTAGGAATTTTATACCCCTTGAACTGTCAGTAAAGGATGAGAGTAAAATCAATTTGTGTGAAACACAAATTTATCACTAACAGGTTTTCACTAAAGGAGATGCATGATACAACTCAAGGTCAATAAGATGTCTAGAGGTCAAGGGATGTGGAAGAGAAGGGCTCCCACTGAGAGGTGAAAAGATAACAATGACACATTTCCCTTACTTTTTGGCATTTTTTACTTCTAGAGCTCCGAAGACAATGAATGTGTAGCATTGAGGAGTTGACCCTAGAACCACTAACTGGGGGCTGGTGCTGTGGCATAGCAGGTAAGGCCTCCACCTGCAATGCTGGCACCCCAAATGAGTGCTGGTTCAAGTCCTGGCTGCTCCATTTCCCATATGGGTGCTGGTTCAAGTCCTGGATGCTCCACTTCCAATCCAGCTCCCTGTTTTTCCTGCTCTCTCTGTAACTCTGACTTTCAAATCAAATAAAATCAAGTAAATCTTAAAAAAAAAAAAAGGTTTATGGAGAAAACCCCTGCTAAGCATAGCTCCCTATCACAAGGTAAGAGAAAGAAGAGTATATAGTTGTGTATTAGTAGGACAGTATGTGGTATTCCCCTACTGCCCAACTTTGGGATACAAAAATATTTACAAAGCCCAGTGAGGGGCTGGCACTGTGGCGCAGTGGGTTAACACCCTGGCCTGCAGTGCTGCCATCCCATATGGGCGCCGGTTCGAAACCTGGCTGCTCCACTTCCGATCCAGCTCTCTGCTATGGCCTGGGAAAGCAGTAGAAGATGGCCCAAACTTTTGGGCCCCTGTGCCCATGTGGGAGATCCAGAAGAGGCTCCTGGCTCCTGGCTTCGGATCGGCGCAGCTCCTGACATTGCGGCCAACTGGGGAGTGAACCATTGGATGGAAGACTTCTTTCTCTCTCTCTGTCTCTCTTCTCTCTATGTAACTCTGACTTTCAAGTAGATAAATAAATCTTTAAAAAATTGTTCTAAAAAAATGCCCGTGAACAGGAATATTTATTTAGAAGAGAGACATAGCTTTGTTATACAGGATAATGTGTGGAGACTGGGGTTGGGTGGCCTGTTTGGGTGTGATGTGGGAGCAAAGAGAAGCATGACAAGGAGGGCAGGGAGGCAAGGCTGAGAGTGAGGAAGTCTGAGATAGGAAATGAACTGACAGTTGATTGCCATTCTATTATAAGAAAATCAAATCACCAATTAAAGATTTCTTTAGCCCTTCAATCAGGCCCCCTGAAGGAAGGAGTGGGTGCTAATCAGCTACTTTAATCAGCAACTTAATTATACATTTAATAACTTCCACTTATTGAATACTTATATGTGTCAGTCACACTGCTGAAGGGTTCTAGGGTCTAAGAATTTAAGCTCCAGCAATTCTGTGAGGTAGATATTTTTATTGTGGTAAAATATACATAATTTAACATTTTAACCATTTGCAAGTCTACAGTTCTGTGGCATTAAGTATATTTACATTATTGTTCAAACATCCAGTGAAACAGATTTTTAAAGAGGTTTTACTGATGATCAAACTTAATCTCAGCACATTTAAATACTTTGACTATTAGTTGGCAATGGATTCCATGTTTGCCAACCTCCAATTCCATGCTCTTTTCCTGTAGCACAAAGTGCCTTAAGCAGAGGTGACTTGAAAGACATCTTTAGGAATCATAAATCTAGGATAGGAACCTAAAGGACTCACTGGTCTCCTGAGAAGAGACGTCCTTTTGGAATAAAAAGAGGGGCAATGGGAGGTAAACGGCTAGCTACATAATGATGCTGAGACCAGGATTCAGCTTTCTGGACCAAACAGTCCTACTTGTTGCTGATTTTTGCCATGTCCATAAGCTGTGCATGTGGTTATTCCAACAGACTTGCTTTGTTTTTCAATGTAATTTTATAATGTCACTTCACTGGAAAACTAGCAGTAGTGTTATTGGCCATCCATAATGTAGATACAACCATAAAAATAAGTATAATGAGCATAAACTCCATCTATATATGATTGCCTTTAAAGACATAATTATACCACATTGAATCTCTCTTCTGGACATAATGGAAGGGTTAGAGTATGTTTGGTGAGCAAACTTGCCACAGTGTTCTACTGGGGACTGTGGTATGGGTGGGCCGGAGGGGAGTGGAACTGGACAGTAGGAAGTTGTTAGGAACGGAAGCGGCCTTGTCTGGAGGTGTTTGGATCTCTTCCATGATATTCCTGCTCCTCCCTACTTGCCTACCGAGTTTTTTCTCTTCCAACTTGGCTCTGGTGTGTTCCATTGGCTAACTGGCTCAGTCTCTCAGTTCCCCGACTGGATTGACCCAGCTAATTTTTCCAAACCAAGCTTTTTTTTTTTTTTTTTTACTTTTATTTAGGATATAAATTTCCAAGGTACGACTTATGGATTACAATGGCTTTCCCCCCATATTTTCCCTCTCCCCCTGCAACCCTCCCCCCTTGCCCGCTCCCTCCACCCTTTTGTTCACATCTGGATTCATTTTCAATTCTCTTTGTATACATGAGATCAATTTAGCATGTGTTAAGTAAAGAATTCGTCCCTTTGCCCTCATATAGTAACACAAAGTGAAATATACTCTTTGAGTTCTCGTTTTAGCATTGAGTCACATTGTACAGCACATTAAGGACAGAGATCCTACATGAAATATATATATATATATTTGAAACTGATTAATTTTTTTGGATGCAGTTTCCAATGTAACACTGAGTTTTTCTTTTCTTTTTTTTTCCTTTTCGATTATCTTTATATAGAGAAGATCGGTTCAGTATGTATTAAGTAAACATTTTCATCAGTTTGCATCTACACAGAAACACAAAGTGTAAAGATACTGTTTCAGCACTAGTTACAGTGTTACTTCACATTAGATAACATATTAAGGATAGATCCCACATGGGATATAGGTACACAGTGACTCCTGGTGTTGATTTAACAATTTGACACTCTTATTTATGGCGTCAGGTATCTCCCTAGGCTCTAGTCATGAGTTGCTGAGGCTATGGAAGCCTTTAGGGTTCGCCGATTTTGATCCTATTCCGACAGGGTCACAGTCAAAGTGGAGGTCCCTTCCTCCCTTCGGAGAAAGGTACCTCCTTCTTTCAAACCAAGCTTTTTAAAATGTAGGTCACCAGCTAAACTGTGACGCGCACCCCTGTCCCAGTCCAGTCAGCCATGGTGAAGGTGACCAGTCACAGATGAGGGCACCTCTGAAGCCTTGTGCAGGGGGGCAGTGCAGTGCCCCCGGGATGCCTGCAGCCCATACCCGAGTGCCTGGCTTCAGTTCTGGCCACTCCATTGCTGATGCAGCTTCCTGTGTGGGTGGAGATCTGGATCCCTGGTTTTGGCTTGGCCCAGGCCCCCCCACAGTTGAGGGCATTTGGGGAATGAGGGAGTGGATGCGAGATCTCTCTCTGTCTCTATTTCTCGCTGTTTTTCTACGTTTCAAATAAACAAAAATAAATAAAAATTTAAAAACTTTTTAAAGTTCATGGGGAAAATGAAATAAAAGATGTTTGTTTTGGTCCAAAAATATTAAAATCCAAGTATTATCTTTTCATAATACACATCTTTCTGTTTCCCCCCAAAATTTATTTATTTGAAAGGCAGGGTGACAGCTGCGATGCTGGCCCCCATAATACATATTTATAAAATTTCTTTTTTAAAATTAGTTTTTAACAGATTCAGTGTGCTTTGTAGATGCAATTCTAAGAACATGATGATATTCCCTTCATAATACACATTTTCAATGGCCGCCTGGAAGTATCCTCATGGAACACACCCTGGATAAGTAGGGCAGAAGGTTGTGATGGGGGGATGTCGGCACTCCTCTCTTCACCCAGCAGCCACTGCCCGTGTGCCACGTGCAAGACACGACGGAGCCGGGGTTACAAACGAGACTGAAAGGGCTGCTGCCACCTCTCAGAGGAAGATGTTCTGTGAACAAGGAACAGGATAAAATCAGAAATAAACACCGGGGGTGGCTGGGCTGGTGGCATAGGAGACTTCTCATAATGGGATGGCGCACCAAGCTTCCTGGTGGAAATGAGCTTTGAGCTGAAGCCTACGGGAAGAACATAAAAGCCCTGCAGTGAGAAAGAACTTGGCATAGTTGACAGAAAAGGGGGGGGCAGGGGATGGAGGTAGATGATCGGTGTAAGGGGAGGTCGGAGTTCGGAGCGGGCACTGGGGAAGTGGGCAGGGCTCAGGTGATAGGACGTTTTGTGGACCAGAGCAGAGGGTGCTGGGCCCAGAATATTAGAGAAATGAAGGGAAGGTATGAAGAACCTCAACGGGGGGGAAGACTCAAGACAACGGCAAGAGCGTGATTTGGTGACGTTGAGAATGTCACATTCCTGAGAATGATTTCCATTTATGATCCCGCTGAAGTTTAGGGACATCGGTTACCACTCAGTGCAGTCAGCGACAGGTGACTACTGTGCAGTACCTGTTAGTATCATGTGATGCAGATGCTACCCGGAGAGGAGATTACACTTAGTCACCTCGTCACCATGTCCTCTATTATCCTCTCACAGCAACCTCTGAGCTAGGCTTTTTTTTTTTTTTAAAGATTTATTTTATTTATTTGAAAGAGTTGCAGAGAGGTAGAGACAGAGACAGAGAGAAAGGTCTTCCATCTGATGGTTCACTCTCCCAAATTGCCACAACGGCAGGAGCTGGGCTGGCACCTCAGCCAGGAGCCAGGAGCTTCTTCTGGGTCTCCCACGAGGGTACAAGTGCCCAAGGACTTGGGCCATCTGCTGCTGCTTTCCCAGATGCATTAGCAGGGAGCTGGATAGGAAGTGGAGCAGCTGAGACTTGAACTTATGCCCATAAAGGATGCCGCTGCTGCAGGCTTGGGCTTTAACCCGCTGTGCCACAACACTGGCCCCTCTGAGCTAGGTTTTATTAGCTCTGTTTTATGGATTAAAAAATAAAAAATTGAGAAATTAAGAAATATGTTAAAGTTACCAGCTACTCAGTAGCTGGCTTGGAATTTGAGAGGAATATGACCCCTAAACCTGTATTATCCTTTCATTGCATGTTCTACTTGATTATATAAGTCAAAAGACTAAGGAAACGGTATAAATGGTCAGGTGTTTGGCCTGGTGGTTCAAATGCCATTTGGGTCACTCACATCCCATATCAGGGTCCCTGTGTCTGAGTCCCCACTCTGCTTCCCATCCCAGCTTCCTGCTGAGGGCACCTTGGGAGGCAGCAGTGGATGGCTCAACTAGTTGGGCTCCTGTTGCCCAGTCACAGAGGGGGTGCAACGTCGGCTCTCTTTAGAGGTCCTTTTGGGGGCCACCACGTTCCATTTTTGGATTGTCATCACCCAGTGGAAGGTCCTCTTGTGTTATAACTGCCTGTGTACAGTTCCAGCATCTCCTTCGAGTTTAACAAAACCCTCACAGAATGTCCTTTTTCCTTCCACTTGTATCCTCACAGGTATCTGCGATTTTAGTTGAAGGAAGGATTGCCCAGCAATCATGGAAAGAAAATAAATGTTCTCCCTCCCTCCCTCGCTCTTCCTCCTCCTCCCTTTTTTTTTTTTTTTTTTTTTTTTTTACAGGCAGAGTGGACAGTGAGAGAGAGAGAGACAGAGAGAAAGGTCTTCCTTTTGCCGTTGGTTCACCCTCCAATGGCCGCCGCGGCCGGCGCACCGCGCTCCTCCGATGGCAGGAGCCAGGAGCCAGGTGCTTTTCCTGGTCTCCCATGGGGTGCAGGGCCCAAGCACCTGGGCCATCCTCCACTGCACTCCCGGGCCACAGCAGAGAACTGGCCTGGAAGAGGGGCAACCGGGACAGAATCCGGCGCCCCAACCGGGACTAGAACCCGGTGTGCCGGCGCCGCAAGGCGGAGGATTAGCCTGTTGAGCCACGGCGCCGGCCTTTTTTTTTTTTGCAGTGGTGAGACTTCTGCGTGACTCCCAAGAGGTATTTCTTAAGTGAACAGAGCAAAGGTAGTCATTTCATAACAATATTGAAAGACGGTGGGCTAGGAGCCGAGCCAGGAAGGTGTGTGTGTCGCAGCAGCACTTGCTGGACGCCGGGACGCATCTGAATGCTGCTCTTCGTCGGCCACAGAACGAGCACTTTATAAGATCGGTTCTTGCCCGAATGAATGGCGAAACGTAGAAGCTACAAAGAACCCCAACAGCTTTCCGGGAACACTTAACCAGGTGCCCAGAAACTCTCCCCAAGGCAGGGGGCAGATAAGAGGCCTCTTTTGGGGCGGGTGGGGACGAGCCTTGGGCACCGCCTCGTTCCTTCACGGTCCGGCCGCTAGGCGGTGCCAGGAGCTGGCAGCCCACCCGCGAGACGCCCCGGCTCTCCCCCTCGCCCCACGCCGCCCGGCGGAGAGACTACAACTCCCGGGCTGCTCTGGGCCACCGAGGGAGGGGTGCGAGGGCGGGCCTTCCGGGCGTGTGTTTCCGGCGTCAGCGGCCGCGGCCGGGGACGGTGTGAGAGCGGTAAGATGGCGGCGGCGGCGGTGGTGGAGTTCCAGAGAGCCCAGTCTCTACTCAGCACCGACCGGGAGGCCTCCATCGACATCCTCCACTCCATCGGTAAAGGTCGCCGCGCCGCCTCCCGGGTCCCGCTGGCCCAGCGCCGCCTGTGCGGGTCGGCGGCAGCAGAGAGGGGCCGAACTAGCCGGCTCCGGTGCTGCTGACTCACTGTGTGTGTAAGGGGGCCGGGCCGGGGGCACAGGCCGCTCGGAGCTCCCCGGAGCCCCCCGGGGGACACTTGGGTAGGGAGTCAACTCGCCGGCTGCTGACTCACCGTGGGCTGGGCATGGGGTGGGAGAGTGGGCCGGGGGCCCCCATCTCTGCTCAGCCTGGTCCTTGCTCCGGCCCGCGCGAGCTGGCCCGGGACTAGCAGCGGGGCCGGCCGGCGGGCTTGTTCGGGACTGGTTTGAGAGTTGAGAGGCCTTGGCACTGCCCGCTCGGGACAGGCATTTCCCGCCGTTGTTATCGGCGCAGCCTGCTCGGGGGTGGGAGCGCGATCGCTCGCTGCTCCTCTCTCGGAGTTTGCTTCCGCGGGACGTTGCGAGTGGGAGCTGCTGCTGCTCCCCGGCCCGGGCAAGAAGGCTCCACTACGAGAGGGCCGCTTCCTGAGTGTGGGAGACACACGCCTCGGGCTGGCCTGACGTCCCCCTGCCCCGTGTAGCGTGTCCGAGCGAGGGGTGCGAGTAGGACCGCGCGGCTGGAGGAGCTGACTGCACGTCCCCGTCTCCCTCTCGGAGGCTGGAAGTCAAGTTCAGGGAACTCTGGAACCCGCCGGCTGCACAGTGCCCCAGAAAATTAAAGAACATTTTCTTAACTCTGTAGTGTGACTGTTGCACCTGCTCACAGCAGGAGAGCCGACCAGTCGCTTCCTGCCGAGACTCGGGTGTGAGCAGAAATAGGTGCATCATGACACAGAAGGCCTTTGGGTTCGGTTAGGGCATGGGCTGTCACTTCACTGCACGTGTAGTAATGAGGCTTGAGAAAGATGCGGGTCGGATCAACAAGTAGTAAGAGTGCACGTGCGTGGGGCACTTCCAGGATGCTGGCGTTTATTTTGACTTATTTTGTGCGTGGTTACTGTAGACTTGATGTCTTTGTCCTGGGGTGGGGTGGGGGGTGTCCTGGGGAAGGTGGGAAATCAAGATGCATCTCTGAATGATTGGGGGGAAGGGTGTTTGGTTTGGAAGTTTTGAAGTAAGTCCCAGCTACAGAACCAGAGTCATGGCGGTCTCTGTTAAATAAGTGTTTTTATCCCGTGTGTACACTGTTGTGGAAGCATGGATTTGAAGTTTTTTTCCTGTACCTAGTGTCTTTGATAAAGTAGAAATTGTGGTGAGCATGATGGTGCGTGTTTCTTGCTTTACCGCTCCACTAGAGGGGAGCGTCCTGTTGGAGAGAGCTTGAGTCATGGTGGCTAACAGCCTTACTTTTCCCCGACTCCATCATGGAGTATCCAAATCTTGGTTTTTGTCAAGTCATGATGCCTTGCTAGAGAAGTACTGACTGGTGATGATCTCTCAAATTATCATCGCCAACTTGAAGAGGTTGTTGACTGTTTGAGTTTTAGGATAATTATTAACAGTTGGAAGTGGGACAGATGGCACAAAGTTATTTTAACAGGACCTGGTCCATTATAGGGCAGCAGTCTCTCCTAAGTGTAACTGCAGGGTCACACTGGTGCTTTTGATGGGCTGGTTTTTCCTGAGTGGCTTCATAAAATTGTTTGTCCCTATTCACTCATCAGCTGAAGCTTTCCACAGACATAAAGTTACGGAAACGTTTCTGTCTTTATAGTCATCAGTAAATTGGACATTTGATTTTAGTTTGTAGCAGATAAATGGACAGATATGTTTAATGTCTTCACATAACATAGTGACTACATGGGGCTTAGCGAAAGTGTGAAACACTTGTTTTAATTTTGTTTCAACCAAGTGATCACAACAGACGTCTCAGCATGTGTGGGTAAGGGAAACGTCCTGGCTAGAATGAAAAGCCACACTTAAAGAGTACGTGTTTTGTGATTTTCCTGGGGCGTGTCCTACATACATGTGATCATCTTACTTTTTGTTTAAAGAATTTTCCCCCCTCAGTTCTCGAATTTGTCTTTTGGCGAATGTGTTTGAGTTGGTAAGGGGTCTAGTGAGGCTGACATCTCCTCTAGTTACCTTTCAGTCGGAAGTCTCAGCATGTTTTCGTTTTCCTCTCCCAGTAAAGCGTGACATTCAGGAAAATGATGAGGAGGCAGTGCAGGTCAAAGAGCAGAGCATCCTGGAGCTGGGGTCCCTCCTGGCGAAGACTGGACAAGCTGCAGGTGAGTGCCGCAGGGGGTCGCTCCGCAGGTACTGGGGGACCTGCCTGCTTGTGCTGGGGTGAAGGAGTACGGGACCTCATCTGCCCCCCCCTCCCGTTCATGGGGGATATATTCAGTTTTATTTTATTGGCAACTTGTTGAGCTTCAGTATTCTAGCAGGAAGTTGAGGTGGTCTTTACACTCAGTTGTTTCGTGGTAGAATTTTCTGCAGGTTAGGGAAAAATCCTATTTTTGCTGGGATGTGGTGATTGTGGTTTGTTGCTGATTTTGGAATTCTCCCTGTATTTTCTTATATAGAGGCAGCAGCAGCTTTCAGTGATTTCATTGAGCAGTTCTGATTCTTTAAAGTGGATAGTGACTTTAGGTCTCTGACCAAAAAATGACTAGGGGTTTTGTATCCAAGTGACTCACTGTTTTTTTTTTTTTTTCTTCTGATGCAGAATGAGTAAGACGTTAGATAGAGTCTTCCCAAGACTTTTCCATTGGTGCCTAGGACTTTGTGCATATCATTGCCCAAACATTTTAATTGCAGCTCAGCTATTGGCTGGCAGGACTTGAGATGATATTCTCCTGATGGGTGTGTCCTTAGAATGGGCAGAGAGTTCTGTTGACAGGGAAGGGCCTTTGACCAGTAAGGCAGTAATAGTGTTTGGAGAGAACTTCTGTTTAAACTTAAAATGGGTGATTTTTTTTTTCCAATTTTTGAATTTAGAACTCACCTAATTTGAATGGATTAAGCTCTGATAAATGACATCATGAATTGCTTTGTTCCAATTATGTTATCAAAGAGAATAATGGGGACAGCTTAGCAAAACTTTCTTTCTTTTTTTTTTTTTTTTACAGGCAGAGTGGACAGTGAGAGAGAGAGACAGAGAGAAAGGTCTTCCTTTGCCGTTGGTTCACCCTCCAATGGCCGCCGCGGTCAGCGCGCTGCGCTCGTCCGATGGCAGGAGCCAGGAGCCAGGTGCTTTTCCTGGTCTCCCCATGGGGTGCAGGGCCCAAGCACCTGGGCCATCCTCCACTGCACTCCTGGGCCACAGCAGAGGGCTGGCCTGGAAGAGGGGCAACCGGGACAGAATCCGGCGCCCCAACCGGGACTAGAACCCAGTGTGCCGGCGCCGGCCAGCAAAACTTTTTTTAAAAAGATTTATTTGAAAGGCAGAGTTACAGAGAGAAAGGGAAAGACATACACACACAGAGAACTATCTTCCATCTGCTGGGTCACTCCCTAGATTAGCCAGGGCTAAGCCAGAACAAAGCTAGGAGCCAGGAGCTTCATCCTGGTCTCTCATGTGGGTGCAGGGGCCCAAGCACTTGGGTAACCCTCCCTTGCTTTCACAGGCACATTAGCAGGGAGCTGGATCAGAAATGGAGCAGAAGGGACTCAAACCAGTGCCCATATGGGATGCCAGAGCCACAGGCGACAGCTTTACCCACTGTGCCATAACTCCAGCCCCAGCAAAACTTCTTGAACTTGAAAACTAAGTTCTTTTCCCATTAAGGATATTTTAACTTACTAATTAGTAGGCTCAATAAATAGAAAGTTGAATAAAGATGTATGAAATGGTGAGGATATGTTTACAGGGTATCTGTGTGTTTGTCTCTTACATACCACTTGTGCATATATTTTTTTAAGATTTGTTTATTTATTTGAAAGAGTTATATATATATAGAGAGATCTTCCATCTGCTGATTCACTCCCCAGATGGCCACAAAGGCCAGTGGTGAAGTCAGGAACCAGGGAGTTTCATCTAAGTCTCCCATATAGGTAATAGGGGCCCAAATACTTGGGCCATCTTCCACTGCTTTCCCCAGGCTATTAGCTGGGATGTGGATCAGAAGTGGAGCAACCAGGACACAAGCTAGCTCCCATATTGGGTGCTGATGCTCAGGCGATAGCTTATCCTGATATAACACAATGCTGGCACCCGTGAGGTCTTTTTTTTTAAATCCCATTTTTACGAGCCTGCTCTGTGGCGTAGCAGGTAAAGCTGCTGCCTGCAGTGCTAGCATCCCATATGGGCGCCGGTTCAAGTCCTGGCTGCTCCATTTCCAATCCAGCTCTCTGCTGTGGCCTGGGAAAGCAGTAGAAGATGGCCCAGGTCCTTGGGCCCCTGCACCTATGTGGGAGACCCAGAAGAAGCTCCTGGCTCCTGGCTTCAGATCGGCACAGCTCTGGCAGTTGTGGCCAACTGGGGAGTGAACCAGCGGATGGAAGACCCCTCCCTCCCCCCCCCCCACCCGCCTCTCCTCTCTCTGTATAACTCTGACTTTCAAATAAATAAATAAATCTTTAAATGAAAAATAAATTCCATGTTTAAATACTTAAAAGAAGGAACATATATAACAATTTTTGAGTGCTAACTATGAACTAGATACTTTTTTTTTTTTAAGATTTATTTTATTGGCCGGCGCCGTGGCTCAACAGGCTAATCCTCCGCCTTGCGGCACCGGCACACCGGGTTCTAGTCCCGGTTGGGGCGCTGGATTCTGTCCCGGTTGCCCCTCTTCCAGGCCAGCCCTCTGCTGTGGCCCGGGAGTGCAGTGGAGGATGGCCCAGGTGCTTGGGCCCTGCACCCCATGGGAGACCAGGAAAAAGCACCTAGCACCTGGCTCCTGCCATCGGATGAGCGCGGTGCGCCGGCTGCAGCGCACCGACCGCGGCGGCCATTGGAGGATGAACCAACGGCAAAGGAAGACCTTTCTCTCTATGTCTCTCTCTCACTGTCCACTCTGCCTGTCAAAAAAAAAAAAAAAAAAGATTTATTTTATTTATTTGAAAGATGGAGTTACAGAGAGAGGTAGAGACAGAGAGAGAGGGGTGCTTCATCCAGTTGTTCTCTCCTCAACTGGCTGCAACGGCCGGAGCTGCACCCATCCAAAGCCAGGAGCCAGGAGCTTCTTTCAGGTCTCCTATGTGGGTTCAAGGGCCCAAGGACTTGGGCTATCTTCTACTTTCCCAGGCCATAGCAGAGAGCTGGATTGGAAGAGGAGTAGCTGGGACTAGAACTGGCACCCATATGGGATGCTGGTTCTTTAGGCCAGGACTTTAACCCGCTGTGCCACAGCAGCAGCCCCGAATGTTGCTTTCTTGTAGTTATCCACTTAGGGATTATCAGTGATGTGTGGTGATTTTTTCATGTTAGGCAGACTTTCTTATTCAATGCATTTATTTATTATTATTTTTTATTTCTTTAAGTTTTAAAGCTTTTTATTCAGTGAGAGAAATGTGCAGGAAAGTGAGGGCTTTAATTAGGGGAGAAAGAAGTCCAGAAGGTAAGTTGGGTCCATACCAGGTAGAGAGCAGGCCAGGAGCCCTGTGGAGCAAGCCTGCGGGCAAGAAAGCAGAGAGTGGGTGGCCCGAAGGCCACGGAGACCCACCATGTTCCAGGCCTTTTATTTACTCCCGAAGTGCGAGTGGTTGCATAGTCTGATTAGCAGGTGGGCATACAGGTAGGGTCAGGTAAGGGCATGAGATCACACGGGAGTTGTGGTGAAGGGCTTGGTCTCCAGGTTACAAATCTAATCAATTTTATCCTGTCTGCCTGCCTGTATCATTCCCCTCAGAGACTCCAGACATTAATCTTAAGGGATGTTGAAGGGTGTCATATCTTCTATAGCTGCTTCCTGCTAATAGGGGTGTAGCACAGGCCCTTCCTGTCCTGGATCTGGAAGTCTCCACCTATCTCATCTAATGAATTTGTTTTATGAGCTGGAGAAATTTTGGTCACCACCAGTGGCTATGTCCCCTGCATGGTTAGTTATTCTTAGTTAATACATTTATAGATTTCTTCTGCAATTTGAGCTTGTGAGTTCCATAAGTTTTTGATAATTAGTTCATACTAAATATAATTAGGTGATTTTTTTTTTTTTTTTTTGGACAGGCAGAGTTGAGAGACAGAGACAGTTATAAACAGTGAAAGAGAGAGAGACAGAGAGAGAAAGGTCTTCCTTCCATTGGTTCACTCCCTTAATGGCCGCCACGGCTGGTGCTTCCTCCCAGTCTCCCATGTGGGTGCAGGGCCCAAGCACTTGGGCCATCCTCCACTGCCCTCCCGGGCCACAGCAGAGAGCTGGACTGGAAGAGGAGCAACCAGGACTAGAACCCGGGGTGCCAGCGCCGCAGTCGGATGATTAGCCAAGTGAGCCACGGCGCTGGCCAAGGTGATTTTTCTGCAAGAATTACAAAGCCAATTAAGTGATTTAAGGTTTTTCTGTTGAAATGTGCAGTTTTCTGGAAATATACAAGTTTACTTTCCTCTAGTAGTCTGGATAAATTAAATAGTCTGTAGTATACATAGTTAAGCCTTCTGTAGTTCTCATCCATAAATGTGCTGTTTACTTAAAATTTTTTTTTTTTTTTGGACAGGCAGAGTTAGAGAAAGAGAGAAAGGTCTTCCTTCCGTTGGTTCACCCCGCAAATGGCCACTACGGCCGGTGCGCTGGGCTGATCCGAAGCCAGGAGCCAGGTGCTTCCTCCTGGTCTCCCATGTGGGTACAGGGCCCAAGGACTTGGGCCATCCTCCACTGCCTTCCTGGGCCACAGCAAAGAGCTGGACTGGAAGAGGAGCAACTGGGACAGAATTCGGTGCCTCAACAGGGACTAGAACCTGGGGTGCCAGTGCCGCAGGCAGAGGATTAGCCAAGTGAGCCGTGGCACTGGCCAATTTTTTTTTTTTTTTAAGATTTATTTTATTTATTTGGAAGGCAGAGTTACAGAGAGAGGTGGAGACAGAGGGAAAGAAGTCTTCCAACCACTGATTGACTCCCCAAATGATGACAACAACTGGGGCTGGGCCAGGCTATAGCCAGGAGCCAAGAGCTTCCTCAGGGTCTCCCACATGGGTGCAAGAGCCCAAGCACTTGGGCCATCTTCTACTGCTTTTCCCAGGCTTATTAGCTAGGAGATGGATCGAAGAGGAGCAACTGGGACTTGAACCAGTGTCCATATGGGATGCCAGTGCTGCAGGCTAGGACCTTTACCTGCTGTGCCACAATGCTGGCCCAGCTTAAAATTCCTTTTTTTTTTTTTAAAGATTTTATTTATTTATTTGAGAGATAGAGTTACAGATAGTGAGAGGGAGAGACAGAGAGAAAAGTTTTCCTTCCGTTGGTTCACTCACCAGATGACTGCAATGGCTAGAGCTGTGCCAGGTGCCAGGAGCTTCTTCCCGGCCTCCCTTGCAGGTGCAGGGCCCAAGCACTTGGGCCATCTTCTACTGCTTTTCCAGGCCACAGCAGAGAGCTGGATGGGAGGAGAGGCAGCTGGGACTCGAACTGGTGCCCATATGGGATGCTGGAGCCTCAGGTGGAGGATTAACCTCCTGTGCCATGGCGCTGGCCCCCAAATTTGATTATTTTCTGATTCCTTGCTTTCCCTCCTTGTGATCCAGTACCTAACAGGTTTGGAAGTATCCTGTTAAACCTTTTGGAATTTAATATGTACCTTAAAAAAACTTTGAAAAACTTTACCAGATTACTTGTCATTGTTTCCTAAAGAAATTCCATGTGTATAGGTATATACAGTAGAAACCCAAGGAAGTCCTGGGGCCTATCGGGAGGTATCTATCTCTGCTGCTGATTATTGATAAATTTGTATTGTTAGTTTCCTTTGATTTTGGCTCCCAAGAAACAGAAAATATGTGTTCTATTTATCTTCAGTGTTGTTTCATTTTGCATTTAATATACATTGTGCTGAATATACAGCAAGTTTAGGGTGGGATCCCTGACTGACAACAGTTGCTTGGGGATTATGACAAAAACAAGGTATAATAGTGATTGAAGCCAGATGCCCAGGCTCATTTTTTATGTTTCAGTCTGGGACTTTTTTTTTATTAAAATATTTATTTATTTACTTGAAAGTCAGAGTTACACAGAGAAGGAGAGACAGAGATATCATCTGTTTCACTCCCCAAATGACCTCAGTAGCCAGAGCTGAGCCAATCTGAAGCCAGAAGCAGGAGCCTCTTCCAGGTCTCCCATGTGGGTGCAGGGACCCAAGGACCTGGGCCATCCACTGCTTTCCTTGGCCATCTTAGAGAGCTGGGTCAGAAGTGGAGCAGTTGGGACTTGAATTGGCTCCCATATGGGATGCTGGCACTGCAGGCAGTAGTTTTACCTCCTGTGCCATAATGCTGGCCCCTAAGGTTTATTTATTTTTTAAAGTCAGAGTTACACAGAGGTATTTATTTGTCTATCTATCTGTCTGTCTATCTATCTTTCATCTGATGGTTTACTCCTCAAATGGCTGCAGTGGATAGCGCTGGGCCAGATTGAAGCCAGGATCTTCATTTGGGTCTCCCGCGTAGGTGGCAGAGCCCTGAAGCACTTGGGCCATCTTTTGCTGCTTTTCTCAGACCATTAACAGAGAGCTGGATTGGAAGTGGAGCAGCTGGGACAGGAACCTGTGCCCATATTGGGATGCTGGCATCACAAGCAGTGACTTTGCCTGCTAACACCACAGTGCTGGCCCTGAGAGAGATCTGTTCCCTGGTTTACTCCCCAAATGCCAACAACAGTCGAGGAGGGACCTGGCGAAAGCTAGGAGCCTGGATTCCATCCAGGTCTCCCACATGGGTGGTAGTAACTCAAGTATGTGGACCATCATCTGCTGCCTTTCCAGGCACATTAGTAGGAAGCTGGATTGAAAGTGGAAGAGGGCTGGCACTGTGGCATAGCAGGTAAAGCCACCACCTGCAGTGCCGGCATCCCATACGGGCACAGGTTTGAGACCTGGCTGCTCCACTTCCAATCCAGCTCTCTGCTATGGCCTGGGAAAGCCATGGAAGATGGCCCAGGTCCTTGGGGCCCTACCCACGTGGGAAGACCCAGAAGAAGCTCCTAGATCCTGGCTTCAGTTCGGCTCAGCTTTAGCCATTGCAGCCAACTGTGGAGTGAACTAGCGGATGGAAGACCTCTCTCTCTCTGTCCCTCCTCTCTGTGTAACTGACCTTTGAATAAATGAATAAATCTTCAAAAAAAAAAAAAAAAAAAAGATGGGGCGAGGAGCAGGGACTTGAACTGATATTTAATGTGGGTGTCCTAAGCAGCAACTTAACTCACTGTGTCACCATGCCAGCCCTGAAATTCTGATCTTATTGCAAATAATTCCGGTGAGTGAAAGGAAGAAGTTGATATGATTTTTGTGGAGGTTTAAAAAGAAAAGTTAACTCACAACATGAAAATGAGTAGAATCAGTCAGTATATAACCAAGTATGAATATGAGAATTAAATAATAGTAGACGAAAATGGAACGTGAACTGAGTGTTCTGAGAAATGGCAGCTAAGGGATCATTTGTTTCTCTGTTGGGGCAAGAAGAACAGTGCTTAGAGAAAATACTGTAATGCTAGCAGGTGATAGAGAGAAAAGCAGGCTGCTTAGCTTGTTGTGCTTCTGCCTTTTCTAGGAAGAAAAATTTTCAAACAGAAAAAAAAGAGAAATATCAGAGAATTAGACCAATGATTGATAAGAGAGGATAGTTCAAATCTTTAGGTTCTATCTATCTCTGTTTTCATATCAGAATAGTTCCAGCAGACACAACCATAGAGCTAGTTACTATTCTGAAAAAAATCCTGGAGGACAGTGGAGTTTAAGGAAACTGAGGCTAGGCAAATGTTATTCTACCTTTCAAAAAGATGAGAAGAATAAAAGAATAGATCTGGGGGCTGGTGCTGTGGGTAAAGCCACTGCTTGCAGTGCTGGCATCCCATATGTGTGCTGATTCGAGTCCCAACTGCTCCACTTCCGATCCAGCTCCCTGCTATGGCCTGGGAAAGCAGTAGAAGATGGCCCAGGTCTTTGGGCCCCTACATCCGTGTGGGGAGACCTAGAAGAAGCTCTTGGCTCCTGGCTTCAGATTGGCACTGCTCCGGCCATTGCAGCCATCTGAGGAGTGAACCAACGGATGGAAGACCTCTCTCTCTCTCTGCCTCTGCTTCTTTGTAATTCTGCCTTTCAAACAAACAAACAAATAAATAAAAAATCTTTAACAAAAGCCTAGATCTGGATACTATAAACTGGTAATAAACTGAAATTCTGGGACAGGTTATTTGGTAAGGAGATTTTAATTACTTAAAATGGTGGGTCTGTTATAAACAGATTGTTCCAACTTATCTTTGGTCTCTCTTTCTGGTAGATTTGTGTGGGTTTGCCTTCCTCCTATTCTGTAAGTAAACTATTTTTGGGACATGGCCATACTTGTTCCTTTCCGTATTGTCTCTGAATGCCTTTGTACTACAATGGCTTAGTTGAGTGCCTGCCCTTGAGACCATATAACCTGCAAAGACAAAAATATTTACTGAATGTCCTTCCCAGAAAGTTTGCCAGACAGTAAATTAGAGAAATGGTACAGACTATATATCTGATGTAAGTAGGGCATTTAAACATTAGCCATACTTTTTTTTTAAGATTTATTTATTTATTTGAAAGGCAGAATTTACAGAGAAGAAGAGAAAAAGAGAGAATGAATCGATCCATCTTCCATTTGCTTGTTCACCCCAAATGGCTGCAACAGCCAGGCTAGGTCAATCTAAAGCTAGGAGCCAGGAACTTTTTCTCAGTCTTCCATGTGAGTGTAGGGGCCCAAGCACTTGGGCCATCTCCTGCTGCTTGCTGCTTTACAAGACACATTAGCAGGGAGCTGGGTCTGAAGTATAGCAGCTGGGACTGGAGCTGGTGCCCAGAGTGGCTTTAGCTGCTAGTTATGCCACAGCACCAGCCCCTAGCCACACTTTTGGAAAGAATGTTTTAAAATACATATATTTTGGGGCTGGCACTGTGGCGTAGTGGGTAAAACTGCTGCCTGCAGTGTTGGCATCCCATATGGGTGCCGGTTCAAGTAAGTCCTGGCTGCTCCACTTCCGATCCACCTCTCTGCTATGGCTTGGGAAAGCAGTAGAAGATGGCTCAAGTATTTGGGCCCTTGCACCATGTGGGAGACCAGGAAGAAGCTCCTGGCTCCTGTCTACTGATTGGTGTAGCTCCACCCATTGCGGCCAACGGGGGAATGAACCAGCAGATGGGAGACCTCTCTCTCTGCCTCTCCTTCTCTATCTGTGTAACTCAAATAAAAAAATAACTCTTAAAAATGCATATATTTTAATTTGACACATAGTAATTGTACATATTTATGGGATACAGTGACATTTCCATTCATTTATACAATGTAATGATCAGATCAGGTTAGTTGGCATATATTTCAACTCAGACATAAAATTTTTCTTTCTGTTGGAGAGATTCAAAATCCTTTCTGTTAGCTATTTAAAATTTTTTTCAAATTTATTTGAACGGCAGAGAGAGAGAGAGGTAGAGACAGAGATCTTCTGTCTGTTGGTTCACTCCCTAAATGGCTGCAATGGCCATGGTTGGGCCAGACTGAAGGCCAGGAGCCAAGAGCTTCCTCTGGTCTCCCATGTGGGTGAGGAAGCCAAAGGACTAGGGCCAACATCATCCACTGCTTTCCCTGGCCACTAGCAGGGGGCTGTATTGAAAGTGGAGCAGCAGTTGGGACTTGAACCAGCACCAATACGTGATACTGGTGCTGCAGGCAGCAGCTTTATCCCCTGTGTCACAACGCTGGCATTTTAAAATACCAGTTAATTGTTATCAACCCTAGTTATCCCTGTGCCGTAGAACATTAGAAGTTATTTCTCCTGTACTCCTGGGCCCATTAACCCTGCTCTCCCCACTCTCTCCCCCATACCTTACCTAGACTCTGGTAACTACTATTCTTTTCTTCCTTTTTTAAAAAAATGTTTATTTTTTGATGTTAAAGCAGAGTTATATAGAGAGAAAGCAGGAGAGACAGAGATCTTCCATCTGCTGGTTCACTCCCCAAATAGCTGTAAGACCTGGGCTGGGCCAGGCCAAAGCCAGTATCCAGGAACTACTTCTGGGTCTGCCACGTGTGTACAGGGGCCCAAGGATTTGGGCTATCCTCCACTGATTTCCCAAATGCATTAGCAGGGAGCTGGATCAGAAGTGGAGCAGTCGGACTTTAACCATGGCCCATATGGGATGCTAGTGCTGCAGACCATGGCTTAATCAACTGTGCCACAGTGCCGGACTCTTCTCTGTTTCTTCAACTTTGCTTCCACATATAAGTGAGAATTGTCGTGATACTCATATGACAAATATAGGTTATGACTTTACAATTGGCTAAATGTCTCTTAAATGGAATCATTTGTCAACCTGGAGAGAAGTCTCTAGCATCATGTTGTGCGATTCTATTCTTGTTTCTCTGGTCAGCATCTGGCGTCATGGTTAAAACCATTTCAGAAGGTAGGCTTATTTTTATAGATAGTTCAGTATAGTAGAGGCACAGAATTAAGATTCACAGTTACTGCCAAAGACTGGAAAATATAATTCAGTTGAATAAGTATCAAGTTATATACTTGAAATACTTGGTTATCAAAAAAGAAGGTGAGTAATTACCTGCCTTGGTGTAGTCTGTCACCAAGAAGCGTGAACAAAGAGTGCTGTAGAAAAGCAAAGCGTGCTTCCTTCCTTGCGTCAGATCCAGGAAATTAATTAAGCCAACCATCCCACCGTGAGACCCTGCCTGGAGCATTGTCATCAGTTCTGGTTACCACAGCAGACAAGTGGTGCCTTTACAGAAGTAATCGAGATACCAGGCTGTCAGAGGAGCAATTGAAATAGCTAAACATGTTTAGCTTGGATAAAGGGAAAGTTAGGGAGACAGAAATGATAAATATCTTTAAATATTTGGAGACACATGGAAGGAGGTATAGATCTGTGTTTTCAAAAAAACTCTTCAATGTGACCAACATTATAGATGTTATTTTCTGAACATTTCTCATTAGAGCTCACTTGTGCACAATTGTTCAAGTATACTTAGGAAATGCTATGGGAGAAAAGACATTGCACTAGCCTACTTTGGAAAGTTATATAATGTAATTTGCATACATGCAAAAGGAGTTTGAGGGGGAGAAATCACTGTATACTGGAATTAGCATGGAAGGCTTAATAGGATTTTTACTGGACCTAAAAGAATATCTAAAACTCGGATGCATTGAGAAGATGGGAAGACATTGTCAGATGGGCTTGTGGCACCAGTGTGGTGTGAAAGCAGGACTGTACTCTGTGTAGGGATAAATAGGGTAGCTGAATGGCAAAGTCTTATAGACAGGGAACCAAAAGTCAGTGCTGGTTAGTAAAGCGAAAGGTGAATTTTTCCACTCCATAGAGATCCTGACACGGTCCTGTGAGTCCTCTGGCTGTTCAGGCAGATGAAAGTTTCAGGACCTGGAATTAGCTTCTCAAGAGGGTGAGGTTTGCTCGCCCTGAATTAAAGTTCTCAGGAGGATAGGTCTGCGGTTGGAGAATGTTAAAGAGGAAGAAGCACTAAAGAAATATTAACCTACATTCCAAAAATACTTCCTAGTTGTTCAGTTGAAAGATTCTCTAATTTTTACTTTTGACAAGCAAATCTCTAGTTCATTGTTTGCTTTAAAAATTTTTATTTATTTATTTGAAAGGCAAAGTTAGAGAACAAGAAAGAGCAAACTTCTATCTGCTGGTTCACTTCCCAGATGGCTACAACAGCCAGGAGTGGACCAGGCTAAAGCTGGCAGCCAGGAGCTTCATCCTGGTCTCCCATCAGGGTGAAAGGGGCCCAAGGACTTGTGCCATCTTCAACGACTTTCTCAGGTACATTAGCAGGGAGCTGGATCAGAAGTGGAGCAGCCAGGATTCAAACCCGTGCCCATATGGGGATGCTGGCATCACAGGTGGGTGCTTAACCCAGTATAATGCCAGCCCCTACTTCACAGTTTCTTTCTTTTTTTTTTTCTTTTTTTGACAGGCAGAGTGGACAGTGAGAGAGAGAGACAGAGAGAAAGGTCTTCCTTTGCCGTTGGTTCACCCTCCAATTGCTGCCCGTGGACGGCGCGCTGCGGCCGGCGCACCGCGCTGATCCGATGGCAGGAGCCAGGTGCTTCTCCTGGTCTCCCCTGGGGTGCAGGGCCCAAGCACTTGGGCCATCCTCCACTGCACTCCCGTGCCACAGCAGAGGGCAGGCCTGGAAGAGGGGCAACCGGGACAGAATCCGGCGCCCCGACCGGGACTAGAACCCGGTGTGCTGGCCCCGCAAGGCGGAGGATTAGCCTGTTGAGCCATGGCGCCGGCCATCCTACTTCACAGTTTCTAAAAACTCTTCCTTATAGTTCCTTACTGTGCTCTTTGCTTTCCTCCTCCTCCTCCTTTTTTTTCTTTTCTTTCTTTCTTTCTTCTTTTTTTTTTTTTTTTTTAAGAACTATTTATTTATTTGAGAGGTAGAGTTATGGAAAAAGAGATCTTCTATCAGCTGGTTCACTCCCCAAATGGCTGTAGTGACCAGAGCTGGGCTGATGAGAAGCCAGGAGCTTCTTCCAGGTCTCCCATGCGGATGCAGGAGCCCAAGCACTTGGACCATCTTCCACTGCTTCCCAGGTATAGCAGAGAGCTGGATTGGAAGTGGAGCAGCTGGGACTCAAATTGGCACCTATATGGTATGGCAGCACTGCAGGCAGTAGCTTTACTCACTATGCCACAGTGCCAGCTCCTCTGTTTTCTTTTTAAAGATTTATTTGTTTATTTGAAAGGCAGAGTTAGAGAGAGGGAGAAAGAAAGGGAGAAGGAGAAGCAGAGATCGATCTTCCATTCTGTGGTTCACTCCCAAAATGGCTGCAATGGCCAGACTGGGCTGAACTGGAGCCAGGAGCCAGGAACTTCTTCCATATTTCCCACGTGAGTTCAGGGGCCCTACTTCTTGGTCTGTCTGTCACTGCTTTCCCATCCCATATGGAATACCATTGCTGCAGGCCAAGGGTTAACCCACTGCACCACAGCACTGGCTGCACCCTCTTTTCTGCAAGAAGGAAAAAAAGTCTGTATGTAGATGATACCTTTTTTGGTTATGGTTTAAGACTTAGATTTTTCCAGATTAATGAGGAAGTTTTGAAAAGTGTGGTAAGGGGCCAGCACTGTGGTGTAATGGGTTGGACACCTGTGGTGCTGGCATCGCATATAGGCGCCAGTTCGGATCCCAGCTATTCCTTTTCCAGTCCAGCTCTCTGCTGTGACCTGGGAAAGCAGTACAAGATGTTCTAAGTCTTTGGGCCTCTGCAGGGGTGTGGGAGACCCAGAAGAAGCTCCAGGCTCCTGGCTCTGGATTGGCCCGGCTCCAGCCATTTAGGGAATGAATCAGTGGATGGAAAACCTTTCTGTAACTCTGCCTCTCAACTAAATGGATAAATCTTTTTTTTTTTTTTTTTTAAAAAAGGCCAAAAGTGTGGTAGGACCTCAAGGGTGAAACTGTAATATTTCAGTTAAAAGTTTATTTAGGAGAGTGTCAGGGCCGGCGCTGTGGCTCACTAGGCTAATCCTCTGCCTGCGGCACCGGCTCACCGGGTTCTTGTCCCTGTCGCTCCTCTTCCTTTCCAGCTCTCTGTTATGGCCTGGGAGTGCAGTGGAGGATGGCCCAGGTCCTTGGGCCCGCACCCGCAAGGGAGATCAGGATAAGCACCTGGCTCCTGGCTTCGGATCAGCACAGTGTGCCGGCCGCAGCGGCCATTGGGGAGTGAACCAACGGCAAAGGAAGACCTTTCTCTCTGTCTCTCTTTCACTGTCCACTCTGCCTGTCAGAAAAAAAGTAAAAAAAAAAAAAAAAAAAAAGTGTCAGGAGGGTGATATTGCTGAAAGCTAAATTGTAGGATACTTCAGGAAGGGAGAAAGGGAACTTAGAATTGAAAACTTGTTTAAAGTGCCTGTGTGACGCTTGCAGTGCTGGCATCCCGTGTGGGTGCTGGTTCGAGTCTTGGCTGCTCCACTTCCAATCCAGCTCCCTGCTAATGTGCCTGAGAAAGCAGCGGAAGATGGTCCAAGTCCTTGGACCCCTGCACCCCTGAGGGAGACCCGGAAGAAGCTCCTGGTTCCTGTTTTTGGATTGGTCCAGCTCCTGTTCTTGTAGCCATTAGGGGAGTTAATCAGCTGATGGAGATTCTCTCTCTCTTTCTCTCTGCTTCTGCCTCTCTGTAACTCTGCTTTCAAATAAATAAATAAATAAATCTTTAAAAATAGATTAAATAAAAATGACTGCTGTAACTTGATCAGATTTTTATCAGTGGTTTTGTTCAAGATGGACAAGAGGCACAGAGGATTTCATATTCTAGAAAGCTGCTCTTTGAGAGTATGAATATTTTTTGCTATTTATCTTTCATTAATATGGGTAAGTGAGGCATAAACATGAGCTTTACTTGGGCTTCAAAATAATTTAGTGACTGGGAGGGGACTACAATGCACATTTGAAATGTGATAGCTTATTTTCATAATGCTAATTCCTGGTGGGAATGCTTTAAACTCCTAGTAAGTGTCATTTAGACTGGTTCCAGTGATTCAAGTACTGATTTTTATGATATTGTATTGCTATTTAATGGCATTCACTTTTTTTTCTCCTGAATTGCCTTATACACAGAGCTTGGAGGACTCCTGAAGTATGTTCGACCCTTCTTGAATTCCATTAGCAAGGCTAAAGCAGCTCGTCTGGTCCGATCTCTTCTTGATCTGTTTCTTGATATGGAAGCAGCTACAGGGCAGGAGGTAAGCTATGTTGATGACAGAAAGTAGACAATATGCACAAAAGTCTGTTTCAGTGAAAGAAATGCATGCTTCATTGTGGAGCTGTGTAGAAGGGACAGCTCAGGTCTTAGCAAGTCAGTTTCTCTTTGTTACAGGGCATTTGATACTTTGGGTCTGTTCCTTGCTTTGCTTTGTAAGTGGAGATTGTCAGTGGTCCCTGGAATCCTCATTACATCAGGGTCACAAACTGATTCTTGTCTTTGAGGTATTGTATTGCCACACCTTTGTAATGTTTTCTGTGTATGTGGTACCTTTCATCTTGTGTCACAGAGCTTCTTCTAAGCACTAATTAAGTCTTGTGGCACCCTTTCTTGGCATGTTTTATACTGCATATATGCCTCTGTTGGGGGTGAGCATCTACTTACTTGTGTCTTACATAGGTACACGTGACTCTGATGTTCTTGTAGGTGACTCTGAGTTCAGAGCAGACCTTGAACTGCACTGAAGAGTGCCACTCTGGAATCACTGAACTTCTTCCAGCCATTTCAGACATAGCTGTATTTTCTGCAACTCAGGACAAGACACATACCAAAATTAAAACTTTTTCTGGGAGCTGGTGTTGTGGCCTAGTGGGTTAAGCTGCCACCTGTAAGGCCAGCAGTCCATTAGGTTCCAGTCGAGTCCTGGTTGCCCCCCTTCCAATCCTGCTGCCTGTGGATTTGCCTGGGAAAGCAGAGGAATATGGACCAAGTGCTTGGGCCCCTGCATCCATGTGGGAGACCCAGATGAAGACCCTGCTTTGTCTTGGCCCAACTCTAGCTGTTGTGGCCATCTCAGGAGTAAACCAGTGTATAGAAGATCTCTCTGTCTTTTTTATTTTTTAATGTATTTTTTTAAAAAAAGATGTATTTATTTATTTGAAAGTCAGAGTTACACAGAGAGAGAGAAGGAGAGGCAGAGAGAGAGAGGTGTCTTCCATACACTGATTCACTCCCCAACTGGCTGCAATGGCTGGAGCGGCGCTGATCCAAAGCCAGGAGCTTCTTCTGGGTCTCCCACAGGGTTCCAAGGACTTGGGCATTTTCCTCTGCTTTCCCAGACCATGGCAGAGAGCTGGATCAGAAGTGGAGCAGCCAGGACTCGAACTGGTGTCCATGTGGGATGCCGGCACTGCAGGCTGTGGCTTTCCCAGCTATGCCACAGCGCTGGGCCCCTCTCTGTTTCTATGTTTCTCTCTCTTCCTCTCTGTAACTCTGTCTTTTAAATAAATAAATAATCTTACAAGTCATTCTGTAAAAAGTGGTAAATTCAAGAAGGCTTCTAGTCCCGGTTGGGGCGCTGGTTCTGTCCTGGTAGCTCCTCTTCCAGTCCAGCTCTCTGCTGTGGCCTGGGAAGGCATTTGAGGATGGCCCAAGTCTCCACTGGGAGACCAGGAGAAAGCACCTGGCTCTTGGCTTCGGATTGGCGCAGCGCTCTGGCCGTAGTGGCCATTTGAGGGGAGAACCAATGGAAGGAAGACCTTTCTCTCTGTCTTTCTCTCTCTGTCTTACTCTGCCTGTCCCCAAAAAAAAAAAAAAAAAAAAAAAAGTCACTTTTCTCAAGCTTTATTTGTTTTTATGTGTTGAGGAAGGCAGGCAATAAATAAATAAAATGTCAGGAAATATTAAGGAATTGCTAGTAGGTTATGGGTCTGATTGTTTGCTGTAGCCTGTGTAGGTATATAGTTGAGAGATTTGAAAGGCCACAGTAGCATATTGAGCAAATGGTGAGGAATTGTAAAAAAACCCACAACACACAAGTTCTGCTTTGAAGTCATGTCTTTTGTACAAACTGGTTTTGTTTTCTTTTTGCCTTAGTGATTCTTTGAGACTTGCTTTAAAGTACCATAACTGACTTTTTTAAAAAAAATATTTATTTATTTGAAAGTCAGAGTTACACACAGAGAGAAAGAAAGGCAGAGACAGAGAGAGAGAGAGGTCTTCCATCTGCTGGTTCACTCCTCAATTGACTGCAATGGCTGGAGCTGCACCTATCCGAACCCAGGAGTTCTTCCGGGTCATCCTGGGTGGATGCAAGGGCCCAAGAACTTGGGCCATCCTTTACTACTTTCGCAGGCCATAGCAGAGAGCTGGATTGGAAGTGGAGCAGCCGGGTCTTGAACCAGTGCCCATACAGGATGCTGGCACTCCAGGTGTCTGCTTTACCTGCTAAGCCACAGCACCGGCCCCTTTTTTGACTTTTTTTATAGAGTTTTCAAATTCATCTGTTTCTGGCAGGCTATGTTTTATGATGATAGAGCAAAAAACAAGTAATATTTAGATGCTTGCCTATTGGACCAAAGTGTTAGTATTGTTTTATAAAGATATATTTATTTATTTGAAAGGCAGAGTTATAGAGAGTGAGAGAGGAAGGGGCAGAGATCTTCCATCCATTGGTTCATTCCCCAGATGGCCACAATGGCAGGAGCTGGGCAGGTCTGAAGTCAGGAGCTAGGAACTTCTTCCAGGTCTCCCATGTCAGTACCGGGACCCAAGCACTTGGGCCGTCTTCCACTGCTTTCCCAGATGCATCAGCAGGGAGCCGGATATGAGGTGGAGCAGCAGGAACTTGAACTGGCACCCAATATGGGATCCAGCACTGCAGGTAGCAACTTTACCCACTATGCCACAGTGTTGGCCCCCTATAATTATTTTATTTTTTAAAAATATTTATTTATTTTTTTGAAAGAGTTACAGAGAAGGAGAAGCAGAGGCAGAGAGAGAGAGAGAGGGGGGGGGGGGAGGGAGGGAGACCCTCTATCTGTTGGCTCACTCCCCAAATGGCTGCAATGGTCAGGGCTGGGCCAGGCCGAAACCAGGAGCCAGGAGCATCATCCAGGTCTTCCATGTGAATGCAGAGGCTCAAGGACTTGGGCCATCCTCCACTGCCTTCCCAGGCACATTAGCAGGGAACTGTATTGGAAGTGGAACAGCCGGGACTTGAACCAGCACCCCTGTGGCATGGTGGCACTGCAGGTGGCTTTACCCACTATGCCACAGCTCTGGCTCCTAGAATTATTTTTATGAATAAAAGAAAATTATTTTTATTAGATACTTGTCTTAACTAACTCTAACTTTTAACTAACCCTACTTTTTTTAAGATTGTACTTTTGGCCGGCACCATGGCTCAATAGGCTAATCCTCTGCCTGCGGCACTGGCACACCAGGTTCTAGTCCCAGTTGGGGCACCGGATTCTGTCCCAGTTTCTCCTCTTCCAGTCCAGCTCTCTGCTGTGGCCCGGGAGTGCAGTGGAGGATGGCCCAAGTGCTTGGGCCCTGCACCCCATGGGAGACCAGGAGAAGCACCTGGCTCCTGCCTTCAGATCAGCGCAGTATGCCGGCCACAGCGCGCCGGCCGCAGCGCACCGGCCGCAGTGGCCACTGGAGGGTGAACCAACGGCAAAGGAAGACCTTTCTCTCTGTCTCTTTCTCTCTCTCACTGTCCACTCTGCCTGTCAAAAAAAAAAAAAAGATTGTACTTTTTGGGGCAGGATTTGGTCTAGTGGTTAAGAGCCCTCTTGAGACACTTACATCCCATACTGAAATGCATGAATTTGAGTTCGAGTTCTGGCTCTGCTGATTGCAGCTTCCTACTAATGTGCACCCTGGGAAGCAGCAGGTGATGACGCAGGTACTTGGGTTCCTGCCACCCGTGGAGGAGCCTGAATTGAGTTCTAGTCTGCTAGGTTTGCACTGGCCAGTCCCAGCTGTTGCAGGCATTTAAGAAGTGAGCCAGTAGATGGGAACTTTCTGTCTGTTTCTATCTCTTTCTCTCTGCCTTTCAAATAAATAAACTTTTTAAAATAAAATAAAAAATGTGTTTTTTTTCTCATGAATGTGAATCCTATTTTGTTTAAATAGGTTATTTATTTATTTTAAAGATTATATAATTTGAAAGGCAGAGTTACAGAGAGAAGGAGAGACAGAGAGAGAGAGAGAGAGAGAGGTCTTCCATCTGGTTGGTTTACTCCCTGAAATGGCTGCAACAGCCAGGATTGACACAAGCTGAAGCCAGGAACCAGGAGCTTCTTCTAGGTCTCCCACATGGGTGCAGAGGCCCAAGTACTTGGGTCATCTTCTACTGCTCTCCCTGGTGCATTAGTAGGGAGTTGGATGTGAAGTGGAGCAGCCGGCACTTGAACTGGTGTCCATGTGTGATGCTGCCGCTGCAGGCCACGTCTTTAACCTACTGAGCCATTGTACCGTCCCCTAAATTGGGTACTTTAAAGTTGGCTGACCATTAAATGTTTGTTTGAAAGTAATGTTATTGGAAACTTTCTTTAATAAAGATCATTTGAAAGAGTTACAGAGAGAAAAGTAGGAGAATGAGAGAAAGAGTGATTTCTCTGCAGCCCATTGGGAGCCAGGAGCCAAGAACTTCATCTAGGTCTCCCACGTGGGTGGCTGGAACTCAAGTATTTGGGCTATCATCTGCTACCTTCCCAGCTGCATTAGCAAGGAGCTTGATTGGAAGTAGAAGAACCAAGACTTGAACCTGCACACATCCAGGATGGTGGCATTGCAGACCATGTTTTAACCCACTGTGCCACAACACTAGCTCCTACTAGAAACCTTATATGGAAAAATTATTTTTATTAGAGTGTTAGTGTGAAGTAAAGACTGCTTATTTTTTTTTGATTAGCAATTTATCTTTTATATCATGAGCTAGAGTTTTACTACATATACTAAGAAGAACTTCTTTTGATAATTTTTGTAAATTATAGGTTATTTGCTTGTTTTGGAACAAATATGAATCATCTAGATTGCTTCATCTCTATGTCATATTCAGCATGGCCAACTTTGACATCCAACTATTAGTTAAGTCCTGTTTGTTTATCTTTTTTGATGTCTGCTTCTCCACCTCTTTTCTCTTTGTTCCCTCTTTACAACTAGCAGCTAGCTTGGTTCTTAATTATTTGTTATTTGAACTACTGCAAAAGCCTCAATCTGTCCTGTTACCATTGACAGAGATATCTTAGTAAGTAGGCCTCTGATCATTTTGTTAATTTATTTTATCTTTTTAAAGATTTATTTACTTATTTGAAAGAGTTACAGAGAGGGAGGGAGGGAGACACAGAGAGAAATCTTCTATCCATTGGTTCACTCCTCAGATGACTGTAATGACCAGAGCTGGGCCCATCTGAAGCCAGGAGCTAGGAGCTTCTGCGTTTCCTTCATGGGTGCAGGGGCCCAAGCACTTGGGCCATCTTCTGCTGCCTCTCAGGCACATTGCAGGGCACTGGATTGGAAGCTAAGGAGCCGGGACTTGAACCGGCTTTCTGGTATGAGATACCTGTTTTGCAAGTTGCAACTTAACCCACAGTAACACAATGCCGATCTCTGATAGACATTTCTTAGCTCCCCTTCTGTGCTCCCAAGTCACAGAGAACTAATGACTTAAATATACATTGTAAAAATAGTTCATTGAGGGAGCCCAGTGTTCAGCCTAGCAGCTAAGATGCTTGCATCCTGCATTTGGAGTGCCTGGGTTTGATGCTGGCTCTGGCTCCAGACTACAGCTTCTTGCTAATGCAGACTCTGGAGGGCAGTGATGATGGCTCAAATAAATAGGTTCTTGCCACCCATGTGTCAGACTTGGATTGAGTTTCCTGCTCCTGGCCTGGCCCTGGCACTGGCTTAGCCCCACCTGTTGCAGGTATTTGGAAAATGGACCAGCAAATGGTAGCTTGTTTGTCTCTTTGCTTCTGAATGAAGAAATGAATGAGTGAATGAATTAATGAATGATAAATAACTAGAAGGAAATAGAGGTGAGTATTGAGTTGTGGTTGGTCATATCAGAGTGCCTGGTTGGAGTCCTGGCTAACTCCATATCCAACTTCCTGCTGATGTGCATCCTGGGAGGCAGCAGATGAGGGCTCGAGTATTTGAGTTCCTGCCACACATGTGGGAGACCCAGATGGAGTTCTGTGCTTCTGGCTTCCATCTTGCCCATTCCTGGCTGTTGTAGGCATTTGGCATGGGGGTGGGATGGGGGGGGGGGGTGGGTGAATCAGTGGATAGAAGATCTTGCTCCTCTTCTGTTTCTTTTCTCCCTCTTCTCCTCCCGTCTTCTCTCCTCCCTTCCTCTTCCCTTCCCCTCTCTTCCTCTCCTCTCCCCTATTCTCCTGTCTCCTCTTTCCCTCCTTCCCTCCCTCTGTGTGTGTATGTGTGTGTGTTGCTCTGCCTTTCAAATAAATAAAAGAAAAATAATTTAGTGAATATTTTTCAGTTCCTAACATGAGCAGAGATCTTACTTTGAGTTTGGCTTCTTAAACATAACCCAAAACTTTGAAATTGCAGTTTACTTGATTTTTTAAAAAAAATTATTTATTTATTTATTTAGACATGTAGAGTGGACAGTGAGAGAGAGAGAGACAGAGAGAAAGGTCTTCCTTTTGCCGTTGGTTCACCCTCCAAGGCCGCCGCGGCCAGTGCGCTGCGACCGGCACACCGCGCTGATCCGAAGGCAGGAGCCAGGTGCTTCTGGTCTCCCATGGGGTGCAGGGCCCAAGCACTTGGGCCATCCTCCACTGCACTCCCGGGCCACAGCAGAGAGCTGGCCTGGAAGAGGGGCAACTGGGACAGAATCTGGCTCCCCGACCGGGACTAGAACCCGGTGTGCCGGTGCCGCAAGGCGGAGGATTAGCCTATTGAGCTGCGTGCCGGCCTATTTTATTTATTTGAAAAAGTTACAGAGAGAGCTAGAGAGAGAAGTCTTCTATCCACTGGTTCACTCCCCAGATGGCCACAACAGCTGGAGTTGAGCCGATCCAAAGCGAGGCGCTGGGGGCTTCTTCCAAGTCTCCCACATGGGTGTAGGGGCCCAAGGACTTGGACCATCCTCCGCTGCATTCCCAGGCATGTTAGCAGGGAACTGGATCAGAAGTGGAGCAGCTGGGACTTAAACCAGCACCCATATGGGATGCTGGTGCTGCAGGCCAGGACTTTAAACCTGGTACACCATAGCACCAGCCCCAATTGACTTGCTTTTTAGTTTAATTTTTGATTCTATCTTTATTTTTATTAAAACTTTTATTGAGTTTAGGGTTGGAGATTAAGTAGCCACCGAGCTGCTCTAATGAGGAGTTGTAAAGATTTCACTGAACCTCTTACTGGTGAATCATCCATATGCTGTGTACTATTCATGTGCCAGTTTATTTTTTGAGCTTGAATTTGGTATTTCGAGACAAAAAACTCTTAGCATTCTGAATTATGCACTTTTAGTTTTACCTCATTACAACATCTCTGAGGAGAATTTGAGATTTATTTACATAAAAACTTGGATGAAGCAGTTCTCTGGAAAGCAGGGTTTCTCATTTCATTTCCTTTTGTATTATGCTCTGATTAGTGACCACAATACAAAGCTTAAAGTAACAGAAGTTAAATAAGGTCTGTAGTACTTACTCTGTGTTTTTTCAGAGCTACCATGTCAAAGGTACCTGATGGTTTACTGCAGGAGCTAGTGTAGAATACTATCCTACAAAAACAGTAGTTATAAGTTAGTTACTTTTTATCTTACATTATTTCTTGGGTAGCAGATGGAACTGGAGGTTCAGAGTGCCTTTAAATGAGGCTTACAAGCCTTTCTAAGTATTAAGCTTATTTTAATTTCTTTAGACACTAAATAGAATACATAAAGAAGGAGTTAAAGCTGTTCTCCAAAGCATGGTTTGTAGGAAGAATGTGAAGACATAATGTTGCATGTACTGTCTTACTTGTTGCAGGTCGAACTTTGTTTAGAGTGCATTGAATGGGCCAAATCAGAGAAAAGGACTTTCTTACGCCAAGCCCTGGAGGTATGTGCAAACATTAAAACTGATTGTAGGTTTCTAGGCACGAGGTTAGGCAATGCCATCCCAGTCAAAGTGTTTTCAGCACTCTGTGTTACCAAGTCACCTAAAGATTATTGATGATGGTCCTACTCCCTGGTTGAAGTTTTAATACAGACCTGAAACTTGGCTCAGGGAAGCAAACAACAACATGGTAAAATTAGTTGGCACTGGCCTTAACAGGAGACAGTATTGTGGACAAGATGAATTTGATGTTATCATCAGGACTTCTGTGACTGTCAATCTTTGATTTCTTTCTGTGGCTTTTTTTTATGCCCTTCCCTTGAATCAATGCCTTTTTTCTTTCCTAGGCAAGACTAGTGTCTTTGTACTTCGATACCAAGAGGTACCAGGAAGCATTGCATTTGGGTAAGTAAGCTGGTAGAAATTGATGAGCCATTTTAGCTATCTAAATGGATTTTTTCTAATTCTGACTGTTCTTAATAATTGCCTATTAATAACATATTTCACCTGCTCTAAGAAGAATTTAAAGTAGCCTAAATTTACTCTATCATACCATATACTGTTTTGAAGTTCTGAGAAAGTGGCTAGATTTAGAGAACTCAGGAGTTAATGTTTAAGTTTCTTGAATTTAGAGCAGTAAAATCTTTCCATTTTAATAGTTGAGACGGTTTTCAATGTGTATGTTTTGTTTTTGACCCCTTTTACATTTCAGATTTCCGTTTTAAAATGGCACATGTTTAAACATATCACATTTATTACATGTTTATAATTAATTTAAAATCTACTTTTAAGGTCAAGAAATTAATTAGGTCTAAATATGTTTAGAAGCTGGATTGGGCCAACTGAAGGCTTTCCCCGGTGTAGCCTTTATTTATTTAATTTTAAATTTTTAGAGATATTTATTTGTTTGAAAGTCAGAGGTACAGACAAAGAGGGAGATCTTCTGTCCACTGGTTCACTCCCCAGATGGCTGCAGTGGCCAGTGCTGGACCTTGCTGAAGCCAGGAGCTTCATCCAGGACTCCTATGTAGGTAGCAGGGCCCAAGCACTTGGGCCATCTTCTGCTGCTTTTCCTAGACCATTAGCAAGGGGCTGGATTGGAAGTAGAGCAGCCGGGATATGAACTGGTATCTACACGGGATCTTGTTGTCACAGGCAACAACACCACAACAACACAACAACACCCCCATGTGTATCCTTTAAACACAATGAAACTTTCCCTTGCTCCTTTTCATTTATAAATAGATCTGGAATATTTTCTGTAGACAGGAAAACTTCATAACTTTTATGGTCTTTTAAATCGAAAAAATTGCCAGTATATAATTTTTTTCTTGCAAAACTGGCAATTTTATGTGGTTTAAACAAATAGTAGCATTTAAATAGCTTAAGAAAACCAGTGGAATATGGCCTAGGTACGTGGGCCACTGCCACCCATGTTGGAAATCTGGATGAAGCTCCTTCCTCCTGGCCTTCGCCCTGGCTGTTGCAGCCATTTGGGACGTGATCCAGTAGATGGAAGATTCTTTCTCTCTGACACTGACTTTCAGATAAATAAATAAATCTGTAAAAACAACAGCAGCAGGCTGGCGCCGTGGCTCAACAGGCTAATCCTCCGCCTTGCGGCGCCGGCACACCGGGTTCTAGTCCCGGTCGGGGCGCCGGATTCTGTCCCGGTTGCCCCTCTTCCAGGCCAGCCCTCTGCTGTGGCCCAGGAGTGCAGTGGAGGATGGCCCAAGTGCTTGGGCCCTGCACCCCATGGGAGACCAGGAGAAGCACCTAGCACCTGGCTCCTGCCATCAGATGAGCGCGGTGCGCCGGCCGCAGCGCACCGACCGCGGCAGCCATGGGAGTGTGAACCAACGGCAAAGGAAGACCTTTCTCTCTGTCTCTCTCTCTCTCACTGTCCACTCTGTCAAAAAAAAAAAAAAAACAACAACAGCAGCAAATAGTAACATTACAAAAACTCCAGCTTCATTGAGCTATTTCACAAACTAAAATTCACCCTTTTAAACTGTACAATTCACTGGTTTTGAAATGTTCACAAAGTCATCACCACTAATTTCAGAGCATTTTATCAGCCCAGAAAGAAACCCTGTGTGTAGTCATTTTCCATTAGTTCTCCATGCCCCAGCCCGAGGCTTCCCTAATATATTTCCTGTTTCTGTAGGTTTGCTTACTTTGGACATTTCATATACTTGAGATTATGCAGTATGTGGTCTTCTGCGAATGACTTCTTTCATGGACTGTAATATGTTCAATGTTATGCTGTAGCATGTGTCAGTACTTCATTTCTTTCTATCGCTGAATTAAGAGTCCATTGTATGGATTTATCACATTTATCCATTATCAGTTGATGGACATTTGGATTGTTGCTACTTTTTGTAATTTTAAATACTGATATGAAGAGGCTTTATGTGGACATGTTTTCCTTTTGGGTATATACCTAGAGTAGAATTGGTGGATCATATGGTAACTGTTCAGTTTTTTTTTATTGTTGTTTTTTTTTAAGATTGATTTATTACTTCAGAGGCAGAATAACAGAGAGATGGAGAGACAGACAGAAAAGCCTTCCATCTGCTGGTTTACTCCTCAAATGGCCATAACAGCAGGAACTGGGCTGATCTGAAATCAGGAGCCAGGAGCTTATTACACATCTCCATGCAGGGGCCCAAGCACTTGGGCCATCTTCTGCTGCTTTTCCAGGACATCAGCAGGGTGCTGGATTGGAAGTGAAGCAGCTGGGACTTGAACCAGCTCCCATATGGGATGCCAGTGTCACAGACAGATGCTTAACCTACTTTGCCACAGCACTGGCTTACCATTTAGCTTTCTAAGGAGCTGCCATGCTGTTTTCTAAATTGGCTGTACCATTTACTTGCAGCCATGTGTGAATGAGTGTAGTTTCTTTGCATCTTTACCAACACCTAATATTAATATCATCTGTTTTTTCTTCCAGCTATCCTGATGTGTATGCAGTAGTATATCTTTTTGTTTTTGTTTTTGTTTTTGTTTTTTTTTGTTTTTTTTTTGTTTTTTTTTTTTACAGGCAGAATGGACAGTGAGAGAGAGAGACAGAGAGAAAGGTCTTCCTTTGCCATTGGTTCACCCTCCAATGGCTGCCGCGGATGGCGCGCTGCGGCCGGCGCACCGCGCTCATCCGATGGCAGGAGCCAGGTGCTAGGTGCTTTTCCCTGGTCTCCCCTGAGGTGCAGGGCCCAAGCACTTGGGCCATCCTCCACTGCACTCCCGGGCCACAGCAGAGGGCTGGCCTGGAAGAGGGGCAACCGGGACAGAATCCGGCGCCCCGACCGGGACTAGAACCCGGTGTGCCGGCGCCGCAAGGCGGAGGATTAGCCTGTTGAGCCACGGCGCCGGCCTGTTTTTTGTTTTTTGACAGGCAAAGTGGACAGAGAGAGTGAGAGAGAGAGAGACAGAGAGAAAGGTCTTCCTTTGCCGTTGGTTCACCCTCCAATGGCCACTGCGGCTGGTGCGCTGCGCTGATCCAAAGCCAGGAGCCAGGTGCTTCTCCTGGTCTCCCATGGGGTGCAGGGCCCAAGCACTTGGGCCATCCTCCACTGCACTCCCGGGCCATAGCAGAGAGCTGGACTGGAAGAGGAGCAACTGGGACAGAATCCGGTGCCCCTACTGGGACTAGAACCCCATGTGCTGGCACTGCAGGCGGAGGATTAGCCTGTTGAGCTGGCTTGAAGTAGATTTTATCCTTTTTTTTAAAAAAAGATTTATTTTTATTTATTTGGAAGGCACATATACAGAGACAGAGAGAAATCTTTCATCCACTGGTTCACTCCCCAAATGGCTGCAACAGCTAGGGCTGGGCCAGGCTGAAGCCAGGAGCTTCTTCTGGGTCTTCCACGTATGTGCAGGGACCCAAAGACTTAGACCATCTTCAGCTGCTTTCCGAGGCACATTAACAGGGAGCTGAATTGGAAGTGGAACAGCTGGGATTAGAACTGGTGCTCATTTGGGATGCCGACGTCACAGCTGGCGGCTTTCCCGCTATGTCGTGATGCCGGCCCCTCAGGCAGGTTTTTTTTTTTTTAATCCTGAGTGTTGTGAGAATGGGAGAGTGAGATTTTGTAAGTGTTATGGTATTAAGATTATGGCTAACAAAGAGATATCTCTATCTCTTTTCCTTCTCTAGGTTCTCAGCTGCTGCGGGAATTAAAAAAGATGGATGATAAAGCCCTTTTGGTGGAAGTACAACTTCTAGAAAGCAAAACATACCACGCCCTGAGCAATCTGCCGAAAGCCCGAGCTGCCTTAACCTCTGCTCGAACCACAGCGAATGCCATCTATTGCCCTCCCAAACTGCAGGCCACCTTGGACATGCAGTCAGGTAACGTGGAGCTACTTCTGGGATGTGTTTTCTTAGAGCTCATCTTTCAGCTGCAAGGAATGAGGCTTGGGTCTGGAATCCAGTGGGCTGATTTGTTTAAGCCAAATCAACACGTTAATCCTTAAAGGATTAGAGGCTACCTTTCTAACTAGCTAGTCTCCCTCCTATTACCTCTGTATAGCTGTCTGCCTCCTGTTAGTTACTTCACATGGATTAAGAATGTGTTTATCTGTGCATGACCAGGTAGCCTGGCTGGTACAGCTGAACTCTCTAGAAATGTCTTCCTTAGTTTTCTTCTGTGTCATTATGCAGAATGCTGACATTTCTCTTCAAGATTGGCCTAACCCAACTCTGTTAACTCTTGGAGACCTTTGTAAAGCTTGTTGGACTTTTTGAAAGGGCCACAGATCAGGGCTTAGTATAGTATGTAGCTTTGTGGTGTGGTGTGTCAATGTTAGGGTTAACCCTGGGGGTTGGCAGGTGGGATGTTGTTTCTTGAATTCAGCAGCTTTTTTCCCTGGAGACGTTGCTGTTGAGGGAGTGTTGGAATTGGAGGCAGAAGATTGGTTTGGGTGCTGGTGTTCAGTCTCATGGGTAAAAGAGAAACCCACCAGCTTGCATTGGGTGTTGTGCTCTAGAATTCTTAGGTTGACATCTCATTCTTTTGGTTGCTAGATGTGTGACTTTGGGCAAATTCCTTAATTTATCTTTAATTTTTGCTATCTGTAAAGTGGTACCAGTCAGTGTACCCCTTCATAGAACTGTACAGCTTAAGCCAAATATTGGCAACTTTGTTTAAGCCACTACTCTGTTAAATGTTCCCTTCCTAAATAATCAAGATTTGAATTGCATCCTATTTTTTTTTGAGAGACAATAGAGATGGTTCCTGTACAGAATTTATACCACTGTCCATTTTTACCCCTCATCAAGAGTGATTTTCCACTTGTCTTTTTGTTCCATAATAAGTCTTTAGTCTTTCTTCTAGACCAGAGGTCGTCTTCTCAGTTTTTGATCTGTCTTGGCTAAAAAAACCACAGCACCTTCTCCTTTTTTAAAAAATTATTTGAGAGGCAAGAAAGAGAGAGAGAAGTGGGGAAAGAGAGAGAGAGAGAGAGAGAGAGAGAGAGAGAGAGAAGGAAAGAGGTCTTATCTACTTGTTCACTCATTGAATTCTTTCAATGTCTGAGGCTGGATCAGACTGAAGTTGGGAGCTGGGAACTCAGTCCAGATTTCTATGTGCGTAGCAGGGAGTGAACTACTTACGTTATCACCCCTGCTTCCCAGGGTCTGTACTGGCAGAAAACTGAAATCAGAAGCAAAGCTGAGACTCAAGCCCAAGTACTCTGATGTGGGATACAGGCATCATAATAATAAATATCTTAACTGCTAGGCCAAATGTGTGTCCTCCTTCCTCCCTCCTTCCCTCCCTCATTTCCTTTCTTCCTTCTTCTTCTTTTTTTTTAATTTGACAGAGTTAGAGAGCAAGAGAGAAGAGAAAGGTCTTTCTTCCATTGGTTCACCCCTCAAATGGCCACTACGGCCAGAGTGCTGCGCCAATCCGAAGCCAAGAGCCAGGTGCTTCCTCCTGGTCTCCCATGGGGTGCAGGGCCCAAGCACTTGGGCCATCCTCTACTGCCTTCCTGGGCCACAGCAGAGAGCTGGACTGGAAGAGGAGCAACCGGGACTAGAACCCGGCGCCCATATGGGATGCCAGCAGGGGATTAACCAAGTGAGCCCCTTCCTTCCTTCCTTTGTACAGGGGCTGGCACTGTGGTGCAGTAGGTTAATCCTCCTCCTGTGGCACTGGCATCCCATATGGGCGCCAGTTCTAGTCCTGGCTGCCGCACTTTCAATCCAGGTCTGCTAGGACCTGGGAAAGCAGTAGAAGATGGCCCAAGTCCTTGGGCCCCTGCACCCATGTGGGAGACCAGGAAGAGGTAGCTGGTTCCTGGGTTCGGATTGGTACAGCTCCGCCGTTGGGACCATCGGGGGAGTGAACCAATGGAAGGAAGACCTTTCTCTCTGTCTCCCTCTCACTGTCTCTAACTCTACCTCTCAAATAAATAAATAAAATCTTAAAAAAAAAAAAAAAAGATGTACAGAGAAGGAGAGGCCAAAGCAGAGGTTGAAATAGCTTTCATTTGCTGGTTCACTCCCTAAATGGCTGTAACAACCAGGGGTGGGCCAGGTAGGAGCCAGGATCTTCATCTGGGTCTCCCACATTACCAGGGAGCTGGATCAGAAGTAGGTGGCGACTTCACCTGCTACACCACAGCACTGCCCTCCCCCTTCTCCTTTTTCAATTGCTATCTTCCCCTTTCTGTTAATATTCTTGAAAAAGTTAAAATTTTCCTTACTTTGGTGTCTGTATTAACGCCTTGGAAGAAGTCAACAGATTCCCTAAAAATTTCTGATTTTTGGATTGGCATTGTAGCATAGTGAGTAAAATCGCTGCCCACAATGCTGGCATCACATATGGGCACCAGTCCAAGTCTCGAGTACTTCACTGTTGACCCTATTCCCTATTAATGGCCTAGGAAAGCAGCAGAGGATGTCCCAAATGCCTAGGCCCCTGCTACCCATGAGGGAGACCTGGAAGAAGCTCCTGGCTCCTGGCTTTGGCCTGGCTCAGCCCCAGCCCAGCTGCTGTGGCCCTTTGGAGAGTGAACCAGCAGATGGAAGATCCTTCTCCCTCTTTCTCCTTCTCTCTATATGACCGTGACTTTCAAATAAATAAATCTTTTAAAAAATACCAAAAAATTTATTTTATGGGAATCCAACCCTGTTGAACATTATAGGGTTTTGTTTGTCGATGTCTTCTTGGTTCTCCTCATAAATATTTGTGGCCATAGTTGTTATTTCCTTCTAACCCTAAAGCATGCATGTTGCTTTTTAGTTCTTTTTCCTTCCTGTTCTCATTTTCTGTCCAGTTTCATCTCCTGTGGCTTAGCTTCCACATAATACTGATGGTCTCCTCATCTAGATTTCTGGTAGCTTCCCTCGTTCTCAAACTCTAGATCCAGGTTTCCAGCTACTTAAAGGATGTACGTATGTAATATCCCCTAGGTATCTCAGGGTCAACATATCGAAACTAAATTTATTTTCCAATTCTCCTGCCTAGCTTTTGCTTTCTGCATTTCCTGTCTTAGTTAATGGTATTATTATTGTCTCAGTTGTTCAAGCTGTTATCTTTGGAGCAGTTTTGACTCCTTCCACTCCTTCATCCCTTAGGCCAGTTATCAAATCATGTGGAGTCTGTGTAAATCTGCCCTTTCTTTCCCGTTTCTACAGGCCACTCCTGTGAGTTACCACCCAGGCCCCTGAGGCAGTCAGTCCTTCACAGTCTAGACGCTTGTAGGCGCTCACTCTACCTCGGTGCTTTGTCTCATCCATTCTTACTGATTTCACTGTCATTTTTCTGAGTCACAAATCTGATCATACAGTTCCTTTGTTAAAAATTTCTCCCGGTCTCCAGGCAAACTTTGACTTCAATGTGGCGTTCAAAGGAAGGCATCCTTCCCTGTTTACTTTCCTCTCTGGTGTCAGATTCTCTGGATACTCCATGCTGTCTCCTGTTTTGGTGCCATTGTACATCTTGTCTTCTCTGCTGGAATTCCCCTTTCACCTTGTCCCTGTGGCAAACCCCTATTCATCCTTCTAGATCCAGTTCAGATGTCCCCTCCCTCTGTGTCTTCTTTGCTTTTGGACTTCCCTATCAAAGGAGCGTTCTTTTGTACGTATTTTGGTAATACTTTAGTTAGTGACTGTTTCCAGCTGGACTGTGAGCTCCTTCAGAGCTTATTCTTGTTTATTTTTATTTTTAAAATTTTTATTTAATATTTTGAAAGACAGGAAGAGGGAGACAGACAAGAAGAGATGTCCCATCTACTGGTTCACTCCCCAAATGTCTGCAGCAGTCATGGCTGGGTAGGCTGAAGCCAGGAGCCAGGAATTCATTCCAGGTCTCCTGCATGGGTGCTGGGGACTCAAGCACTTGAGCCATCCCCTACTGCCTCTTAAGCTGTGCCTAAGCAGGAAGCTGGAGCTGGGAGCAGAGCTGGGACCCCAGCTACTCTGATATGCGATTCAGGTAGCCTAAGTAATGTCTTAACTCCTCTGTTTTCTCTGTTGCTCTGTCAGCTTGTTTGTGTTGGATGAATAACAGTCTAGTTTTTAAAAGTAAACCTCATATGCTGACCGTGACACTCCTGGTGCTCACGTGGTCCATATTTACTCACTTGTTTGCTAAGGCTGTATACTGGCTTTTGGATCTTACTTTACTTTTTAAAAAATAACCATACATATTTTGGGTCTGGCCTATTCTGTACTAGCTCTGTATTTAGAGATATGGGGAAATGGGAATGTATTTCATTTAGTTTGGCATCACTAATAGTATTTTTGGGGGTAGACATTGGCTTACCAGTTAAGACGCTGCTTAGGAAGCCTGTATCTCATATCAGAGTGCCTGTTTCCAGTCCTGGCCCTTCCACTTCCAATCCAGCTTCCTGCTAATATACACCCTGGGAGGCAGCAGATGGCAGCTTAAAATATATGGGTCCCTGCCACCTACATGGGAGACCTAGATTGAGTTCTGGGCTATTGGCTTCAGTCTAGCTCAGCCCTGGATGTTGGAGGCATTTGTGAAGTGAACCCATAGATGGAAAATCTCTCTCTGCTGTCTCTGACTCTCAAATCAAGCGAAGATAAATGAAAATATAAAAATTAAAATTAATGGACTGGTATTGTGTTACAGCGGGTTAACCTGCCACTTGCAACACTGACATCCCATATCTGAGTGCCGATTTGAGTCCTTGCAATTCTGCTTCTGATCCAGCTTCCTGCTAATGCACCTTGGAAGGCAGCAGAGGATGGCACAAGTACTTGAGCTCTGCACCCCTGTGGGAGACCAGGATGGAGGTCCTGGCTGTTGGCTTCAGCCTGGCCCAGACCTGGCTATTATTGCCATTTAGGGAATAAACTAGTAGATGGAAGATCAATATCTCTCTTTGTCCATCTCTCTTTCTGTCTATCTTCCTCTGTTGCTCTGCCTTTCAAAAAAATAAATCTTTAAAAATTTAGCAAAGAGGTTGGGTTCTTTAGGAAACCCTGCATGATTGCAGGAAAGGGCAGGTTTTCCTCCAAGCCTCTTCAGTTAAGAACAATAGTAGAAAAAGGATTTGATTCCTCCAGCCTCAAAGTGGGAAACTCTTTGGGCAGGATAAAAGGGCTGGGGTTGGCACGTGTCATTCAGTAAATTACTAGGTGAGCAGTTTGCCATGCATGCCATGACCACAAGAATGCCACAGGTAGGTGGAAGGTGTGTTGAAACATCAGTTGCTTCCGTGAGCAGCTTCATCCTTTACCTTGGTTGTGCTAAATACTTTCTGCGTGTCACTTGATGTGAAAAACACTGGGGAGCACTGGGTTAGAAAATGGACAGGGCTGTGTCTGCAACTGCATGAGGGCCTGGTGCAAAGTTAGAGATGATACACAGAAGTATAGCCTGTGTTGGAAGAACTAATTTTTGTGTTATCCCAAGTGATAGCATAGGTTGGAAGTAATAGCAGGTTCAATCAAAGTTAATTTCATTGGGAGCAACCACAACTTCTAAACCCGAGGTTGGGAACTTTTTTCTGCCAATGGCCATCTGGATAGTTAAAATATCATTTACAGGCCATATAAAATTATCAGTGGAAAAATTAGCATGCTATAGATTTACTGATTTTTGAGTCCTGCCTATGGGTTGCCTTGGCAGGGCCAGACCAAATGATTTCATTGGCCTTGCACAGACTGCAGGCCAGATGTTCCCCATCCCTGTAATCTACACAGGATTGTTAGCTGAACTATGGATTGATTAGCTGAACTATGCTTTATCAACCTAAAGAAATACTGCTTAGCCATGTACAGCTAAGTTCATGAGATCTGTGCACTGATTACATCTAGGCAGAAGTGAATCCATAAAGTGACAAATATTGAAGTGAAAAGAAAAGAAGCTTGTTTCTCTTTCTTCGCCTCCGTGCAGACTGCTGAAGTATAAGAATGTCAAGCTTAGCAAAGCTATCTTAAAGTATTCATATTATTAAAATAGGTTGTTTGGGCTATCTAGGGAGGTTTAGGTCAGTTTCCTACTTGTGAAAGTGATGTCATGGAGGATAAACATGGCCTTTTACAGTGGCCCCAAAAGACAGCAGAGCTGAGGATAGTGTAGTGAGAAGCACAGGAGGAAGGTGGGACACTGTATAGTATTTATGATTCTCTCTGAGTTGGGTCTTCGACTCTTTCGGGAATGGATTACGGCAATATGACGTTGACCTGAGAATTGAAACACCTGGTTCTGATCTCATTTCTCATTAGCTGACTGTGACTTTGGACAGATACTTTCATTCTCTCCTGATCTCATCAATAAGGTGATGGGGTTGGAGTAGATTTCTGAGGCCCCTCCCAGCTCTGATCGTTAATGGTTTTATTATTTTGTATGGTTCTTACTCGTTTCTTTTCAATGCCCAGGTATTATCCATGCAGCAGAGGAGAAGGACTGGAAAACTGCATACTCGTACTTCTATGAGGCATTTGAGGGCTATGACTCCATCGATAGCCCCAAGGCCATCACATCTCTGAAGTACATGTTGCTGTGCAAAATCATGCTCAACACGTAGGTGCACATTAACTCTGGAATATAAGAGCCTCAGGTCCTTCAGGTGTCTGTCTGCCATGGCAGAGATGGCCTGGGCCGGGAGTGGCCAGTAGCAACTGCAGCCTCTGGGGCGGGTTGCGGTGGAGTGGGAGGATCAGAGGTGTTGTTTGCTGGACTTTGAGAACTGGGAATACAGATTTTAGAAGGCCCCTTCCCAGCCTCCTCATCCTTCAAGTTCTGTCCTCATAGATACTGAGCATAGGACAGAGGGTCAGGGGACAGCTTGGAGACCAGTGCTACCCAGCCAGGCAGAATGGGAGGGAAGAGGTAAGGAGAATTTGGAAGTGTGAACAACAAAGAGTATGACAAATCTTTTTATAAAGAATTTTACAGAACTATTCATACACTTTTGGGAATAAATGAAATACTGGGATTTTTTTTTTTTTTTTTTTTTTTGACAGGCAGAGTGGACAGTGAGAGAGACAGAGAGAAAGGTCTTCCTTTGCCATTGGTTCACCCTCCAATGGCCTCCGCGGCCGGCGCGCTGCGGCCGGCGCACCGTGCCTATCCGATGGCAGGAGCCAGGTACTAGGTGCTTTTTCCTGGTCTCCCATGGGGTGCAGGGCCCAAGCACTTGGGCCATCCTCCACTGCACTCCTGGGCCACAGCAGAGGGCTGGCCTGGAAGAGGGGCAACCGGGACAGAATCCGGCGCCCCGACCGGGACTAGAACCCGGTGTGCCGGCGCCGCAAGGCGGAGGATTAGCCTGTTGAGCCACAGCGCCGGCCTGGGATTTGTTTTTCATCTTTGGATTACACAGGGGTTGTGTTTTATCCTATTATATGGGGTTTGATTTATCATTCTGCCTGTTGGGTGTTTTTTTTTTTTTTTTTTGCTGGCAGAGTTAGACACTGAGAGAGAGAGAGACAGAAAGGTCTTCCTTCCATTGGTTTACTCTCCTAATGGCCACCACAGCCGGCTCTATGCCGATCCGGAGCCAGGAGCCGAGTGCTTCCTCCTGGTCTCCCATGTGGGTACAGGGACCCAAGCACTTGGGCCATCCTCCACTGCCCTCCCAGGCCACAGCAGAGAGCTGGCCTGGAAGAGGAGCAACCGGGACTAGAACCTGGGGTGCTGGTGCTGCAGTTGGAAGATTAGCCAAGTGAGCCGCGGCGCTGGCTGTGTGTATTGCTTTTAATACTTTCCATTTGACTTTCTTTTAACATTGGAGATTTTCTACTCAGTGCTCAGCTTTGGCTCAGACTGAGAAGGCCTAGCTTTTGGAATGAGGGGCCTATGAGTTCAAGGGTTGGGGCTGATTATTTGCATGGGCAGTGTCTTCCCAGTGTTCACAGTAGAATTCTGGAAAAAGGAAAATTCACCTAAACCTATACTTAGAGGCGTAACATCCTGGAGCAATTGACTGAGTATGTCTTTTCTTCTAGCCCAGAAGATGTCCAGGCTTTGGTGAGCGGGAAGCTTGCACTTCGGTATGCAGGGAGGCAGGTAGGGAATACCTTGACTGCACTTCTCACACAGGCCGGCATGTTGCCAGTTACCTTGTTTGATGAGACTAGTGCTGTTCAGGGCTCCATGCTGCTCTCCTCCTTCCCCCTGCCTGCTTCCTTCCCTTAAGCACATTCAGTATGTTTCTTTTTAAAGATTTGGTTATTTATTTGAAGGGCAGAATTAGAGAGAGAGACAAAGAGATAGTGAGATCTTCCATCTGCTGGTTCACTTCCCAAATGGTCACACCAGCAGGGCCGGGCCAATCGGAAGCTAGGAGTTTCTTCTAGGTCTTCCATGTGAATGCAGGGGCCCAAGTACTTGAGGCATCCTCTGATGCTTTCCTAGGTGCATTAGCAGGGAGCTGGATCGGAAGTGGAGCAGCCAGGACTCGAACCGGTGCCCATATGGGATGTTGGTGCTGCTGGCGGTGGCTTTACCTGCCACATCATGGCACCAGCCCCTCAGTGTGTTTCTTATGCTGTTCAATTCTTGGGCCAGAAATTCAGTGTTTGGTGCTTTTATGGGTGTCAAGTGGTTTGAGGGACTTCCAGAACTGAACTGTAGAGTGAGTGAGTTAGGTTGCATTAACTTTGACCAAAAGATTTAACTATCATGAGCCTATGAAATCTTGGATTTCCAGAGTCAGGAATGTGGTCAGTTCTGGTGCATATGTGCTTTAGGGAGGTTAGATTGCCTGGCGTAAAACTGGGTTTTGATACCAACCTGAGTGCTTCTCAACTCGGTACCTTTTTTTTCCCAAAAGATTTATATTTATTTTAATTTACTTGAAAGGCAGAGTTACAGAGAAAGGAGGGGAAGAAAGAGAGAGAGAGAGATCTTCCATCTGCTGGTTCACTCCTCAAATGGCTGCAACAGCTAGGGCTGGTGTTTTACTGGCTCCGCCACAGCTATGCTACAGTGCCAGCCCCAGTACCTTTTCATTCATGCTTTAAAATTTGAGTTTGATGAAAAAAGAGACTCTTGGTGATTGGTAGCCCTTTTTGTGGTACCTTATGTCTGAGTGGGTATGAATGGGACTTAAAAGAGCAAGCATGTTGTGACCTGTGTAAATCTCATTTCTCAGATGTGGGCCATCCCCTGTTTGTACTCTGCCTGATTAGCACCAGTGAAAGCAGTCTTTCTGCATTTCAAATGCAATTGTTGCTAAATAACAAACAAATTGGCTATCGCACTATATTTTTGGAGGAACGGCCACAACATAATTTCTTTGTTCTCTACAAGTAGCCCTGAAATTGGCATTCCATCAGTAAAAATTTCAAGTCAGCTCCTAGTTTTGACCTGAAAAATACTGGGTACTATTGTAGTGAAAGATGCACTAATCTCTTTAGAATTAGAGTTGAGGAGATGAGTGCAGATAGGTCAAGTGTCTGGTAGATCAGGTAGCTAATGGAGCTGGACTGTGTGCTTGAGTTATCTGGTTCTGGGTTCAGGCTTTTGTCATTGTAACATTAGCATTTGTTCTAGAAATGTCAACCGTAGACCGCCCTTGCGATAGCTGTGTACCGTTTAATCCGCTGTGTAGCAAAGCACATAGTTTTTCGTTAAGGATGTAGTCTGACAGAAGAGGGGCTCCTTCTGTCCTTTATTTTTGGGTGACAGCTTTCAAACAGCAGGCAGGCTGGTCTCCCAGAACAAAAATGAGTGTTGCAGATTTCTTACTGAGTGGAGACTTGGCAGCTTGGCCTTTTATAATTATATGAGAAGGTCCCCGTAACCATCGATTGTGGTTTCATCCCTGTGAGTGTGTATTCTGTGTATACTGACGCCTCGGCCCTAATGAAAGTGGGCCTTAGTACTTTCCCAGGCATCTCCGAGTGACTGGACAAAGCACAGGTGCAGGCAGGTCTGAGGGCAGGAGGGAGGTGGGGTGGGTGTGGAGATAAGGGAGTCCTGGAGGAAGGAGCAAGACCACAGTTGTCTCATCAGTCTCCTCTGAGCGTGTCAACTGTGGAGAATGCTATATTGGGATCTTTTTGGAAAACCCATTTCCTAGTATTCTTAGTGTCTTTAAGATTTCAAAAGGAAACTGGTTGTAGTGATATTCCACACTTGTAGTTTTTCTTCCCAGACCTCTGAAGGAATAGTGGTGGGGAGGGCTCTTCTACAGACTGCTCATGAGACTTTTTGGGTGAATGGGAGTGTGCACAATAGATCACTTTCACGATTTGTCTCTTTATTCTCAGACAGAAGCATTAAAATGCGTGGCTCAGGCTAGCAAGAACAGATCACTGGCAGATTTTGAAAAGGTGAGCATGGTATTGGGTTGGTAGGGAATGGGTGGAGGAGAATGGATGTATATTTAAGAAAACTTAACGGAAATAGAATTCCACACAAAGTTGCAAAATAGTGTAGTGATCCCTTGTACGATTCGCCTGGTAAAATATCAAAACCAGAAAATGTTTATGCACTTGTATACGGTGAAACTTAAGGTGATTTACATGATATATAATGGGAACTTTTTCAGTTTCGGAGGTTTTTCTGTCATCCTTTTCCCCGCAGACCTGTCATCTGCATCGTGTGGTTGAGGGAAGCAGGGTCAGGAGGATGCCCAAGGTCACACAGCCGGCGGGGTCTGACTTGCAGCTTGTTGCAGGTGTTGCAGTCATAGCTGTTGCATGCACTCCGCACGTGCTAGGCCTGCTTCTCCTCTGGACGTTCCCCAGGGTGTGACTCCAGTTTTCCTTTGACTCCGGTGCCTTTTGCTCGTTGTCTGGGACGTTTCAGAAAGGAAGAACAACTTATCTTAGAGTGAGGCTTGTGTATTCTTTTCTGAATTTCTCCCCTCTTAGTGTAATGACCAAATTAATAATAACAAAACTAGCTCTGGAAGCAAGGACGTAGTGTGGAGACTAGACTATGTGGCTCTGACTGTTCCCATCATTCTTCATCTTTTTGGAAGGTTCTTTCCAGTTCCTTTGCCCCTTCCTTGTCATGATTTACTTGTTTCTTTTAACACCTTTGCCGCACAGCTCATGTGAGGCTGGGGTATTGAGACAGTTAGTAATGGTAAATAAGTACATACACGCATAGTCAAGAGCATTTTGTCTCAGACTTGAGGATATCTGATGGAACACTTCTGTTCCCTGTGGCTATTGGGAGAAGGGGTTCTGTGATGTAGTTAAATTGACTCTCAAGCTGTAACCATGGAGTTACAGATTTGAACTGTTGATGGAAGGGTTTCAGACTGAAAGTGGGTAGCTCTTTTTTTTTTTTTAATTAAGACTTATTTATTTGAAAGGCAGATTTACACAGAGAGGCAGAGAGAGAGAGAGAGAAAGAGAGAGAGACAGAGAGAGAGGTCTTCCATCTGCTGGTTCACTCCCCAGATGGCTACAATGGTCAGAGCTGCGCTGATCTGAAGCCAGGAGCCAGGAGCTTCCTCTGGGTCTGTCACATGGGTGCAGGGGCCCAAGGACTTGGGCCATCCTCCACTGTTCCCAGGCCACAGCAGAGAGCTGGATTGGAAGTGGAGCAGCCAGGACTTGAATCAGCACCCATATGGGATGTCAGTGCAGCAGGCAGCGGTTTTACCTGCTACACCACAGTGCTGGCCCCAAATAGCTCTATCTTTAAGTTTTGTTTTGTTTTTTAATTTAAGATCTTCCATATACTGGTTCTTTCCCCAAATAGCCACAATGGCTGGGGCTGTCCAAGCTGAAGCCAGGAGCCAGAAACTCCACCACGTCTCCCAAGTGGGTGTCAGGTACCATCATCTGCTGCTTCCAGAGGCAGTAACAGGAAGCTGGATCTGAAGCAGAATAGCTGGGACTTAAACCAGCACTCTGATAGGACATGTGGGCATCCTAGGTGGCAGCTTAACCCGCTTTGCCACAGTTCCTACCTGTGTCTTTTAGTTCTTGACATTCCTTTTCTTCTGCTTTCTGTCTTGGTTTTTCTCTCATCTCCTCAGATCTCTTGGCACTTCCTTCAACCATATAGTTACCAGGGCCAGCAGACTACCTAGAAAGCTGAGTAGCATGACATTAAAAGCCCTTCTCTGTGCCAAATTTCTGTTCCTGGTTCTTTGGACAGGCCCTGACAGATTACCGGGCAGAGCTCCGTGATGACCCAATCATCAGCACACATCTGGCCAAGTTGTATGATAACCTACTGGAACAGAATCTGATCCGGGTCATTGAGCCTTTCTCACGGGTACAGGTAAGAACCCTCTGGGGACTCCATCTGTTTCTGCCTTGCATCCCTCTTTGTCTTCACACAGCCACCCAAAACAGGAACTCAGTTCCAGGGGTGTGCCTGGTGGACACGAGGCCACCAGGAGCTGTGTTGATAGTCATGAATCAAGGAGAGAGATGTAGGGAGAGGCTTGAGTTCTGGCTGTAGTCTTCTTGCTTTTGTGGTCACTGTGCCTGTGGTCAGTGTTATCTGTACTGAAGGTGTGGGACATGAGTGTGTTTATTGTCTAGAGAAAGGCAGGCAGATGGACAGATCACATGAGATACAGCGGTCCCCCGTCCCCCCCCCCCCCCCCATATCCCCATCTCCTATTGGAGGCAAAAGTAAAACTTTCAGTGTTGGTGTCTCTGCTTTCTTTTTAGATTGAACACATATCTAGCCTCATCAAACTCTCCAAGGTAAGGAGTCCAGAGGCCACTGAGTGGGTAGGGATGGGGAGAAGGTGCAGAGGGGCTGGCAGTTGTGCCTGATGGGTCTGTCGGAAAGTTCCCAAGCTTCTCCGTGGAGAACCAGCAACGCTGGGCTCAGGGCTGGAGTTGGTTGCATTGTTGCTGTTTTGTTTCCAATCCTTTTGCCCTAAAACCCCTCCTACAACCCTTTCCTGTCAGGGTGATCTTTAACTAATGGATACTGGTCCCTTTAATTGTGTGCTTTGATTTTAGGCCGATGTGGAAAGGAAATTATCACAGATGATTCTTGACAAGAAGTTTCATGGTGAGTAATAGTCACACAGGCAAGGGGCTGGGAGTGTTGATGAGGTGGTTGAAGAAGGAAGAGGTCTCTCTTTAAAAGGCTCTGTTTGACTGGCACCGTGGCTCACTGGGCTGGTCCTCTGCCTGCAGCGCTGGCACCCCCAGGTTCTAGTCTCAGTTGGGGAGCTGGGTGCTAGTCCCGGTTGCTCCTCTTCTGGTCCAGCTCTCTGCTGTGGCCCGGGAGGTTAGTGAAGAATGGCCCAAGTGCTTGGGTCCCTGCACCTGCATGGACCGGGAGCAAGTGCCCGGCTCCTGGCTTCGGATCAGTGCAGTGCTGGCCGTAGTGGCCATTGGGGGAGTGAACCAATGGAAGGAAGACCTTTCTCTCTGTCTCTCTCTCACTAACTCTGCCTGTCAAAAAAAAAAAAAAAAAAAAGACTCTATTTGTCCTGCTGGTTCCCTGGGACCCTGACCCCTCCTTCCCATGGTGAGTGTGTGATAAACATGGGTGAGTGGAGCGGGAGACAGGTTTGGAGAGATGGCGGCGGCTCGGCAGTGGGCCGCTTCCCAGCTGTGTTTTGGTCTAATCTTGTCTTTTACCTGGGTTGCCCTTGTGTCTTTTGCAGGGATTTTGGACCAGGGGGAGGGTGTCCTGATTATTTTCGATGAACCCCCAGTAGATAAAACTTACGAAGCTGCTCTGGAAACAATTCAGAACATGAGTAAAGTAGTGGATTCCCTCTACAACAAAGCCAAGAAACTGACATAGGTGAGTGCCGGCTCCGGGACCCAGGGCCGGGCAGCGCTGTCTTCTGCCTGTCGAGACTGAAACCTGCTCCTGGTGTCCTCGCGGCTTCCCGATTGACGCTGCTCTGTCTTCTCTTACAGAGTTGGATCTGTAGCGGTCCTTTGGCAAGTGTGTGTGGCGGGAGAGTGGAACCTTGGGGGAAAATGCTAGGAGATTCTTTTCTTTGTGTTCTACTTTTCGCTCGGAAAGTTTTTAAATCCTCATTTGGTGCATCTGTATTCCAGCCGATAGGTGTGCCAGTTTTCATGTAATCTTTACTGGCCCAACTTGGGAGTGGGGAAATTGCTTAAAAAAAAAGAAAAGGAAAAAAAAAAGATTATTCTAAATAAAAGGAAAAAGGCTTACACTACCTAAAGCTGTGCTCTCTGCCTCTCGGGAGAGGGCCGCAAAGCCAGGCACCCCGGCCACCACTGCGGGGCCTAGTCCACCCGCTGGGTGTCACCTCTCCTCTTCAGAATTGGGTGTTTGCTGACCATCGAAAGCAACGACTTTTTATTCTGTTTGTACTGAACCAAAACAAACAACTGTGTATAGACTGCTGTTTTCTTTTTTATTTGAAATGAGGCGTCCGTGTTCTTCCTCCCCCACCCCCGCCACATGGCCTGTCCACCCTCCCCTCCCCCGACATTGGCTCCAGCAGGTGAGCCGAAGTCCCGCCGCCGCCACCGCCACCGCCACCGCAGCAGCAGCACCTGCACGGCTCCGCGCTGACCTGTGAAGGGATGGGGACGAGGCCTGGAGCTGGTGCGCCCCGGCCACGCGGGGAGCAGTGTGGGCCCTCAGCCCCGGGGCCTGCTGTGCATGTGGCGCTTTTTTAGCACCGTAAACTAGATGAGCCGTCAGTGTTTTAATTGCCCCCCCCCTCCCCTCTGTCTCCCTTCTCCTCACGTGTGCCCTCCCCTCCCCCAGCGGAGTCGGGCTGTCTGAAATCCAGCAGCTCTCCCACTCCTCCTTTCCTGCTGGCAGATGAGTCTCTTCCTTTTTTAACAGTGAACATCGGAAATGAGACTGTGGGGTGTGGTTTTTTTCTCTTTTTTTGTTTTCTAAAAATTTTCCTTGTTGGGTTTTTGAGCAGCCTCATGTCCCCTTCAGAGGGAGCTTCTTTATTTACCTCTTAGAGTCGAAGGGATGGGAGGTGGAGCACTGTATTTCAGCATGCTTGTTTTCTGCTGCGATTACATAACAAGGCTTAATGCCACTGGGCAGGTAAGCTTCTGCACCTTTGTTGTGCTGCGCGACAGTTTGTCTTCTCTGTCTGTCCTCTCTCTCTTTCTCTTTCCTTCCTCCTGCCTTTCCCCTGCTGGCCTCCTTTTCTCTTTCTTCACCTTTCTCAGAGTACCCTTCCAGATTTTCGTAATAAATTTATATTTTGTAAAAGGATTTTGTTGTACCAGGTTTTGCATCTTCACTGAATCAGACTGGCTTTTATTTCCCTCTCCAAAATCAGGTTTTGTTCTCAACATCTTTCCTCCCCGTCATGTCCAGTCACTGTTTTGGTTTTGGCACCATCAATATCAAATGTACAAACGGTTCTTGCTAACCAACACCAGGTATATCTGATGTTCAGATGAGTTCCAATAAAAATAATTTTTTTTCAAAAGGTGTCCTTTCTTGAGTGCTGTAGGGCTTTGAGCAAGTCCAAACAGCTCTGTACAGCCTGCGACGCCTAGCCTTCCAACCCCGCCAATACTCTGTTACTGCACTCACTCAAGGGCAGCTCTTAGGTCAAGTTTGGAGTCCAAATTTGGAGGGTTTGGGGCAAGAACATTGGTTTGTGAGGTCTGAACTTGGAAGTGGAGCTCTGTCTGTTTTTCCGAGGCGGCATGGTGCGGAGACGATGAGTGGGCTTGGGCAGCAAGACCCTCCGCCCGTTTGCTCCTCTGTGCTGGGAGGGTGTTTCCTTGGAGGGGATTCTGATGTGAGGGTCCCAGGAAGGGAAGGGAAGTGCTGGGAGAGTCCTGACAACCGAGTGGGTTCAGTTTCCTTTTGGGCTCTTCAGAAGCAGCAGTTTTCGTACTTCCTCAGGCTCTGGGAGTAGTTCTGAGGGACTGTGGGGGCTCTGGGGGCCTGCAGTTTGAGTAGTTCTGCTGTTCTGGTCTAATACCGTGGTCTGTATGTAATTTTACTTGCAGAGAGTTTTGCTTCCATAAAGGACTTTAAAATTTAAACACTCCAGAGAGATCTAGACCTGGAGCAGCGGGGAGAGGGTCTCCCTGCCCAGGGCAGCCCCGTGGGACTCAGGACAGCACTGCATTGCTCTGCTCCTTCTCGGGCCTCAGTCTGACTTCCTGTAGACCCGCGCTGTCCAGTACATGCTGTCCAGGTAGCTGGAGCTGCGTGTGGCTGTCAGGCCGTTGCAGTGGGGCTAGTTTGAACTGTGACGTGCTGCAAGTGTAGAAACAAGCCAAACTTCAAAGACCAAGTATGAAAAATGAGTGTTAACTATCTCACTAACTTTTTTATATGTGTGTGGAAATATTTTGGGTATTCTGGTTAAATAAAATAAATTATTAAAATCCACCTGTATGTTTTTACTTTTTTAACGTGTCTACTAAAAGTACTGACCCTTTATGACTTGCCAAGGTGGCACAAACCTTGCTCCTTTTGGACAGCGCTGCTGCAGACCCTGAGATTGGTTGTACAGTGCTCCTCTCCCAGGCCTCTCTTAAGCCGAGTCTTGGCGTGGGGAGAAGTCAGCTGGCTCATAGGCTGGCCTGTGCCCGGGCACTCTCACTGAGGGTCCCTTCTGGGTACCAGCCCTCATGATGCTAGGCCTGTACTAGTGAGATGGCTGGTGTTGGGAACCAAGGCCGGGGCTCAGCGCCTGGCTCTCATGTCCTGTGGTTACGTAATCCGTGCTGCCCAGAAGCGCCACTAGATGCTGCTCAGTGATCTCTGCAGTCACAAGGCTGACTTCCTCAGGAGCCAGGACTCCGCCTGGCTTTCTCTAGAACCCTTTCCGGAAGCTGTAGCTGGCACGTACTTTGGCCAGCCTTCCTTCCTGGGGTAGTATGGGAAGTGGGTGGTCCCAAGGGTGGGCTCTGGTGGGCAGTGCGTGGGCATCCCAGCCCCACAGGCAACAACAAGCCGGCAGCTAGGGGTGGGCCACAGGGTAAGTAGGCTGACTGGTAGGACCCCACGGTTCTCTGATGGAGATGACAGGGACGAGAACAGCCTTGCAGCATTCAGCCAGACCTGCCTTCTGGGTCCTTGTGTGGCCCTTCCTGCCTCCCGATTGGAGCCCTGGTGGGAGCTGGGGCTGGGAAGTGGGTGAGCACCAGATGTGAGTGGTGCCTTGGAGCAGCATGACAGTGGGTAGGGTTCCCGAGGAAAACCCTGTCCCTCAGGCACAGCTAGAGTGGGCTGTCAGGGCCATTGCTGCTTCTTCTTTTTTTTTTTTTTTTGACGGGCAGAGTGGACAGTGAGAGAGAGAGACGGAGAGAAAGGTCTTCCTTTGCCGTTGGTTCACCCTCCAATGGCTGCCGCGGCCGGCGCACCGTGCTCATCCGATGGCAAGTGTGAGAAGTTTGGGTCCCTCGCGCCAAGGAGCTCTTTTTGAAGGGACTTTTGGGGAATGGCTGACAGGGCAAAGGTAAGAGCGCAGGCGGGAATGTGGGATGCAGGCAGGGGCTGGTGCTGTGGCATAGTAGGCCAGCCCTCCGCTTTTGGTGCTGGCATCTCACGTGGGCACTGGTTCCAGTCCCGGCTGCTGCGCTTCTGAACCAGCTCCCTGCTGATGGCCTGGGCAAGCAGTAGAAGATGGCCCAAGTCCTTGGGTCCCTGCACCCACATGGGAGACTGGGAAGAGGCTCCTGGCTCTTGGCTGTGGATCAGCCCAGCTGTAGCTATTTGGGGGAGTGAACCAGCAGGTGGAAAATCTTTCTCTCTCTCTGCAACTCTGCCTCTCAAATAAATAAAAATCTTAAATAGAAAAAAACTGCAGGCAGGCTGGGGAAGGACCATGCAGGGGTTCTGGCTTGGGAAACCAGCTATGATGCGGTGGAGCTTGGGAACTGAATAGTTAGAATTGAGGTTGAGTTTTCTTCTGAGGGGTGGATTACAGGCTTAGGACTGGCATAATTTGGGAAATGGAGAGTGTTTAACTTTAGCACCTGAAGGAGGACTTGGCCATCTCCGCTGAGGGCTGGAGGCACGGCCTGGGGTTGAGCGTGGCCTTAGGAGGACAGACAGTGGGCCAGGGGACTGGAAGGGCCAGGAGCAACTCTGAGTGTCTTGCCCTGAAGGTTGAGGACTACCCCACCTGAAAAGCAGGTAGGGTTGTTGCTGTGTCTCATCTATGGCTTGTCTTCAAAGCCCACAAGGCCTGGTCTCCAGTGTTAACAGCATTGGTAGGAGGCGGGAGCTTTAAAGTCATGGAGGCTCCACCCCCATGAAGGAGCTAATGTGGTTTTCAGGGGAATGGGTGGTGGGTGGTTATTGCGAGAGTGGGTAGCTATAAAAAACCTGAGCCTTCCGCTCGCCGGGACACGTGCCTCTCCACGTGCCTGCCGGCCTGCTCCTCCGCGTTCGGAGCCGAAGCCACTGAAGCTGAGCGGATTTGGCTGCCAGGTACACCTCCTGACTCGAGCCAGGTACCCCTCTTTTCTTTATGGATCGTCCAGTGCTCAGGTGTTGTGTTTTAGCAACGGAAAATGGACTAAGACAGTTGCACACTGCGGAACTTTCGAAGGGGCACGCTGAGCTGACTCGGCCTTCTAAGTCAGCAACAGCTCTGTGGTGGTTCTGCAGGGATAAACTCGCAGTGTGTGTGTGTGGGGGGGGGCAGGGAGCAGCCCTTTGGGTACAGAGTAATGCCTGCGCCGGCACCAAGGTTCCTAAAACTCCGTCGCCACCATGAACGACTTCTGGTTGATAGGTAACCGAATGCTAGCGCTTCCCGACCCGACGGCAGCACGGTTCGGCGTGTTGCCAGCTCCGTGTCAGGGAATTGGGTGTTCACCTCTGCACCCCCGGCAGAGAAGAGGGTACCACCCGAACAAAAGCACTAAGTGAACAGTGGTCTTGGCCAAGGGCCTGGGGTCAGGTCTGGGGAACGGCTCTTACTAGGACCGGGATTTTACGCAGTTTTATTGGCGTCAGGTTGTCAAATCAGGCAGGTGTAGAAGGGAAAACGTCTGAGGCAGAGGCTGGTTGGAGGAGCAGTCGCTTCCGCGTTGCCCTGACAGGTGAGGGCGAGTCGCCCGCCCGGGGCTCCAGGGCAGGTTTGGCGTGGGGAACGCGGCCGCTGCCGTGGAGGCGCCCAGAACGGCCTGGATTTCTGAGACCGCCGCGCGAGGAACGGAGGCCCCCGCGGGGCCGCCTCCACCGGGGCTGCGCGTGGCTCTCAGGCGGCCTCGCCTCTCCCCGCCGGAGCCTCCTTTTCCCCAGCTCCTGGGGACGGGCTCCGGGCGCGGCCTCGGCGGAGGGCCCGCTGCGCGTTGCCAGGCCCGGGGCTCGGTCGCAGCTGCGGGCGCCGCGGCGGGAACAAAGGCAGCACGTGTCTGGGCGGGGCGGCGCGGCGCGGCGGGCGGGGTCGGCGCTCGGCCCCGCCCGGCCCCGGCGCGCCCCGCCGGCCGAGCTCGCCTGCGCGAGCGCCCGGGACCCTCGCGCGACCGGACTGCTGCCGGGGCGGCGGCGAGCGGTGCGGGAGGGGCCGGCGCCGCGTGTCCCCGCCGCCCCTCGCTCGCGGCTGCGTCCTGCCGCTCCGCTCGCAGCTCGGGCTGAGGACGCCGGTGGCCGCGGCTCCCCGGTCAGACCGGGCCCGCCTGGGCTCGGCGCGCGCACGGCGCTCGCTCGCTCCCGAGAGGACGGCCCGTGGGGTGCGCGCCGGGGGCGGAGGCGGGAGCGCGAGCGCGGCGAGGGCGGCCGGGCGGGGGGCGGGGCCGCGGCGCCTGCAGAACCTTGGACAGAAGCTTCGGCAGCGCCGCCACCGCCGCCGAGCGCCGGGATCGCGGCGGCGGAGCCGCGGCGCGCACTGCGGAGGGCCCGGAGCGCAGGAGCCCCCGCCTGCCGGGTAAGCCTGCGCTGGGCGGGCGTCTCGCCGCCCCGGGAGCCGGGGCAGGGGCCGCGCTGGGTGTCGAGGCTGGGGTCTGCGGCTGCCTCCGCCCGAGCCCGGGCCCCTCCCGGCTGCGCCTCGGGACCGCAGCGGCGGCGGCGGCGGCGGGCGGGGGTGCCGCAGTGGAGACGGCGAGGCTGCGGCGCGCGGGCGCGGGCGGGGCCGCAGAGCCTGGGGCAAGGGCCCCCGCAGCGGGGGCCTGGGCCTGGGTCCGTGGGGGCCGCCGCCGAGGCGCGGAGCCCCGCCTGGTGCTGAGAACCATCTTGTTTTCCACGCAGATCCGAGGGGCCGCACGCGTCCTAGGAGCGCCCGCTTTGCTCCCCGGGGCGGCCACAGGCGCGGTGAGCTGGTGTTCCCCGCCGGCCGGCAGGCTGGGCGTGCAGCGGCACCATGGGCACGGTGCTGTCCCTGTCCCCCAGCTACCGGAAGGCCGCGCTGTTTGAGGATGGCGCGGCCACCGTGGGCCACTACACGGCCGTGCAGAACAGCAAGAACGCCAAGGACAAGAACCTGAAGCGGCACTCCATCATCTCCGTGCTCCCGTGGAAGAGGATCGTGGCCGTGTCGGCCAAGAAGAAGAACTCCAAGAAGGTGCAGCCCAACAGCAGCTACCAGAACAACATCACGCACCTCAACAATGAGAACCTGAAGAAGTCGCTGTCGTGCGCCAACCTGTCCACGTTCGCCCAGCCCCCGCCGGCCCAGCCGCCCGCGCCCGCGGCCAGCCAGCTCCCGGGCTCCCAGACCGGGGGCTCCTCCTCCGTGAAGAAGGCCCCGCATCCCGCCGTCAGCTCCGCGGGGACGCCCAAGCGGGTCATCGTCCAGGCGTCCACCAGCGAGCTGCTGCGCTGCCTGGGCGAGTTCCTATGCCGCCGGTGCTACCGCCTGAAGCACCTGTCCCCCACGGACCCCGTGCTCTGGCTGCGCAGTGTGGACCGCTCGCTCCTGCTGCAGGGCTGGCAGGACCAGGGCTTCATCACGCCGGCCAACGTGGTCTTCCTGTACATGCTGTGCCGGGATGTCATCTCCTCCGAGGTGGGCTCGGACCACGAGCTCCAGGCCGTGCTGCTGACCTGCCTGTACCTCTCCTACTCCTACATGGGCAACGAGATCTCCTACCCCCTCAAGCCCTTCCTGGTGGAGAGCCGCAAGGAGGCCTTTTGGGACCGCTGCCTCTCCGTCATCAACCTCATGAGCTCCAAGATGCTGCAGATCAACGCCGACCCCCACTACTTCACACAGGTCTTCTCCGACCTCAAGAACGAGAGCAGCCAGGAGGACAAGAAGCGACTCCTCCTCGGGCTCGACCGGTGAGCCCCGGGGCCCACGCCGGGGGCTCGCGGGTTCCGTGCGTTTTTAAAAATTTATTAAACAGAATCGGAGTTTTGTGTACAGTACGTGTCTAGCGAAGCCGCCGGGGCGCTCTCCCTTCCCACCGTCTCTCCTCCGGGTGTGTTTTTGGCCCCACCGGCACCTCTGGGTACTTTGGAGCTCACAGACCTTGTGCAAGACCCAGAAGATGCGACCAGAGCCGCCAGGCTGCTGGCCTCTCGCTGCGGGGAATGCAAAGGACCGACCCGCCTCTGCTGCTGGTGCCCGGGGGCTGCCCTCTGCTCCCTGGACGGGTGCTGGAGAGGGGTCCCTGGTCAGGGGCTCCGGGAAGGAACTGGGGTTTGTGCTGGTGGCTCTTTGCTGACAGCCGTTTTGAGCCATTCGTTCTCCCAGAGGCCAACGGAGCGCTGAGTGGGGTTGTGGGGCAAGATCCTCTGCGGCGTCAGCCAAGGTGGGGCGGAGGGCGGCGGCCGTAGTGCGGGGACCGCGTCTGTCATCTGGCCACGCGTGGCCCTGGTGGCCCTGGTTTACTTTTTTAGGGGGAAGGGCTTCCTTTCAGTGGAGAAATGCAACTCGCCCCATCGGCTCCCTTGTCCACTGCGCCCGGCTGTGTCGGCAGCATTGGCCAATAAGCTGGTTTGACTCATCCGGTTCTCTTTTTGGGTCCTAGCTAAAGGGGTGGGGCGGAGCTGGGGCCGACTCCTCTCCTGGCTGAATTTTTCACTTGAGTGACGCGGACCGGTCACCTGCAGTGTGTGCCAGGGCGGCCACAGGTGCCGGTCAGCAGCAGCACGCGTCTTGGGCAGGTGGCATCCACCCAGGTGCCCAGGCCTCTTGCTGGCGCCCACGACGTCTGTCTTGCTGAGCGCCAGGGCAGAAGGTGTTGGGGATTGGGGGTTTATGATAATGGCGCACTAGCCCCACCCCCAGCCCTGTTAATTTCTGTTGCAAGATGGCTCGGGCTTGCCCTGGAGACAGTAACACACGCGAGTGTGACTGCTGACTGCGCCCCGCTCACTCGCGGCCGCGGGGTCTGCTTCCCCCTTAGCCTGCTGGCTGCGGGAACACATGGTGTGTGCCTCACGGCTGCTTTCCCCTGCCGGCGGCGTGGCCCCGGGAGAGGGGCAAGAGAAGGGAGCGGGTCTTCCTCCATGGCCTGTCGCTCAGGCTTCCGAGAACAAAGAGCGGCGGGCAGATGCCGCGAGGATCTGTCCAGCCCCGGCCCCTGGGAGGATGGAGCGGGGGCCGTTCTCCATAGGAGTGGGTCCTCGGGGCTGCCGACTTGAGCACTGCTGAGACTCCTGTGAATCAGAAAGCTGTGAAATTGAGGTCCTGGTTGGCGAGGCCTGGAGCAGCACCTGCCGGCCCCCAGCTCCCGGAGGTGGGCAGCTGCTCCCCCGGGGCCTAGGCCGAGCTGGCCCTGGGCCTGTGCGCACACACCCGGGCCAGCAGGGCCCTGTGGCTGCTGGCACAGACACCCCCAGCCCCGGCGTCTCTCCTCTGCTGTAGTTTCCACACAGCCTGCCTTCAGCCTGCGCCGCGCACCACCTGAGGGGCAGCTGGCCCCTGGCGGCATGGGGGAGGGGCAGAGCACACACCCAGCTGGCTGCAGGGACTTGTGCCGGCGAGTCAGGTCCACGGGCTTCCGGTTCTGTGTCCGTTTCCTTCTCTCTATTTATTACGTCTCTGGAGGAGGTGCGCGTTTCGGGAGTGGCCGGACACCATGGAAGGGGCTGCGGCCGGTGTGGGGAGCGTGCGCCGGCCCTCGGTATTGTGAAGGAGCAGCTGGCACGCTGGAGTGTGCACGCCAGGACCCCGTTTGACATGCTGCTATGAAGACTACTTTTAGAACAATGAAAAAAACTGACTTCAAAAAAAAAAAAAGCCCTTTATTCTTTAATTGTTGCTTTTACAGTGATATTGTGCATGCAAACCAGGAGCATTTTGTGTCTTAAGAAAAATAATCTTAGAACAGATGGCTGTGAAAACTACACCCATGCACAGACCCAGCCGCAGGAATAGTTCAGGATCTGGTTTTTCTCTTTTTCTTGTAAACCTGAAGAGTTGATATATTCTTTCCATGCAGTTATTAGAATTTAGTTTTGTTCCAACAATTGTTCAACTTGCAATGAAAAGAAAACGTGCCATTTTTCCCACTTGGAACTGTTCATAGCTGTATAATTGAAACTGCTAATTACACACGTGTGATGGATGTTGGTTTTTTTAGTGCAATTTCTTCTGTAGCTATTCTTTGACCAAACCGTGGGTATTGTTAATATTAATTTATATTTGTCTCATTTTGTATGTATGTACCGCGTGTTTGTGAGTATGTGTGGTTTATAATCCGACAAAGTCATGAGGCTCGGTGTGGCTGTAATTTAATTCCCCTTCCCTTATTTTTATTTATTTTTGTACTGTGCTGATTCAATAAAACGCACTGACCATCCATCACACGGCCTCTTTCTGTGGGTCTGTCGTTTGTGGGCAGGTTGGGGGCCCCTTTAGTAAATGGTTCGTGTGCTGAGAACATAATTGGATTTGTGTATGGGGGGGACAGGGACGGAGCTGGGGCACGGACTTAACACGCTAAGGTGGTTAGGAGAGCGGCGGCATAGGTCAGGTCTGCTTGCTTTACCGCGGGGCGGGGTGGGGGGGCTGCTGGAGTAAGCATGACCAGCGTCTCGGCCTCGGCTTGGCCAGGGCTGGCCCAGTGCGTCTGGTAGGGCTGGCTGGCCTTAGATCCTGTGTGTTACCAGCCAGTGCTTGGGCGCTGCTTAGCGCTCACTGGGGGCTTCCAGGCCAGCAGGAGTGCACTGGGGTCCCCGTGGCCCAACCCTGCCGGTGCCACACTGTGCGGGTTTCCAAGAGAGCCAACCCTGGGGTGCCCTGATAGGCAGCCGGGGAGGGCGGGGTCTTGCTGCCCATGGCCTCGCTGTGGTCTGCGCCTGGTCCTGCCCGCTGGCCCCGTGGGTGTGCTTGTGCCACCAGGCTCAGGGGAGGGTGGGGGGTACCTGGCCCTCCCCAGGCCCTGCTCCCCGTGGTCTGCAGCTGCCCCGGGCACTGTGGAGTTCCATCTTGTGCTCAGATTGTGGTTCAGCACTGTCAGCCCAGTGACACGGGTCCTTGCCCTTCCTGGTCTGAGTGGCAGAAACCCCGCGGCTTCTCTTTCCTGGCAGTGATGGTGGCTGGGTAGCACCCGGAGGCGGCGGGGCTGCCCGGTTTCCCCCGTGGGGCCTGGCTGTGTCTGCTGCAGCTCCCCTCTCTGCTGAGCCAGCTGCCTTGTGCTGTCTCCCCTCCCACCCTTCTGGTCTGGTGTCCCCAAGCTGCAGCCTTCGCTCGATAAACACGTGCCTGGGTAGCGTCTGGGCTGCGTGCCGCTGCTACCTCCGCCCCCACCCTGGTGAGCACTTTTGTTTAAAAGCCTCGGGCCCACTGCCCTCTATTTGACGTTATTTGTGCTGTGGGATGACAGCCGATTTTGTGTACGTGAAAATGTCACAGTGATAGTTTCCAATGACAGATAAGCAGAACACCTTTAAAAATAAGATTTAATGCTTTATTGCTCTGGGTGGTAAATCAAAATATGCTTTAGAAATAGTTAATTTAATGGAAAATAGGAAAATAGGCACCAAACCATAAAACTGCATCTAATCAAGAGAAACACTCATCGCATACAATCACTGGGTCTAACTTTCCCTTCGGCGCCCTGGCTGTGTTACCATGATCACATCTCCAATTCCCAACCCTTCTTTTGGTTCATCAAAAAGAAAAAAAAAAAAAAAAAGAAAGTGCTTGTGGACAGCGGCGTCCTGCGGCCTGGACAGAAGGCCCTGGTGCTGGGTTGAGGGGCCCGAGGCAGCATCGGGAGGCGGGGGGTGGGGCTGGGTCCAAGCCCACTTCGTCCTCTCCAGCCTCTGACAGGCAACTCATTTGGCATACTCTGCTTCGGGTGCTGAGAGCACAGGCCTGCACGTGGCGGGAGAGGAGAGGAGGAGAAGCTCCAGTTAGGGCTTCGGCTGGTGTCTGGTGGAGCCCGGCAGAGCCGTAAGCGCTGCTGCTCTGGGCCCGAGGCGCTGTGCGGGCAGCGGCGAGCAGGCTGTGCTGTAGGTTGCACACAGTGCAAAATGGGCCGCCTGTGGGAAGCAGGGGTGGGGCAGGCCTGGGTCGAGGCGCAGGGGGCTGCAGGCAGGCATTGGTGGCTTCTGCTGGGCGGGGCACCGGGAGGGGGCAGTGTCTATTGCAGACGGTGAAAGGAATTTGAGTGAGTTCCTCTCTTATGCCCCTGCCGGTCCCTCCATGAAATGTGGGGAAGCTTGCTCTGCACGCCCCCCTCCCCCAGGGTTATTTTTAAAAGTTATTTGAGATAGACTATCTTTCATCTACTGGTTCACCTCCCAGATGGCTACCATAGCTGGGGCTGGACCAGGTGGGAGCCAGGAGCCTGAACTCCATCTATGTCTCCCACCTGGGTGGCAGGGGCCCAAGCACATGCTGCCTTTCCCAGGAGCATTAGCTGGGTCGGAAGTGGAGCAGCCGGGACTGCAACCTTTGCTCACGTGGGGTGGCGGCATCCCAGCAGCCTGACCTGCTGCGCCACAGTGCCAGCCGCACTGCTCTGTCCCCTCCAGCAAAGCAAGTGTTCCGTGTCTCTCCTTCAGGGCCCCTGGCAGGCGGCCCTTCGGCAGCGGGGGCGAGGGGGCAAAGGGGCGCACCTCTGATGCGCACGGGCTTTTTGCTGGGCAGAAACTGGCAAGATAGTGGCACTCTCCTGGGGGAAGGGTGCAGGCGGGGGAAGTGCAGGGCCTGGGGGGTGGCACCCTGGCCTGGCCTGCAGTGCCAGGGCCCTGTGCTGTTTTCTGTTGCTCCACTTGCCTTGCGTGAGTCCCCTGTGCTGCGGCCCCTGCCCTGGTCCTGGCTCTCCTGGTGAGCTGGGAGCACAATCAGAGGTGCAGGAAATGCCACGCCCCTGCCTGGCCTGGCCCCCGCCCCGGCGACTCGGCATGGCTCCCAGGCTCCCAGACACAGGTGTGGTTACAGCAGAGAGCACGGCTGACCAGAGGGGCTCCGACTGCTGGCTGGGAAGATGGCTCTTGGCGCATGCTCGTGTTGTTCTCCTCCGAGAGGGGCCCTGGCAGCAAGGGACCATCTCAGGACAGGCTCCGGAGGGGCGTGGCTGCTCTGCCAGCTGCGGGCTCTGCAGGTGGACCTGCTCACCTGGAGGCTTTGGCTGGCTGCTGGCGTGGGGCGGGAACATCTGCCCAGGAGCTCTGAGCACAGCCTCCCTGAGCCAGGTCCTGGTGATCCCCTTGGGAGGGGAGTGGTGGCAGGAGGGGCTCCCAGTGAGAGTGACTGCGTCCTGGGCTGCCCAACCCCATCCGGTTGCAGGAGTCAGCAGCTGGTCACTGGCTCAGGTGCGCTGGTGTGACCTGGCCGTGTGGGAGATGTGGTCTGGGGAGGGCACCAGGGTCTTTGGTTGACTGAGGGGGCGCCATACAAAGCTGATACGGGAAGGTGGAGACGGAAGGAAGAAAGCTGGGAGGAAGTCCTGCGGGCAGAGGGGAACCCCTCCCCCAGGTGCGGACCCTTGCGAGCTGATTCCTAGCAGGCATTAGCGGGGAGGTAGCAATTAGACTGGAACCCAGGATGCTGAGCGAGGCCCACTGCTCCTGAGGGGTGGGGGTGGGGGCTGCGTGTTCTGGCCACCGCGCCCCAGGCCCCGTGCCCCACGCCTCTGGCTCCCGGGCTGGGCCTCGGCTGGCTGGAGCGGTCAGTTGCCGGGCACGCTGAGGATGAAGCCCGAGCGGTTCTTGGTGAAGTCGGGCTCAGGCTGGTTGAGCCGCGTCTCCACGGACACCGTGCACTTCTTCCCGTGCAGGCTGCACTGCACCGGGTTGGTGACGTTCACTTGCAGGTGGCGCTTCTCGCTGGAAGAACCAAAGAGACAGGCGGGTGGTTAGTGGGCAGCTTTAGAATGGGGCCTCCCCTGGGGCCCTGCTCTGTGCCAGGCTCCCGGGGGCTGCAGCCTCCAGCTGAGCCCTGGCAAGGCCCAGCCCCAGGAAAGCTATGTGTGGAGGAGGCGCAGGGGAGGGAGGCGGGGAACCCAGAGTTAGCGGAGCTCAGGCAGAGGCTGAGGTGCTTGGGCATCATGGACGCAGGGCAGAGTTCTGACAGGCGACGACCTCCCGGTGGTCTCTGTCTCGGGAGACCCTTCCCCACCGCCAACTCCCTGAGAAGTGCCCCCCAGGTCCCAGCTGGCCGGTCTCTGCCTGTCACAGAGTCCACCTGTTAGGAGTAGGTCTGCCTCGGTTCCCCCACGGCCCCTGCAGACTCATTCTGAAGTCTGGAGCCCTGACTCAGCTGCAGAGCCCCCGGCCCTGGGGACCCCATGCTCTACCTGTTGGGGCGCCACATGTCCCCGGCCGGCCTGCTGTGCCTGCTCTACCTGCCAGCTCCTCGCCCCACGCCCCACGCTGCACATCCTCTGGGAGCTGAGAAACTCACTGGCCCTGGTAGCTCTCCCCATGCTGGGAGAGGAGAGGGGCAGGGAGACAGGACTGCGGCCTGGGCACCTCCAGGCGGGGTGGGCTGGCGCTGCCGGCAGCCCTGGGAGTGTCACCCTGGGGGCCTCTGGGGCGTGGGCAGGACCCCCTCTGGGCGCAGTGGACTAAGGTCAGGGGCTGGCCCTGCAGTGAGAAGAGTGTGTGTGTGTGTTGCTTTTTAAGCACCTGCTGGCTGGGGAGACACAACTCAGATTCCCAGGCAACTCCTCGGGTGGCACACACTTTGGGGAGGGGTCTGCGAGGCAGCACTGTGGAGTGCTGGGGACTGGGACTTGCTGGGCTGCCCACCCCTGGGCACCTCTTCCAGGAGGCTCCAAAGCTGGGAAAGGGACATGGGGTGTTCTTGGCTCAGGGCTCCCCCCAGCTGCTCCGCCCTGTTCTCACTGATGACAGGAAGTGGACGTGGGGAGAGCCCTATGGTTATCTGTTGTGGCCGTTAGGTAGCCAGCACTGGATGTCTTGTCAGCTGCAGCTCAAACCTTGGCTTTGACTGCTATTTTTAACCGGACTTGGACACAAAAATAGCAGAGCCTATCAGAGGCAGTGACTCAGGCCCCTTCTGTTCCTGCGGGAGCCAGGGCCGCCCTGTGGGGCGGACGCATGGCCTTGGCTACTGGGGCCTAGGTGTGGGGCCCCTGCAGTACCCATGCAGGCCAGAAGCGAGCGAAGCTCCAGCACTGTGGCCTGCCAGAGGCCGGAGATGCTCCTGAGCTCAGGTGGCCTCCCTGTGTGGCCCCTGCACTCGTCCCTGCCGGAGGGGCAGAGACCTGGCGGGCATGGCGTATGCCCTACGCTGAGCACACTGCTGGGGGCCGGAATCACGGGGTGACCTGGGGTCTTAGAGGATAGGCCCTAAGTGGCTACATCCAAGGTCAGCTTGAAAACAACTAACAGCAAGAGCCAAGGGGGCTTGCCAGCCGGGACCTCCTGGCTCCAGTCCGTGCCCACCCCCGCTCTGTGCTCTGCGTCAGCAGAGTGGCCCCTGCCTCCTGGGCTCTGCTGTGTCCAGTGTCCGCAGTTTGGATGCAGGGACGTGGGGAGGTGTGAATGACACTTACACAGTGAACGGGTCCACAAAACATGGAATGGTTTCATTCAACAGAGAATCATTCTGCAACAAAGAGGGATCCGGGTGACCCGGGCCGCCACGTGCTGAGCCTCGGAAGCCCGCTGCGAAAGGCAGCATTTTCATGGTGCTCCGTTCACGGGAAACGGCCAGGCCAGGCAGGTCTGCGGCGGCGGGGGCCAAGCTTAGCGGCTCCAAGGGCTGTGTAGAGGAGTTGGTCTGGGGGCGCTGCTTCCAGGGAGTGGAACCAGAGAGGCGAGGGGTGCATGGTGTGGTGTGTGCACTAAACGTGAGCGGCGGTAAATTTTGTGTCGCCCACTTCAAGTGCAACCCAGATTTTAAGACCAGCGTGAGATGGCTGGGGCCGGGGCAGCAGCCTGGGAGTCAGTGACTGGGCTCTGACCTGAGTCAGAGCTGAGCAAACAGACCTCACAGGTGGTCTCCCTCCCCGGGGCTGGCTGCGAGGGGGAGGGTGTTTTCGTCCCTGTCTATGTTAGGGAATTCTGTGACCCATTCGCCCTCCCAGGCACTCCTTCGTGCATTCGTGCAGACCCTGTCTCTTGCCCATCCGAAGCCGTGTTCCTGGGCTCGCTGTGCTCTGCCGGGCCCTGCGCCGCTCCAGGAGCTGGTGGGGCCCAGGGCCCACATCCCTTCCTCCCCAGGCCCCGGGTCAGCTGGGCGCCCCGGCTAAGCTGGGATTAGCAGGCTGAGGCGCTGGCTGGGCTGCTGAGCCCCGCAGGGCCTGAGGAAGCGCAGGGCCTCTCTCCAGTCTCCCTGGCATTCCCGTGCACTTGCTATGGTGGTACGTGGGGCTGAACCCGGCTCTCCCCAGTGCATCGGAAGCGGGGTGCGGTGCGGTAGCACAGCGAGATGGCCGCCTGGGAACTTCGTGGGGATAAAGCAGGGTCGTCTGGGGACTGGCCACAGGATGTGGTGGGCAGAACCCAGGCAGGCAGTGAACAGCCGCTTTCCTAAGTGTCGCCAAGGCCCCAGGCCGCCTGGGTAGGGCGTCCCCAGGGCTCTTCTCAGCGCTTCACTTCCTCCGCCGGTGGCCGGCACACCACAGAGGGCACCTCTTTCAAAACCTGCCGTGGGAAGTGTCACTTCTGCTTCTGTCGGTCTCCGTGACACCACCGAGCACGGCCCCTGCCCAGGGCGGGCAGCACCGCACTCCCCGCTGGGTTCGCAGCTGTTGGGGGACGGGGGCAGGATCCTTTATCTAGAAAACAAAACCGTTCTCAGGTGGAAAGCTGGGTCACGTGCGGGGGCCATCGCGGGCCTCCCCTGAGCCTGGCACCTCTCTGGGCGCCAGGCCCCGGGCGTGGGGGCGGGGGGCAACCTCTGCGCTCAGCCAGGACACCATCCAGGGCAAGCAGGACCCCGGGGGAAGGAGCCTTCTGGGCTGGGCGTGGTTTCTCACGCCGTCACCACAGTCAGTGTCCCCACTCCTAGCATGGGGACATCTAGCCACCTCCTGGACAGAACCCTGCACACCCGTCTCTCAGTGTCCATCTCTGGTCCTCCTGGTGCCTCACCCCTGTCACCTTGCTAAGGCCAGAGAGCTGCTTCCTCCTGGAGGCCCACCTGCTTTCCCTGTGACCTCCTAGCTTGTCCCCCGTCCCACGCCCTCCGCACTGTCATCACAGAAGCCTTTCAAAGACACAAAAAGATCTTGCCACCCCCATGTGAGTAGTTCTTCAGTCATTCCCGGAGCTTTTGAGCACTGCTGGGGCCTGGCTTCCAAGCCCAGCTGAGCAGGAGGTTCACTGGGGCCTCAGCTCCCAGGCACCAAGCGCACAGCTCTGCTCTGTCTCTGAGATCACGGTGTGGGTTAAAGGCAAGAGGAGGCCTCCAGGTGGCCACAGGAAGTGGGGGAGGAGAAGGCGCCCAGCCTGGGTGGCCGTCCAGCTGGGAAGTCTGCCTTCCAGCCTGCCAAACTGGCCAGGAACCACTGGATGGGAAAGCAAACAGCTTCTCAGTCACACCCAGAGCCTCAAGCTCTCCCCGTTCCTGACCTCTTGCAAAGCCAGTCTGCGCATCACCAAAGGCAAGGGGAAGAGCTTCGGGGGCCCAGGGAGAGACCACACTTGTTGCAAAGGAACATGGGAAATTCTCGTCCGGGCCGAGGAGACCAGGGCACGCATCCTTCACAGCCACCGGCCTAGGGAGTGAGGCCGCAGCAGGGGCGTTGAGCCCACGTGGGCTCTGCGAGATGGCCAGTCTCAGCTGTCACGTCAAGAATGGCCACTTCCAAAGGAGGAGAGGGAAGGTGGAAAGGAAACCTGGCTCATCCGATGGGCGGTGGGAAAGGGCAACAAGAGACGCAAGAGAGAAGCTTGGGACTAAGAACGCACCACCCAGATGCAGTCAATACTGACAAACCCGTACGCGCAAACTCCGATGGACAGGGGCTTCGCAGACTCGATTTTTAAATGTCTGCTGCTTACAAGAAGCCCAGCTAAATCAGGACGTAGGAAAATTTTAAAAGGGGGATAGAATAAGATATGAGTCTCAGATATATATTATGTAATATATAAATGATGTATAAAACAAATATAGAAGTCTCATAAAATATGTAAATATTATGTCATACATTTTATCTTTTAATTCCATTTTCCAGAGACTATTTCTTTGAGAAGCAAAGGGAGACACACAGAGCGAGCCTCCACCTACTGGTTTGCTCCCCAAATGCCCACAAGAGCCGAAGCGGGGCCAGACTGAAGCCAGGAGCCTGGCACTCAACCCAGGTCTCCCACGTGGGTGGCAGGGACCCAATAGCCTGAGCCATCATCTGCTGCCTCCCAGGGCGTGCACTGGCAGGAAACTGGAGTTGGGAGTGGGTTGGGTCTTGAACCCAGGCACTCCGATATGGGTTGTGGGTGTCCTTAGCGGGCCAATTGCCTGCTCCTATGAGTGAAATATTAATCAAAAGCGAGCTGCTCAAAAGCATTCCTGGGGAAAAAGCTCATTACATAATTGTTTCCTTTATCAGGTAGTAGTTCACCAGGCAGATACTTATACACACACACACCCATACCCCAAGGTGCACCCTGAGAGGGTGCATTCCATATGGGTGCTTGTGCATGTCCTGGCTGCCCTGCTTCCCATCCAGTTCCCTGCTTGTGTGCCTAGGAGAGCTGCAGAGGATGGCCCACATGCTTGGGTCCCTGCACTCATGTAGAAACCTGGGGGAGGCTTCTGACTTTGGCCTGGCCCAGTCCTGGCTGTTGTGGCCAGCAGAGGGAGGATCTCTGTATCTTTCTCTTTGTAACTCTTTCAAATAAACAGCTCTTTTTTTTAAAAAAAAAAAAAGTTTATTGTGCAAAACAATTTTGAGATCAGTTTTTTCATAAAATTTTCTTTTTTTTTGTTTTTATTTTTATTTTTGACAGGCAGAGTGGACAGTGAGAGAGAGAGAGAGACAGAGAAAGGTCTTCCTTTGCCATTGGTTCACCCTCCAGTGGCCGCCGTGGCTGGTGTGCTGCGGCCAGGGCACCGGGCTGATCTGATGGCAGGAGCCAGGTGCTAGGTGCTTCTCCTGGTCTCCCATGGGGTGCAGGGCCCAAGCACTTGGGCCATCCTCCACTGCACTCCTTGGCCACAGCAGAGGGCTGGCCTGGAAGAGGGACAACTGGGACAGAATCCGGCGCCTGACCGGGACTAGAACCTGGTGTGCTGGCACCGCAAGGCGGAGGATTAGCCTGTTGAGCCATGGCGCTGGCCTTAAAATTTTCTTTTAAAAACAGATTGATTTATTTATTTGAAAGAAAGAGAGAGATTGATTTCATCCTCTGGTTCAGACCCCAAATGGCTGCAATGGCCTGGACTGGGCCAGGCCAAAGCCAGGGGCCTGGAATTCCATCTGAATCTCCCACATGGGTACAGGGGCCCAAGCACGTGGGCCATCCTCCATTGCTTTCCCAAGCACATTAGCAGGGAGCTGGATCAGAAGTGGAGCAGCTGGGACTAGATGCATTTATATGAGATGCTGGCATCAACCCTCTACACTACAACACCGGCCTCATAACACATATTTTCTATGAACTTTTTAAAGACCTGTCACATGCATGTATTTCAAATTTGTTTTAACTGCATTTTCTCAAACTTATTTTTTAACTTGAAAGAGAAACAGGCAAGAGAGAGTTTCTGTCCACTGGTTCATTCCCAAATGCCACAGTGGCTGGGATGAGCGTTAGCAGGAAGCTGGGCTGGAAGTAAAGTTGGTGCTCAAGCCGGCCATTCTCATATGGGATGTGGGCATCCCGAGTGGTGACTTAACCACTGAGCCTAACGTGCACCCCTGATTTCATCTTCCACAAGTTCTGAAGCGTATGCTTGTGCGTGTATGTGTATAATTTACAAACATGTAATGACAAGTCCACATGGAAGATGTTACATCTTTTCAAAAATGTAGATGGGGCAGGGGTTTGGCCTAGCAGTTAAGACACTGGTTGAGATGCCTGCATGCCCGTACTGGAGTACCTGGCTCTGGCTCCTGATTCTAGCTTCTTGCTGATGCAGACCCTGGGAGGCAGCAGGGAGCTGAGTCCTCGTGGCCCTGTGGGAGACCTGCATTGTGTTCCTGGCTCCTGGCTTAGCTCCAGCCCAGTCTGGTATACTGCATGCTTTTCAGGGGTGAACCAGCACAGGGCAGCTTGCTCTCTCTGCCTCTCAATTAAAAAATTTTAAATGGGCAATATATTAAAATATGGACAATAATATTAGAGTTTTAAAGAATTATTTATTTGAAATGCAGAGTTAGAGAGACAGAGATATATTGAGATGTCTTCCATCACTCCCCAAATGGCCACAATAGCTGGGTCTGGGCCAGGCCTTAGCTAGGAGCCAGGAGCCTCCTCTAGGTCTCCCACATGGGTGCATGGGCCCAAGGACTTGGACCATCCTCAGCTGCTTTCCCAGGCATGTCAGCAGGGAGCTGGATAGGAAATGGAGCAGCTGGGACTTGAACTGGCACCCTTAAGATATGCCCATCATAGCAGACTGTGGCTTAACTTGTTATGCCACAATGTTGGCCACAGTAACAAAGGTTTGAGCAACACAGTTAAGAAACTTGGTGCCTGTGTGTATTTCCTATATTCATCAATTAGAGAATGCTCGTTCTTTGAAAGTACACATATTACTTGTTCTAGACCATGAAAGTTTGATAAAGAGGGGCCAGCACTGGGGCTAAGTAGGTTAAGGCAGATGATCTCAGCAATGGCATCCCATACAGGAGCCAGTTCTAGTCCTGGCTGTTAACTTCCAACCCAGTTCCCTGCTAATGTGCCTGGGAAAGCAGCACAAGATGGCAAGTATCCATGTAGGAGACTCAGATGGAGTTCCAGCCTCCTGACTTAGGCCTGGCCCAGCCCTGGCTGTTGCAGTCAACTGGGGAGTAAACCAGTGAAGATCTTTCTCTCTCTCTGTCTTGCCCTCCTCTCTCTATAACTCTGCCTTTCAAATAATAACTATCTTTTCAATTTTTCAATAAGAACCAAACTGTTGGCATTACACAGAATTCAGGTTTTGGCCTACAGCACAATAGTTGTAAAAGAAGAATATAATACCAATATAACAGTAGCACTATGAACTGTGACACGCACCTCCACCCCCCTTCCGACACTGAAGCCCTGACCCTCAACAGGCCTGTATTTGGAGACAGAACCTAATTACTTCCAAAATGGTGAGTGAAAGTCATGAGGGCGAGGCCCGGACCTGCCAGAAGAGATTCCAGCCGTTCGCTTTCCCTCTCTGCCTCGGGAGGATGCAGCGAGAGGGGAGTGGTCTACAACCCGAGAAGACAGCCCTCACAGAACCCAGCCGTGCCGGCCTTGGCCCTGGGACTCCCAGCCTCCAGGCAGTGAGGAAATCCATTTTTGCTGTTCAAAAGCACCCAGTCTATGGGACTTCACTGTGCGCGAGCAGACTAACAGCAAAGTATATGGTGCTCAGTATACAGCATTTACCATGTGCTTTACACATACCGATTCGTGGGACTTCTCGTTACCACATGAGCTGTTTCATGCTCAGAAGAGGAAGCATAAAGAGACTAAAGCCACACAGAAGAACCAGCACTTGAACCCCAGCAATCTGCACCAGAGTCCCAGCCTTAACCTCTGTGCCTCCTGCCCCTGACACAGTAACTCATCATCAGCGGGGCTCCCTGCGTGCTTCTGCATCGCGGTGGCGCAAGCAGTTTTGAGGCCCCTGCAGGAGCTCCCAATGCGCTGGCTGACCCAAGGAGGTCGGTCATTGGAATGAAATGACACAGTGGGGAGAGCAGCTGTGGCATCTTCAACACAAGACACGACCAGAAGACGCAGGGCCAGCATTAGCACCTTCATAGCAGGGTCGTCAAGAAGAAAGGCGGAGCCATCAGTGAGGTGGGGCTGCATCCCAGTGCATGTGCTCTCCTGGCTCCTTGCTCTGTGCAGGGACCGTTTATGCGTAGAGCATGCCAGAAACATTCAGAGGCACTAGGGACACTCGCTCTTTGAGGGATGCCCCTGGGAACCGAAGAATCCTTTTGCAAAGTGGCAAATGGAACATACACTCGAGGAACAAACCACAGGGGCTGGCGTTGTGGTGCCGCAGGTTCAGCTGCTGCCTATGATGCCGGTCTCCCATGTCCGATGGCCAGTTTGAGTCCTGTCTGCTCTGCATTCCGCCAGCTCCCTGCTAATGCTCCTGGGCAGGCAGCAGAAGATGGCCCAAGTGCTTGGGATCCTGCCACCCAAGTGGGAGTCCTGGATAGAGTTCTAGGCGCCTTTCTTTGGCCTGGCCCTGGCCTGGCTGTTGTGGCCATTTGGGGAGTGAATCAGTGGATGAAAGTTTCTCTCTCCCCCTGTGGCTCTGCCTCTCAAATACAGAAAACTTAAAAAAATGGCAGGTCACGTGCCATCGTTTGTGTCGGCGCTCCCTAACATGGCATACCAACTACTGACACGCGCTTTCCACGTATGAGGGAGGGGGCCTGAGTAATCTGGAGATGATCTGAGGATCCCAGGAGGGTGGGCAGGTCATGGCATTTTATATCCACAAGGGGCTGAAGCGTCTGTGGATTTGGGTGTTTCCTGGCGGGGGGCTGTCGTGGAACCAGCCCCCCATGGAAACTGTGGGGTGCTTGTATGAGGTGCTCTCTCTTTATTGCCAAAGTTCTCGGGGAAATAGAGACATTTGCTGGAGCGGAAAACATTTGGACAGATGGACTTGGGAAGCATGGATGCGATTTTATCAATGACCTGGTGTCATGGTTATGCCCTGAGGCTTAATGGAGATGAGTAGATGCTGGCAGATGTCTCGGCCACATCCTGAGCGATGTGCAGAGATATCCCTGTGACTGCTTAGCTGTTTGCTGGCTGGGGCTGGGGTCGCTTAGCACTGTGCCTGGCGTAGCTCTTAAGGGGTTTTGGACTGGGGAAGGGGGTTGAGCTGATGATCATCCATTCATTAAGAACTCGGCATGTTCTGCGCACCGCATTAAACAGTCTGCCTGCGTCATCTCAGTTAATCCTCCCCAAAGCTGTCCTTTGCAGAAGGGGCAGCTTGGGGCAGTGGAGGTCAATGACTTTTCATAGCCGGAGCACAGTGCGGCCAGCGCCTCTGAAGGTCTGGCCCAGCCTGGAGCAGTGCCTCTGGGGCCGGCTGAGTCACAGCAGGAAGCGCTCGGAGTGGCTCCCGGAGTAGCTCTCTTCTGGGCACTGCTCCCTCTGCCCCTGGCCTCCGTCTGGCCCAAACCTGCTCTTTCAGGCCTGAGTGATTCCGGGCTGTCAAAGAACAGGGCGCTTTCCTGGGGCCTGGGGAATCTGGGCACTTCTTGGACTATTCCCTGGCACCTATCTTTTGTCTTGTCTTTTCTGTGGGGTCTCTGAGGGGAAGTCACTCCCCGGAGACTCCCAGTTTTGCCTCCTTCGTGTTGCAGCCAATGTCCCTTGGTGAGGACGAGGTGGACCAGGTCAGTGCCTCCTTGTGGTGGTGGTGGGGCTGGTGGCTGTCCCTCCCGTACCCCAGCCCCTCTCTTGCTATGTACGCTGGGAGCCTGGATTCTGAAAACCTTCCTCTTCTTTCTCTCCCGAAGTGTCCAAACGGATGCTTTCCCCCAGGGATAATGAGACCTCCCAAAATCTAGCGGGAAGAATAAAATCATACCACAGCTCCCTCAAAGACAAAGGACAAAAAAGCAACAAAACACCACCAAACCAGATAAGAACCTGACCATAAAACAAACGGAACAGGGCTGGGAGTGAGCCGCCCGGGGTGCTGGCAGGACATCAGAGCCCGAGGCCCTCCCCTTTCTCTTCCCCACCTCCCCCCTCCTCCCTGCCTCCCCCCTCCTCCCCACCTCCTCTCTCCTCCCCCTTACCTCTTATCTTTTGATGCTTTTTGCTCTAACGTCTTTGGGCTTTGCTTTCTATCTGGAGGGGTCTTTGCCTTTGCTGGTTTGGGCCCCCCCATCTTTGCTGTTTCCTGCTTACATTTCTGTCTCTCCTCCCTCAACACCTCTGCTACAGCACCTCCAAAGTTAGCACCACCTGCGAACACTGGTGTTTGTTTTCTGGCGCATCATTAACGAAGGCGCTAAGGGAGACGGGATCCGGTGTGCGCCAGCACCCACACTTCCCCTGAGCAGATGATGTGCAGCAGTCTGCCAGAATCTGCCTATTCTGGTCGCCATCCAAGAAGCACTGGGGCTTCCCGGGGTGGGAAGGGCGTGGGTCAGTGGACAGAGGCACTAACAGGACCCCAGTCCCCGCTCTCTGTGAATGGAACACTGAAAGCAAAAACCACAAAAGCACTGGGGGCAAAGCTGTCAAAGGAGAGCCGCTGGAAGAACGCATGCAAACCCCAGCTCCTGCCGCCGGTCCCGGGCTCCGGGGCAGCATCTTAGGACGCGGCCGGGCAGTTTGCCAGAGGTGCTGGGACTTCAGGGTTCTGTCTTCAAACGCGTTCCTCGAGAAACATCGATCAGCTCTAGGGCTCCAGGCTGTGGGATAAATAGAGCAGCCTCTGTTCTGGAGCAGTGTGTGGTCTGGGGAGGGAGGCGGCCGTGCGCACACACGGCTACTCTGTGTGATGCGGGGCAGTGAGCACACCGAAGGGCAGAAGAGCGCATGAGGGCAGGGCGGAGGGCAGCCCTCGCTTTGTGCTGCCCAGGGCTCAGGTGTGCGCACACGGCCTCCTCCGGTCTGGAATGTGCCAGACCCCACAGATGTGGATGAGACAGCCTCGGGACAGGGGGCCGAGCGGGCGAGCCCGGGGCCGGGGCTGACAGTGTTGACTCCCTGGCTTTGCCAGCGTCTTTATTCTTTTCACTGGAACCCCTCAAGTGCTACCTGCTTCCTCCCTGAAGCCCACCTGGGCCTCCCCTGCTCACAGGGATCCCCAGCACCCTAGACAGGATGACAATGGGCTGCCTTTTTTGAGGATGAGGGGCAACTGGACAGTGAGGCTAGCAGCCCAGGCACCTTGACCCCTTGACCCAAAAGTGAAATTGGGGAAATGCATGGGAGCAGCTAGCAGGGGGCCTGGCGTTCAGGATGCGAGTGTGGGAGGGGGCGAGGTGAGCCGGGCAGGTGGGTTTCACTTCCCCAGGAGTGGGGAACCCTTCTGAGCTGACACTGTGCTTCTGCAGTGCACTGACCAGCACCTGACCTTGTAGTATTTGATTCTGTTCTGTCTGCTACAGCTCCCAGCCCCTCCCCAGAGGTATGCTCCCTGGGAGGGGGACCTCATGGACATCCCCTATGCCTACAAGAGTAGCCGGCAAACAGGAGGTGCTTGATAAAGGAGAGGATGCAGCCAGGGACGGGGAGCGAAGACTGATGGGGTCACGTGGAGGCAGGGAGGCCAGGCGGGAGAGCGCTGTGAGTGGTCAGCTCCGGGCGGGGAGGGGCGGGGGGCCTTGGTGACCGCACGGAGTCCACCGCGTCCCAGAGTGGGGTGGAAGAAGGGAGAGCAAGACACGGTGACTTTGCTTTGATGATGTCACGTCTGACTGCACATGGTGTAGACCAGATCGCAGCTACCCCCCTCGTAAGGTGGCAACGTGTGATCCAGGGAGGCCATCACCTGTCAAAGTACTGTGTCATGTATGGGGGCAGGGTTCAAAAGGCTCATGGAGATGTGAACTGTGAACAGACTACGTGTGGATTTGAATGGTTTCTTGGCAACACAAACTTTTGGAAGTACCCTCAAATCAAAATGGTCACAAAACCTACTTTGTGAGTCAATTGTTAGGAAATCTGCACTCACGTTATTATAGGGGTACTCGCTGTGCCTACAGCAAGCAACAGCAAATAAGCCCAGAGTTAGGACAGTTAGTGTGGGAATGGCAGGGCCGAGGCCGGCCACACCGTGGAGCCTGCTCCGCTGTGCGTGGCTGCCATTCTCACCCGGCCTCAAGGTTTCTAACTTCCCATTAGTGCTGTTCACTTGATTTTCACACCTTCCCACCATTCTTGCAATGATCTTTACCTGGGAGTATCCGAACCTTTCAAAACAGTATTCCTGGGGGCAAGAGTGAAATTATATTTGCTCTGCAAATAGAGGGCCACATTCTCCACTGCTGTGGTGACCTAGAAGAATTTGGAAACTGGTCAGTGTCCAGTGACAATCAGCAAATCATGGTTTGCTGAATGGCTGGTTTGAGTCGCCATTTAGGGGCTGTTAGCACAGCGCACTGCTGGCTGAGCCTGGAAAATGCGAATCCTCGCGTTTCTCTCAGAAACTCACCGGCCTTTTGGAACTTGACGTATAATACATGTGGGAGTCATGCATGCAGCTGGCGGCAGAGGCAGCAGGAAGAGATGGGGGCAGGGGACCTCCAGGTTCTGTGTGTTTCTAGGAAAGTTGCTCAATGCAAAGAGGACAGGGCTGGGGCACACAGGGCAGGACGTGCGGCTTGCAGTAAGTAGACCAGGGTTCAAACTCGGCTGCACGGCTGGGCAGACACTTAGTCCTCGCCTTCCTTAACTGGGATCAGTGAGAATTTCCTCTTCCAAAGAGTCTCAGTGCACCAGTTAAGGTGCCTGCAGCTCATATTGGAGGGTAAGGACTCGAGTCTCAGCTCCACTTGTGTTTCCGGCTTCCTGCTAACGGGCACCCTGGGAGGCAGCAGGTGATGGCTCAAGTACCTGGGTCCCTGCCAGCCACGTGCGAGAGCTGCATTGGGTCCTGAGCTGCTGGCTTCCACCTGTCCCGGTTGCGCGCATTTGGGGGCGTGAACGAAAGGATGGAAGATCTCTGTCTGTCTCTGCCTTTCCAAAACAAACAGAAAACACACCAAACTCTACTCTCCATCTTAAAAAACAATGAGTTGGTGGATTAAAAGGAGCAAATACACATACAGTGGTTAGTGCAGTTGTGGGGGCTAAGCGAGTGCCCCACTGGTAAGGGAATCAAGGTCCTTAGGGGCTGAGGTCCTTAGGTTTGGAATGTTCATTGAACAAATGATTTGGGGTGCAAAGGACCCTTGCCCTCCCATCTCCAGGCCTCTTCAGGGGACCACGTGTGCTGCCTTCTGGAGCAGTATTGGTAGAAAGGCCTGTCAAATCCAGGAGGCCCTTGAACTTGTTCTTGGGTGTGTTTAAATCTGACTTAAGGTTTCTTCCTGGGGGCTGATGACACAGTTTTGTTTTTTGTTTTAAATTAATTTTTTTTTTAAAGAAGAGACAAAGATCCTCCATTTGCTGGTTCATCCCCCAAATTCCCCAAATGGCCATACTGGCCTGGGCTGGGCCAGGCAGAAGCCAGGAGCCTGGAATTCCATCCAGGTCCCCTATGTGGGTGGCAGGGCCCCAAGCACTTGGGGTAGCCTCTACTGCTTTCCCAGGTGCATTAGCAGGAAGCTGGATCAGAAGTGGAGCAGCCGGGACTCAAGTTGGCATCCATCTGGGATGCCTGCTCTACAGGTTATGGCTTCACCCACTGTGCCAGGATGCCAGCCCCAACAGAGTTCTTTTTATGGCTTTCTCTCCTTACAGTCCTTAAGCCTTGCTGCCCGGCCAGGCACCTGGCACCGATGCTGAAGGACCTGTGATGACGTAGCTGGTGACAGGGGTTTCTGTTCTGCTGAACTTCCCAAAGGTTAAAACAGAAGCAAGCATCTCACAGGCCAAGCCCAAAACCCTGAGATGAAAAGAAACACTGTCCATTTCCTACTGCCTGCTTGAGGACAGAGGGGTGTGTGCTCAGCCACATTAGCTAAACACGGTCCCCTGCTCACCGCTGAAGGAGCGCGTGTCACACGGACGCCTTGGGTGGGGAATCCAGCCCCTGCTCCGATGTACACTGGCGGGAACAGAAGCAGGGCAGGCCTTTCTTTCGATCTGTTCTGCATACTTCCTAGCGGCTCTGCCTTCCCTATTCTGCATGTGCTATTTTAGGCGAGGACAGAATGCGTCAATTTTCAGACTCTTACTCAAAGCCACTTGTACAGAACTGAGAACTCAGTAATCGTGTCAGGCGGAGCAGAACTGTATTCCAATGCACAGCATATCCCGCACAGCCTCATTTCGCTTTTCCTGGGCCGGGGCATCTATTTGTGGCCCTCTAATGAGAGAGGAGCCAGTGGCAGTGGCCCAGGTTTTTGTGCTCAGGGATCCCACATCACAGAGGCCATTCACCCGACTGCTGCTGGTAGACACAGCGGAGGCCCCGCGGGGTCTCGGGGCCATGTGACTGCGTGCCTGTTTGTTCCCACTGGCGGGGTTGTGAAGTCCCTCCTGGAGCTGGCTGGGAAGGAGTGTGTGGCCCTCTGGGGGGACATGTGTGCTTTGCGGGTGGCCACGGACGGCTCATATCTTCTCCGTGAGCACTGACTTAAGGGCCCACAGTAACCTTCCTTGCTCTGCCTCAGGTCTCCTAGATTTAAATGTGATGGGTCCCCACAGGGCTTCTTGCCAAATTTGCCTTGACCTTGACCTTCTGGTGGGCTGATCCACCTGACCTCCGGGTGGGCAGGGGGGTGGATCTCCCTGCTGTGTGTGTTTACAGTGATAGTGGCTTCTAATAGGGACCTCATTTACTGCCTGCAGGGCTGCCTGGGACAGAGTGCGGAACAATCTGCCACTATACGCTACTTGCTGTGTCCGCTGCCTTGTAAGTGAGCTAGTCACATTTTCCAGAGATCTAGCTGGCGTAAACGTGCTGGGCCACTTCCACGGAAAACTACCCCTAACTCCACCCCCAGCCCTATTCCTGTTCAGTTTATCTTCCATCAATTAAAAAATGGCACAACAAATTAGACTGAGTGGGTGCACAAATGATTCTATTGAAAAGTGAGTAATTCAATAAAACCACACCACCATTGGCTTTCTGTCTGAAGAACTAATTCATAGCCTCAAATGATTCAGCCATCCTGATGGGGACTTTGCATTATTGGCCCAAGTTTATTAGCATGAAAACAATCAAACCAAATACATTCTTCCTTTGGGGCTGGAAGTCAGACACCCTGAGTAATATTTAGGTCACTGCTGCTTGGGCAAGTCTGGGAAATGGTTGTGCCCTGATTAGATGGTTACATATTTGTTTTAAAGGACCATCACAGGTGGCTGCTGGGGGCTCTGTGAGCAGCACTATGATGACACGAGGTGGCTAAGGCAAATGACCCCTTTGTCCGGCTTGAGTGTATTGGCACCAGCTTCAGCGCTAAGATCCAATCTCTGGGTTCGGTGAGTTTAAGTGTCCCCACTTCCCACTGTGGCTAGGAGATCACAGTGCTATGATTCTCAGCCTGGACTGCACTTTAGGGCTGTCTGCAAAGCTTTCTTTCTTTTTAAGATTTATTTATTTGGGTCGGCGCCGTGGCTCAACAGGCTAATCCTCCGCCTTGCAGCGCCGGCACACCGGGTTCTAGTCCCGGTCGGGGCGCCAGATTCTGTCCTGGTTGCCCCTCTTCCAGGCCAGCTCTCTGCTGTGGCCAGGGAGTGCAGTGGAGGATGGCCCAAGTGCTTGGGCCCTACACCCCATGGGAGACCAGGAGAAGCACCTGGCTCCTGCCATCGGATCAGCGCGGTGCGCCAGCCATGGCGGCCACTCTGCCTGTCAAAAAAAATTATTTATTTGTTTGAAAAGCAGAGTTACAGAGAGGCAGAGGCAGAGAGAGAGGTCTTTCATCCACTGGTTCACTCCCCAGATGGCCAGAGCTGCGCCAATCCAAAGCCAGGAACTTTTTCCAGGTTTCTCATGCAGGTGCAGGAGCCCAAGGACTTGGGCCATCTTCTACTGCTTTCCCAGGCCACAGCAGAGAGCTGGACTGGAAGTGGAGCAGCCGGGACTCAAACCGGTGCCCATATGGGATGCTGACACTGCAGGTGGTGGCTTTACCCACTTCAACAGTGCTGGCCCCCAAAGCTCTTTCTTAAAAAAATATTTCTTTGAAAGGCAGAGTGATAGAGCAAGCTTCCATCCTCTGGCTTACTCATCCAATGCCTGCAACAGCCAGGGCTGGGCCAGGCCAAAGCCAGGAGCCTGGAACTTCATCCAGGTCTCTGATGTGGGAACAGGGGCCCAAGTATCTGGGCCACCATCTGCTGCCTCCGAGGTGTGTATTAGCAGGAAGCTGAACTGGAAGTAGAGGCAGGACTCAAACCTCTCCCCCACAATGCCTTTTAGCCACCTTAAGGCATACCTTTTATTTCTCACGTAGGAATGGCAGCCATGGATCACGGTAGGTTACAGAAGCAAGAAGGTGCTGGAGACGGGCTGGGGTTGTGGTGTGGCATGTTTAGACGCTGCCTGTGACACTGGCATCTCTAGACCAGTTTGAGTGTCGGCTGTTCCACTTCCGATCCAGCTCCCTGCTAATGCGCCTGGGAAACCAGCAGAGGATGGCCCAAGTGCTTGGGCCCCGGCACCCACGTGGGAGACCCAACTAGAGGTCCAAGCTCAAGGCTTCAGCCTGGCCAAGCTCTGGCAGTTGTGACCATCTAGTGAGTCAGCAAGCGATGGGAGAGCTCTTTGTCTGTCTTCCCTGTAACTTGGCCTTTCAAATAAATAAATCTTAAAACAAATGAAGTGAGGGAAATTAAAACTACTGGAGAGCTACTGACTCACAACCCTAACAAGAGCAGTCCAAGGTTTCTGGTGGTTAATCTGTGTTTCACCATTTAAATATTAGGTGTGACTTTCAGAACATAGAAGAAATGGTTCCAAAATACAGTGTTAAACCACATGCTTAATTGTGTGTTGGACACCGTGTCTAAAGGCAAACTGTTCACAACTTTAATTAGATCATGGCATGTTCTTTTTTGGTGGACATCCTAATAGCGCCTCAACCTGTTTTCTGTAGGTGAACATCAGCTAGAGTACCGGTCAGTCTGACGTTTGTAGTCACTGCCATTGGAGCTTCATGCTGGTCCAGGTCGCAGGAGTAAACGGGGGGGGGGGGGGGGGGCATGGGGTGGGGTCGTTACTGGGAGACTAAGATGCCCCTGGCGGCACATGGAGGCGCTGACACAGGCTCCTGCCAGCATCAAGGGCTCACATCCCGAAAGTCTGGGAAATGCGGATCTGGGGGTAGCAGTCCCACCTTGGGGAAGCACTCCAGGAGCGCATGGGCTCTGGGACTTTGGCCAGAGCTGGGATGGGAATAGAACCCACAACCCATAACCAGCACCTGCCTTCTGCTCTACATGGCACCCCGTGAGGCCAGCTCCCGGGGAAATCTGCATGGGTTCTCTCGGCCCCGCAGCAGGGACTCTGGCTCCCCTTGCGAGTAGCGATGGGCGGCAGCGGCTGAGGCCTTGGGAGTCCAAGCCAACAAGCAAGTGAAGTCCCCAGGTGGCGCCTCCACAACTGACCTTTCTACCTTTAAAATCTGATTTCCAGGGAGGCACTGAGGCCTCTAAGCATAACCAGCGGGTTCTGTGGGGGACTGCGGGGCAGCCGTGGGAAGGGCGCCGGGCACCTGCGATGCGCGGGGGCGGGGAGCGGAGGCCCAGACAAAGGCTACGCACCTGCGGCGGGGGCGCCTGGCGGAGGCCGCTCTATAGCGCCGTCGCCGTGGCAACGCGGCCCTCTGCGCGCCCCGAGGCTGGCACGCGCCCAACCCGGTGCCGGGCCATCCTCCCTCCAGCGCGCGTGTGCGTGTCTATCCATCCAGGGGAGGTGATGATTTGGAGCTTAGAGCATGCGCGGATATATTGATGGTGAGCTCATGGGGTTGCCTAACAGGAATGGGGATTTGGATTTGGGTTGGCTCAGGGTGTGTGATCAGCGGGAGACACAAGCACTGAGCAAGGGGAGACTTGGGCACAGAGCAGCCGGGCTACTGCTTTTCCAACGCAGGGACATGTGTTACCCAGGAGTCGCGACGGGGCGAGGCCTGCAGCCAGGCGAGCCAGGATTAATGGGAACTGTGCTGCAGCAGCTTGCCTCACCTGACGGTTTTTCTGCTCAACTCTTGCTCCAGAAAATCAATCTGTGCACCTGTGCTCAAGGCCCAGCCTCGTGGAGTCCTCTCTCAACTGTGTTTGGGCGTGAACAGGGACGTGTGGGGGGGGTGAGGGCGGGGCTGCCACGCGCAAGGCAAGCGCACAGTGGGAACTGCGTGCCATCAGCCTCGCCGCACAGCAAGGACTGAGCCCAGAGCCCTGCCCTGCAACCAAGTCAAACCCTGAGCAAGGGGGCGTGGTCCTGGAGTTTCTGGTGACTCAGCAAAGGGCAGAGCGTGGGCAGGAACATGCACCTTTTATGTGCCAGGCAGCTAGCTCTCCCCTGGGTGACACGCGTCTCCTGGAGCTGGGGCTTAGTGAGGTAATAAAGAGGTACTGATGAAGAGCTGGCATAGGGCAGGTTGGCGTGGGCTGCTGTGAGTCCCAGGGCTCAGAGGCCGGGGGCCTGCCTGGAGGGCCACCTCCCAACCTCCAGCCGTGGTTCCTTCTATGAGAGGCGGACACCCGAGTCCCTGGTGTCCCCTGTTTGGGGAAGCCACTCTGGTATCCCAGGGAAGGAAGTGATCTCCAACAGGCCTTGCTACAGCCCCTTACAGACAATCTGAGTTGGGTGACAAACAGCACACTGTGACGCCCACACTGCAGGACGCAGACCTTACTGCCCTCAAGGAGGATGGGCCAAGTTCCTCCTCCCTGCACGTGGTCTCTGGCAGGACAGGGGTGCGGGATGAATGGGCAGTGTGAGGCCCGTGGTCCGGCAGAGCCTCAGGAGCACACATGGCCTTCCTGTGGGCTCACACAAGGTCCAGCCCTCAGCGTGGCAGCCTGGACCTCTGGAACCAGCCTCGAGATGCCACCTGACCTTTGGCAGGGACGCATTTGAAACCTGGCCGCAGGACAGATGGCCGTGCCTCCCTCGGCTGCCCGCTCCAGGATCCTCCAGGATCCTTGCCTCCCCGCTTCTCTGTAAACCATGACAACCAACCTACTCCTTGGAAACACACCTAAAATAGCACGGAGCCGGCCCAGGCGATGCGTGCCTCTTTTCTGTGTGGGGGGACGGTGTGATGAAAGCCCATCCATTTCCACAGCCAAGGACAAACTGAAAAGAACTTTGAGGAAGTGCAAAGAAAGGGAACTTCCCCAGCCAGCTCCCTGCTAACGCGCCCAGGACACAGGGCTGCCCTCCCACCACCCATGTGGGAGGCCTGGATTGAGTTCCTGGCTTCCTGGTCTTTGGCCTGGCCTAGCCCCAGCTATTGTTGGCATTTGGGGTGAACCACTAGGTGGAAGATCTTTCTTTCCTTCTCTCTCTGCCTTTCTCTCTGCCCTTCCTCCCTTCCTCCCTTCCTCCCTCCCTTCCTTCCTTCCTTCCGGCAGAGTGGACAGAGAGAGAGAGACAGAAAGGTCTTCCTTTGCTGTTGCTTCACCCTCCAATGGCCGGCGCACTGTGGCTGACACACCGTGCTGATCCAAAGCCAGGAGCCAGGTGCTTCTCCTGGTCTCCCATGGGGTGCAGGGCCCAAGCACTTGGGCCATCCTCCACTGCCTTCCCCGGCCACAGCAGAGAGCTGGACTGGAAGAGGGGCAACCGGGACAGAATCCAGCGCCCCTACTGGGACTAGAACCTGGTGTGCTGGCGCCGCAAGGCGGAGGATTAGCCTATTGAGCCGTGGCGCCAGCCTCTCTCTGCCTTTCAAAGAAAAAAAAAAAAAAAACCAGGGCACGTGCATGGGGGGTGGGGGGCTTCAGTTGGTAGCCAGAGCTATAAAGGAATACTTAAAGAGTGTGGACACCATAGGAATAATGACCATTCCAGGCCAGCTCTCTACTGTGGCCAGGGAGTGCAGTGGAGGATGGCCCATGTGCTTGGGCCCTGCACCTCATGGGAGAACAGGAGAAGCACCTGGCTCCTGCCATCGGATGAGCATGGTGCGCCAGCCGCAGCGTGCCGGCCGTGGCGGCCATTGGAGGGTGAACCAACGGCAAAGGAAGACCTTTCTCTCTGTCTCTCTCTCTCTCACTGTCCACTCTGCCTGTCAAAAAAAAAAAAAGAGTGCGGATACCGTAGGAATAATGACCAGCCGCGGGAAAGCACTGGGTGCATGCTAATCTGCTGGGTCCCTACCTTTAACCAGCCAGCCTGGACTGAATAAAAATCCAAATATTCATGTCCAAAAAAGTTTGTTACTCTGGGAGCCAATGATTTTATGTTCTGTGGTCAGAGGAAAAATGAGAGGTGACAAAGGCACAGGCAGTCCCAGCGGGCTGTCTCCAGGGAGCCAGAGGGAACCTGTCCACACCACCCTCCAAGTTCCAGACTTGCAAAATGGGCTACACGGGGCTACTCCGTGGCTACACTTGGTCATGGGAGTGTAGCGTGTGTGTGTGTGTGTGCGTGTGTGTGTGCTGCTGGTGGTGGAGCTCTGGAGGGGACAGGAACAGGAGTCTCAGTGGCCATGCCGAGGGCCATTTCGGCTGTGCTGGTGGAAGGTGGCCCCGCGCATGGGGGCCCTGGCCGCCTTTGCTGCCTGAGTCCCCTCTGGCTGGGCAGCGAACGTGGCGCATGCGCCGGGTTAGAACCCGAGGACTGTTCCTCCCCATCCCCCAACCCCCTCCGAGCCCCTGCCCACCTGGAGCTCCCAACCCCCGATTCTTACATCCGTCGCACCCACGGGTGGAAGGAGTGAGTACGTGCCGAGGAGTAACCACGGGTAGCCAGGGGGAAGGATGCAAATGAGAAGCGGAAGATGCGCCTCCCGCTGCCCCACGTGACCTCACTGAGCCTGGGTTTCCGCACCCCTGATTTTGTGGGCTGCACAGGGGTGCTCGGCGCGGGGCCGATGGGCACTAGCAGAGGCCGGGGAGCTGGCGCCGCGGGGGGCGAGGAGGTTGTTCTTCCTAAAAACGTGCAGTGGAAAAAAAACCAAAAATCCCCGCCAGTGCCCTTCCCCGCGCGGGAGTGTGCCGGCTTCCTCTGGGGGCAATGAGCGTCTCTATAGATATCTTCTGAATTTCCTCTCGCTTCGTCCTGCCGTGGCCGCCTCGCTTCCTCCGCCGCTGAGAAAGTCCCAGCTGTGGTTTCATGGTTTCACAGACGAGAGCGGGGCTGTGGCTCCGTCAGCGCCTGGGACGCTGCCCCGCCGCTCAGCGAGCGGCCGAGTGGCTTACTTCTGCTTCTGCCTAACTTCTGTGGTCCTCAGGGAGATACAGCTGAGATGAGAAATTCTCAGAGTCCAGGGGCCAAGATGCTTTTCCACCATCTACAAAGTGCGTACTGCAGTGGGGAGCTGCAGGCGCCTGTTGTGACATTCCAGGGCTCCCAGGACAACCCTCCCCTCTCTTCCCCACCTGGCTTCCTGTGGCTATCCCGTTTGAAAGACCCCAGTGGAGAGGTTGGGTTCCCAGCTATTTTTAGCTGGCCACACAGCATGCGGCTGTGCAGAGCAGCTGCTGGGGTCTGACGTCTGATCAGTATTACTTGACATTTCTTGTCAGGTGATTTCTAAAATTCCTTGTGATCTCAAGAACACTGAGCCCCTGGGGTATAGGTATGCCAGCAGACCTGTGCGTCTGGGAGGCAAATCCAGATGCGGGCTGCACAGGAAGAGTGCTTCTAATCTCGGGACCCAGGCTTCTGTGTGGCAGACAGTCCCTCAGGCCCTGCCTGGCAGCTTCCTTGGGGCCCTGACCCTGCTTTCTCACTGCAGACCAAGGCCCCTGACCGCAGGGAGTGTCGGATCCACTGATCACGGGGGTGGGGGGTGGAGGGTGTGGGGGGGTGTGGCCTGGGATGATGCTGGCCTGCCTGGAGCCCATCTTCAGTGACGCAGCCCAGGAGGAACAGGACCAGGCCACAGTCCCCTGCTCTCTGGGCTGTCTGTCCTCCCCTGTGGCCTTCCTCTCTAGGCCCTTAAGCCACGGGTCTGCCGCTTCACTCACACACCCACAGCTATCAGCCTCGGTGCCCCTGCCTTGCGGCTTTTACACATGCTGCTTCCTGCCTGGAAGGTTCTTGGGCTTTTCCCAGACCCACTTGCGTGTGTGCACTCTGTGTCTCAGTGTTGGCATCATTTCTGGGAGACTGCTCATCCTACCAGGTGGGGCCAGCTGTCCCCCTGCTGCGTGTCCCCGCGTTGTGCTTGTCTGGTTCCCCACCACCCTGTAAACTCCCGGGCAGGGCCCGTGTTTCGCTCTGTTGTATCCCCATCTCTGGCCTGGCATGTAGCACGTGCCCGGTGAACATCTGGTCTATCACCTTCTGGGTGCAACACAGACTCCTCCCCCCTACCTCGCTTATTATAGATTTTTAGACTGTACCACATTCTTGGTTCTTCACATTACCTCTCTAAACCTTCTATTTTAGTTGATCTCAATGTGTGTTCAAGTCCTTTGTTGGTTCTGAGTTTCCAAATAAGCCTTCAGTTGTGCATCTACGTGACTGCGGCACTGCTGGGTCCCAGGGACCCTGTGTTAAGACAGGTCAGAAGTGCAGATGGCAGCTGGGCAGGTGCCAAGAGCCAGCGCCCCCTTACCACATCCTCGTCTCACTCCCTTCACGACGGCTTCGGCAGGCTGCCGGGTCTGAGCCCCTGCTGTCAAGGTATAGTTATTTTTGACAAGGAGGCAGCCAGCCTGAGGTCTCCTAACCAGGGCAACTCTCCCCTGGGCAGTGTGGCACCGGCGCTGCTTTCCCTGCAGGAGAACTGTTCAGTCCTCCCTGCCCCCAGCCGCCTGCCCTCAGCAGATAGGAACTTCGGCCAAGGGCAGCGATCATCAGCTGCCACATTCAGCGCCTTTTCCTAGGGCCACTGTGAGCATCTTTCCCCAGCCCTCCATCGTCACTGTGCTTGGCTCAGGTTTCAACTTTCTGTTTTAAAAACAGATGGCCACAGGGGTGGGCCAGGTGGCTCTGAGGGTTAAGCCACTACTTGCATCCCGTACCAGAGTTTTTTTTTTTTTTTTTTTTTTAATTTGAAAGAGTTACACAGAGGGAGAGACAGAGAGAGGGAGAGAGAGATCTTCCATCCAGTGGTTCACTCCCCAGAGGGTTGCAATGATCAGCACTGGGCCAGGCCAAAGCCAGGAGCCAGGAGTTTCTTCCAGGTTTCCCACGAGGGTAGCAGGGGCCCAAACACCTAGGCCATATTCTGCTTTTTTACCCAGGCCATTAAAAGGGAGTTAGATTGGAAATAGAGCAGCCAGGACACAAACTGGCGCCCATCTGGGATGCCAGCATCACTGGCAGTGGTTTTACCTGCTATGCCACCATGCTGGCCCCATGGAGTTCCTGGTTTGAGTCTAGGCTACTCACACTTCCAGTGCAGCTCCTTGCTAATGCACAGCCTGGGAGGCAGTGGAAGAATGCTCAAGTGCTTGGGTCCTTGCCCCCTTCTGGGAGACATGGATAGTTTCTGGCTCCTGGCTCTGGGCTGGCCCAGCCCTGGCTACTGTGGGCATTTGGGGTGTGAACCAGCAGATGAAGATCTCCCTCTCTCTGTTGCTCTGCCTCCCCCTGCCCCACAAAACAATGGCCACATGAAGAAGATCTATCTCCAAATAGCCTTGAGAACACAGCCTCGGCAGCCATGCCTGCTGCCACCAGATCCGTCCTGGATGCCAGCAAGTTGATGGCAGGAGGTGGCTGACCCGGCTAGGAGAGGCTGTGAGGCTCTCCCAGGAGATATGGCGACCATGTGTTCAGTGCAGCCAGGAGCACTGAGGACAGCAAGCCAAGGACGGTGCCTGTCCTCCCTGACTGTACGTTCTGGAGACGCACGGTGGGAAGGCAGAGACGAGCCGTCCTCTGTGTTCCTCACAGCTGCGAGAAAACAAAACGGCTCCATTCCCACAGTAGAGCCACCTGGGAGCTGCCCTCCTCAGGGCTGCCCCTCTCTTGGGCCTGTGCTGGGGGAGGGGCAGCCCTCTGGGAGATGTCCCACCTCCTCCCCTGCCCCTTGCTGTGCTGGCCGTGGGAAAGCACAGGTGCAGCGCCGGGATTATGGGGAGTGTGTGAGGCTGAATAAGCACCCCCGCAAGACACCCGTGTCCTGACTCCTGGAGCCTGTGGATGTTACCATGTGTGGTATGGGCTCTCTGGGAGGGAACGTGATCCTGGACTATCCAGGTAGACCCTGGGGCCCCTTATAGCATTGAGTTGTGAGAGCTCTTTATATACTCTGCATCTGAAAGCTCATCAGATAAATGATTGGCAAATATTTTTGCCCACATTGAGATCTGTCTGTTCTTCATTGTCCCTTGAAGCATAAAAGCACGTTTTTTAATTGACGTATTGTCTATTTTTCCTCTGGTGGTGTATGCGTTAGGTGTCGCATCTAAGAAGTCACAGCCTAACGTAAGGTCACAAAATTTACCCCGCTGTGTCTTTACAAGAGGAACGCGGAGGGAGACTGGCCCCGGGCAGAAGAGGAGGAGGTGATGCGCTTACGGAGCCAGAGACTGGAGTGGCGTGGCCACAAGCCAAGGACTGCTGGCAGCGCCCGGGATCATGGGAGATGAGTGGCCGACCCTTCCACTGACACCTGATGGGGCCTGGCGACCGTGGGCATTGTGAGAAAACAAGCCACAGTGGTTTCAGCAGCATTGGGAGACAGCACAGATAGGCTGTGCCTTCTGAGGCAGTGAGCACTGCGTGGCGGGGACGGTGAATGAGGAGAGCCGGCTCTGCGTGTGGCTCTGTGGGACAGGCAGAGGCAATGTCAGCCTTCCCCCGCCCCTCCCCAACACATGAATCCGTGTCCGTTCTCATCCAGCACTGCAGTCGGGTTGTTTCTGAGTAAGTCATGGTATGTGGAAACAGGCGCTGGGGACAGTGCAGGAGACTTGTGAGAGCAGCTACCCTGGGAGGTGCAGGAGGGTCCCAGGAGCATCACAGTGATGGTGGAGAGAAGAGCAGATGGCAGGGAAAGGCGAGGGGTCGTTGCAGAGGGGAGATGGGCAGAGCACAAGAAAGGGGCAGCTGTGGGAGCCGCGGTGCAGCTACAAGGCAAGGAGCTGCTTCCTCAGGGAGAGGCAGGAGGGCGAGGGGGCCTGGCCCTCTTTTGTTTGTCTTCCCCGGGGAGAAAGAGTGTGAGTGTGCGTGAGTGTACATGCGTGCGTGCGTGCGTGTGTGTGTGTGTGTGTGTGTGATGTCGGGACCACTGGTGTACTTTGTGGAAGTGGCCAGGATGGGGCACTGGGGGTGCTGCTTGTTGGGGTCCCTGGGCCCCTGGGCCCCTGCAGCAGCCTGGGTGGGCAGGGATGGCTTTAGGCTCTGTAGTCTCTCCGAGGGGAGACAGAGAAGGGGCACAGGCAGAATTCCCCACTGAGGCAAGAAGCCGAGGCCGCCTTCCAAGAGGCTCTGCAGACAAGGCTGCTCAGTGTGCGGGGACCTTGTGGACCGGCGTGCTGGGAGCTTATGCAGGTGCCCCGTCTTACGGCCCCCGGGCTCCTGCCTCAAAGGTGCTGCTGGATCCACACTCCAGCAGCAGCCCCAGAAGCGCCTCAGTTTGCAACTGACCTGTGTCACCCACAGAACCTTCTTGGGGTCTGCAGCACTACAGGAGGTTTGCAGGTGGCTTAGCAGCCAGAGTAGGTGCTGAGGAGAGCCAGGCACATAGAAATAAGACCCTGCAGATGACAGATAGCTAAGGCGGCGAGTCCAAGGAGAGCAGGCAGGGGCCAGGTCTGCCATCACCAAGCCCCTGGGGAAGTCAGAGAACCTCCCCAGGCCTCTTGTCCAGCTGTGAAATGGGGGTGGTGACATAACCAACAGTCCAGATGACCATAAGAATTACATGAGATAATGGATGTAAATGCTGTCTTATAGCTATAATAACTGCATCTCAACGTACAATGTAGTGTATAGCACACAGAAACACAAAAATCTCATGGCTGACGGTGGCACAAACAATATAGACTGAGTATTAGTCCAACTCCAAGAATGCAGTCTTTTCACTGTGACTCAACAGCACACCCTGGGACAGGAATGAAAGATGTCACTCAGGAGAGAAGGATATCTTGGTACCGAGCGTAATTGGCTGTGCGTCTTGTCCATTCTTTCTTATATCTCTGCCTCTTCCCCCTTCAGGGAACTGATCCTCCTCCGTGGGAGAGGCTGCCCAGTGCAGGGCCCCACTCCCAGCCTTGGGACAGCCCTGGGCCACCCACTCCCAGGATACCAATCCCTGATTCCAGGGGTGAGCCTGGGCAGAGGGCATGGGATCCAAACCGGCTGGAGGCTACGCCTGGGAGTCCTAGACTTGCAAGTAGGAAATGTTTCCTCTTCCCGTTAGGTTGATAGCTTGGGAAAAACATGCCTCCGAAGCTGCCTGCACCAGGGTTCCACTGTGCAGAACCTAGGGTGGGACAGGACGTGGCCAGCATGGAGCCGGGGCCGTGGAGAGAGAGTGCACGTGGGAGGAAGACGGTCTGCACGGAGCCTCAGTCCCCAGGGCCCTACAGCACCCGGCCGTTGAGCTGTGAGTTTAAACTGGTCGCTTCACCTGAGGGAGGCGAGGTCTGTGTAGTGAGCCTGCTCTGCAACCCCACATAAAGCTTGATGGGGTGTTGTTGGGACAAGGTGCTATAAAGCGAAGTGTTTTTCTGGGGGAAAAAAGGGCGTCAGCTCAGTGTTTGGAGACATTAATCCCCAGTTTGCTAAATGTGGCTCAAGGCATTAACAGGCCTCTGTGAATCCAGCAGAGAGGGCCCTGTGCGTGCAGAATGAGGAGCAGTGCAGTGAGAAGCGTTCAACAAAGGCTGGGCCAGATCATTCCAACACCTGACCGGCACGCTCAGCACGGGGAGGTAGATCCAAACACATACGCAGGCAGTCATGCTGAGAGAGGTGGAGAAAGGTGGCTGGAACAACATTTAAGCTTCTCGAATGTGCAGTAGCAGTTATTAGGTTTAATAGCGTCTGCTTACTGGACAGCAACGATTCATGCCTCTAATCAGCACCCACGGCGACTACTCCACTGCACCACAGGCGTAGTCCTGCACTCGGCCCTCCCTGGCTGCACTGTGGCCCCCGGGAATCCCTGCCAACTCCCAGGTCTCAGGTAAGTGTCAGGACTCGGTGATGGCTAATGAAATAAGGAGCTCCAGGACGTGGTAAATCTGAATCTGAAACCTGGAACTCAAACGGATAGAGATTTGGGAGTTACTGGAAGGGTAAAATGTCCCTTCTGGGACTTGCTCTCTGATGTTTGCCTTTTGTCTTTCAATTAGACAGGATCTGCTCCCAGTGGTGTTTGCTCAGGGACACCAGTGCACAATCAGGAGCTTGCTGGCAGCAGTGGGACAGCAGTGACCCCTGGCCTTGAATGAGGTACCCAGAGTGGAGATATTTGGATTAATCTAAGAAGCACAATAGAGGCATCATGAGAAGTCATCAGAGGGGCCAGCATGGTGCCTCTGACACCGGCATTCTGTATGGGCACCAGTTTGAGTCCCAGCTGCTCCACTTTTATTTTTTTAAGATTTTTTTAAAAAAGACTATTTTTTAGAGATTTATTTATTTATTTGAAAGGTATAGTTGGAGAGAGCCAGAGGCAAAGAGAGAGAGAGAGAGGTCTTCCATCCACTGGTTCACTCCCCAAAGGACTGCAATGGCCAGAACTATACTGATCCAAAGCCAGAAGCCAGGAGCTTCTTCCAGGTCTCCCATGCAGATGCAGGGCCCCAAGCACTTGGGCCATCTTCTACTGCTTTCCCAGGCCATAGAAGAGAGCTGGATTGGAAGTGGAGCAGCTGGGACTGGGACCGGCACCCATATGCTGGCACTGCAGGCGGTGGCTTTACCTACTACACCATAGTGCCGGCCCCTGCTCCACTTCCAATCCAGCTCTCTGCTAATGCACCTGGGAAAGCAATAGAAGATGGCCTAAGTGCTTGGATCCCTGCTGCCCACATGGGAGACCAGGATGGAGTTCCTGGCTTGCGACTTTGGCCTGACACAACTTTGGCTGTTGCAGCCATTTGGGGAGTGAAGCAGCAGATGAAAACTAACTCTCCCTCTCTCCCCCTCCCTCTCCTCTTCCCTCTCCTTTTCCTCTCCCCTCTCTGTAACTCTGTTTTCAAGCACATGAATGAGTCTAGGAAATGAAGTCCTGAGGGAGCCAGCGTTGGTGGCCTGGGGCACGCGTGCCCATTTCCACTCTGTCCGCTGGGCACCAGCTGAACAACAGGGCTCTTCCCCAGGAAGCCAGGCCTCAGCACTCCACCTGCCTCGCTGGTTTTTCCAGATCATAGATTACTGCCAGCTGGAAGGTGGTCTGCCTTTGCTCCTGTTCCCTGACCCCCTGGAAGCGATCAGCACAATGGCCTTTGCTCTCTCATGCTGCTCACCCTGACACTCATCTACTTTCCTCCACTCACATGGCTTCAGATAATCCCATAAGCTGCAAACTCCCAAATCTCTACACACTTGCGCTCCAGCCTTCATGTTCAGCTGCCTCCTGGGCATGCACGTGGCTAGGAGCCCACAGGTTCACTGCCAGACGCCTGTGGCAATCCATCTTCCAGTCCTGGCAATCCATCGTCCCTGGCAATCCATCAGCAGGTCCTGGAGGCAGTGCCTCTCAATCTGTCCCAAACGTACACCCTCTCCCTTCCTCCTTTTTGCCACTTTGCTATTCAGATGTCCATCATGTCGCAGAAACCATCCTCCCAGCAGCCCCTGGGCTCCCCACCTGCTGTCCACTCTTCAAGCTGCAACCAGTGACCCTGCAGGAGCGCATCTCTCCAGTACCAGCCTCACCTGTGGCCTGAAACCCCCCTTGAGCTCCTCTGCCTGGGAGCAGTCCAAATGCTGTGGTCCCTGTGGCCCAGCTGCCTCTCCAGGCCCAGGCGTCCTGCTTGCTGCCTGGTCTTTCCAGTTCTGCTCACGCCAGGCTGTCTGCTTGCCCCTGGCTCTCACCCTGCTGCTCCACCCCTTTTCCAGTCCAGAGTGTGTCTTCAGGAAGCAGTCAGGATGCTCACCACAGCATAAACTACAAGGGAAAGATCGGGAACAATCACGATGGCCAGTAAGTACAATTTTTATTCAATGGCACGAAGTTTCTGTGTGAGTGGGAAACGCCCACCGTGAGGCTTGTTTTCCATCACAACTGCTCTGCTACGTTAATCTGGAAGCAGAAATCATTTCTGCATGCAAAAATTTCAGATTATTTCCCTTTTTTTCTTTATGCTTTTCTGTGTTTTCCAAAATTTCCCCATGAACAGAGAATAAGGACTTTTACCGTTAAGAAAACAAAAAATTTAGGGGCTGGCACTGTGGCACAGTGGGTAAAGCCGCTGCCTGTGGTGCCAGCATCCCATATGGGCATTGGTTCGAGACCCGGCTGCTCCACTTTCGATCTAGCTCTCTGCTATGGCCTGGGCAAGCAGTAGAAGATGGCACAGCCCTTGGGCCCCTGCATCCATGTGGGAGACCCTGAGGAGACTCCTGGCTCTGGATTGGCACAGCTCCGGCCACTGGGGCCAGCTGGGGTGTGAACCAGCAGGAAGGCCTCTCTCTTGCTCTCTCTCTCTCTGCCTCTCCTCTCTCTATGTAACTGTGACTTTCAAGTTAAATAAATAAATCTTTAAAAAACATTTAAAAGTATCCCTGAGCAAGGCAATAGGAGAGCAGATGTGAGCAGGCAGTGATGCTTCTGTGTCTCAGGCAGGAGTGTTCTGGACACAAAGTCTGTTTGTTTTACTTATTTTGAAAAGCAGAGGGGCCAGTGCTGTGGCATAGCAGGTAAGGTCACCACCTGTGGTGCCGGCATCCCATATGGGCACTGGTTCGAGTCCCAGCTGCTCCACTTCTGAACCAGCTCTCTGCCGTGGCCTGGGAAAGCAGTAGAGGATGGCCTAAGTCCTTGGGCCCCTGCATATATGTGTGGGAGATTTGGAAGCAGCTCCTGGCTCCTGGCTTCATATCGGCGCAGCTCTGGCTGTTGCAGACAACTGGGAAGTGGACCAGTGGACGGAAGTCTTCCCTCCCTTTCTCTCTCTCTCTCTCTCTCTCTCTCTGCCTCTCCTCCTTCCTGTGTAACACTGAATTTCAAATAAATAAATCTTTAAAAAAAAAAAAAGCAGAGAGAGAGAGAGAGAGAATGAGACAGAATAGATCCCCCATCTCCTGGTTCATTCCTCAAATGCCCGCTGGGACTGGGCCAACCTGAAGCCAGGAGCCCGGAACTTCACCCAGGTCTTCCATGCGGGTGGCAGGAACCCAAGCACTTGAACCCTCACCTACTGCCTCCCAGGGTGTGTATCAGCTGAAGGCTGGAAGCAGAGCTGGGACCCGAACACAGGCACTCTGACACGGGATGCGGGCATCTGAAACAGTGTCCAGGCCACTTGGCCAGCTGCCCTCTCTCGGATGGAACATTTAGACCCCAAGGGGCACAATAATATCCCGAGGCTGTCAGTGACTCCTGCAACCATCTGCACAGGGTGAAGCACCAGGGACAGCTGAAGAGGGTGTGGAGCATTCCTGCTGGGATCCCCCGCCCCACAGGTGCTCGGCTAATATTAACTCCCCCTCTGGCGGACGTGTTTCCATTACTGAGTAAGCCCCCTCCTTTCTTCTCTCCCCCTGGCCACACAGGCTTGTGCTTTGGTGCTGGGGGAGCAGCTGGGACCAGGCTGCGGGAAGAGATGGAACGAAGGGAGCCAAGTATGGTCAGACCCCAGAGCCCCAGCTGCCCAGCTTCAGTCAGCGGGGGACAACAGGTGTGGGTCTGGGCGCAGCTACCCCGGAGAACGAAACGCTGACACGCAGGCCTCATTCTCTAGAAAAACGAAGATCATCCTGCTAAGTCCGTACAGCTGCGGCCAGTGGCCATTTGTGCTAGGCAAGTCTCTGCAAAGCGACCCCAGACCTTCGGTGGAGACCGGAGCGGTGACAGCCGAGGCCCTTCTCAGCACGCCGAGCGCGTGTGCTGTTTCCATTTCAGGTGCTTTCGCAGTGGCCATGCAGTGGGAAGTTTAATCCACAGGCGGCTGCACACGAAGGGCCTGCTTCTAGCTTACGAAAACACGTCTTGCAGAGCACGCCACTGAAAGCCGTGCCCACCCGAGGCTGAGAGCTGGTCGGGTTCACACTCCGCGATCTGGCGTCTGGCGCGCGGTGCTTGTTGGGACGCACGTAAGTGACTTCAGAACACAGCTTTTGAAACAAATGCTGCCGTTTCTGAGAACGCAGAACCACGACGCACTGCGCCTGTGCTGACGGAGGACTCGGGAACCCTGGAGAACGTTAGTCTTTGAGGATCTTCAAGCGGGTGGCCCTCTTACTTATGTAAGCCTGCTCCCGCTCCGAGCTGCAGCAGGCAGAGAGCAGGCGGGCGTGGGGAGGAGGCTGTGGGCACAGAGGGGCAGGGGTCTCTCCTCAGGCTTTAGCCCCCGACTCTGCTGTTTTTCAGTTCGGCAAAGAAGGACACCAAGGTGAAATCCTAAGTCACATCCTGAGGAGGAGGACGCCTTTGGAACTCCAATCTGACTTTGGATGTCTAGGCTGAACAGGAAGAGGGGTTAGTGCTGGTGTAGACGCAGAAATGAATCAGCGATGTGGCTGGGGGGCCCATGACCGGGCAATCTCAGTAGTCCCAGATTTCCAAATGGGCAATTCCAAAGGCAGTGCTGGCGGCTAGCTTCTTGGAGTCAGATGCGAGCGAGGGGAAGGGTGACAGTGTGGAGAAGGAAACATGGTGCAGGGTATGTTTGCTCTTAAGCTTTGAGGTGTTTCTTGGAATCTGATCCTGGCCATCGTCTAGAATTTTCCTTCAAATGCCAGCAATATTCCGATAATGGTGACTGACTCCTGTTCTGCGTCACTGCCCGTGGTTTGATTTGGTGATTGGAAAACAACAAAGGTCTCACAAACCACGCCCTTTCACAGTGGGCAGCCCCAGGGGGCACCCTTCCTGTCAGCAGGAAGCAGCTCAGAGGCGTTCTATTTTTGGCACTGGAAGGCCACCTTTGACCCAGAAGTGTGCGGTTGGCTGAAAGATGCTTCTCTGTTCTGTCTTCCTCGATTTGCGCGGGCAAGGGAGACATGCGTGAGAGCGCGGCTTCAGCAGACTCGCTTCCTCGGGGCTCTGGGATGACCCATATCGGCCACATCTCACGGACGTAAATGAACATCTTGTTTCCTTGTCTGGGGCATGTGTGGCCGTGTCGCAGTCACTTCCATTTAGGTAATTCTAAACCTTCCAGATTGAAGTTCTGCTGTCCCCCAGGACCTCTTCTACATGACGGGTTGGCAGGCTCAGGCCGTGGCTCTCAGCCTGTGTCTGTAAGTACAGTGTTACGGGAACGCAGCCTTGAGCAGTGCCCTGCATGCCTCTGTCCACGGCTGCTTTTGTGCCCCCACAGGGAACTGAGAACCTGGGCCGGACACGGGACAGTCTGCAAAAGGTGAGATGTTTACTATCTCTGTTTACAAAATGTTTGTTATTTGTTGGAAAGGCAGAGGTGAGAGAGAAAGAGAGAGAGAGTGTGTGTCAATCTTCCATCCACTGGCTCACTCCCCAAATAGCCACAACAACTGGGGCCAAAGTGAGGGGCCTAGAGCTCCAACCTAGGTCTCCCAGATGGGTGCAGGGCTCAGGCACCTGGGCCATCCTCTGCTGCTTTCCCAGGTGCATTAGCAGGGAGCTGGATGGGAAGTGGAGCAACCGGGACTCAATCTAGCACTCCTATGGGGATGCCAATGCCACAGGCAGCAGCTTAACCCACTGTGCCACAATACGGGCCCCACGGCCTGACTGTTAGGGAGACATTTTGGTGAGCTCAGGTCTTGGCGGTGAACTGAGGGGGTGAAGAGAAGCTCTGTGGAGAGAGCGGTATCAGTGAGCAGGGGAACAGGCCAGCAGCAGTCGTGTTCAGTGTTTAGGCTCGAACTGCTTTCCAGAACTAGCCTCATGCTTCTCCGAGGCTCAGTCGTGGCATGAACGACACGGCCTGTGGGTTAGCCACCCAGCAGGGCAGGAGTTCCCCGAGAAAGCAGGAAGTAAATGCACGAGGAGGAGATGCAATCCTGGAATACCGCATGGCTCGAAGGAAACGCTATCTACAAGACCACTGTAATAGAAATACCAATTACCGGCTCAGAATCCGTCACCAAAGCATAAAGCAATGCAAGTGTTCATGTTAACAACGTGAAAGTGAAGTTTCTGGGCCGGCGCCGTGGCTCAACAGGCTAATCCTCCGCCTTGTGGCGCCGGCACACCGGGTTCTAGTCCCGGTTGGGGCGCCGGATTCTGTCCTGGTTGCCCCTTTTCCAGGCCAGCTCTCTGCTGTGGCCCGGGAGTGCAGTGGAGGATGGCCCAAGTGCTTGGGCCCTGCACCCCATGGGAGACCAGGAGAAGCACCTGGCACCTGGCTCCTGCCATCGGATGAGCGCGGTGCGCCGGCCGCAGCGTGCCGACCGCGGCAGCCATTGGAGGGTGAACCAACGGCAAAGGAAGACCTTTCTCTCTGTCTGTCTCTCTCACTGTCCACTCTGCCTGTCAAAAAAATAAAATAAAAAAAAAAAAGTGAAATTTCTGGTGGCAGAAGTTCAGAGAGGGAGACAAGCAGCAGTCGGGGGAGGCTGCGCATGCCTTCTGATGACACGGGGCTGAGTCAGGAGATGCTGCCTGAGGCTCACGGAGCACGGAAAAGAGGCTCTGGGGTGTTTTCAGATTTCACTGGTCCTAAGGCCCAGGTTCTCGCCCTTTCATATCTTTGAACTGGGATGCTCCTGACTCATAATGTCACACAAGTGTAATTGACGGGTTTTTTCGGGTTTTTTCCCTTAGTAGGAAATAACATAATGGTACATCTTAGATTCTATGATACAGTACAGTACTTCAAGGCAGGAGTAACCAGCAGTAATCTAAAGATACTGAAAAAGCAAATAAAAATTGAGATGGAGTGACCAAACTCAGCTGAAAAAGCCACCATCTTTCACAGAGGCCAGAAGAAAATGTGATAAAAAAAACTAATGTGATTTAAAAAATCATGGCACTCTTTTTTAACTAAAAAAAATTTTTTTTGACAAGCAGAGTTAGACAGTGAGAGAGAAAGGTCTTCCTTTTTCCATTGGTTCACCCCCCAAGTGGCCGCTACCGCTGACATGTTGCAGCCAGCGTGCTGCGCCAATCCGAAGCCAGGAGCCAGGTGCTTCCTCCTGGTCTCCCATGTGGGTGCAGGGCCCAAGGACCTGAGCCATTCTCCAATGCACTCCTGGGCCACAGCAGAGAGCTGGCCTGGAAGAGGGGCGACCGGGACAGAATCTGGTACCCCAACTGGGACTAGAACTCAGGGTACTGGCGCTGCAGGCAGAGGATTAGCCTAGTAAGCCACAGCACTGGCCGGTACTCTTGACTACTGGTTCACTCTCCAAATATCTGAAATGGTAGGGCTGGGCCTGGCTGAAGCCAGGAGCTGGAAACTCCATTCCTGTCTCTCATGTGGATGGTAGGGACCCAGGTATTTGAGCCAGCACCACTGCCTCCCAGGGTCTGCATAAGGAGGATGCTGGCACTGGGATCTGGAGCAAAGCAGCCAACCTAGGCAGGCACTCTGAAGAGGGGCATGGACACCTCAGACCACCAGGCTAGATACCTGCTACAACCCCTTTGCTTCAAATCCTCCCACTGCAACTTCTTTGAGCCATGTTGTATTAGTTTCTTGTGGCTACTGCAACAGATCACCATAAACTGAGTGGCTTAAAGCAACGCAAGCTTATTCTCTTATAGTTCTGAAGGCCAGAAGTGTGAAATCAAAGTGTTGGCAGGACACTATACCTCCAGGGGCTCTCCCAGCTCCTGCTGGTTGTCAACGGCCCTTGGCTTGTGGCCACACCACTCCAGTCTCTGCCCCTGCCTTCATAGCGCCTTACCCACTTCTCTTAGAAGACACATAGGGCCCAGCTGAATAAGCCAGGGTCATCTCCTCATTTCAAGGTCCTTAATTATATCAGCAAAGATTCTTTCTTCCAATAACACAACATGCACGGGTTCTAGGAGTTAGGCATGGACATATCTCTGGTGCTGTTTTCAGCATACCATACATGAGCATGCATTAGTTTGCTTTTTCTGAAAAATGTAAATAAATGTTAAGTCATTCTGCAACTTGAAACCCTCCAGTGCCTCCACCTGCCCCTTGCAGGATCAAGTTCAAATGATGCACTGGAGAAAACTCCGCTCTCTAAGCCAAAGGCCTGTGCCATGAAAGAAATAGTAAGTAAACTGGACTTCATCAACACTGAAAACTTCCACAGCCATGGTTGCTATCAAGAAAGTAAAAAGACAACCAGAGATGAGGACAGGAGAAAGTATGTGCAAACCGTGCATCAGATATAAGAGAAGAAACTTGGATCCAGAACACATGGAACACCAGGGCTCAAGAATTACAAACAGTGCAATTTAAAAACAGGCAAAGAGGGGCCGGTGCTGTGGTGTGGTGGGCAAAGCTGCCGTCTGTGGTGCCAGCATCCACGTGGGCACCAGTTTGAGTCCCAACTGCCTTTTATTTTTTAAGATTTATTTATTTACTTGAAAGTCAGAGTTGCACAGAGAAGGAGAAGCAGAGGGAGAGAGAGGTCTTCCATCTGCTGGTTCACTCCCCAGTTGGCCACAATGGCTGGAGCTGTGCCAATCTGAAGCCAGGAGCTTCCTCCAAGTCTCTCACATGGGTGCAGGGGCCCAAGGACTTTGGCCATCTTCTACTGCCTTCCCAGGCCATAGCAGAGAGCTAGATCAGAAGTGGAGCAGCTGGGACTTGAACCAGCGCCCATATGGGATGCTGGCACTGCAGGCAGTGGTTTTACCTGCTACGCCACAGTGCTGGCCTCTGCTCTACTTCTGATCCAATTTCCTGCTACTGTGACTGGGAAAGCAGTAGAAGATGGCCCAAGTGCTTGGGCCCCCGCACCCACATGAGAGACCTGGAAAAAACTCCTGGCTCCTGGCTTTGGACTGGCCCAGCTCAGGCCATTGGGACCATTTGGGGAGTGAGCCAGTAGATGGAAGACTCTCTCTTTCTCTCTCCCTCCCTTCCTCCCTCCCTCCCTCCCCCTTTCTCTCCCTCTCTCTCCCCCTCTTTTTGAAACTCTGCCTTTCAAATAAAAATGAAATAAACAAATCTTAAAAAAAATAATCAAAGGAGAGGCCAGAGTTGTGGTACAGCGGGTTCAACTGCCACTTGCAACAGGGGCATCCATCCCACCTCAGAGTGCTGGTTTGAGTCCCAGCTGCTCTGCTTCAGACCCAGCTTTCTGCTAATGTGCCTGGGAGAGCAGTGGATGATGGCTCGAGTACCTGGGGGCTTGCCACCCATGGGGAGACCAGATAGAGTTCCTGGTTTTGGCCTGGCCCAGTCCTGGCTATTGTGGGCATTTGAGGAGTGAACCAGCAGATGGAAGACCTGGATGTTTCTCTCTCTCTCTCTGGCTCTAACTTTTGAATGAATAAATAGATAAATCAATCTTTAAACAATAGTAAAAGGATCTAAATAGGCATTTAAAAATTATTTATTTGAAAGGCAGAGTTACAGAGGGGGGAGGGTGGGAGGGGGAGGGAGGGGGAGGGAGAGAGAGAGAGACAGAGAGAGAGAATATGAATATGAATCTTCCATCCACTGATTCATTCCCTAAATGGCTGCAGCATCCAGGGCTGAGCTAGGCTAAAGCCAGGAGCCAGGAGCTTCTTCTGGGTCTCCCACAGGGGTGTAGAGGTCCAAGCACTTGAGCCATCTTCCACTGCTTTCCCAGGCCATTAGTAAGGAGCTGGACTGGAAGTACAGCAGCCAGGACATGAACCGGCACCCATGTGGGATGCTGGCATGGTGGCTTTACCTGCTATTTCACCAGCCAGCCCCTAAATATATGGTTTTTGAAAAGATAAACAAATGTCCATTCAGCACATGAGACGATGCCTTATGTCATTAGTAATCGGGGAAGAATGAGTGAAACCTCAGTGAGAAGCCGCTTCGTCCCGACTAGGATGGCTGTAATCAACGTGACAGGTAGTGACAGGTAAAGGCAAGGGGTGAAGAGACCAGAACCCTCGTGCACTGCTGTGGGAGTATAAATGGTGCAGCTGCTTTGGAAAACTGGCACTTCCTCAAAACGTTAGACACATTCCCATAGGACCCAGAGATTTAACTTCTAGGTATATACTCATGAAAAATGAGAACACCCCCTGTACACACGAAAGCTTGTAGATGAGTGTTCATTATTCATAACATCAAAACGTGGGAACAACCCAAATGTTATCAACTGACAGAGAACTGAAACGCGGTCTGTCGCACGGTGGAGTGTTACTAGGCAGTGAAAAGGAGTGAGGTCCCGGCAGGGTTATACAAGGGGGATGAGCCTGGAAATCACAGTGCTGAGTGAATGTCCCCAGCCACAGAGCCCCACGTACCACAGGACCCTAGGCTCGTGTAGTGTCCGAGTGGGCAGATCTGGGGCTGATGGCCAAGGGCTTCCATTCAAGGTGATGAAGTCCCCTCTGATTTGGGCATGGTCTGAATATACCCACAGCCACTGAAGTGGAAACTTGAAACCGGTCATTGTAGAGGATGTGAATTACGTCTCAGTAGAGCCCTTTCTGTCGATAGCTAGACACGTGGAAAGATCTAGAATCAGGGTATCAGAGTCTGTTCCAGGCCCAGCTGTGTGAGAGTATGAGGCCCTTGCACAGTCCCTGGCACACGGTGGGTCCTCGGCACGTGTGCTGTTTTTATCCTGCATGGAGCTTCGCAGGACCTGCCCCTGCTTGTCTGGTCCCTTTTCATCACTTTCACTCTAGCCCAGGGTGGTCCCACTCGCTCCCACCTCACAGGCAGGGGCACTTAACCTTCGGCCTCCCTGGAAACAGTTTCACACTTCCTGTTTCGCTAACTCTGACTAATGCTCTTGTCCCTCCCCTGCCTTCACCTGGCTAATCCCCCTTCTCCCCCAAGTGTCCTGGGCTATGTGGGGAAGCTGCCCCACCAGGGCCACAGACTCCTCTGCCCTCCTCCCCGCATTGTCAAGGGCGCTTTGTCTGCCTCCTGTCCCGTTCATCCTTCCAGGCTCAGGCCCAGCAGAGTGAAGGAGGAAGGACCACGAGTGCCACACCACCACTGGGCCTGAAGACAACACTTGCAGCGTCACCCTCGCCATCTCAAGTCTGGGCTTCACTGAGGGGCCTGGCCTTTGAGGTGGGCGTGTGCGGGCCTGCTTCTCGCAGTGTGACAGGCAAGTGAGGCAGCTGCCCCTCTTGTGACACCAGGCCAGCCCTGTTCCAGCTGCGGCCCAGTCCATTTCCTAACATGTTACCGACGTGCGTGTTTGGACACGCACTTACTGGGACGGGACCCATGACGAGCACAGTGAGTGCAGTGTTTTCCTGACAGCACAGGGAACAGGCACTGCAAACCCTGTAGGACTCCACACTCAAGGAGGACTTGTTTCTAAACCACCCTCCACCCCTATCACTGCACAGTCCAGGGGCAAGGCCAGTGGGCCTGCGTGATGCACTAAACATCCCTGGAGGGGCTGGCGCTGTGGCATAGCGGATAAAGCCGCCGCCTGCAGAGCCAGCATCCCATATGAGTGCCAGTTTTAGTCCCAGCTGCTCCACTTCCAATCCAGCTCCCTGCTATGGCCTGGGAAAGCAGTGGAAGATGGCCCAAGTCCTTGGGTCCCTGCACCTGCATTGGTGACCTGGAAGAAGCTCCTGGCTTCGGATTGGCGCAGCTCAGACCACTGCGGCCATTTGGGGAGTGAACCAGCAGATGGAAGACCTCTCTTTCTGTCTCTCCCTCTGTATGTAACTCTGCCTTTCAAATATATATATATATATATATATATATATATATATATATGGATTGATTTTACAGGAGGCTTAATTTTTTTTTTTTGACAGGTAGAGTGGACAGTGAGAGAGAGAGAGACAGAGAGAAAGGTCTTCCTTTGCCGTTGGTTCACCCTCCAATGGCCGCCACGGCCGGCATGCTGCGGCTGGCGCACCGCGCTCATCCGATGGCAGGAACCAGGTGCCAAGTGCTTTTCCTGGTCTCCCATGGCGTGCAGGGCCCAAGCACTTGGGCCATCCTCCACTGCACTCCCGGGCCACAGCAGAGGGCTGGCCTGGAAGAGGGGCAACCGGGACAGAATCCGGCGCCCCGACCGGGACTAGAACCCGGTGTGCTGGCGCCGCAAGGCGGAGGATTAGCCTGTTGAGCTGCGGCGCCGGCCAGGAGGCTTAATTTTTAATATTTATATGTTTATTTTTATCTACTTGAAAGGCAGAGAGAGCGAGAGGTACCTCTCTGCTGGCTTGCTCAAATGCTGACAACAGCCAGCCTGGACCAGGCTGAAGCCAGCAGCCAGAAATCCCATGTGGGTCTCCCATGTTGGTGGTCGGGGCTAAAATACCTGAGCCCTTCTCTGCTGCCTCCTGGGATGCATCAGCAGAAGCTGGGTCAGATGCGAGGAGCAGCTGGGACTTGAACCGGCACACCCATGCAGGATGCAAGTGTCCCCAGTGGCAACTTAACCCACTGTGCCATGTTAAAGGAATCTCCAGAAATGAGAAAGTTGTTATTGGCCATACCCTAGGACATACTCACAGAACATAACCCACAGCCTTCTCTTGTCCCCAGAATATTTAACATTAGAGAGACAAGGATGGACCAGCAGCTCTCTCAGGAAAACATGCCCGATGTGGCTTCTGAAAGCCCGGACACTTGCGTTTAGACCAGCGCCGTTCAGCCGCGTGTTCTCTGACACTGCAGTCAGCCTGCTCCTTTCCTCTTTATTACGGCAGGAAAGGGTTAGCAGTGGCATGCGAGTGCACAGACGCAGATCCTCACACCCTTTCCCTAGTACGCCGTTCTAAGTGAGTGTGAGTGTGCGCGTGTGTCATTACCTACTTTATTACTTGTTCTGGTAAAATATTTGGTGGGAGATAGGACAGATAGTTTTAGTTTTCTGTGATTTTCTTTCTCTGAGTCTTCTGAGTTCCTTGTAACTGAGCAGAGCTGGTCCCCTACCTGGTTCTTGGTGACCCTGCAGGTCAGGCGCACCTGGGGAGGAAGCACCTGGCCTCCAGTCCAGGCCCCACCTCTGGCCCTGCACGCCCATGGCTCTGGTCTGCACCTCTCTTCAGACGGTGAGAGTCAGAACACGGGCTGATGGGTTGGAACTGAGCTGGGAACCTGACTGCCTCTTCCCAGCCACAGGCACCTACAGTCAGTGACGCTGGGCTCCAGGGCGGGGCTCCCTCACTGGGAAAAGGGCAGTGGTGCCCATCTCCCGGGGTTATATCAGGTCAGGTGAGAAAAACCTCTGTGAAGCACCTGGCTCCATGGAAGCACCCAGGAAGCAACCAATAAACAGAGCAAAACAAATGAATCAATAGCCGGTAGCACAGTGTTTTCCTATTATATGCTTTCTTGTGAATTTATCCTGTCCCCATTATTAGGCTGCAAACACTCAGGGATTAAATACTTATTGAACGAATGGGAGAAGGCAGGTGGGAGGAATGGAACAGCCTCCCCCAGCGACTGGTTAACGCGGGGGGAATCGTGACCACGCTCTCTGGCCCCTAGTCGCTCCACCAGACGCTGGCTACGCTGTTCTACTAGCCATGTTCATTAGGAAAGATAGCAAAGTGTGAAAGGGTCATGATGACACATTCTTGTTGTGATGCACTGTGCAACTGACCCACGAGTGACACTCCCGTTTCTGAGGACATAGGTGCGTGCTTTGGTTCTGTGTCAGTAGCTCTCTCTACACTGCATTGAAGGTCGAGCAGACATGCTTTTTCTGCTGCTGCTTGCACACGAGTAGAATTTGAGGTCTGTGTCCCTCTCCTAAAGGAGCTGGGGTTCTTGGAGCATGCGCATCTGAAGCCCTGGGCTAAATTCCGTGATCATTAATTTCATTGGGTTTGAAGCAGGGCAAGCTTATAATAGAGACTCATGCGATTCTTTCATGCTCCCAGGATGCCAGCCTCGGAGGCCCTCCTGGGCTGCACGGCTGCTGATTCTCAGCATGGACTCCCTGCCCGCGCCACCCTGCGGTGGAGCACCCAGGCTGCCTGTGCCCTGGCCCTGATGGCTGCTCCATTCTGAGGGGCACCAGGTGGAGGTGGCTCCCCCACCATGGATGTAGCCACTTTGAGAGCTGAACAGTAGCTCATCCACTCTGCGGCTTTCCTTTGGAATTCAGTAATGAACTCATTAAATCACCAACTTGTTGTGACAGGAAGTCATTCAGATGCTGATGCTATTGCCATGGAAACCATCCCTCTGCTCCGAGCTCTGTCTGTCTCTGCCAAGGAGCACTCCAGCTCCATAATTACTGTCACCCCTAAATAACACAGAGCCGTCAGGGCCGTGAGCGGGTCCAGGAGCAGGGCTCTCAGATGATGAATCCGTGTTGGGTTTGTATTTTTAGCACACATTTCTCTCCTGCACCAGTTGTCTTTTTGATTCCAACATGCTGGCTCCCTTCCAGCACCTTCCCTAGAGAAGCAGACAAAGGATTTGGGGGGGAGATGGGGGTGGCGGGTAGGGATGGATGCCAGGATACTCACTTAAAGGGAACCTACTCTCTCTTTATGCTTCCAAACAGGGAAAAGTGAATTCCCCTACTTTTCAGGAGAGACTGCAAGAAAGGATTCCTGAATTTCATTCGTTCCTAATCTGCAAAATCTAGATAGTAGAGATTGGATCAGCAATGCCCAAATGCAAATAAAGAGTGAACTAATGTTCACATCTTGTTCAGCTTGTCGGGGGCGGGGGACTCTGGGCCCCGTCACCGAAGGCTGACCCAGCCACGGAACAACTCCGACTCAGAGCCGCAAGCGAGTCTTTGTGATACCACACGTGGTACACCGGGATCTTCAGACATGGCCGTCGCTCGCCAAGCGCCCGACAGATCCGGCACCAGGCAGTTTAAGTTTCCTGATTTAAATGGATCTGCACGAAAACCCCATGAGGCCGGTATTTTTATCCCACTTCTTACAGCGAGGGAATGTGATGCTCGCGAGAATAGGTGTATTAAAGAAAAGCTGTGCTTTTCTGTCCTGCGTGGTTAACACATCACACCCCCATGTCCATGGCACAGCAGTGGCTTCTGTTGCCTTGGAATCACAGAAGCTCAGATTAGGAGAAGCTTTCCTGACGGTCTTGCCCAACACCCAGCGTCTCCTGCAATGCTGAGTGCTGTCTGTCTCAGCTCGAGTGTCGCCAGTGACAGAGGACTCGCTGCCCAGAGCGGCCACGTGTGCACAGCTCGGTCTGCGAGCTCCTCGGTTTGTTCCTAACACAGGTGAAGGGCAGTCACCGCTGGGACTGGGGCCAGGCCCTCCACGCTTTCTTCCTGGGCTTATCACACACTGCAGGCATTCAGCTCTGGCTCCTATGTCCTCTGGTGTACATGGGGATGGGAGGGGGAGGAGAGGCAAGACAGGGGGCCAGCAGGGAGGGGCTGAAGCAAGGTGAGGACCCACTTGCTCCCCAGGGCTGGTGGGTGTGGCCAACTTGGGTGGGCTTCAGATTGAGGAGACTATTGGTATCACTCTATATATATTCACATGCACACGTGGGACACACACACACACGCACGCATGATTTACAAAATGCATAACCTTTGTTACAAATGTAAGCATTAAAATTTAAAGATGGGCAGCGAGCCACTATCCTGGGGCCACCTTCTGAGAATGTCAGCAAGGTCACAGGAAGTGCATAGAACTTTCTAATGGATGAGCGTCTGGTTCCCACGGTGTTAATGTTGCTCCTACCTGTTTATGGGAACTGTTCTTTTAAATACCCAGTATGTAGCTAACATTTGGAGAGGGGCTGCCATGAGCCAGACGCCATGCTAGGAGGTTTTCTCCTGCACGTGCCTGCTCTGGTGGTGAGGTCTGTAATATACGTGGACGCCAGTGACCTGCCAGATCCTCAGGAAGTCTCTTCCCTCCTCTGCCAAGTGCAGGACGTGTCCAGTGCATCATCCCCTGTCACGCACCTTGCAGGAGCATTGTAAAGGGCCAAGTGTGAAGGCTCTGGGGAGGGTATGAAGCTCCATGGTCTGGGGTGGACACTTAAATGTGATCAAAGGCTCAGTGGTCACAGTGTCAGTAGGATCTCCCTCAAATGAACATGAGCACGAAAACAATGATTTTTAAGCTTATTTCAATACTATAGAGCTATGTGTTTTTTTTTTTAAATTGATATTCACTCAAGAGGTAACCAGTTGCAAAGATTAAAGGAAAAATGTCCAGTTAGTCACAGAGGATTTGGGAGGCCCCTCTGTAATACCGTATCATTACAAATGAGCACATCACAACCCAAGCTAGTGCCTGTATTCTTTGTAAGTTTGTTCTCTGGGCCCTTAGAAAGGTGCTTGTGAATGTACTCTGCCTGCTTCCACAAAGTACTGGGCATTAGCTACGATGAAAGGAATAGAAGTAATAAACGCAAATTGGTTAAAGTTATTTTTCATCTGATTCACAGGCATATCTCATACCCTGATTTGTGAAACAATTAATCTGGAGTTACAGATGCGAGCGTCTGCAGTGTGTGGCCCGGAGTTGAACTCAGAGTTGCCGTCCTCTGCTAGCCAGGGACCTTGAGGGCGGGGCCACAGGGCTCAGTCCAGGGAAGGGGGTGCAGCACGTGCTCAGAGCACCCATTTTGTTCCTGTGTGGGTGTAACAGCCAGTCTGACACAGAGTACGGCAAGAAAACCAGGCGAGGGAGGATGTTTGGCCCAGGTCAGGACTCCCAGCTCCCATTTTGCAGAGCCTGGGTTTGAGTCCTGAGCCCAGCCTCCTGCTTGAAGACACCTGGGAGGCAGCGGGCGATGGCTCACATAGTTGGGTTCCTGGTTTTTTTTTTTTTCAGTACCTTACATGTACAGTGAGCAGAGACCACTGGGCCACCAAATGTCTTAGGCGTTTGGGGAGTGAACCAGGGGACAGGAGTTTCTCTCTCTTTCTCTGCCTCTCAAATACATAAATAAAAAGAAGACACAACAAAAGGGAAGTGAGTCACTTACAAGAGACCAGAAAGGCTTAAGCTAACTGGCTAGACAGAGACTCGCCCGTGTCTCACCCTGCCCGTTTCACTTCCACGTCCTAAAAGTCTGAATCCCAGGGCAGAGACATTTCTGGCGAAGGCATCGACCCATCCAGCGCACTCTCGCCCTCGGTCTCTCTCACACATGGGCGCCAGGGCGTGTGCAGGCTCGTCTTTCCCTTGTGACGCTGTCCTCCTCCCGAGAGAGCACCAGGCATCACGAGGTGCCATCCCCTCTTGGTGCTGGCCCTTTGCTCTCTGTCTGTCTCGCTGCAATCAAGCTCCATGGCACAGACACCCTGGGTGCTGCCTCTCTGCCTGGTACAGTGCCTGGCACGCTGTTCCTACTGCATACATACATCTTCAGTGAGTTGACTTGGTATTTTCAGAATTCCCTGTACTGGTCAACTGATTTAAAGAAATTCTTAAAAGTTTTTTTTAAGCCTGCAAGCATGTCCAAGTCTCCTCCATTAAATGAAAAAACAAAATCCCACCTGCCCTTCGCTGCTCTCTCACTGCCACCAAATGCCCTGAGATCAAAATGACCTGTCCATAGCTACGTTCTTCTCTCCCATCACTCCTCACGGTCAAGTTTCTTAAAAGAGTAGTTGTGGGGCTGGCACTGTGGTGTAGTGGGTAAAGCCACTGCCTGTAGTGCCGGCATCCCATATGGGTGTTGGTTCGAGTCCCGGCTGTTCCACTTCTGATCCAGCTCTCTAAGATGGCCTGGGAAAGCAGCAGAAGATGGTTCAAGTCCTTGGGCTCCTGCACCCACGTGAGAGACCTGGAAGAAGCTCCTGCCTCCTGGCTTTGGATGGGTGCAGCTCCAGCCATTGCGGCCATTTGGGGAGTGAACCAGTGGATGGAAGACCTCTGTCTCTCTGCCTCTGTAATTCTACCTTTCAACTAAACAAAACAAATCTTGTTTTAAAAAAAGAATAGTTGATACATGTGGTCTTTCCTTCTGTCATGTTGATTATTTTATAAACTAGTTATTTGAAAGGTAGAAAGACAGAAGCAGAGAGAGAGAGAGAGAGAGAGAGAGAGAGAGAGAGAGAGAGATCTTCCACCTGCTGGTTCACTCTTCAAATGCCCACAACAGCTGGGGCTGGGCCAGGCCAAAGGTGAGAGCCGGGAACTCAGTCCAGGTCTCCCATGTGGGTGGTGGGGGTCCAAGTACTTCAGCCATCACCTGCTGCCTCCTAGGAGGCGTATTAGCAGGAAGCCAGTATAGGACAGGGGCTGGGACGCGAACATCCCAAGCAGCGTCTTGACTGTTACACCAAACACCACAGCTTGTCCTCATGTTCTTTGACCTTTGCACTCTGTGAGTCCACTGTCCATGCCTTCTCTGCCTCCCTCCCTCGCGCCCACACGTCTCTTTACCTGCCGCTTTCCTGCCTCCTTTCCTCTGCCTATCCACCCATTCCCCCAACTCCTTTGGCTTCTATGACCGTCTACATCACGCTAGGCTCTAGGGAGAGGGTTGGAGACGACAGTCTCAGCAACGGAAGTGCTCTCATTCCAGTGCAAGAGACACGGGTTTGTATCATGGGTATAAACATCAGCTTCTTAAATGAAGGTCCAAGCTCCCTGGGATGCACGGCAGTGTGCTACAGTCAGGGAAGCCATGGACCACGATGGAGGAGCATGTTGGGAAGTTGGCACAATGTAAGTAACTGCGGGCCTGGAGCGCTCAACTCACTTAAAGCCGACATTTGGGGCCGGCGTTGCGGTACAGCAGTTTAAGCTGCCGCCTGCCATGCTGGCATCCCGGATGAGTGCTTATTCAAGCCCTGGCTGTTCCACCTCCCTGCTGATATGCCTGAAAAAGCAGCAGAAGATGGTCCAAGTGCTTGGGCCCCTGCCATCACGTGGGAGACCCAGATGAAGTTCTAGCCTCCTAGCTTTGGCCTGCCCCAGCTCCAGCCATTACAGCCACTTGGGAGTGAACCAGCAGATAGAAGAGCCCTCTCTGTGTCTCTCCCTCTCTCTCTCCAATTCTGCCTTTCAAATCAAAACACACACACACACCCTCTGGCCAGTGTTTACAATGATAGGATGAGACAGCATTCATTGTTTCAAAAAACACAGGACTTCAGCAGCAGCACACCCTGGACCGGTTTGGGCTGTGCTCCGTGGCTGGAGGGACTTCCTTAAAACAGACTGGAAGGTGTGGGTAAGCAGAAAACCACACACGGTGACACCACCAGCCATAGAGGCAGAACTGCTGGGCTGAAGGAGTGGCGGGAGTGAGCAGTGCATCCTGGGAGGGTGACATGTGGGGGCTCCTGCAGGCGAGTAGCTCACGGGTGGGAGTGAGACGGCCACGTGGCCAGAGCAAGCAGCGCGGGGGCCGTGAGACTGGCAAAGGGGCCTGGGGTGGGGAGATGGGGAGTAGCGTAGCGGCAGGTGAAGGGCGAAGGCTGCGACGGCACCGCGAACAGTGCAGCATCGTGCTGGAAGCCACAGAGGCAGACACACACACACACACACACACACACACACACACAAGGTTCCAGTGCTGAGGTCATCCCTGGAAACCCTTTTCTCCTGGCACCACAGCCATGCTGAGTTCTGTCTACGTGATAAGCTCTTCTTTGTTTCTTTGCCTTATTTCTCCACTCCAACAACCATCCCCACCTTTGGATTTTCTCATCCTGATCTTCCTTGGCCGTGTTTTCCTACGGACTCTCCACGTATGACTTGTTCCATTCATTCCCGTATCTCAGCTTTCTGTATTAGCTGCCTCCCAAATCCACAATCCCCAGCTGGCTCCAGACTCCTACTTCTTACTGCCCGGATTAAGTCCTAAGCTTTCCAAATCATGGCTCCTCCTTTCTAAGGCTCTGTCTGCCCCTGGTCATTACTATTGAGGTTAAGGGAACATGGGTCTAGGCAGTCACCGGTCACTCAGCTCATCACCTGTAGCCATCTGGTTGCTGGTCCTGCCAGTACCCTCCAAAACCTCTGTTAAACATGGCCTTTCCTTTAAATCTCTAGGAAGGGGCTGGCACTGTGGCATAGCGGGTAAAGCTGCTGCCTGTAGTGCTGGCATTCCATGTGGATGCTGGTTCAATTCCTGGCTGATCCACTTCCAATCCAGCTTCCTGCTAATGTGCCTGAGAAATCTGTAGAAGATGGCCCAAGTCCTTAGGCCCCTGTACCCATGTGGGAGACCTAGAAAAAGCTCCTGGCTCCTGACTTCAGAATGGCCCAACTCCGGCCATAAAGGCCTTTTGGGGAGTGAGCCAGCAGATGGAGGACCTCTCTTTCTCTCTGCCTCTGCATCTCTAACCCTGCCTTTTAAATAAATAAATAAATCTTAAAAGAAAAAAAAAATCCAGGGAATGCTCAACTGAGCCCAGAGTTCCCACTGCTGCCCCCTACTGGTCGAGAATCAAGGCATTTAAGGGGAGCTGTTGTGGTGGGTGGGCACATGCTACGTACCTGTACAGGGCCAGGGGCCAGGTGTGTGGGGCAGAAAGAGTCGGAATTACTGGCATGCATGCGTCTCTCTTGGCCCACTGCAATACACAGCTAACTGGTGGCCCTGATATCAGTTCTTTCCCCTCCCAATTCTCCCTAATTCAGTAGTTATGTTTTTAACACAGAAGTCGACTAAAGATGACAAATGATCGAAATTTACAACACAAAAACTAATGATGAAATGTATAGGGGCCGGCACTGTGGCCTAGTAGGTTAAACCTCTGCCTGTGGTTCTGGCACCCCATATGGGCGCCGGTTCAAGTCCTGGCTGTTCCACTTCCAATCCAGCTCCCTGCTAATGGCCTGAGAAAGCAGCAGAAGATGGCTCAAGTGCTTGGGCCCCTGCACCCATGTGGGAAACCCAGAAGAAGCTCCTGGCTCCTGGCTTTGGATGGGCCCCAACTCTGGCTGTTGCAACCACTTGGGAGGTGAACCAGTGGATGGAAGATCTTTCCGTCTCTACCTCTCACTGTCTGCAGCTCTACTTGTCAAATAAATAAATAAATCTTTTTTTTTAAAAGGAGATACAGATATAAGTGAACATTTACCTGATCTTTGGGTAGGTAATACTTTTTAAAGCTTTCATGAAAATGATAAAGGAAAAGATAGATTTGACCACAAAAAAATGAAAAACTTCTATAGAAAAAATAATGTAGCTTTTAAAGATAGAAATATTTTTAACACAAATGACAGTTTACAGTGTTTTGTGTAAGCAGCTCTTAAAAATTAGTAACCAAATGATGCATACACCAAAAGAAAAAAAACAAAGGATATGAACAATTTAAGAAACACAAATGGCAAATGGACCCCTGGGAGAACATATTTAATTTCATTTAAGAAACGCAGTCTAAAAGAGTGAATACACAAAGTTTTTTCTCTGTCAAATTGGCAAATCAAATGTAGTGCTGAGTGACTAATTCAGCAGATGAGGCAAGCTCATCCTAGGCTGGCAGGAGCATATAGTGAGTGGTACAAGCTTTTTATGGAGCTAATCGAGAAATATATACCATAAGCCTCAAAAAATATATATACCCTTTGGCCCCAGAATTCAATTTCTAGGAATTCCCAAGGAAATAGCTATGGGCATGAATAAATGTATCCCTCTAAGAATAATTATCACATCACTGTTCATAATGCTGAAGACCAGGAACAATCCAGATGTTCGACCACAGGGCTGGTTAAATACATGTAGTTCCCTGTTAGTCTGCAGCACCCACAGGCATTACAAACTGTTCTGCAAAAGGTCAGTGACTCAGGAAGACATTTTCCTAAAGTTTGCTAGTGTATTGTTAAGGGAAAAGCAATGATAAAATAGAACGAGAAGAAAATTCTCAGCTTTGGAAAACTACACAAGCATGTACACAGCAGATATTAGAATATTGACAGTGGTTTGAATGTGTGCTTGCAGATTTTCTTCTTTAATTTACTTGTGAACATTTTCCAAATTTTCTAAATAGAGTAACTTTTGTTGTCAGAGAGGTTCCTGAAAGCACAGTCCCCCTCTGCTCTGGCTGCCTGGGGTCTGCTGGGTAAAACTCCAGCCCCTCTGCCCGACCCAACACACCGCACTGTCACAACCTGCTCCTCCCAGGCTCCGCAGCCTGCTCTTCCTGCTCTTCTTGGCCAGAACCCCAGGACGTCTCGAGTACATCTCCCAGAGAGCTGTGCTGCTCCAGACCCCTGCCTGCAACGTCTGCCCCTCCTCAGGATTCCTCGCCCCTCCACCATGTGCACACGCTCAGCTACTTCCTCGTCTGTCTAGGTGGTCTGTCTCTCCAGCTGCTGGTTCTCTTCCAGGTCCCCAGGCACACTAAGTTCTCTTCCACCTCAGGGCCTCTGCTCCAGCTGCTCTCTCTGCCTGGACTGGTCTTCCCTCACCCAAGCTTTGGCTTAAACGTCACTTCTTCACGTGGCCTTCTCTGACTGCTTTGTGTGTGGGCGATCACCTCCTTCTAGCTTTCTGTCTCGGAATCCTGCTTACTCCTCCTTAGCGTTTACTACAATATGGGATTGATTTTATTCATCTGTGTCCTTGGTTCTTGTGTGTTTGCCCCACCGGAAGGTGGAGGAGAACAGGGGCTGTGCTTGGGGGAACCCGGGGCCCAGCATGTGGTGGGTGGACACGGCTATTGGGGCCCTACTGTTCTGGAACCTCTTCCTCTGGGCTCCCACGGACTCCTACATTCAGCTTCACCTATTCCTCATTCTTTTAAAAAAATAATTTTCTAAAATCAAAACAAAACAAAAACATTCCTATCTGCTGGTTCATTCCCCAAATTCTCATAGTGGCCCTGGGATGGGGGTTGAAGCTGGAGCTAGGAACTCCCCCCAGGTCTTCCATGGGGGTGGCAGGAACCCAACTGTGTGAGCCATCACCTGATGCCCCCCAAGGCCTGCCTTAGCAGGGAGCTGGGGCAGGGCCTAGAACCCAGGGGCTCTGATACAGGACACAGCATCTTAACCACTAGGCCCACTGCCTGGCACTCTTTACATTTTTCTAACTCTAATGCAACTGTTTCTTTTTCATTTTTTAAGTATTGTATTGTTATTCAAATTTTAATCATAACATTCATATTAAACTTATACGACATGATACTGTCTGGCTAAAATAAATGACAATTTAGGTGGCTATGTGATCTCATTTCAAGAAATTATTAATAACACATCCAAATTATTCATCTGCACTGATTTATAATAAGACAAGTGGAATAGGTTGTAAGGAGATTTTTTAAACTCCCCCCTCCTTTTTTGCTTCCTTATTATTTTTTGTTGAAATTAATATAAAGATAACAGATTTTATGCCTTCCATAGGTACAGTTCCAAGAAGACAAGCACACGTCCCTCACTGCCCCCCAACACCCCTCCCTCCCTCCCAGCTGCCTCTTTACAGCTGTTCCCAATGTGGTCTCTGAGACGCAGCCTGGACAGAGTGGTCAAGGCCTGGAGTATGGCAGGAGCTCAATGGGAGACGAATGCGGCTCCTGAGGGGTGCCCGGTAGGTCCAGGAAACCATCCCGGGCCGAGCAGCTGCCGTAAGTCACACAGACCATGCAACACCGCCTGCAGGTAAAGTTTGCTGAAGTCGAACAAAACCTGCAGAGGTGGACTCTGTGGCTATGAGGTTTCAAGTTTTAAAAATGAAGTTCTGGCCGGCGCCGTGGCTCAACAGGCTAATCCTCCGCCTTGCGGCGCTGGCACACCGGGTTCTAGTCCCGGTCGGGGCGCCGGATTCTGTCCCGGTTGCCCCTCTTCCAGGCCAGCTCTCTGCTGTGGCCAGGGAGTGCAGTGGAGGATGGCCCAAGTGCTTGGGCCCTGCACCCCATGGGAAACCAGGAAAAGCACCTGGCTCCTGGCTCCTGCCATCGGATGAGCGCGGTGCGCCGGCCGCAGCGCGCCGACCGCGGCGGCCATTGGAGGGTGAACCAACGGCAAAGGAAGACCTTCCTCTCTGTCTCTCTCTCTCACTGTCCACTCTGCCTGTCAAAAAAAAAAAAAAAAAAAAGAAATAAAAAAAAAATGAAGTTCTACTCAGCAACCAATGCTTGAGCTTCAAATTTAAAAAATGGACAATAGTAACTAGTAAAAAATAGGGGGCGGGCATTTGGCTTAGTGGTTAGCCTCTGGTCAGGATGTTTGTGTCCTACACTACTGAGCCTGAGTTCAAGACTTGGCTCAGCCCCGGATTCCAGCTTCCTGCTGATGCACCCTGGGAAGCAGCAGTGAGGGCTCCAGGGCTTGGCTTCCTGCCACCCACCTGGAAGACTTTGGAGCTCTTGGCTCTCACCTTTGACCCTGCCCAGTCTTGGCTACTGTGGACCTTTGAGGAGTGAACCAGCAGATGGGAATGCTGTCAGTCTCTCTGCCTCTCAAATAAGAAAATGAAATCTTAAAAAGAAGTGAAAATGTGAGTGTCACACTGCTTTGGGTCTGCAGAAGGTGAGCTGGATTAAGTTCCTCATTGAGGAATCTGTGTGTGGCCTGGTGACAGACAATGCAGGGAAGGTGTCCCAAGGCTATGACAAATGCAAACTATGGTCAGGATCCATAGGACACCCCAAAAAAGGTGAAATCCAAGGTTTCGTCACCACAGCCACCACTCAGCAAAGTAACGTGAGCCTTTCTCTGGGCAGTCTGAGCTGCTCCGCGGGTCTGGTTTGGGGTCAGCCACATTTTCCCGTGAGGGGCCAGACAGTAAGGGTTGCGCCTGCGTGGTCCTGTGTTGCAACCGCTCACCTTGCCCAACACTGCAGCATGGATGCCAACAGACAGGCACAGCTGTGAGCCCATACAGCTTTATGTGTGGACGTGGGATTTGAATTTCATAGAATTTCCAGGTGTCACAAAATATGATCTTTTTTTGGCCTTTTTTCCCAAAGGATTTATCTTATTTATTTGAAAGGCAGGGTGACACATACATACACATACACACACACACACACACACACACAGAGAAGTGATCTTCCATTTGATGGTTCACTCCCCCAACGTCTATAATGGCTAGGGCTGGGCCAGGCCAAGGCTGGCAGCCAGAAACTTCATTCTGGTCTCCCACATGGGTGGCAGGAGCCCAAGTACTTGAACCATCTTTCACTGCCTGTCCAGGTGCATTAGCAGGGAGCTGGATTGGAAGTGGAGCAGCCAGGACTCGAACTGGTGCTCCTATTTGGGATGCTGGGGTTGCAGGCAGCAGCTTAACCCACTGTACCACAATGCTGGCCGATCCCCTCCAAAGATTTAAGAATGCAAAAACCCAGGTTGGTGGTGGTCCAGTATTTGCCAAGCCTCTCATCTGGTTTAACTCAGATCATCTTCAGTGGGGGTTACAGGGTAGTCACAGGAACTCCTTGTGGGGCAGGGCCCTCCCTGCAGGGAGGAGTAAGAGGCAACACTTGGGTGCCCAGGCCCCATGGAAGACAAGCTGCTTGTGAGTGCGGCAGGACTAGGAAACCTAATGTTACCTCTTACTCCTCCACCATCCCCCCTGGTTTGCTATGGAATGAATCCGCAGGAAAAGGAGAGGGGACGGAGGTCATTTGCAAGGTCGGTCTCAATTGCCCCTCTCATTCTCTACTCTAAAATGTGCTTCTGCTCTAAGTATTTAGCTCCTTGTGCTTTGAATCATACCAGTACCTTACATCAGGTGGTGTAGTCCAGGGTTCAGATGCTGGGTTCTTGTCTGTAATTAATTAGCTGTGATCTTGAGCAAATTACTTATTGTCTCTGTGCCTCAGTTTCTTCAGCTATGAAAGGTTCCACCTCCCTGAGATGTGAAGCTGGTGTGAGTTAAGATGCACAGTGCTTTGAGTAGAGCCTAGCATGGCCTTTGGGGTAGACAAAAGTCAGTTCTACTTATCATTAACTTCTGTTGCCCAAGGACTTGGGAATGTGTGCTTGTGTGAGTGACAGCATGCACACCATTCACACAGGAATGACCCCCTTTCATGGAGAACACACAGCCAGAGCCATGACCCTCAAGGGCACCTAAATTACTGACTGGGGTCTTTCGTTTGTCCTTTGCTTGTCAGGGGAAGTTCCTTAAAGAAAAAAATTGTATAAAAATGGTGAAAAATTAATAATCTTATAATCTGTACACAATAGGGATTTAGACTGAAGTTCAACATATTTTCTCAAATATTTATGACCATTATCTTCTTTTAAAATCACATTTCATTATTTCCATCCCTAACACTTTTTTTTTTTTTTAATTTTTGACAGGCAGAGTGGACAGTGAGAGAGAGAGACAGAGAGAAAGGTCTTCCTTTTGCCGTTGGTTCACCCTCCAATGGCTGCCGCGGCCGGCACGCTGCGGCCGGCGCACCGCGCTCATCCGATGGCAGGAGCCAGGTGCTAGGTGCTTATCCTGGTTTCCCATGGGGTGCAGGGCCCAAGCACTTGGGCCATCCTCCACTGCACTCCGGGGCCACAGCAGAGAGCTGGCCTGGAAGAGGGGCAACCGGGACAGAATCCGGTGCCCCGACCGGGACTAGAACCCGGTGTGCCGGCACCGCAAGGCGGAGGATTAGCCTGTTGAGCCACGGCGCCGGCCCCATCCCTAACACTTTTTAAAAAAAGATTATTTGAAAGGCAGAGTGAGAGAGCGAGAGCGAGACAGGGAGCACGTGCTCATTCCCCAAATGCCTGCGGAAGGCACTGCGGGCGCATTGGCAGGAAGCTGCCTGGGATGTGCAGTAGCTGGGACTGGCAGTGGCGCTCCCATAAGGCTGCAGGTGTCCCAAGTGGCAGCTTAACCTGCTGCACCACAAAGCTCACTCGCCCCCCTCTCCAGACTTTCTTGGGAAAAAATTTAAAATTTATTTAAGGGGGGGCAAATTTCATGTATTTCAACCTTCTAGTCTTTTAATGCATTTGAGGGGTCTTCGAAAAGCTCACAGAAAATGTGTTCTATGAAGAAAGGATGCAGGGACTTAAACATTTTTTGAACCCCGATAAACTTATCTTTCCCTTCCATTTTCCACCAATGTATTTTCTTGTCAAAACCGTGATCACAATTTGGATAAAAGATTATATATTAAAAAAAAAAAAAACCTTCTATAAGCACTTTCCTTTGGCATCAGGGTGTTATTTTATTAAGATATGTTTCTCAAAGAAATTCTTAGAGCAGAGGACATAGGTGCTGGAAAATTGCGAGTTTTTTTTCCCTCTGACTCTAGATGTACACCATAATCTGTGAGATCATTTCCGGGAACCTTTCATGCTATGAGAAAGTGTGTCTTTTCTGTCTTTGGAGGAGAGGCACATTTGAAAGCCTTTTGATTCACACTTCCAAATGGCTTTGTTTGTATCAGTCACCTCTCAGCAACAAGGTATCGATGGGGATTTTACTGGGTTCTCAGGGAGAGAGGCAGTAATCACTACACAGCCCTGACATGAAGGGAAACAGTATCTAAGTATTTTGTTTAGATACATTGACTATTAATGAAGTTCCATATTTCCCCCCAAATGCTTGGCAACCAAGGGTATGCATTTGGCACAGGGGTCAAGTCGCTGCTTGGGGTGGCTGCATCAGTTATCAGGGTGCCTGGTTCGAGTCCCAGCTCTGCTCTGGGTCCAGCTCCCTGCTGAGACACAACCTGGGAAGCAGCAGATATTGGCTCAGGTACTTGAGGCTGATGCCCTGCCTCCTGCCTTCCCTCCTTTGTTAGTTATCTACTGCTCCCTGGGCCAGATGTCGGCAGTGACTCAGACACACACAAGAGAGACACGTTCCCTGTTATCTGTGAACTTGCACTTCATTAGCGGAGGAGGCGGGTCACGTGCACAGACAGCAATCAAACAAGTAGCGTCAGAGTGACATAGGTTAGGCCACTGCCTACAGCCCAGCATCCCTCACTGGAGTGCTGCTTGAATCCCAGCTGCTCTGCTTCCCATCCAGCTCCCTGCTGATGCTAGTATTCGGATCCCCGCCACCCACAAGGGAGACACAGAGGGAGTTCTGGCTCCTGGCTTCGGCTGGGCCCAGCCCTGGCGGTTGCTGGTATTTGGAGAGTGAATTACCAGATGGAAGCTCTCTCCCCCCGACAACCCTTGCCTTTAAAATTAATCAATGAGAAAAACAAAAGGGGCTGGCACTGTGGCACAGTGGGTTAATGCCCTGGCCTGAAGTGCCGGCATCCCATCTGGGCAACGGTTAGAGACCCAGCAGCTCCACTTTAAATCCAGCTCTCTGCTATGGCCTGGGGAAGCAGCAGAAAATGGCCTAAGTGCTTGGGCCCCTGCACCCACATGCGAGACCCGGAAGAAGCTCCCGGCTCCTGGTTTCGGATTGGCACAGCTCCAGCTGTTGCCGCCAATTAGGGAGTGAACCATCGGATGGAAGACCTCTCTCTCTCTCTCTTTCCTCTCTCTGTGTAACTCTGACTTGCAAATAAATAAATAAATCTTTAAAAACAAAAACACCCCAAAAACTGAACCCCGGGGGCAGGCAGTGAGGGGGTGCATATTGCTTGAAGAAATGGGTGTGGGCCTTCAGGTACATGCATGAGGCAGGGCCACATTCTAGCTCCTGGGAATGACACTGAGTGAGTTGCTCTGAAACTGAACTCAGTGTAGCCACAGTGCGGAAAACACTTTCCAGCCTCTGAGTCAGAGCCCTTGCTGTGGTAGGTGGCAGTAGTCCTGGCTGCCCACCACATCACAGGCAGCGTTTCTAATGCACAAACTGACTACACACTTGGAGCCTCAACTACAAACTCCCCAGAAGTGTTGTAAAAAGCAACTTTTAGAAGTCTTTTGGTCTTTCTCCTTTTAAACTTCCTGCTAACTACATCCGGAAGCACCGTAACGAGCCAGTTGTCTGATGCTTTCAACCAGCCAGCCAGCCAGGGAAGCAGAGGCTGGGCCTCCCAGGTGGGGGCTTTGCTACCTAAGCCTGAGCTCGGCCCGTGCTGCCATGCATGGCAGGGAGGCGCGATCTCCCCGGGATGCTAGCAAGGCAGCCCTGCTGAGGGAATGGCAGTTTCTGGCCTAGGGCGGGGGAAACTACGCACATGATGGGGAGGTGATGGCAGAAGTTAACAAACTGGGCCAGCGCCTGTGGCGCCGGCACCCCAGGTTCTAGTCCTGGTTGGGGCGCTGGATTCTGTCCTGGTTGCTCCTCTTCCAGTCCAGCTCTCTGCTGTGGCCTGGGAAGGCAGCAGAGGATGGCCCAAGTGTTAGGCCCTGCACTGACATGGGAGACCGGGAGGAAGCACCTAGCTTCTGGCTTTGGATTGGCGCAGTGTGCTGGCCGCAGTGGCCATTTGGGGGGTGAACCAACAGAAAAGGAAGACCTTTCTCTCTCTCTCTCTCTCATTGTCTAACTCTGCCTGTCAAAAAAAAAAAAAAAAGTTAACAAACTGGGAAAAAAGCAAGAGAGAAGAGCTGCATGAGGGCTGAGGCAGCCTGAGATAAACAGGATCCTGGCTGGATATCCAGGACAGATGCCACTGTTCGACAAGAGACATGTGCTCAGCAAATACATGCTGAGTAATTGGACATATGTATCAGGTCAGACCTTGCGCTCACGAGGACATCACAAACGAAAGAGGCCTCCAGCCACTGAGCACCTGTGAAGGGCCCTGGCTGTGCCAGGTGCTCAGGAACCATGGGGCCAGATTTCCCCAACAACCTCGTGGAGCAGGCTCTGCTCTCCTCACCGCACTGCAAGGAAACGAGCGTGCAAGGCTGAGCGAAGCCCCCACACACTCCCGTCCAGAGCAGGCCAGCCCCACCCCACAGCCTGCGCCCTCCAGGCCAGGGGCTGCTGTTCTGAGGCTCAGACATGCCGGGTGTCTGGGCTCCCACCATGGTCCCTTCATCAAGTGCACACATTCTCAGAACACGGAGGTCCAGAAGCACTAGGAGCAGGCCATAGCGTGGGGACACCTACAAGGTGCATTTTTACCAAAAGTACCTTGTATACCTGGGTGGGAGCAGGCTTGTTCAGGGGTGCTAATGGGGCCACCATTACAGGTTCTGCAGCCATGCCCAATTAGCTCAGCCCTGAACCTCAGCAGCAACTACGCCCGGATCCAATCATCGTCTCAAAGGTGCCTTCATTAGTTTCAGAGACAGGGCTGAGAAGTGGGGGCGGCTGGGTCAAACCCATTTGCAAGGCTTGCAAAGCAACTCCTGGCACGGTTTGTCGCTGTCATGGTCAGTGGCTGCTTCCTAGAAAAGACCAGGCACGTGTCCAGCCCAACCCTGATGAGCAGAGCTCCTCTGAATGGGTAAGGTCTTTTCCCCTCCAAAAGTCTATTTTTTCCCCAGAAGTATTTCTCAGAATCCTTTCTATATCTCTATGCTATTGCATCAAAGGTGGGGGCAGGTTGGCAGGCAGCCAGACAGCTGGTACCATTCCTGAGAACCAGCAAGAACTTCAAGGACCAAGGTGCGTTCAGAACATCCATGCAACTGGTGGCAGCACAAAAATGATCATCAGAAACTGAGACGTCCTTACAACCAGCAGGTAAGAAGGGCCAGTCCAGATTGTGGTGGGATTTCCACGCAAGTGGTAACAATCCCACTGCCCTCGCTGGGAGGCCAGTTTCCCTCGCTGCGGCTAGCGCTGCCTGCCAGACAAGGGTCTGACGGATGAGCTCGTGCGCCCTGTGACCTGCTTTGTGTAGTGGGCACGTCAGGAGCCCGAGGGACTTGCCACGTGTCTGGGACATGTCTGAGGGCCAAAGGAGGCCTCTGTGTTAACTGTCATGTTGGGACAATGGGCAGATACCAGGACTGACCCGGCAGATGACGACGCACGGGCATTTTGGATAGAAGTTGGAATTGATAATCAGAGCTGGTCCCACCTTCTGTGACTCTTCCCCATTCAAGTCTCAGCTCCGAGGGGAGGGACCTGCCTTTCTCATGCTTTCTGTAGGGTGCCCCGCCCTGGCCAGAGTACACATGCCCCAGGCTGGATGGAAGGGCAGGGGCATTGCCTCTCTCAGGCACAGTCCAGGGATCTGCTCTCTGGTTCCAGGAGCTCCAACCTGGCCTTCGCTAGGGGCTCTGAGTCATGCTGAGAGCCACCTCGAATGCCTGGGGAAGTTCTGTGTGTTCCTAGTGTGCGGTGAATGTTAGCCGGTGAGGAACCCATAAATCCCATGATGAGATCATTCGGTACCTTTTAAACAAACGCATCCAGCTTGATGTTGTGAGTGAATGCTTGTGACCAGCATGGTTAGTGGCAGAGCTGCAGACTGCCCCAGCATCACAGAGCCCTCACATGCGGGCATGTGGAAAAAGTACTGTTCTGTGAGCAGCGTGTTTTCTCAGGGGTGCAGACCGTGGTGGGAGAATTTCACTTCTGTGCACTGGGGATCCCCCTGCTCTGGGTTTCGTCACAGGCCTGCTGGGTGGTGACTAATCCTGGCAGTGGCGCAGGTGTCGCCAACAGGAACTCGCCTGTGCTGCTGTCAGACCTGCCCGGCTGCCGGGAAGACGCTCCACGCAATTCTCCTCGGGCTCTTTCCTACCAACCAGTGTCTTAGCAGGTGGACGCCCGTGGTAGGGGAAGGAAGCGCCTCAGACAGACAGGAGTGTCCCCTCCCACTGCCCACTGGCTGAGCCACAGCACACACCCAGGAAGCTGAGTCCCCTGGTTTAGTGTCTTCCTTCTCCTAAAGCCTTAATCCCCAAGCGATGACTAAGGGCAGGTGAACTCACAGCCAGCTGACTGTACACACTGAGCCGTCCGTCACCTGCTGTGACGGCTTTCCACTGGGCACTCATCTCTGGCAGGTATAGTCGGATTGGATCCCAGAGCCAGAAAAGATGATTCAGGAATAAAGGGGGAGGGTGAGTATGTGAAGGTATCACAAGCGGAGTTCCTAGGAGGAGACAGCGGCTTCCGATAGTCCCTGGGAGCCACAAGAAGCCACAGCACCAGGGGCTCTGGTTAGACAGACCACACTCCCTGAGCGGGATGGTGATGGTCATTCCATCACCAAGGGAACCGTGGGAAGATTCTCCCACAGTCTCTGCACACAGTCGGGGTGGGGGCAGGCGGGGCTGAGGGCTGCCTGCCGTGCCCTGCACACTCCTCCCTGTCCTCCGGAGGAGGAGCTGCCTAGCTGTACGACCTGTGTGTTTGGGGACTGCCAAGGATAAGGAGCAGTCTCAGTGCTCCAGGTCCTCACCCGTCTCTGGCGGTCAAGGCCTTGTCTTGTAGCTCCTCGAATTCCTTGGCTGTGAGGTGGGGGATGAGATGGTGTCCCCCCAACCCCCACCCGCTGCACACTAAGGTTACCAGGCTTTGTAAGGCTCTTCCAACACTCTCCATGCTTCCAAAGCCTCGTTCATAGCCACAGTTGTGAAGTTCAAGAATCTAAAAGACTGGGTGAAATCCCAGTCATACTGAGGAGTCACGGACAGAATGGATTTTTAACACAACTCCCCTGTTTCTGTCGCTCTCTTACACACACACACCCTAAACATGTCAACAAATGCCATAAACAATGCTCCACGAATCCACATCTGCTGTCAGGGAGTCCACGTGAGGGCAGCAGTGGCAGCTTGGTCTTCATCTGAGGGCAGAGAGGGTTAGCTCCAGGGTGCGCACTTGGAGCAGCTGCTGGGGAAACTGCAGCCCACATCTCAGCGCCTGGGCCTGCGTCCTGGCTCTGATTCCAGCTTCCTGCTAACGGACCCTGGAGGCAGCAGGGGACGGCTTGGCTACTTGAGTCTCTAGCTGGAGTTTCTGGTTTTCCTGGTTTCCTACTGTGATCTGGCCCAGCCCTGGCTGTTGCATACATTTTGGGAGTAAACCAGCAGGTGGAGGATTTCTGTCTGTCTCTGTCTCTCCACCTTACATAAAACAGAGGGAAAAAAGTCACAGCAGCAAATACTGAGGCTTAGGGGCAGAGAGAAAAGTAAATAAAAAGAAGAAAATTCTGTATGACCAAAACTAACTCAAAACTGGACCCAGAAAGGAGACCTTAGAGGGATCTTCCTGCTGTTCCTGCTCAGGTCAGTGAAACAGGGAGAAGTGTGCGGGGGCAGGAGGAGGGAGAGCAGGTGTGGCAGTGGGCGGGGCGTGTGTATGTGTGTGCACTTCATAAACTGGCCATGCAGGTCTTCATTCCACATGCACTTGCCACTGTCTCAGCTGGAACTTCTGTGTGCCCACTCCCCGGGTGCTCCCTCAGACTATTGCCCGCACCAAGCCTTTCCTTCCTAGAACACGCAGTCCCATCGAGCTTGCCCAAGGGGTGACAGAAACCAGAAGTTCTGGCAGGCGCTGGGGTGGTGAGTCCCATGCTCTGCTGTCTCCAGGGCTGCAGGGTTTCAGTGGGAAATGCGCAAACTACTGCAGGGCAAGACGGGAAGCAACCCTTGCTTCTGATGCTCGTGGCATTCCCAACGTCATTGTCTAGCACATTTCATTTTTAAAAGGTATTTTTAGGCTGGCGCCGTGGCTCAACAGGCTAATCCTCTGCCTTGCGGTGCCGGCACACCAGGTTCTAGTCCCGGTTGGGGCGCCGGATTCTGTCCCGGTTGCCCCTCTTCCAGGCCAGCTCTCTGCTGTGGCCAGGGAGTGCAGTGGAGGATGGCCCAAGTGCTTGGGCCCTGCACCCCATGGGAGACCAGGAAAAGCACCTGGCACCTGGCTCCTGCCATCGGATGAGCGCGGTGCGCCGGCCGCAGCTCGCTGGCTGCGGCAGCCATTGGAGGGTGAACCAACGGTAAAGGAAGACCTTTCTCTCTGTCTCTCTCTCTCACTGTCCACTCTGCCTGTCAAAAAAAAAAAAACAGGTATTTTTAAAAATGTTTATTTGTTATTATTTATTTGAAAGGCTAAGAGACAGATAAAGAGAAAGAGAGAGAGAGAGAGAGAGAGAGAGAGAGAGAGAGATCGAGAGAGAGATCGAGATCTTCATTGGCTGGCACACTCCCCAAATGCCCACACGGCTAGGGACTTGAATTAGTGCTCCAGTATGGGATGTGGGTGTCCCAAGTGGAGGCTTAACTTGCTATGCCACAATGCCTCCCACCCCCCAGCATGTTTTAAAACGGGAATGTCTTGGAATTATTATTTTGAAGAAATAAGACTTTCAATGCCTCTTCTCTATGTTCAATTAGTTTTGGGAAATCAATAAGCACTTCCATTCCACATAAAGTCTGACTTAAGGAATTAAAAACATTATCCTTTTGTCCCTTGGAAAAGTTACCCACACAGAGGACTGACACAGCTAGACAGCAACAGTCCTTGGACCCCTGCTCCCTTACTTCATACAGCCACCATTGTGGAGCAGCGGGTCAGGCTACTGCCTGTGATGCTGGCATCCCATATCGGTGCTGGCTTGTGTCCTGGTGTTCCACTTCCTATCTAGCCCCCTGCTAATGTGCTTGGGAAAGCAGGGGAAGATGGCTCAAGTCCTTGGGCCCCTGCACCCACATGGGAGACCTGGAAGAAGCACCTGGCTCCTTACCACGGGTGAACCAGCAGACAGAAGCACTCTCTCTCTCTCTCCCTAACATTTTCAAATAAATAAAATCTTTTAAAAAATTTTTTATTTAAAAAAATAAACTTCTATAATTCTTTTCCATGGCTAACGCCAATTATTGATATGTGGATACTGGTCTTGCTCAGCTTATCAACTTTAGGTATTATCAACTGGTTTCCTTTTATGACAGAGCTAGGTCTATGCACCAATAGCTTCCACTCTCTCCTCCTCATCTGCAACTTAGTCCATGCTGCTTTCAACAAGGACATCAGCATCTCTCCCTTGCCCCTGGCACTTCAGTCCCCCCAGCCCCCACTCCTGTCAGCAGAGTTTCACACCACGTGGGTGGGGGTAACTTCTGTGACATCTCCCACAGGGGGTGTCTGACATGACTTCCGGAGGGGCTGCTTTTCTCTGCCAAGGCCTCCCTACCCAGGTGCTCCAGCTGGAAACAAAGTCTGGCTTTTCTTCCAGCCCAGGTGAGTCCTTTCTCAGCACTGCCACGGCTGAAGCACTAGTGCGAGTGGCTGACTCCGCCTCCCCCTCCCAGGGTCGGCCTCCCTCTTGCTGATGCTAACCTAGCCTCCATGTGGCCCAGGCCACGTCAGTCTCGGTGTTAAGGAGCCTTCTCTCTGCACGCATGACCTCCAGTGAGCTGGTGTGAGCCAGCTCTTCCTTTCTCCACTCCCCGCCCATGCCTGCCGCTCCCGCCAGCCTGGCACTGTCACAAGCTGACTCCAAATCTTGTCTTTCTAGTTGTCGCGCAGACCTCAGCTGCAGGGCCACTCCCTCCGGCAGTTCCCTGTGGCCTCCCTTCTGCAGTGAGGCTCTTTGCCATCAGCCTGTTTTGTCTTCAGGATGTCAGCTTCTAGTCTGTGCACATGGCTCATCCCCTCTGCAGCTTGTGAGCTCCCTGAGAACTGTTGTATTTGCTACCTGTATCCTGGCACATAGCAAGCACTGAAGAAAACTGACGCCCATCAATTCAGTGTCCCGCAGCTATGAACAGGGCTTCTGTGCTTGGCTAAGATTAGTTCTAAAAGTTTGAAGTCAAACAGGGCTTCATGACTGCGACCGTGTAGTTATAATTCACTATTGAAGTAATGTTTGAAAATATGCTCTATCTTGAATGTGGTTGTTGTTTTTTAATGTTTACTATTTATCTGAAAGGCAGAATCACAGAGACGCAGGACAGAGGAACTAACAAAGAAATCTTCCATCAGCTGGTTCATTCCCTAAATGCCTGGTCTGGGCCTGGCCAAACCCAGGAGCCAGGGACTTCATCCGGGTCTCCCACACCAAGGGCAGGGGCCCAAGCACTTGGGCCATCCTCCTACTGCCTTCCCTGGTGCATCTGCAGGAAGCTGGATCGGAAGCAGAGCAGTTGTGACTCTGTGCCCTGACACAGGATCCTGGCATCTCCAGCAGGGGCTCAACCTGCCGCGCCACAAGGCTGGTTTGACTCTGACTGCGCGTTGTAACTTACTAGTGGTGTGACCTTCAGTAAATTAGCAATACGAGGAGTCTTCAAAAAGGTCAATGAAAAAACTATGCAAGGTTTCACATTTTCTTTGCACCAAAATAAACTTGTTCTTAAATTCCATTTTCCATGAACGTCGGAAGTTCTGAGCCCGTTTCTTCCTCTGTGGAGAAAAGAAGCCTGCCTTGCAACAACAGAGTGACTTAGAAGATTAAATCAGATAATTTACTTAAAGTTACTGACATAGTATGAGGAGCTAGCAACAAGTAGCTGCTACTATTACTGCTAATAAAGTGACTAAAATGTTAATATATAGAAACCAAGTCTAAAACACTAATTTTGATGAAATAATTCAGAATTTTTTTTTTTTTTTTTTTTTTTTTTTTTTTTTTTTTTTTTTACAGGCAGAGTGGACAGTGAGAGAGAGAGACAGAGAGAAAGGTCTTCCTTTACCGTTGGTTCACCCTCCAATGGCCGCCACGGTCGGCGCGCTGCGGCCGGCGCACCGCGCTCGTCCGATGGCAGGAGCCAGGAGCCAGGTGCTTTTCCTGGTCTCCCCATGGGGTGCAGGGCCCAAGCACCTGGGCCATCCTCCACTGCACTCCTGGGCCACAGCAGAGGGCTGGCCTGGAAGAGGGGCAACCGGGACAGAATCCGGTGCCCCGACCGGGACTAGAACCCGGTGTGCCGGCGCCGCAAGGCGGAGGATTAGCCTGTTGAGCCACAGCGCCGGCCATAATTCAGAATTTCTGTATTTTATGTACAGTTGCACAAGATATTAAGATGAAAGCATTCTACAGTAAAAGACAAATAATTAGCAAGGTTCCTTTTGTCCAGGTCAAGTGTTCTTCAAACTTCCTGTAGTTCCAATCCCAAGATCTTTGCCTGCCTGCACAACTCAATCCACTGAAACATCACTAGGTGGTGGGTGCTTGGCCAAGTGGTTAGGATGCTGGCCATGATGCCTGCATCCCACACTGGAGTGCTGGGGTTTGAGTTGACTTGAGTCCCAGCTCTGCTTCTGACTTAGCTTCCTGTTAATGCACACCCTGAGAGGCAGCAGGGATGGCTCAACTCCTTAGAGGAGGCATTGAGCTCCTGGCCCTTGGCTTTGATCTGGCCCAGTCTGTGCCACTGTGGTCATTTTGGGAATGAACCAACAAATGGGAGTTCTTTCTCTGAGTGTCTGTGTGTCTGCCTCTCAGTTAAAATAAATAAATAGGAGCTTCAAGCTGCAAAGCCTTGCATTAGCTTTCTTTTGTATCTTCTTACTGATGAAAATTTTGAATGTGTAAGATACAAATGAACAAATTTTTTTTTTTTTTTTTTTTTTTTTTACAGGCAGAGTGGACAGTGAGAGAGAGAGACAGAGAGAAAGGTCTTCCTTTTGCCGTTGGTTCACCCTCCAATGGCCGCCGCGGCCGGCGCGCTGCGGCCGGCGCACCGCGCTCGTCCGATGGCAGGAGCCAGGAGCCAGGTGCTTTTCCTGGTCTCCCCATGGGGTGCAGGGCCCAAGCACCTGGGCCATCCTCCACTGCACTCCTGGGCCACAGCAGAGGGCTGGCCTGGAAGAGGGGCAACCGGGACAGAATCGGTGCCCCGACCGGGACTAGAACCCGGTGTGCCGGCGCCGCAAGGCGGAGGATTAGCCTGTTGAGCCACGGCGCCGGCCATGAACAAAATTTTATTGTAAGTTTATTATGTTTATAATAAATCTTGCTTGGTTAAACATAGCATCAACTATTCATGTGGTGTGATTATTTTTTTAAAGATCTACTTATTTATTTGAAAAGGCAGAATAACAGAGAGATCTTCAAGCTGCTGCTTCACTCCCCAGATGGTTGCAATGGCTAGGGTTGGGCCAGGCTAAAGCCAGGAACTTCATCCAGGTCTCCCATGTGGGTGGCAGGGAACTAGGCACTTGGGCCATCTTCCAATGTCTTTCCTAAGCCATTATCAGGGAGCTGGATGGGAAGTGGAGCAGCGGGGACATGAACCAGTGGCCACATGGGATGCTGGTGTCACAGCAGTGGCTTTATGCCCTCGCCACAGAGCCCGCCCCTAGGTGTGATTATTGACAAGCAGGAAGCAGGGTTTAGGGTGGCGGATGGACACGGATCTTAATATCTGAGACCCAGCAGGTGCACAGCCAGTTTCCTATCCACCCAGGGTGTTGCCTTCTCCCACCTGTATAGTAAAGGCCATCACTCCCTCTGGGGCGTGCTTCCCCTAAGTTGACTTCTTCTTCTCTGTTATCTTCTAAGGATCCCTATGTTTTTCCCACTGGAGTCTGTCTGGATCCTGCCCTTCAGAAGCAGAGGGGTCAGGAATAAATCAGCAGGCTCCAGAACTCCTGGGGCGACTGCACTCAGCCGCCTCCAGCGACGCGGCCCACGGCCGCAGATGCACAGCAAGGGAGAGGAGATCAGGCTTCATAGAAGGCAGCTTCCCACTCCGCACAGCATCCAGGGACTGTCTCCCAGTTTTGGCTTCTGGCCGATCGCCGCCTTCGTCTGAGACACACTCATAACCGTGAGCATGCAGAAACCAGGCAGGCAGGAAATCAGGCCACAAAAAGCCTTCTGTGTGATTCCTTTTTATCCACCGGAGAGAACCCACTAATTGAATGTGAGAACAGAACAGCAATAAAATCAGCTCCTTGTTAGGTAGATGGGGTGAGTCAGGGAGAAGAGAGAGGGAGCATGTCAAAATATCTACCTCCCCCAAAGCACCACACAACCCTGCCCTATTTGCTATTTAGGTTTCCAGCACTTTGACTGACAGCAAGCTTTTAGAGCACAGACTTTTATATTTAAAGGAACCCTGGTCTCCTGACTTCCACTCCTCCCTCTCTGGGAGAGAAGAGCCACAGAGGGCAGCACAGCTGGGGACCTGCCAGGCTTTCTGAGAACAACTGTGACTTCCTGACCCGAAGCTGCTATAAAAGGAAGGGGGAAAGTTTTTTTTTTTTTTTTTTTTTAAGTACAGAACTCTAGAGACAGTTCTATGATGCATATCCAAAGTACAGCAGGGTATCTGAGCCACCTAACAAAGTGGGCTAAATGGCAGGCTGGCAGCCCACGTGTGCATGGCTCAGTAGCTGGGGGGGCACCTATCTTCTTAATTTACCATCAGCTTTGACCTCCGACCATAGCCTCTCTTTTAAAAAGGAGAAGTGACTCAGACCAGGGATGATCGTCACCTTCCACAGTTCATCCAGGCCTGCTTGGGCACACATACTTATTTTACATCTTTCCTTTCAGGTCTGAGTTCAGTTCTTCTGGACAGGTAGCTACCCTCTAAGAGCAGGGCCATGGACTCAAAGCCTTGCCACAAAACAACAGGTAGGATTTAGCTTCCGCCAGTGACAGCCGAAAATGGAGCCTAAATAATCCAGCAGGTGGAACCTTCCAGATTCAGAAACAGGTTGCCAAGGGCTCTCAAGGGAGCCACTGGAAAGCTTAAGACATAAAATAGGGCAGCAGAAGCTGTACCTGAGAAAAAAGCAGAGTATGGCTTTGAAACGTCACATACACAAAATCAGTTACATGGTGAACACATTCCCTGTTGTAGCAGCCCTATGTCTTTTCTCCGAAGCAGGGGTCTAACAAGCTGCAATCTGGGCACAGAGGGTCCCTAGGCAGAGAGCCTCAGGCAGTGCTGCGTCTTGGGATCCCCACATGTTCCTGGTTCGAACGCTGCACCCCTACCTCCTCAGGGTCACCTGCTAACCCCCAAATCACAGAATCACTGCTTCCAGCCATTACAGAAGGGCGACTATAGAATCTGGCCAGTTTGGGTGTCAGCATTAATTGGCTGAGCTTAGAACACATCCCTAACTGGATTTCCAGGTTCCCATCTACAGAGCAGACACCTGGAGCTGGTTTTCATGAATTTGTGCACCAGAAAAAAAAAAAATCCCACTTCTGAGTTTGAAAGCACAGACTCTAGAATAGAAAGACATCAGGTAATACACTGAATACACTGCCAGTTCATCTTTTAAGTTTTGTGTGCAATTTGGCTTTCATCCCCCACACCTAGTGGCCCTTTCAGCAGCCCCAAATCAAACGGACTTTTCTAGGTCAGTCCCCTTTTATGCTGAGGCTCTGGCCATGTCCTCCTCCTCTTCCTCCTGGGAGGTGACCTCCTGAGTCTTCCCTTTCTGACCTCCCACCCATCAAGCACCTAAACTGTCCTGCGGTCACACCATGGCCCCTTTGGTGACTTCCTCCTCCTTTGGCACAAGTTCAAAGTCACTGACCTTTCTTCCAGTTGCTTGGCCATCTGGCCACACCCACAGACCCACTGCTCGCCCTGACACCACTTCCGATCGTGCCACACCTATTGTGCCCAGTCTCAGGGCAGCCCAAGTGCACTTTCCAGCCCTCCGGAGGTCTCTGTTCATACTGCTTCCTTCTACCCAAAGGCGCTGCCCGACCTCATTGGGGCACCCCTCTCTAGGCTCCAGACCTAGCCTCTTTTACTGATGGGTTTATTGAGGCATCACTGATACATAATATACTCCTACCTGTTTAAAGTATACACTTCGACAGATTTTGCAATGTATTCATACCTTGAAGCCATCACCATAATCAAAACATTGCCCCAAAAGCTTCCTTGTGGCCATCAGTACTTGTACTTACACGGCTCATTTTGATGTCACATCTCTCACCCTGATACTAAGACTCTGTCTTGGGGGCCGGTGCTGTGGCGTAGCGGGTAAAGCCGCCACCGGCAGTGCCGGAATCCAGTTCAATTTCCAGCTGCTCCACTTCCAATCCAGCTCTTTGCTGTTGCCTGGGAAAGCAGTGGAAGATGACCCAAGTCCTTGGGCCCCTGCACCCACCTGGGAGACGAGAAGAAGCCTGGCTCCTGGCTTTGGACTGACACAGCTCCGGCCGTTGCAGCCAATTGGGGAGTGAACCAGCAGATGGAAGACCTTTCTCTCTCTCTCTCTCTCTCTCTCTGCCTCTCCTTTTCTCTCTTTGTAACTCTAACTTTCAAATAAATAGATAATCTTTTTTTTTTTTTTAAGGACTCTGTCTTCTGACTGTTCTCATCATTCTGACTATACATGATCAATTTTATTTAGGTCTCACTGATAACTGATGCTAATTTTTGATATGTATTTGCACTGACTTCTGCTCTCATGTATTGTTTCCTTTGTTCTGCCTTCTTGGGTTCAATTCGCTCTTATTCTTCCATTTTCTTAAGTGGAAGCTGAGATCATTGATTTGAGATCTCTCTTCTGATCTACATACTTCCAGCTAAGTACTGCTTTAGCAGCGTGACACAAAGGTTAACATGTTTGTCTTCATGCAGTTTAAACTACTAACTTCTCTGTTTTTTTTTTTTTAATGATTTATTAGTACTTATTTGCAAGGCAGAATGGCAAAGGAGGAGAGATAGGCCCACCCTCTCTGGGCTACTTTTAAGATTTTACTTTTCATCATTGGCTTTAGGCAAGTGCATGGCAACTCCCTTACTGCAGCTTTCTTCATGATTCGGTTGTGCTCAGGGGTGACTGAACTCTGGATCTGTGCATTTACCTAGTGTCTGTCAAATCTGGAGAAATGTCAGTTATTACTCAGGCATCATCCAGGTCTTCCTGCCTCCCCTGGGGGCTTGATTTACATGTATGTCACAGGCCACTCAGTGTTGTCCCATGGTTCCCTGAAGATCGGTTCACTTTTTTTTTTTTTTTAAATTTTTGACAGGCAGAGTGGACAGTGAGAGAGAGACAGAGAGAAAGGTCTTCCTTTGCCGTTGGTTCACCCTCCAATGGCCGCTGCGTCCGGCGCATCGCGCTGATCTGAAGCCAGAAGCCAGGTGCTTCTCCTGGTCTCCCATGGGGTGCAGGGCCCAAGCACTTGGGCCATCCTCCACTGCACTCCTGGGCCACAGCAGAGGGCTGGCCTGGAAGAGGGGCAACCAGGACAGAATCCGGTGCCCCAACCGGGACTAGAACCCGGTGTGCCGGCGCTGCAAGGGGGGGAGGATTAGCCTAGTGAGCTTCGGTGCCGGCCTCAGTTCACTTTTCAAAAATGTCTCACTTCTCTGTATGGCTCACTTTTGATAGTTTCTACTGCTGTGTTCTGTGTTGGAAATGTGATTTTCACATCTCAAAGTTGGATTTAAGTCTTTTTTATATCTTTCACTTTTTGAAAAATGTGTGCTACTAATAGTGATGGTACACAATGGTTTTTACATTTCTAGTTGACTTATTTTTTTTGAAAGGCAGAGAGAGGGACAGAGACACACAAAGATCTCCTCTCAGTTGGTTCACTCCCCAAATGCCAGCAACAGCTGGGGTTGGACCAGGTTGAAGCCAGGAGCTGGGAACTCCATCTGGGTCTCCCACATGGGTGGCAGGGACCCACATACTTGAGCCATCACCTGGTGTCTCCTAACTGCATTAGCAGGAAACTGGAACTGGGAGTGCAGCTGGGACCAGAACTCACACACTTTGGTGTGGGACATGGGTATCCCAAGTGGTGAGTTAGCCATGTGCCACCATCTATCCCTCATTTACATATTTTACTTTTCATTAAAACAAGGTTATGACAGCTGTTTGGACATCTCTGTTGGCTGTCTTTAATATCCGTGGCAGATCTGGATCGGCTGCGACTGATCTTTCTTCTCATAATGGGCTGTATTTGTCTGCTTCTCTGGAGGCCTGCTAATTTTTTATTGGACACCAGATGTAAATTTTACCTTCTTGGGTGCTGCATGGTTTTGCATTCCTATAAATAATTTCTTTGGGTTGCAGTTGGGAAGTAACTTGGTACTTTGGGGAGGGGGGGGAGGGAGAGAGTAGGAGAGGGAAAAACACAAAGAGAGCTCCCATCTGCTGGTGTACTCCCCAACTACCACACTGGCTGGTGAGAGGCCCCAGAAACTCAATCCAGGTCTCCCACATGGGTGGCAGGAGCCCAACTACGTGAGCCATCACTGCTGCCACCTGGGGGTGCCTTAGCAGAAAGCTGCAGTCAGAAGCCAGAGGTGGGTATGGAACGCAGGCACTGTGAAGGGGGCCCCGGGCACCTTACTTGCTAGGTCAACCGCGTGCCCCATCGCCCACTTCTTAAATGGAGAGATCTCCTTTAGGTCTGACACGATCCCCACCTCTCTCTGGTGACATTTTCTGAGAGCCTCTGTGCTTCGAGATGCTCTCTTTCTACCTCCACAACGTAATGCGTGTCCCTTGACAGAGCATAGAGGCCAGAAGGGGCTGAGCTTTGTGTCGCTGTGCCTGAGACCGCGTCTGCCAGGTCACTGAGCGTCCACACACACACACACACACATCTGTTCTCACTTTTAAGGAGCTGGCTCACCAGCACGACAATCGTGTTATGTAAGTATTATTATTTTAGCCATCTTAGCCAGCTTTAAGTGCACAGTTTGGTATTCTGTCATGAAACAGATCTCCAGAACTTTCTCCTCTCGCACAGGGGTGAACAGATTTGACACGAGCTTTTCATCTTACAGACAAACCACAGAACAAAGAGTGTTGATCTGCTCAGAGGCTGCGAGCTGGCAGGAGGTGGAGCTAGGACAGAAGCCGCGCTGTCTGCTTCCTGCTCCGTCTGCGGATCTGACGTGTGCGCGTTACGGAGAGAAGGGGCTGCTGTGCCGCCGCCTCACACTTGGAGAGCGACTCACTCCCAGGGCACCAGTCAGCTGGCCAGGCTTGGTTCTCTCTCTCATTCTCTCTCTCATTCTCTCTCTCATTCTCTCTCTCATTCTCTCTCTCTCTCTCTCTCTCTCTCTCTCTCTCTCTCTCTCCATTTGTCTTGGTTAGCAAGCAATAGAATATCCTTTAACAAATTGTCCCCCCCCCCCCTTTTTTTCCCCCTGACAAGTTCTCTGAGTCATCTGGTGCTGGGAAGCCGCCTTCTCTTCCCGTTTCATACTGCAATCTCCTTTCTCCTTCTGTCCTCCGTCAGATTCTTTTCATTTTTTATGACATCCGAGGCCTTGTATTTTCTCCTAGAGCAGAGATAGCCCTTGCCTTCACTTGGTAATGACTGTGCCTTACCAAGGACAGCTGTGTGGATCAAGATGGTTTTTTTTCCCTTATGAAAATTTTATGTGAATTTACTTGTTGCTTTGTTTCTGGAAGAAGAGATAATCTCCCAACATTTCAATGATTTTTCTCTAATTATAAAATTAACTACAGAAAAGTTGACATTGCATTTTTTGGATAGGAGTTAAAAATAGCATCAAAATCAAGAAATATATAAATGCAAAGCCCCCTTTTCCCTATAAATATCATGTTAGCTTTATTTTTGGGATGCAAATATTGAGAAAAAGGAGGCTTGGGATCATTTCTCAGTGTGTCAAAGAGAAACTAAAGAAAGTAAGTGCTGTTCTTATTATTGTTTGATTTAAGAAAGAGAGCGTGCACCCCTAACTTGCTGGCTCACTCCCCAGATGGTGGTGGCAGCTGGTGCTGGGTCGTGTCGTCCCCCCCCCCCCCCCCAGCAGGCGCATCAGGGACGCTCAGCAGGAAGCTGCAACCAGGAGCCAGAGCCACCGCCCGCCCTGGATGTGGGATTCCATCTGCAACGATAGCTGCCTGCTCCCTGCTATTCCCTTCAAAAGGCCAGAGTGTGTGTGGAGTGAGGAAAGTTGCTGCCTCCAGTGCCAGCATCCCATATGGACATCAGTTTGAGACCCAGATGCTCCACTTATGATCTAGCTCTCTGCTGTGGCCTGGGAAAGCAGTGGAAAATGGCCCAAGTCTTTGGGCCCCTGCACCCACATGGGAGACCCGGAAGAAGCTCCTGGCTTCAGATCAGTGTAGCTCCAGCCATTATGGCCAATTGGGGAGTGAACCAGTGGATGGAAGACCCTCTCTGCCTCTGCCTCTGTAACTCTACCTTTCAAATAAATCAACCTTAAAAAAAAAAAAAAAAGGTTAGAGCCTTTGAATCCAACACAAGAAACCTTTCTCCATTACGTCATAGGAGCCTGGAACTGGCAGAGGATCTGGCCATGAACGTATTTCATCTGAGAACAACTGAGCAAATTTTAAGAATCTGTTCTCCAATGGGCAGAAAGTGGCTAAGATGCTGGCGAAGTGGTTAAGGTGTTGCTTTGGACACCCACATCCCATACGGGAGTGCTGGGTTCGAGTCCCAGTCCTGTTCCTGACTCCAGCTTCCTGCTCACAGGCACATTGGGAGGCAGCAGGTGTTGGCTCAAGTAGCTTGGTCCCTGCCACCCCCATGGGAGCCCTGGTTCAAGGCTCTTGGCTTTACACTGGCCCAGTCCCAGATGTGGTGGCATTTACAAATGACATCTACTTCCATGTATGGTTTCTTCTTTAGCCTGCCAAGACATTTTGACTCCCGATTCTGTCATTCAAAACATGTTCTCTTTCCTGGGGTTGCATCATTGGCAAATTTGGTAAGTACATCTTCATCCAAGGCATTGTTTAAATGAGACCATGTTAGTTTTACCTGATTTCTTTTCACTCAACTTAGGCCAACTTTTTTGGTTTTTCCTTCAAGTACTATAAATCATGACAAGAATTTTCCTAGAAATTTACATCAAGATCAGTGATAACTAATTTTTCCATCCTGTCTTGCAAAGCAAGGAAAACCTTGACCTGTCTTTAGCATTGTGGCTCTTCCCCTTCCCCCTGATAGCCCAAAGACTTCCAAGACTCACTTGGGGTGGGAGTTACCCGGCATCCGGGGGTGGGCGTCTGGCACAGGAGTGAAACCATTTCATGGGACGCCCACATTCTATTCTGGAGTGCCTCCTTCAAATATAAGCTGCTCCACCTCCAATGCAGCGTCCTGCTAATGTTCCCCAGGGAAGGCAGCAGATGACGGCTCGACCACCTGGGCTCCTGCCACCCACATGGGAGACCCAGGTGGAACTCTGTCCAGGCTTTGGGCTTCTGCCCAAGCCAGCCCTGGCTGTTGTTGGAATTTGGGGGGTGAACTATCAGATGGAAGACCTCTCTGTCCCTCTGTCTCCCCGTCTTTCAAATAGAAAATAGAATCAAATAAATAAAACTTAAGAAAAAAAAGAGCACCCACTTGTTCTCTTTTCTCTAGCTGGGGCTTCTGCCCCCTCCTGCTGCTTCCTTTTACTTTCAGAAATGTACTTCTTGGCAGGTGAGAGGTGACACCTCCGGCCACCTTGCTGCCCTGTTCCTGGAGGGCGTCTGTCCCAGCCTTGTTCACCAAGCAGCACCCCTCCCTCCTCGGCTGAGGTTGGGACTCTTGCAAGCAGGTGACGGAAACCCAATTCAGACCAACTTGAGCAGAAAGGGGAGCCTGTTATGAACGAAGGCGATTCAGTGAAGAAAAGTCACTCGCCAAATGGTGAATTCACTACAGGTTCCATGTGCAGAATGACCAATTTGCCAAATTTACCAAATTTGCATATTTAACAAAGCTGTTCTTTGTTTACTCAATTTCTGTTGGATGGAGCGGCAGGGCTGATGAGGGCCACAGCACTTGGGGTTTTCCTGGGATCTGCAGGAACTCCCTCACCCTTCAGCCTCCCTTCTGGCCCTCTGGCCTCTCCTTTCTCTGCTTGACTGGCAGCCCGGAGACTCCAGGCACAGCCACCTCTCTCTTCCTCTGTTCCAGCTATTTCCAGCTGCAGCAGTAGGTCCAGAAAACAAAGGGACAATTCCTTCAAGTGCTGTTACGAGAACAAAACCAACACTGATCACCTAGAGCTTTACCAAAATCCTCAAAGGCTGCTCACTGCCACCTCTGCCAACTGAATTGCTGCAAACTATAAAGATCCCGAAGAAATTCATTTTTGGTGAATTCACACATTTGGTAAATTCATGCACAGAGTCTGCAGGAATTAGTCATTCAGCAAATTTGATGGAAGAATACTAAATATCAAATGGAAGATAACTGCAAGAGGATTTCAGAATTTAGTAGAAACTAAAATTCCCATAGAGAATGCTGAAATCTGGGGGGTTTTTTGGCCAGTATTTTGTGTTTCAAGACCTTGATGGGAAAGACTTTAGTGCCAGTTCTGTGACCCAGGTGCACCTGCACCACCTGACACACAGGCAGACTACTTCCGGAGATCAAGCCCTGCCAGCCAGGCCAGCTGTTGGGGAGTGCTCTGTGGCCTGCTGAGCCCCTGCGAGAGCCTAATGCTTGTATGAAAGCATCCAGCAGATGGGCGGCCTGCCCTGCACACTCTAGATAAACACCAAACATCCCTGAAAATCTGAGTGTAATCCACTTTTCTGCCATGATTCATAAAAAGGCGAAATCAGCCCAACAGCCTTCGCTTCTGTCAACCTGAACACGCTTTTGAATGCTGTGAGGAGGGACATATTCAAGGAGCATATTCCTTGAAGCTAGGTTTTGGTAACTTTGCAAATTCAGTGAACTGGTATTGGGCAAACTGACTTTTAAAATTTATTTTTAAAAAACTGTGGCAAAAGTCCATGTAGCATAAAATTGACCCTCCCCACAGTGTCCAAGTGTGCAGTACAACACTGCCAAATGTAGGCACGATTAGTAGACTGGTTTTTGGCAAATGGGCCTGCATCAGATGACACACAAGACCTCACCATCAAACGAGGATCCACCGTGAAGACCACAATGGGGCTGGCCTCCCAGGTAAGCAGACTTAGGCCCGAGAACCTCCAGCTTCTGCCTCTCCCTGCGGATCCACATGCTGTGAGCTGTTCTCTCCGCCTGTGAACAGCCCTGCCCTGCCCTCTCTGGAAACACTCAGTCACAGCTAACAAATGTTCCCCTGCAGAGCTGGGAGAGGCCAGGACCCGTGATCTTCTCTGCCCCAAAGACCCGAATCATGAGGACGGGAGAAGTGGTCGCCCATGGGCTGGGTGCACCTGTGGCCAGGGAGCAGAGCAGCATGAGGATGTGGCGCCTCTGGTGGGTCCATACACATGAGTGACAGGGAGAGGGAGGTTTCCAGGGGGCTGCTGGACCAATCAAACAACAGATATGCCACACCCAGGCTTCCCTTTATTTCACATTGTCCACCATTAGCTCTATCCCCTGCTGATCTTCTCTCCCTAAACACAGTGGAGAATGGAGCGAGGCTTCATCAATATCCTGCTTCCTTGCTGTCCTGAAAGCAACAACCTGGGTCCTTCTCATCTGAGGGATTTTTACCGCCAGTAACTGCAGAGTTAGTATAGATTCTATCACAGAACAAGTGGCAGGGCAGCCACAAAGGCCAGGGGATCTGGTCATAGTTTTTCCCCAGGGAGATCTCAGGCTTCTAGTTTTATTCCTGAAGGTAGCGTCTTTCCTCTAACCTTGCCTGCTCTTTTCTGTGGCACATGGGGGCCACAGAAGAGATATGAGCTTAAGTCTCCACATCCCTGGCATGCACAATGACTGTGCGTTCTTCCTCCTGTCCAGGCTGGATGGTGCCTGTATTATTACACTTTGTCTTGCTAGGCAGTTTTATTGTTGTGCCTGTTTTCTCCCCTTTACTCCTATGATAAAGCCCACACTTGTTGCCATGAGCTTTAATTGAGTACCCTTTTTCGGCCCCTGCAGTTCCCCACATTTCCAGCGTGCATCTCCCCTCCAAGCTTCTGCATATTCTGTTCCCATCTCTGGGGTAAAATGAGCCCATTCCACACCTGAGAGCCTCTTGCCGGACTTGCAGGCCCCGTTCAGTGCCCACCTGCTCCACCAGGGCTTCCCTGTCCCACGGACAGGGACCCCGTTCACTCCCGAGCTGCAGGCAGAATGCTGTACCAGCCCTCTTCCCTGTGGTGTCGAGAGTCATGGGAATGGAAAGGACTCACTGGCCTGACCCTGAATCCTTCCTGACCTGCGGAGAGTGCTCAGCGTACATGTTGCATGGTGGCATGAAAAGAGAACGGCGCTCGCTGTGGATAAAAGACTTGGTTAAGCATAGTATGCTTATGTGAAACCCTGATTCCAATATAGCTGATAAGACCTGAAATAAACACATTAAGAAAGCTTTTAAAAATCCCATTAAGTGAAAGGAGTTCTATCTGACATTCGATCTAGGAGGAAACTCCAGCAGAGAGCACAGACCAGGGGACCGCTCACTGATCACCTGCTAGATTCCCACGTGCCTCCCAGGGCTCTCTCCAGTTTAACATTTCTCATAAAGCTGAGTGCTGTGGCCTTTCAGAAAGTACTGTGGCTGTTCTGAAAGTACAATCTCCACCTGCAGAGATGTGCAAAGATGATCAACTTCCCTGCACCGTGGGATTTACTCCTCCACATGAAAGGCAACGACGGGCACGTCATAAAGCAAATAAGTGTCTTTGATCTGCACAAAAAGCCCCAGAAAATCTCCTCCATCAAAGCAGGCTGTACCGAGGATGACTGGATGCCCCTGTGTGGCCTCCAAGGGAGCTCTATCCAAGGGCAGCTGCTTTTCAATGCAGACGGGCGAGCAGGAGACAGGAAGAGAGGGAGCGAGCAAGCGAGAGCGAGAGAGGCAGTGGATAGCTTGCAGTACACCACAGCTGCTCCATCTTAACACTGTTTGATGTTGGCCCTAGCTTAGTCACACTGAGAACCTTTAAAGATGTCTCTCTGTAATTTCTGGTATATACAGGATGGATCTGAGTCTACACAAACAGGTGAGTTTTCCTATCTAGAAATGGCAGGTGGGGCCTCCTTGTGATCTTCTTAGGGTCATTAAAAATGATTGCTTGGAGTGACCAATGGCTCCCTGGGAGACAAGGATTCTTCCCAACCAGACTCCTGTCCACCACAACCTCTCTGCTGATACTCACCCATTTCTCATCTCCTTCCCTCTATGTTTCTTTCGCACTTTACTTGGTAATAATTTTAAAAACATGGATATTTAGTGGTTTCATAAAAAAACCCTACCTGTATCACAGTGGCTTTAGCCACTATTTGCCCTGATACAATAGGATGTGCTTTTCTGTTTTCTTTTTTTGGACAGGCAGAGTTAGTGAGAGAGACAGAGAAAGGTCCTCCTTCCATTGGTTCACCTCCGAAATGGCTGCTATGGCTGGCATGCTGTACCGATCTGAAGCCAGAAGCCAGGTGCTTTTCCTGGTCTCCCATGGGGTGCAGGGCCCAAGCACTTGGGCCATCCTCCACTGCACTCCGAGGCCACAGCAGAGAGCTGGCCTGGAAGAGGGGCAACCGGGACAGAATCCGGCGCCCGGACCGGGACTAGAACCCGATGTGCCAGTGCCGCAGGAGGAGGATGTGCTTATCTTATCCTGGTCATCTCCTCTGTCAGTGGCCCCGCATGGGCCGATTATGAAGGGTTAGACTCCCAGAGACTCCGAGCGGGAAGGCCTGGGTGGGATCTGCCTTTGCAATGCACAGGCTCAGATGATTCCCCTGCAGACGTGTCGGGCAGTCTTTTGTTTCCATGTGGCTGCGTGCTATTTCATTGCATGGAAATACGGTACTGCGCTTAGTCATGCTGATTCTGATGGACTACTCTGGTTTCTATGTGCTCACAGTTAAACACGATGCCATACAATTTGTTTTTCCTGCCCAACCTCACTTCTGCTTCTTTTGGGCAATGCTGGTCTTTACATGAAGCCACTTCAAAAAGTCTATGGAAAAAGGGAATTAAGTTCGCTTTGGTGCAAACATATTTCAAAATCCAGGTATGGTTTTCCCACAACACACCTTTTCCATGGACTTTTTAGGTCCCCACATACACTTCACTCCCAAACACCTGTCTCACCCTCTCCCAAAGCACGTGCCTCTCCTGGTATCACTGAAGATGGCTCCCCAGGCCAATGGGAAGGCTCCCATAGCAGGGTCTTCCCCTCTCTGCAACAATCCCACTTCTCTGAGCAGTTACTGCGTCAGCAGGAGCACTTGCCCAGATTTTTGGACAATCACTGAGAGCACGTGGCTGGGCCCATGTCCCTCACTGGTGGTCAAGCCGGGAAGGCAGATCCTGGGAGTTATTTTCTGGCCCTTCTAGTCATGTGAGAGAGCCTCTGTGGGAGAGCTGAGTCTGCAAACAATGAGAGGTGAAGATGAAAGGGGGACATCGGGACAGCGTGGGCTCCGGATCACAACTTCCTCTTCCAAAGGACCCCAGTGGCTTGCTTTCGTTCTTATTTTTAATGACTTTTTTATTCATTTGAAAGAGAGTGAGAGAGAGAGAGAGAGTTAGAGAGTGAGAGAGTGATAGAGATAGAGAGATAGAGATAGAGATAGAGATAGAGAGAGAGAGAGGTATCTTCCATCTGCTGGTTCTTTCCCCAAATGACCATAATAGCAGGGGCTGGGCCGGGCTGAAGTCAGTAGCCAAGAATTCCTTCCACGTCTCCCACATGGGTGGCAGGGGCCCAGGCACTTGGGTCATCTCCTGTAACCTCCCAGGATGCACCGGCAGGGAGCTGGATCAGAAGCAGAGTAGCTGGGACTCGGGCTGGCACTCTGATATGGTTTGTAGGCATCGGAGTGGTGGTTTAACTCTTCCACAACACTCACATCCAGTGCACTTTCTGAGGTGTGTTTGTCTATCGAACACAGATGATGCGGTGGGTGTTTGGTGCAGTGATTAACAAGCAGCTTGGAACGCCTGAATCCTATAACAGAGTGCCTGGCTCTGAGTCCTGGCTCCACTCTGAGTCTAGCTTCCTGCTAATGTGCACCCTGGGAGGCAGTGATGATGGCTCAGGTAGCTGGGCCCCTGTCACCCGAGTGACACCTGGATTGCATTCCTGGCCTCAGCCTAGCCTCTGCCATTCGCTCCTGGACATCTGGGGTGTGAACCAGTTGATGGGCGCCCTCTTTGTGTTTCTGTCTCTGTCAACACACACACACAAGTTGGCTAGGCATATGATTCTTGACCCCTGACCTCTCTTAAAAGATTCAAGAAGTTGCTTCCTTGGACCCCAGCATCATATTGCACAGAACAGATGACTGAGGCAACGGTAACTTGGTTTCTTTTTAGGGGAATCTCCTCCTCTGCAGGTCTGTGTGCTTAAACACACGGACACACAGACACCTAAACAGCTATGCATCCTTGAAATGAAAACAGGGCATCACGCAAAGTCGGCACGGCACACCCTCAGACGCAGCTTGCGGTGCAGGAAGCTTTCATCCGGCACATTTTAAAGTGAGTGTAAGATGCCTTTTTTGTAAGATGTGCCCTTCCTTTGTATATTGCTAAGAAAGATACTGTCCATTAGAACGGTGAGAATCCATACTTGTAAGCTGCATCCCAATTTTGGAGGTACTAAAATTTCAAAACATTTGCTTTTTAGACTCCATGAAATACAGTATAATTTTGCTTGCTTTGTGTCTCTTTTTCAAGTGTGCCTATTATTTCAATGTCAATATTTTTGTTCTCAGTCCTCTACGTTCGTCAGCTTCGCTCGTTGTCCCCTGAATCTCGAACTTGTCTTTTGTATCAGCCCTACTTCCTGCCTCATCAACTGCTGGGTTCAGATCTCAATGTTGATTTAAATTCTTTAGCATCTTTTCCTACTTAAATAATTAACCACCCCTGTTTGTTTCTCAGTCGGTATGCTCTTCATCTCAGTCTGTCACATAATCTTTAATCCGTATATGTACAATCTGCATTTTTTTATTTGAAAAATTAGAGTCACAGACAGATAAGGAGAGAGACCTCCCATCTGATGATTCACCTGCCTGATTGGCTGCAATGGCTGGGGTGGGCTAGGCGGAAGCCAAGAGCCAGGAGCTTGATCCAGGTATCCCATGTGGGTGCAGGGGCCCAAGCACTTGGGGCACCTTTGGCTGCTTTTCCCAGGCCATTAGCAGGGCTGGATGATAACTGGAGCAGCGGGGACACTAGCAGCCCCATGGGATACAGGTGTCTCAGGTGGCGGCTTTACCTGCTACACCACAATGCTGGCTCCAATTTGTGCTTTCTTGAAGCAGCCCATGTCTGTAATCTGAATTTTCTATTATAATCCTCAGAAATAGGCCTTTCTGTTTTTGAGTCTTGGAGTCTAGTCTTTCTGTTACTTTATCTCCGTGTGGGTGGGCTCCTGCCTGGGGTCCGCAGGGGTGAGAGGGGCCGGTGGGGTGTCTGTGGTCCTTCCTGAGCCCAGCTGTTTGCAGGCAGAGTACCTCTCTCAGCGTTTCCGCGGGAGAGCTCCCTTCCAGGCACAGCTGCTGGCTGTGGTTTCAACGTCTTTTACCCACGAAACTGCTGACCTGAGCAGCAATCCCTACAGCCTGCACCCTCGCTGACAAGGAGAGTCTGAAATTATTCTGGTTCTTTGGTTGTTAAGGAAAAGTGGGTGAAAAGCTGCAAACATCAGCGTCCTTGTCCTGATGGCTCTTCCAGCCACAGCAAGAGAGCTCATCACTCTGTCCGCAGCCAGGGAGCGCTGCTTAGACCCGCACCGCTGGAACTGGGTGGGAAGGGGGTCTGAGTCCCCTCCTCTGGTCCGGGGAGAGTCCTGTCTCTCAGCATCACCCCATCAACCGTAGGCACTCCACACAGCTTCCCAGTGCCGGGCCCTGCTGGGAACGCTAGGGAATCCACGGTGGGCGGCAGAAATCAAGCATCTGCTTGCAGGGCGCATGCGCTAATGGTCTAGCGGGAACACACACTGTACACGCACACAGACTGGGTCTGCCAGGCGCAGGCGGTGCTGGGGAGGGGTCGCCAGCTCCCCTTTGCGCTGCCCGGCACAGCAGGGGAAGGACGCCCTCCCCGAGGGTCCCGGGCGGTTGACAGCTCTACTTTCCCACCTCCCCACCGGAAAGCAGGGGAGGGTGCGTTGTGGCCGCTTGCTTTCCTGTCACTGTCACTCAGAAGACTTCCACAGGGACACTCTGAGAGAGCCCGAAGCCTCCACAGAGTACATCCAGATTTCATCAATGGAGCCTGGGCAGTTGGCAACAGACATTATGTCGCTTATATATGGGGGTGCTTTGAAAAGCTCATAGGAAAGAATTAAAAGATAAATTTACTTAGGTGCAAAGGAATTGCACCCAAAATTCTGTACTTTGCTTTTCCTTGCCACTACTTAACCAGGTAAAGGTACAGACAGACACGTACACACACATACAAGACTGTGTATATCACAGACAACAGAGTTCCTCTCGGGAGGGGACCTGGGCTGGCTGCGTGTCGGGAGAGAGAGGGGGTAGGGACAGTCACCTGGTTTTCACTGGGAACTGCTTGCAACAAACCTACTTTATTTACCTAATTTTCAAAGACTTGCAATTATAAAGCACACGGCAACCAGTTTTTAAGCATACTTGAGAAGGCTCTGAACTCATGATTTCCCTCTCCTGTTGAGCAAGGTGGAAAAGAACAACTGTCTAAGTGAATAAGCTCTCTCGTGGTATTTCACCACCTTGGAATAATCCCCAGTGAAGCCTCTCCGAACACCACCATCCTCCCAGGAGCCCCACCTAAGGCTTCCCAGCCTGTGGCTGCAGCGCCCACCATGGGCCAGGCCGCCTGCTTCACAGAGGTTAGAGATGGCGGCCATGCCGCTTGGTCTGTTCTGTTCTCAGCAGCGACTACCTGCTGGCAGTGAGCTTTTCTGCCCATCAGTGAACAGATGGTCTCACGCTGACTGCCCTGACTACAGAATCGTCAGAAACTCCGCCACGTGAAGCTGTCAAAGGACCCGTCTGCCCTGAGCAGCTGTCCAGGCATTTGCCTGTCTGCATGCTGCAAACCTCGGTCTCACCCGAGTCTTGAGCACCAAAATTTTTGATTTTTCCTGTTCTAATGCTGTGGATCAAAGCCAGAAGTCAATGCCATCTGCTTCTTGTGTCTTTTGCATGCAGCATCTTGAATATCTGCTGTCACTGGCTCTCACTGAACTTCTGACCTGCTGTGGCTTGCTTATGTTCTCCTAACTTGCACTCAGCGTATCTGGGTTACTCTTCCAGACGGCATGGCACTGGCTGCTGGCTGCGTTTTGCTGTGGCCACGGAGGAGGACAGGTGAGGGGCTGGGGAGGTGGGGGCGGCCTCGCAGAGGCCTCTGCTCCAGGCACACTCTGTCCACCGTGCAGTTACCTGCGGTGGCCTTGCTGCTGTCCCGTGTGTGCCTCCCCATCCTCTGCCGGGAGCCTAGATAGCGCTTTCATGGCCCTTTGTGTGTACTCCCTTGAGTACCTGGCTCCTCATCACGGCAGTTTATAGCCCGACTAAAGCCACATCAGTGCTTCCAGAAGTTCAAGGAGCACTGAAGGTAAAGGATGTTTCTTTGGATGACAAAGATTTTGAAATCTGTGAATAATATGCATTTCCTGGAATTTTCTGAAGAGCCTGGTTTCTTCTTGCATGATTTTTGCTCAAATGGTCATAGGCTGCACACATCTTGCCCTTTCGTCTGAAGCAATATACTCTAGCTACAGTTTTGTACCAACACAGAATTCTCTTGTCCTTGTACTGCCTGCACTCGAAATGAACAGAGGCATCCTAAAGGCCCTGAGAAGTCCTGCAGGAGAGAACCCGTGTGACTCTGCTAGCACGTCCTGAGCGTACTGGGCTTGCAGCCCCGGCTGCACTGGCTGCGGCGGCTGTGTCAGGAGCTATTGGCGATGTTTCTCCTGACTGCTCCAGGCTTGAGCCAAGCTGCCTGTGAAATATTCAGAATGCCAATCTTTCGGACATACCTCCATGTGTTAGAAAAATATGGAATGTGTGGGTGGGGACTGGGTTGAGGAGGTGAGAGAAAGAGGCTCATTTCTGCTTGGTTGGATTTAAGTTCAGGCCTCGTGTGGAAGGAAATGCCAGGACTGGCCTGGCTTTTGCTCATGAGAGAAGACACGGATGGGAAGAAGTTTATTTGACAGAAAAGCAATCAGATTTGTCATTTATTTTTAAGGTATATTTAGTTATCTGGAAGGCAGAGTGATAGAGAGAGAGAGAGAAAGAAATCTTTCATTTGCTGGTTCACTCCCCAAATGGCCACAACACCCATGCCAAAGGCAGTAGCTCCATCTGGGTCTCCCACACGGGCACAGAGCCCCAGTTATTTGGGGCATAATATGCTGCCTGACCAGGTGCACTAGCAGGAAGCTGGATCAGAAGGGCAGTAGTGCGACTTGAACCAAGCCTCTGATATGGGAGGCAGGAATCCTAAGTGGTGATTTAACTGCTGCACCAAATGTCTACCCCTTAAAATTTTAAATTATTTATTTAAGAGGAAGAGAGACAGACAGAGAAAGAGTTAGTTTCAGCTGGGGTTGAAACCAGGAGGCAGGAACCCCATCCAGGTCTCCCTATGGGAGGCAGGGACCCAGTGCTTGAGCGCCACCGCGGCCTCCCAGGGTGTGCATGAGCAGAAGAGCCTTTCCTTGCTCTCCTCGGCTTTGCTTTCTTCTTTGCCCTGATTTCCATCCTGCCCATGCTGCTTCCCCTTTGCTTTATTACTTGAAGAGATGAGGTTATCCACGTAGGACTGTCCTGCCGTCGCCACTCAGGCTGCAGCCTCCCATCACCCTCTCTCCAAACTGCCGTGTCCTCTGCCCAAGGCCACTTCTTCCCTGGCTTGCTCATCTCCTTCCTCCTCGCGGGGGTCAGGCAGTAGGATGGAGAAGACACTTCCTTAGGCCTGGACGCTCTGGGTGTGAGCCCTGTGATTTCTGTTGGCAGCTGCAAATCTGCTTCATTTGTTCCTATTCCTTCAGGTATTTGTTGTGTTTGTGGGCTGACTTACCGGAAACGAGCACAGAATTTTAAGAAATAGTGTTTTTGACTTTCTTAGCAAGACTAAATTATTTTCTCCTTTAATCTGGGGACAGACGAACAGAGCTTCCTAGCACTCACCACCGTGCCTTTTAGGGTACCGCTTCACTGGTGCTGATGCGGCAGCCTTTCAAAACACTCTTGCCTCTAATTTGTGTGCATTTTATTTAGGGCTTTATTACTTACTTACTTAGTTTTTATTTTCATTTTATTGGGAAGGCAAGGGAAGATAGAGTGAACAAGCAACTGAGCGCACTCTCCCACTCCCCCACCTACTGGATCCCTCCCCAAACACCTACAATGGCTGCTGAGACTGGGCTGGGATGAAGCTGGGAGCCCGAAACTCAATCCAGGTCTCCACATGGCAGGAGGTGGGAGTCAGGAGCCAGAGTATCCCAGTGCAACGTGGGATACGGAGTCCTAACCAGTAGTGTCTCAGCCTCTAGGTCAGATGTCCATCCAAAACTTTCTACTGGAAAACTACCCAGCCATAAAAAAAGAATGAAATCCTATCTTCCCCAACGAAATGGACGCAATTAGAAGCCATTATACTTAGTGAAATAAGCCAGTCCCAAAAAGACAAATACCACGTTTTCCCTGATCTGCGGTAACTACTAGAGTACCAAAAAAACATGATGTATATGAGTGAAACTGACATTTTGAGAATTATTGTTTACAGCCCTTATCTCCAGTGTGGAGGATCGGTGCTTTTTTTCTTCTATTTGTTGAATTCTTTACTTAGTGGAGGGTTAATCTTATGAGTATAAAATAAACTGAAAGTATGTCATTGTAGAAATTAAAATAAGAAAGGAAGGAGGAGGGTAGGGTGGGGTGGGAATGCCACCATGCTCCTAAATCTGTAGAATGAAATACATGAAATTTGTTCACATACACATACACACACACACACACACTTATATATAAGCTTTCCACACCACATGGGATTGGATTCTAATTTCCTTTTTATATGAAATTCTTATTTGTTTTGTGTCTAGTGTTGTATTAGTCTACTAATAAAATACCCATTTTTTCAAAATTTTAACTTTTTTTCCTTTTCTTTGAAACATGGTTAGAATTTTACTCATGGATTTTAATTTCTCATTAAAATTTTTGTAAAAAATAACGACTCCTATTAAAATCTCTCTATGGCATGCTTTGTAATTTTGAGCAATTTCCTCTGAACTTTTGAGGACTGAACTTCTCAGGATATGGTACAGAGAAATCTTCTGGAAGGTAAAGAACTGGTCTGGAGTGAAATCATTCTCAGGTTTGGATTTCCACACATAATCCAGGGACAAATGAGATCACGCAGCACGTCCCCATGCTTGCAGAACACAGTGTGAATTGCAGCCTCTCGGCAAAAGGGCTGGAAAAACATCAGGTCAGCCTTTCCCCCAGAAGCCCAGAGCAGCTCTCAGGTGAGCTTTCAGGGAGCAGGGATGCGAGCTCCCCTTTCTACTCAACCTCTGCATTCTTTAACTCTAGCTTTTTTTTTTTTTTTTTGACAGGCAGAGTGGACAGTGAGAGAGAGAGACAGAGAGAAAGGTCTTCCTTTGCCGTTGGTTCACCCTCCAATGGCCGCCGCAGCGCTCATCCGATGGCAGGAGCCAGGTGCCAGGTGCTCCTCCTGGTCTCCCATGGGGTGCAGGGCCCAAGCACCTGGGTCATCCTCCACTGCACTCCCGGGCCACAGCAGAGGGCTGGCCTGGAAGAGGGGCAACCGGGACAGAATCCGGCGCCCCGACCGGGACTAGAACCCGGTGTGCCGGCACCGCAAGGCGGAGGATTAGCCTGTTGAGCCACGGCGCCGGCCAACTCTAGCATTTTAAAAGCTTTTTTTCCTCCTTTAGTTTTTGAATTTTAAAGAAACTAACAATTCTCGCTCTTATTAAAGACAGGAAACATGCACCTAAAATTGCATCCCAGAATGTATTTGCTAGGAAAGGAAAGCAACTGATGGATTCTAGGACCAGATTCACATATTTTTGTTCCTTGTGGAGGCGTTTATCAGAGATTGGGATTTACTAAGCAAAGACTTAGATTGAGGCAAAATATTTCAATTTCCCAGGAAAAAAGCTACCCTATTCATTACTACAGGCATCTGGATTAAGATAAACTCTGACTGAAAAAAAATTAAAAAAGCAGTTCCATTCACAATAGCCACACACACACAATACTCAGGAATAAATTTAACCAAGGAAGTGAATATTCTCTAAACAATAATCACAACTCACTGATGAATGAAATTAACGAGGATGCACAAAGATGGAAAGCTATGCTTCATGCACTAGAAGAATTACTACTATTAAAATGTCCAATATATACCAATCAAAGCAATTTACAGTTTAATGCAGGCTCCATCAAAATACCAATGACATTCTTTAAAGAATTACAGAAAAGAATCCTAGAATTCATATGCAACCACAAAAAAATCCTGAATAGCCAAAGACATTTTGGAGAAAACAAAAGAAAACAAAGTTGAAGGCATCATAATACATGACTTCAAAACCTATCACAAAGCTATAGTAACCACCACAGCATGATACTGGCATAGCAACTAAATGGGACAACGAAATGGAGACATCAGAAATGAATCCATACATCTCAGTCAGTTATTTTTTTTTAAAAGGTGACTCTTAAAACAATATTTATTTGAAAGGTAGAGTGATAGAGAGGAAGATACACACACACACACACACACACACACACACACGGTGGGAGGGGAGAGAAGAGAGGAGAGGAGAGGAGAAGGGGGGAAGGGAGGGAGAGAGAGAGAGATGTTCGGTCTGCTGGTTCACTGCCCAGATCCCAGGCCTGGGCTCAGAAGAAGCCAGGAGCTGGGAACTCCATCCTGGTCTCCCATGTGGGTGGCAGGGCTATCTTGTGTTGCGTTTCCAGGCACATTAGCCTGAAGTGGAGTAGCTTAGACTCAAATTAGCACCCTGATAGGGGACGCCAGTGTTCTAAGTGGTGGCTTAAGGCTGAGCGACAGTGCTAGCTCTGGCTAGCCAACTGACTTTTGACAAAGATTCAAAAAAATACTCTGGAGAAAAGATAGTGTGTTCAACCAAGTGTTGGGAAAACTGGTTATCCATGTGCAAAAGAAGGAAACTAAACCCCATCTCTCATTACACACAAAAATCAACTCAAATAGATCAGAGACCTAAGTATAAGACCTGAATTTTTGAAACCACTAGAAGAAAACATAAGCAGAAACACTTCAAGACATTGTCAGAAACAATGAGTTTTTTGGTAAGACTCCCCACCCCCCCCAAAAAAAAGCAAAAATAGACAAAATAATATATCAAACTAAGAAATTTCCATATAGCAAAAGGAACGATCGAAAGAATGAAAAGTCAACCTGGTAAATGGTTACAAACTATTACTTACAAACTTATAAACTAGTCATCCAACAAGGGACTAATATCCAGAATATATAAGGAACTAAAAAAACTCAACACCCAAAATCAAATAAACAGATTAAAAACTCAGCCAATGAGCTGAACAAATATATATACAAATGGCCAACAAGCATATGAAAAAAGCCTAAATATCACTAATCATCAGAGAAATGCAAATCAGAGTCACAATGCATTATCATCTCTCTCTAGTCAGAATGGCTATTATCAAAAAGACAAAAAAAAAAAAAAAAGCAAAGGCTGCTGAGAAAGAGGGCCTTTTACACACTCACAGTAGGAATGTAAATTAGCATAGCCATTATGGAAAACAGTATGGATGGTCCCCAAAGACTAAAAATAGAACTGTCATATGATCCTGCAATGCCAGTGCTGTGTATGCAGTCAAAGGAACGAAATCAGTTTATCAAAAAGGTGTTCTCAGGGTCACTGCAGCAGTATTCACAATAGCCAAGAAGTGGAGTCACCTAAGGCACCCACCGACACAGGAATGGATAAAGAAAATGTGATATATATTATATACATATTATGTATTATATATAAATTATATGTACTATATATATATAAATGAAATCCTGTCGTTTGTGTCCACACAGATGGAGCTGGAGGATTTTATGTTAAGTGAAGTAATCCAGGCATAAAAAGACAAACACCACATGTTCTCGCTCATGTGGAAGCTAAAAAAGTCGACCTCACAGGAGAAGCGAAGAGCACGGTGACCGCTGGACACGTGGTAGGGAGGGGACGGGGGCGGGGAGATACAGGGACAAAGTAAGTTCTCCTGTTCTACTGCGCAACAGGGTGACTGCGACTCACAATGACGTATTGTACATTTTACAGAGAACTGGAAAGGAAGAGTTTGAAAGTTCCCAGTACAAAGAATTGACAAATATTTAAGCAGAAAGAAATCCTGCTTACGCTGACTTGATCATCACGCGTTGTGTACATGTATTACCATACCACACCTCAGAAATAGGTACCATTAACTAAAAAAAACTCCAGAATTATTTCAGCTGTCCATATTTCACTATGAATGAATATGAGCAGGAAAATAAGGCTGCTTATGTGAGTTTTAGACATTTATTATAGAGATGTCTTTCCCTTCCATTTGAAACTCTGTTGTATTTTTCTTTCTTTTATGATTATTTGGCAGATAGAAGCATAACGTTCCTGAAAGGTCTGTATGCTTATTCTCATTTTTTGAGAATTCCTTATATTCTACTTTTTCCCCAACCAGATGAACACTGAGCATTATTTAACTTACAGCATTTATAAGTATTTAATTACCTAAAATGTCTAAAGATCCATTTTGAGCTGGAACACAAGTTCATGTTCTGTGCAGTACACGCATCAGCACTGCAGACCCAGACATGTGGACACGTGACCCTAAATGTGTCTTTGTGTGGAGAATGAAAAGCCCATCCAAACGCGAAGAAAGGGCTACCAGGGAGTACTCCGCTACTTCTGGGAACTTACGTCTTTTAGGAGAAAGAGGAACTGGACACACATCACTTCTCAGTCACTGATTTGATGAGTGGGCTTCTCCCAGTGGCAGGGGTGGTGGGGAAGGGGAGGCAAAGACCGTGTCCCAGTGGGAGGACATCTTACCTGGGAGAGACACGCCCGCCCCACATTGTCTCCAAACATTTCAACAGATAACCAGACAAAACGTTCCTCTGCTTAAATGTACCAGTTCGCTGGTTCCCAGCAACCCGCAGGGCCCGCTCTCTGAGCGTACTTCTCACATCATCGTGCACCACACACTCACCCTATGCCAAAGGTCTCGGAACACGTCCAGTTCCGCCATGCTTTTGCAATGGTTATGGCCTCTCTCAGGAACACTCACTCATCACACACCATCCCCAATCTGCTTCTAATGTGTTTACAGTGACCGCACACAAACTATCAGATCATATTTGGGGCAAATGAGAGGCTGTAACAATAAGAATGTAAAGTAGCTTTCTATCTGGTGGATTTAATTACATTTGGATTGGCAGTGAAGAGATCACCATCAGGGAAACCTCTCATTGAAAGTGGAGCAGCATTCCTAATCCAGAGACTCAGCCTGGATGCTAATTTTACCTTCTGTGAAACAGATGACTTCACTTGTCCTTACGGAGGAAAACGACTGAATACATCGCAGTTGGCACAAAACAGGTTCAGTGACAGTTATGACTGAAGACTGCGTATCATCAAAGCTTGCTTTAGTTACGAAAACCAAATCCTACCTCTTGAAATGATTCACCAAGACTCCAACAAGTTCTCCAATCCGACTCTCGTGGGTGGGCTGCTTGCTAAAGAGGCACACAATGAGGTCCTTGTTGTCTTTTGTATGGAACACGACAAGTTGGTCCTTTCCATTGGAGACACTCAGACCAGTCAACTGAAAAAAGACAACCCAGGGACAACCATTAGGATGGTTTGCAAAATGATGAATTGTAAGATACATGTCGAATGGTTTTGCTCAGTAATGTTGATTAGTCTTCACAAAGTTTCAAGGAACAAGCAGATGGAAGGATAATAAAGATAAGAGCAAAAACGAATGCAGCTGTAACAGAAAGACAAGAGAGCAAAGAGGATATCTTTCAAAGGATGACACAATTATTAAACTTCCAGCCCAAGAGAAGGAGAGAGGACCTCACTGCCAATATCGGGAACTGACGCGAGGCTATCCCTACAGATTGCACAAGGACTGAAAGACTCAAGAAGGGGTTGGCACTCTGGCACAGCAGCTTAAGCTGCCGCCTGTGGGGCTGATATCCCACCCGGGCGCTGGTTTGAGTCCCATTGCTCCACTTCTAATCCAGAACTCTGATGTTCCTGGGAAAGCAGCAGAAGATGGCCCAAAAGCTTGCGTCCCTGCATTCATGTGAAAGACCTGGATGCAGCTCTTGGCTCCTGGTTTCAACCTGGCCCAACTCTGTCCTTGTGGCCATTTGGGGAGTGAAGCAGCAGATGGAAGATATTCTCTCTCTCTCTCTCTCATTCTCTCCCTCTCCTTCCCTCACTCTCTCCTCCTCTTGCTCTGTAACTCTCCTTTCAAATAAATAAAATAAATCTTAAAAAAAAAAAAGGCTCATGAAGGGTACGGGTGTCTGGGGCGGAAGCTAACACACTGCTTGGGATGTGCACCCATGTCTGCGTGCCCGAGCTCAAGTTGTGGCTCTGCTGCTGATTCCGATTTCCTGCTCATGCACAGCCTGAGGGGAGCGGTGACAGCTCAAGTTCTCAGGTCCTTGTCACCCATGTGGGAGATCCAGAGGCAGGTCCTGGTTTCTGGCTTCATCCTTGCCTGGACCCAGCTGTTAAAGGTATTTGGGGAGTGAACCCTGACGCCACGAGGACAAAATGTCAGCAAATCAAATCCAATAATGTATAAAAACAATATATCACGAATAAGTAGAGTTTAAGAAATGCAAGGCTAGGTGCTGGCACTGTGGTGCAACAGGTTAACGCCCTGGCCTGCAGTGCCAGCATCCCATATGGGCGCCGGTTTGAGACCCAGCTGCTCCACTTCCAATCCAGCTCTTTGCTATGGCCTGGGAAAGCAGAAGATGGCCCAAGTCCTTGGGCCCCTGCACCCACGTAGGAGACCCAAAGGAATCTCCTGGCTCCCGGCTCCTGGCTTCAGATCGGCGCAGCTTTGGCCATTGCAGCCAACTGGGGAGTGAACCAGCGGATGGAAGATCTCTCTCTCTCTCTCTCTGCCTCTCCTCTCTCTGTGTAACTCTGATTTTCAAATAAAATAAATAAATCTCTAAAAAAAAAAAAAGAAATGCAAGGCTAGTTCAATATTCAAAAATCAATCAATATAATAACAGGTTAAAAGTGAAAACCCACACAATCACATAAATTGATGCAGAAAAAGCATTGATACAATTTGTCTTCCTTTCCAGATAAAGATTTCTCAGCAGAGGCAAGCACTGTGGTACAGAGGGCTAAGCCACCTCTTGGGACACCCACATCTCATATCAGAGTGCTGGCTCCAGTCCCTACTGCTTTGCTTCCAATTTCAGTTTCCTGTGAATACACACGAGATCAAGCACTGAATTCCTGCCACCTATACAGGCTGCCCTGGTTGAGTTCCTGGCTGGTCCGGTACTGACTATTGTGGCCATGTGGGAGTAAACCTGCTGATGGAAGATCTCTTTCTTTCATTCTGTTGCTATGCTTTTCAAGTAGCTGAGAAATAAATAAACATTTAAAAAGTTTCTCAGGGCCAGCATTGTGGCTGTGGTGCCAGCATCCTATATGGGCGCTGGTTTGAGTCCTAACTGCTTCGCTCCCAATCCAGCTCTCTGCTAATGGACTGAGAAAGCAGTGGAAGATGCCCCAAGTGCGTGGTCCCCTGTTCCCATGTGGGAGACCTAGATAAAGCTCCTGGCTCCTGGCTCTAGCCCAGCCCAGCTCAACCCAGCCCCAGCTGTTGTGGTTATCTGGGGAGTGAATCAGCAGATGGAAGATTCTTTCTCTCTCTACCACTTTCTCTGTAACACTTTCAAATAAATGAATAAATAAATATTTTTAAAAATTTCTCAGCAAACCAGGATTAGAAGACTTAATCTAACAAATGACACCTATGACAGCACCATAGCTAACATCGTACTTAGTAAGGACAACACTTTCTAAGACCTGGAACAATTCCACTATTTCTGTTGCTATGCAGCTTCTTATAATGCCTTCACTAGTGCATAAGGTAGCCCAGAAAAATAAAAAGGTATACAGGTTGAGAGGGAAGTGACTGGTGCCTCTATTTTCAGACTGTACCATCATCTACATAGAAAGTCCTAAAAACTCCCAGAACTAATAAATGTTTAGTAAGGTTGTAGCACACAAGGCCAACACATAAAATTACTTCTGTATACTAGCAAAGAACAACTGGAAACAGAAACCTAATAATAAAATCATCACCAACAATTCTAAAAACAAAAATACTTAGATACAAATCTAACAAAACATGTGTAGCAACTATATATTGAAAACTACAAAATGTTGAAGAAGTAAAATTAAAATGCTGAAGAATGGAAAAGGAAAACATGAACCAATGGGAGAAATAAAGTGTTCATGGATTGGAAAATGCAACATTGTTAAGATGCCAATTTTCCCTAAGTTGATCCATGAGTGGCATGCACTGGCATCCCTGTGGGTGCTTGTTCAAGCCTTGGCTGCTCTTTTTCCAATCCAGCTCCCCGCAAATGCACCTGGGAGAGCAGTGGAAGATGGCCCAAGTGCTCGGGCCCCTCTCCGCACCCACATGGAGATCTGGATGTAGCTCCTGGCTCCTGGCTTTGGCTTGGCCCAGCTCCAGCCATTGCAGCCATTTATGGAGTGAACCTTTGGATGGAAGTGGATGAAAGACCTTCTTTCTCTGTAACTCTACCTTTCAAATAAATAAAATAAGTCAAATAAATAAAAAAGTTAAATATAGAATTACCAAATGACCCAGCATTCTTCCTTTTATGCATTCACCCTAAGGAAACAAAAATGTGCATCCACACAACAGCTTACACATGGCCATTTATGACAGCTCTACTTACACTTCCCCAGACAGGAAGCAGGCAATCTGACTGCCCATCAACAGGTGAATGGATACAGAAGCTGGGAGCTATCTATACTGTAGAAGGCGGCTCTGCAGTAAGCAGGAGTGGATGAACGGCACAAGCTATTGATAAGGGACAACACGCAGACATCTGAAAGGCATTATGCTGAATGAGAGCGGCCAGCCTGAAAAGGCGGAGGCTGCACGACTGCATTTGCTCTAGAGTCAGCGAGACAAGATGCTAAGGATGGACAGCAGCTCAGTAGTTGTCAGGACTTGGGTTTGGGAGTCCTGTGACACAGGGGCTTTTCTTTCTTTTTTTTTTTTCTCTCTCTCTTTTTTATTTGACAAAGTTAGACAGTGAAAGAGAGAGAGACAGAGAGAAAGATCTTCCTTTCTTTGGTTCACCCCCCCCCCCCCGAAATGGCCACCATAGCTGGAGCTATGCCAATCTGAAGCCAGGAGCCTGGTGCTTCCTCCTGGTCTCCCACGTGGGTGCAGGGCCCAAGGACCTGGGCCATCCTCCACTGCCTTCCCAGGCCACAGCAGAGAGCTGGAGTGGAAGAGGAACAACCGGGACTAGAAATGGGTGCCCATATGGGATGCCGGTGCTACAGGCAGAGGATTAACCAAGTGAGCCATGGTGCCTGTCCCTCAGGGGGCTTTTCTTACTGGGTAATGGACCTGCTCTGTATCCTGATAGTAGCGGGGTAACACAATTCTGTACAGGAGTTGAGACTCATAGACTGGTCAATTTATTTATTATGTATATATTTTAAAAAAAGAGCTCACTCCTGGCTAGTTTGGTTCCCCAGATATCCTACTTTGGTCAATAAAACAGAAGCTGCAGTGAGTCCTTACTCTGTGGTTTGTTCTCCTACTGCATAAAATACCAAAGTGCCACTATCAGGTAGGCAGGCAATGTGCAAGGAAAGGCAGCCATGGGGACACTGCATGTCGCTGGCAGCCTAGTGTGGGGATGGACGTATCAAAGTTGCTGTAGGGGCTGGTGTTGCAGCATAGTGGGAAAAGCTACCACTGTGAAGCTGGCATCCCATATGCATGCTGGCTTCTGTCCCAGCTGCTCCACTTTCAACCCAACTCTCTGCTGATGGCCTGGGCAAAGCAGCAGAAGACGGCCCAAGAGCTTGGGCCCCTGTTACCCTCACAGGAGACCTGGATGAAGTTCCTAGCTCCTGACTTCAGCCTGGCCCAGTACTGTCTGTTGTGGCCCACTTGGGGAGTAAACCAGCAGATGGAAGACATTTCTCTGTCTCTCTGTAACTCAGCCTTTACATACATAAATCTTCTGAAGATGTCACCCCTCATGCTGGGGATTCACAGCTGGATTAGTGGATTAGTGGAAGTGACACCCATCTGTCCAGTGCCGAGTGCTGAGCTAGCTGGTAAGTCTGGAAGGCTCTTTAGTCCCAGGCCCACATTCTACAGACAAGGACGTGGGGCCCAGGGAGCTCAGCTGGTCTGCAGACTGACGCCTATGCTCTTCCTATCACACCAGGCATTTTCAAGAATGTAAGCTGCATAAATAAGTATTCTTGTGAATAAGATTTCATAGGACATGAAGAATGCCAAGGTCAGAGCTTAACAGAGAAAAAGGATCGGAACTTGTTTGCCCACTCACATGGATCATGACCTTTCTAAGGCCAGGGTGAGGGACTATTGCAGTTTGCCGGCCATGCTGGATGTGCTACACCCAGATGACTTTTAGGATTAAATCAAAAGGATAATTTCAATTTTGAAAACATTTTCTGTCTATGATGCTTCACAGTCAATTTGCTACTTCACTTGTGAAACTCAAAATTGGACTTAGGTAGCACCTCACAAGAAGAGCTTGATTAAAACCTAATAAAATGAGAACTGTAAGAGCCACGGCTGCCAGCATACCCCAGGAGCGTTAGTTGCATTGGTTCAGGGAAGTGACAGACACAGCAATGAATGCTGACACCGCCAGGACAGAGGAGAGGGCCTGTGGCTTTTCCTTGCCACTCCCCCCTCACCTCCTTCTCCCTGACTGGGTAGCCTGTCTGCCAGGGTAACAGTTCCTCACTGATAAACCCTAGGGGCGTGTCAGGCCCCCAGAAGCACGGGCAGGGGGGTGGTGGTGGGGGAACAGCACTTAACTTTCTGTGCTCACAGGAAACAGAAGGTTAAGTCACTGATGTCGCCAAAGCGGACGGACACATCCAGAATGTCCGCTTAGGTTCTGGGAGACAGGACGGTGGTGAGGGGAGCCGGGGACGTGGGCATGCCTGGGGAGTGAATCCCAATGTAGCCGCGTGATCTGAGCAGATTACTGAAGGTACTGGAGCTGAATCTGTCTCCTTTTCTTCAAACTAACAGTAACACCAGATGCCTGGTTAAGTGGTAGCAACTCTGGGGTACAAAACGATAAGCAGGGGCCAGTGTCGTGGTATAGTGGGTAAAGCCTCTGTTTGTGATGGTTGGATTTCAGCTGTTCCACTTCCCATCCAGCTCCCTGCTCATGGCTTGGGAAAGTAGCAGAGGATGGCTCAAGTATTTGGGCCCCCGGCACCCACGTGGGAGACTCGTAGGAAGCTCCTGGCCCAGTCCCGGTTGCTGTGGCCTTGTAGGGAGTGAACCCGCAGATGGCAGGTCTCTATCTCCTCCTTTCTTGAACTCCGACTTTCAAATAAATAAATAAATCTTAAAAAAAAAAAAAAGATAAGTAAAGGGGCCAGTGCTGTGAAGTGGTGAGTAAAGCCACCCCCTGCAACACCAGCATTGAATATTGGTGCCAATTCAAGGCCCAGCTGGCTCCACTTTTGATCCAGCTCCCTGCTGATGGCCTGGGAGAAGCAGCAGAAGATGGCGCACTCTTGTGGGAGACCCAAAGAAGCTCCTGGCTTTGACCTTGCCCGGCATTGGTGGTTGTGGCCATCTGGGGAGTGAACCAGCAGGTGGAAGCTCTCTCTTGCTCTCTCTCTCTGTAATTCTTTCAAAATAAGTAAATAAATATTTTTTTTTAAGGTAAGTAAAACCTGCCTTTGTCTTCAAGGCTTTCCCATGGTAAGAGGACAGGACAGTAAGACACAATGACTGAGTGGAAGTGTGGTGGGCAAACACCTGGGTTAGGAGGGGGTTGCTGCCTCAGTCCCCTCTGGGCAGCTACTGCACACACACAAGCTAGCTGCTTCCTTATTACTGCTATTGACAGAGAAAGATCCACTTGCCTATCTTACAGTGGGGTGGGCGTCGTGGCACAGCGAGTTGAGCTGCGGCTTAGAACAACCATACTGGACCAGCAACCCATACTGGACCAGCTTCCAGCTAATGTGCCCGTGGAGCAGCAGATCATGACTCAAGTACTTGAGTCAATGACACCCAGGGGGAGTGCCCGGCTCTCGGCTTCCGCCTGGCCCAGCCTCAGCTGTTGCAGCCATTTCGGGAATGAACCCAATGAACAGTGGCTAGAAGCTCTCTGTTTCTCTGTGTCACTCTATCTTTTGAATAAACATCTTTAAAAAACAACTAATAGTAAACATGATTACAACGAAAAAGGATGTGTAACTTCCTAACCATTGATCAAACGGGAATAAATAAAGCTTGACCAATGTAGCCAATGGAAAAAAGAAGGAAAAAGCTGGGGAGCATAAAAAATGGAAAGAATTCAGGGGCCAGCCTTGTGGTACAATGGGTTAAGCTGCCGACTGTAACACCCACAGCCCATCTAAGTACCAATTCAAGTCCTGGCTGCTGATCCTGTTCCTTGCTAAGGGCCTGGGAGAGCAGCAGAGGATGGCTCAGGTGCTTGGGCCTCTACATCCATGTGGGAGACCTAGATGGAGTTCATGGCTCCAGGCTTTGGCCTTGTCCAGCCTCGGTTGTTATAGCCACTTTGGAAGTGAACCAGCAGATCAAAGATATTTCTCTCTCTCTGCACCTTTCAAAGAATGAAAAAAAAAAAAAGGCAAAAAGAAGTATTTGAAAAACAGAAAGGATTTAAATAACATGATTAAATTTAAGAAAAGCAAGGTTGGGGGCCGATGCTGTGGCACAGTAGGCTGGGCTTCCACCTGTGGTGCTACATCCCATCTGGGCATGGGTTTGAGTCTGCTGCTCCTCTTCCATTTCAGCTCTGCTATGGCCTGGGAAAGCAGTGGAGGATGGCCCAAGTGTTTGGGTCTCTGCACCCACATGGGAGACCTGGAAGAAGCTCCTGGCTCTGCCTTTTGCCTGGTCCAGCCCCGGCCACTGAGAGTGAACCAGTGCATGGAGGGGTCTCTCTTTCTCTTTCTACCTCCCTCCCCCCTTTCCCTCTGTATATCTGTCTTTCAAATAAATGAGTAAATCTGTGGGGGGGGGGGGGGAATCAGGATTGGTTTCTGTAAGAAAAGCAAATGGGACACAACTCCTCTATTGCACAAACAAAGCTCTCAGATTAGGCAAAAAAAAACAAAATAAAATAAAATAACTACACAGCCAGCCCTCCACATCCAATGCTAATTCAATCAACCATGAATCAAAATTATGCAGGAAAGCTTACGTCTGTACTCAATACGGCTAGAATATTTTTGGTCATTACTCCCTACATAATACTATTTACACAGCCTCTGTATTGAATTAGGCGTAAGTAATCTAGAAATGATTGAGGTACACAGGAGGATGCGTGTGGATTACAGGCAAACGCTAACCCAGCCTACACAGGGGGCCTGGAGCCAGTCTCCCAGGGACCCTCAGGGATGACTGCACTCTGTGCATAAAGACAGCACCAAAACAGAACAACGGGGGGAGACAAAAAATAAACAAATGGACAAAGGTGTCCCAGAAAGGAAGCGGGCATGCAGACAACAGCAATACAGCAGAATCCAAGGCAAAAACTGCAAACCTGGTGTTTTGGCTTTGACAGGAAATGTCACTTAAAAGATAAAAATGATCAGCCCTCCTGCACTGAATGACATAGCATAGAAACATGAAAAAGAGAGAGCTGTTAGGAGACAAGAGAAACCATACTGGAGCTGACTCCCCTGTGGCCTCATCGCTGGCATTTCAAGCAGACAAAAGCAAAGGAGGGTCAGGAGGGGCTGATTAACCAAGAGATCCAGGGGTTTCCCAGGGCTTTCACACACATGGGGTTCACAGGGCTTTCACACACATGGGGTTCACAGGGCTTTCACACACATGTGCTACTCCTTGGGACTTATACACGCATTTATTATATCTTAGGCCACCACAGAACACATTTCTTCCAAGTATAGGGAGTAGGAAATGCGTTGGCCAGACAAAACAATTTTATCATTGGAAACAATAGGAACAACAAAACCTCAACTTTATGACAGAGAATAAAACTAGTGAGAAAGAGACTTTGACACATCAAAATTTGTAGGATGCAGCCAAAAGTATACTCATAGGAAAATACATTGCCTAAAATACTTCCTTTATTAAACAAAAAAGAAGGAAGTACATTAAAGAGTCAACCAAAAAAGCGAGAAAAGTACAAAAGAAACCTTAGTAAAATGAAAATTAAGATAAAAGCAGGAGACAATGAATGCATAAAACAATTTAATATGATAAAAGGCAGATGTTTGGCACAGCAGTTATGTTGCCACTTAGAATGCCTGCATCCCTCAGAGTGCCTGGTTCAAGTCCCGGCTGCTATACTTTTGAGCCAGTTTCAGGCTAATGTACTCCCTGGAAGGCTGCAGGTAATGGCCCAAGTATTTAAACTCTGCCACCCATGTGGGAGACCTGAATGGAGTTCCAGGCTCCTGGCTTTGGCCTGGCCCAGCCCAGCTATTGCGGCCTTTTGGGGGAGTGAACCAGTGGACGGTTCACTGCTTTTAAATAAAACAAAAATAAATTAAAAATTAAAAAAGTTTACTCTTTCAATAGACCAATAAGAGAGACAAACCCTAGTTAGACTCTCATCAAGAAAAATATTGGCTGGTATCACAGCTCACTAGGCTAATCCTCCGCCTGTGGCACCGGCACCCCGGGTTCTAGTCCCGGTTGGGGTGCCGGATTCTGTCCCAGTTGCTCCTCCTCCAGTCCAGCTCTCTGCTGTGGCCTGGGAAGGCAGTGGAGGATGGCCCAAGTGCTTGGTCCCTGCACCTGCATGGGAGACCAGAAGGAAGCACCTGGCTCCTGGCTTCGGATCAGCGCAGTGCACTGGCTGTAGCGGTCATTTGGGGGGTGAACCAATGGAAAAGGAAGACCTTTCTCTCTCTCTCTCTCTCTCTCACTGTCTATAACTTTCTCTGTCTCTCTCTGTCACTGTCTAACTCTGCCTGGCCAAAAAAAATATATTACTGGGGCTGGCACCGTGGGGTAATAAGTTAAGCTTCTGCCTCAGGTGCTGGCACCCCATATGGGCACTGGTTCATGTCCCAGCTGCTCCACTTCTGATCCAGCTCCCTGCTGGTGGCCTGGGAAAGCAGTAGAGGATGGCCCAAGTGCTTGGACCCCTGCACCTACATGGGAGACCTGGAGGAAGCCCCGAGGTCCTGGCTTAGGCCTTTGCAGCTAACTGGGGAGTGACCCAGTGGATGGAAGACCTCTCTCTCTGTCACTCCCTCTCTGTCTGTAGCTCTGCATCTCAAATAAATAAATAAATCTTAAAAAAAACTTCACATATGTAAGCTGATCTAAAAAAAAATAAAAAGATATTAACAAGGCAAATCAGAAGTAGCTAATGTTAGGAATGAGAAAGGGATTTAAGAAAAAGTCTGCTGACTTTTCAAAATTGTAAGAGAGACATATATTTGTAATTTCATACTAACAAATTTAAAAGTTTACAAAATCCACGATTTTACAGAAAAATATAAATTACTAAAACTGACTGAAAGCAAAACAACCAGAAAAATTCATCATCAAAATATTATTTTATGTTATCAGTAAAACAGTCTCCTAAATGTTACTGGGCACAGATGATGTTATAAGCAAACTCTCAAGGCCCAGATAGTTAGGTGATTTTTATGATATTTAAAATGCTCTAGGCAGGTGTTGAGGTGCAGGGTGAAGTTGCTGCTTGGGATGCCCATGCATCACATCAGGGCACTAGTTCAAGTCCAAGCTATTCTCCTGCGGCTGCTACTGCTTTTTCCTCCTTTAAAAAAAGTTTATTTATTTGAAAGTCAGAGTTACAGAGAGAGGGGGAAGAGACAGAGACAGAGAGAGACAGAGAGATTCCTCTCTGCTGGTTCACTCTGCAAAAGGCCACAACAGCCAGCTAAGCTGAGGCCAGGAGCTTCATCCAGGTATCCCATGTGGGTGGCAGGGGCTCTAGTACCTGGGGCCACCCTCTGTTGCTTTCCTAGGCACATTATCAGGAAGATGGACTGGAAGTAGAGCAGAAGGGACTTAACCTGCTGTACCACAACACCTCCAGCTGCTCCACTTCTGATCCAGCTTCCTGCCAATGTGCCTGCAAAGCAGCAGATGATGGCTCAAGTCCTTGGGTCCCTGCCATCCATGCAGGAGATCTGGATGGAGTTCCTAGCTCCTAGCTTTGGCCTGGCCAGCCCTGACTATTGAGGGCTTCTGGGAGAGTAAATCAGATCTCTCTCCCTTCCTTCCTTCCTCTCTCTCTCTCTCTCTCCTCCCACCTCGCCTCCACAGTCATTTTGCCTTTCAAATAAATAAATCAATCAATCTTAGAAAACACTTAAAAATATTAAAATGCTCTGGTACACAGAAAACCATAGAAACCATTCTCTTTTTATTTATTCCTGGTAGCAACACTTGATAAAGTACATATGTTTGTGGAGTCCTCCCTCTGTCTCTGTCTCTGTCTTTGTCTCTCTGTCTCTCTCTCACACACACACATACACAGTATCAGAGACCAATCTCACAAGCACAGACAGAAAAATCCAATAGTACCTCATGGTATGTAAAACAACACCTCTCCCCACAGTGATAAATATGCAAATGTATTAGTTTCATCACTATATTGGTTTTAATTTTTTCCTAACCACCCAGTAATCTTTGGCAGCAATAGACTGTGGATAAGAAACAACAATAGGCTCCCTCTGAGGCACAGAAGTATTAAAGGACTTCAAATAGGTACATGGCTGAGCACAGACTCGTGTCTGCATCTTGCAATGCAAATTCTAAAACAGAGAGACCAGGTATGTGATAGATACCACCTAGTTCTTATTTTTACAAATAGCAGGTCAGTAAAATTATTCGTTAGAAATGAAAACATGTAACTCTCACATACCCCTCAACTCTATGCAACTTGATCCATCAAATAGAATTTAAACAATTGAGATGTAATTTACATACAGCCCATGTACAGGTGAGGTGTGGGCGACACTCAGTAACCTCCACAGCCTTGGAGGTGTGTAACTAGATGATTTTTGACACCCAAATCAAGATGCAGAACGTTCCCACACACGAGGGCAGTCCTGCTCATGTGCTTCTGAGTCTTAGTTTTTTGTCTGCAAGTCAAATTGGCTTAAAAACTCTTGAGAGCTAAGGAGATTAGATCATTACTTAGACCTAGAAATCTACAGGCCCACTGTGGTGGGAATAAAAGCTCAGAGTACTGAATTCTCTCCCCAACCTTTCTCTGTTTCCCTGGGTAGTGCCAGTTAGAACTGTGAGAATCTTACAAATAAAACAGCTGATCTTAGAAGGCAGCACATCATACACTGTGTTGATGATCTTAAGGGGATGACCTCTACTCTTATAATAATAGGATAAATATAAGGTTTATTCAAAATTACTTGGATGGCTTGGAATCGAAATTATTTTGGTTGCCCATCTGTTGTTCTTATAGCAAGATTCCCTGTGATGGAGTTTAACGCCACCTGATTTCTCTTAACGGACAAGCAGGTGATCCCATATCCAGTTTTCCATAATTCAAAACATTTATGTTGGGCTATAAATCCACAGTTGGGGGATCAGACTGAGTCTCACTCTGTAGGATGAGAACCAGCACCAGGTCTATGCCTACAGTTGTTAAACTGCGTCTTCAGGTCTACGACCATGAAAAGTCAAAGGAGGGGCTAAGGTGTCACCAAGGACTGTGGTAACAACCTTACTTGTCAGATTGCTTCATGTTCCACTTTACTTTCTAGTCGGCACATTTTTTAAAAATTCATATTTATTTTACTTATTTGAAGGGCAGAAGGGCTAATGAGAGGCATAGCAGAACCACTGCCTACAGCACTGTCACCCCATATTGGGACCAGTTCAAGTCCCAGCTGCTCCCCCTTCCGATCCAGCTTTGTTAATGCACCTGGGAAAGCAGCAGCAGATGGCCCAAATCCTTGGGCCCCTGCACCCACATGGGAGACCCAGAAGGAGCTCCTGGCTCTTGGCTTTAGCCTGGCCTAGCCCAGGCCAATGTGGCCATTAGGGGGATGAACCAACGGATGGAAGACTTCTCTCTCTGTCTTCTTTCTAACTCTGGCTTTCAAATAACATAAATAAATGTTTAATAAAAAAGGATGGGGGGAGAGAGAGAGACCGACCACCCTCCCTACTGTTGGTTTACTCCACAAATGCCAAAACAGCGGGAGCTGAGCCAGGCCCAAGTCAGGAGCTAAGACTGAATCCATTCTCCAACATGGGTGGCAGGGACCTAGTAACCTGAGCTGCCTCCCAGGGCGAGGATGAGTAGGAAGCTGGATTTGAGTGGAGCTAGGGCTAGAATCTGGGCACTCTGGTAGGGGACATAGGTGGCCTAAATGCACCCAATGCCCACTCTACCCTGTCTCATCTTCATGTGTTCATTGTGTGCTATGCCAGTGAACACTGTGGTCCTGACAATGCTGGCTGCCAAACCTAGAGTCCCAAACGTTAGTTTCAATAAGCTGCAGATTTCTAGGAAATAAGTGAATCACAGGAAAAGGCACTGACATTTTATGCTAAAAGACTCCAGTAACATAACAGGCCATAGGCATTCATTATTTGCAAAAGAGTTCACTTTTAAGAATGATGATTATGTTGTTTACAAAATCATCAAGGACTAACCAGATAGGTAAGTCTATGCCTTTTTCATTAAAAAAATATTTATTTATTTATTCCAAAGGCAGAGTTACGAAGAGAGAAAGAGGGAGAGACAGAGAGGTCATCCATCTACTGTTTCCTCCCCAGATGGCCACTATGGCCAGGGCTGGGCCAAGCGGAAGCCAGGAGCCTAGAGTTCCTTTCAGGTTTCTTACGTGAGTGATAGGTGCCCAAACACTTGGGGCATCTTCTGCTCTCCCAGGTGTATCATCAGGGAGCTGGACCGGAAGCAGAGTAGCTAGGCCTGGCGCTTACAAGGGATGTCAGCATTGCAGGGGGGGCTTAACCTGCTGAGTCCCAGGGCTGTCCTCAGCTGTGCCCTTTTCATGGTGCTTCATGTCTGCTCTCTCTCTGGCAGCTGTGTCCACACTTGCTCCCAGCATGCAGCTGCCCCATGTTTTTTGGAAAGGGAACCCCTCTTCTTTCTTTGGTTACTGCTCTCTACATGTTTCCCCAAGGGAGGAGTTAACTCCAGGAGCTTGGGTTTTTCCTGTGACCATAGACATGCCTGACACACGAAGGGATCTCATGAGATTGTGGTGGTCACTCAGCTTCTTCAGCTGTCTGCTTGGGTGCTGATTTACACACTGGCTTTTGGGATTTATTAGACTGTACCTCAGTTCTTGGTTTGACTGCTGAGTTATACTATTTATGCTCTTTTGATCACAATTAACAAACTGACTTGGCTATTCCTCAATGGAGAACATTCTGTTCATGCTGTTTTCAATCCAGAGAGCTGGAAGACAGTTGCTCTGGCTTTCCGCAGGACGCCAGTGCCTTTCCTGATTTATCACCGTGTCTCTCTCCATCGCCCTCCTTTCCTCTCTCTTCCTTGTCCCACTTTCACCCCCTTGCTTCTTCCTTACTCCTTGTCTCAACTCGCTATAAACCAGGGATCTTCACTGTGCTGGTTCATCATGGCAACAATACATGGCTTGGGGCAACTCAGAAGAAAATGCCACCAGGTAAGGAGGCTGCCTGTCCTGAGGCTCCCCGCTGGGAGGAAGCCGAGCCTCCCATAGATGACACTTGTGAGACACGTGGTCAGCAGTGCCAGTGGCAGGTGGGTGAGTGTGGGTTCCAGTGGCTCCAACCCTTAGTCTCTCATCTGAGGCCCTGGATGCCATGGAGCAGAGGCGAGCTGGCCCCACGGCAGCTTTCCAAAACCTTGGCCCACAGGACCGTGGACAGAAGACGACGGTGGTTGTTTTACCTTGCTCAGTGTGCAGTGGTTTGTTGCACAGCCACAGTAACTGCTATAACATTCGGCATGCAGAGTGGGGCGCTGCACAGCCATGCCTCAGTGGGCACTGGCTTTGGGGAGTGGGTGGGAGCTGCAGGAGCCGGTGGGCACACAGGACAGGCCTTCAAGAGGCAGGCAGCAGGCCTCAGGGAAGGGAAAGCAATGCTATTTCAAGCTGGACAGAGGGGGCCTTGTTATGAAGTGGCAGAAAATTGTACAACACCGCTGGCTATGGGGAGGCAGAGAACTGAAAGTGCACCCAACAAACGTGATGATCCAGAGGTTTCCAGACAGAAAAACACAGGGGCCATCTGGCTTCTTGCTGTCTATGAAGAAAACGTGAGGGGGGAGACGTGACCTTAATGAAGAGCTGTTCCACTTTCATGCAAAATTCACAGGAAATATAAAGAAGCCCACACTAACTGGACTTGAAAATAAACCTGTTTCTGATTCCCAGCTTCTCCAGATGGCAAATGATTCCCAAATGAAGGAGCGGTTTCAGGGCAAGGCCACATCCAAGTGGAATGGCAAGGTGCTTCGTCACAACCTCAGGAAAGCCGAGGCACTGCCTGGCAGAATCTTCCAGGTGAAAGGCTCTGGAGGAGCCCCAGGGCCTTCCTAACTAATTCCCCACATTAGACAGGACGGCTCCACAGGAGTTCACAAGGGTCTCAAGGTGCAGCACAGTCCATTGTCCAGAAGGCTATGGCTGTGGTTTTAGGCTAATGGGGCAGATTATAAACTGATGTGCCATGAGCCCAAGATTTCAAAGGACTGGCCTGAAGAGTTCAGACTGGATGGAAAGGGGCAGAGACATTACACAATGCAAAGAGCATCTGGACCCCCCAGGCTTTGGCAGGCAGGGGGCAGGCAAAGAAGGCCACTTAGCTGCACACCCAGATGGCCAGCAACTGTTACGTGCCGCCCATCCTCTCCTCTTTGAACAGGGGTGCCTGTTGTGGGTACCCTCTGCCTGTACCAACCTTGTACACTGGGTCTGTGGGGCAGACAACTTGTCCTTTTAGTTCACAGGTCCTCAGACTGGAGGAACAGCATCTAGACATGAGAGCCTGGCTCTTGACCTTGTACCTACTGACACTTTGGGGGCATCTTGGGAGGGAGAGAGTGCATTTTAAATGTCTGAATGAGGTCACGAATTTTTAACCAGAAGGTTGAATGTGGAGGACTTAGAACATGTTCATGAATTCTTTGATGCTCCTCCCATGCAGGGATGGGGGGGGGGTCTACGTCCTCTCTCTCCCCTTATAACTGGGCTGACTATCACCTCCATTTAACTAGCAAAGTTTCACAGAAGTGAGGCTCTGTGCCTTCTGAGACTGGCTCATCAAAGGCCATGCAGCTTCTGCTTTGTTCAGTGGACACTCATGGGTCGAGCCCTAAGCCACTCTGTATGAAGTTCAATGACCTCGAGGCTCCCAGGTTGTGAGGAGGCTGAGCGTCTCTGAGAGGTCTCTCAAGGCTCCCCAGGGGCGGTCCCAGCCTTCACACTCTGCCAGTTCAGGTGTGCATCATGTGAGTGAATGAGCGTCAGAGATGCCAGCCCTTAGCCCCTAAGTCACCGCCAGCTTTCGAGTCTTCCCAGCTGAGGCCTCAGATCCTGTAGGACAAGGACAAGCCACCTGCTCTGCCCTTTCTGAACTCCTGACCCAAGAACCCAAGATCTTGAAAAATGGTGTGGCTGCGAGTTTAGGACAGTTTGTTAGATAGTCAGCTCTTAACTTTGTAAAGGCATCATGGGAAGAATGCATAGGGATAAATGCATTCCTCTATATTGCCTTCAACATTTTGTTTTGTTTCTATTTTAACAGAGTGGGTGAACATTTATGAAAATAATACATTGTATAAATGCATTATTATAAATTTTAAATTTTTATTATAAATTTTCCACCTTAACTACACAGAATAAAAGTAGTTTTTCACTTGGATTCAGAGGTGGTATGGTAAGCATTAATTAGTGAATATTCTTTAAACAATGTACTGGAGCTGGTGCTTAGCCTGGCAGTGAAGACACCAGCGCACCTCCCACAACGGGACACCTGGCTTTGCTATCTGGCTCTGGCTCCTGACTCTGGCTTCTTGCTAATGCACACCCTGGGAGGCAGCGGTGATGGTCAAGGAGCTGGATCCCGGCCAGCCACGTGGGGAACCTGGACTACATTTTCAACTCCTGGCTTTGGCCCTGGCCCAGCTTGGCCATTGTGCGCAGTCGTAGGCTGAACCAGTGGACAGGAAGTCTCTCTCCCTCTCTGCTTCTCAGATAATGACAGACAATAAAATAAAATAAACAAGCAAAAACCAATATATCTTCAGAGCTTACTGGAGTCCATATGACTTTGTCCCTGGACCACATCCTCCTAAAACCACACTGACATGTGTGAACCACATGGCAGTCTAATAGTGAAACAAAGCCTACTGCATAAAACACGGGTCTTGAGAAGTAACCGACAACTGAAGCTGGTAGAATTGACTTTATAAGCTAGGGCTTGCTAGAAGCCCAGTACTATTGATCCATATGATTCAGGTCAATTAAAATAACTGTAATCCACTGATTAAAGGGCTGCTTTCTATCATTGATGGACAAAGGCTTTCAAGCCCTGATTTTTAGCAGCCTGATGAAAGCTGCTCAGTGAAACCCTCCAGTGAGTTTCCAACACTGATCCATCTCCTGGCACTGAAGAAATCGCAGCTCCACATGCAGCCTCAACTTCTTCCTGACAGGGGCTCAGGGGCACCATCAAGAAGGAAACGCACAACCTGGATGGTGCTTTTCATTGCAAACCAACTTTGTACTTTCCAAATTAGGGACAGATTCCTCTGGAGAGGGAGGCACAGGAGGTGGACCCACCACAGCCACCTCTATGCCTCTATGCATTTGAATGCTTGAGTCATGTCTTCCTTCTCTTGCAAGTGCCTCATCTGTAGCCAGCAAACACAGCTTTTTCATAGTTAGACTAAACTGGCCATCTTCCCTACCAGAAAGGTGGCTAGAACCTACTAGTTCATGGGTGTTGGCCAAATGGGCAATTGTTTTCTTTGTGCTAAAAATCTCAGCCAGCCTACTGGAGGTCTCTCTCCTAGTATACCTGGCAGTTTCAGTTCCCAGGTTTGTCTGGCAATTTGGGATTTGGTACAGTACTTCTGTGAAAAGTTTAATTTTAATTCCAAAAAGACTGCTCTGAGGAAATAGCTCAAGAATCTACTCCAGCAAGCTTTTTAGACGCCCAGCCGTGCAGCGGGGCTGAGCTACATCTCAGAGCTCCCTGTACTTTCAGTTTGCACGTGCTGCAGTCATCCATATGCCTGCCTGGAGCAGGCTGACTCCCTTGTAATTACCGCTTCAGATTTATGACCGTGGGCTTGGGAAGCAGATAATCAAATTCATCAGGAGGGTACATGAAGCAAGACAAATGGCCCAGTGGGGTGCCCCTTCAGAAAAAGCATGCCAGCTTTCGTGCACAGGTCCAGTCACATCTATTTTGACCACATGGATGGTGTGAAAACCTTCCCACACCTTGACTCTGACTATGGTTCATTTGGGCCAGTGGCTTTTAACCAGGGCCACACGCTAGGATCTTGCAGTACTCTGACTTACTTGGTCTGGGATTGGGCTGAGCATCTACTGGAGGGAGAAACTCCCTATGTGATTCTAATCATAGAAAACCCTCGATTTAGGTAAAGCTATTAAATAATTGGGTCCTAGATCATCAAATCATCATTTCACAAAGTTAATTGTTTTACTAATTGAATCAAGTTTTACATGATCTCTCTTTTAAATTTATTTATTTTTTTGCTTTCACTTAAAATACCAACTCAATTAAGTTGCTTTCCTTATTGGCCTTCTAACTGAATTTTTTTTACCTTATAAATTAATGACCCTCTTGGTGCAAAAAAAGATATTACCCACTCATCATCTTAGGTCACTCTCCTGTGCCTTTGCCAACAAGTGGCACACTGTCACTTGTCTGTTTCAGGGACAAGAAGTGATCTTTGACTGTACCCTGGTCCTGTGGGGTACTGTGTTATGAGACTCTGGCTCTTTCTTAAGTCTTCTGCTTTAGTGAACTTCTGCCAAAAATGGGCCAGCGAGGGAAGGTGGAAGCCAACACTTTACTGCTGGATGAGAGTGAAAGTCCAGAGCTCCCAGCTGGACCCTCCAGGAGCAGGCAGGAATCTGCAGCCTCACTTGGCTCCATAGACACCCAGAGAGAGGAAGGGATGCCTCCTCTCCGAGGTGGAGGGAGGGATCTGCGCCCTCTTGGGCACCTCTGACAGCACCTCCACAAGGAAGAGCCTGCAGAGGGGCACTCTGACTGCACTGGGCTTCTGTTGGTGGCAGCTGGGGAAACCTGCCTTTTAAAAAGGATTTTATTTATTTGAAACACAGAGAGAGAGAAACACAAAGATTTCCATCCTCTGGTTCACTCCCAAGCAGTCATAATAGCTGGGACTGGGCCAGGTTGAAGCCAGGATCCAGGAGCTTTTTCAGGGTCTCCCATGTGGGTGCAGGGGCCCAAGCACTTGGGCTATTTTCCACTGCTTTCCCAGGCCATAGCAGAAAGCTGGATCAGAAGTGGAAGAGCTCGGACTTGAACTGGTGCTCCAATACGGGATGCTGGCCACAATGCCCTGTTTTTTTTTTTTTTCCCCCCCCTGGTGCTTTGCTTGTTGGAGAAGGCGCTTGGCGTTAACCTAGTCTCTGTTTGGCCAGGCTGCTGTCCAGGTCCTTCGTAGAGAGTGCACAAATCATGGGCTTCTCCAGGACCAGGTCCAGAACAGAGACGGGTGAAAAGAAAACTGGGCTGCGGCCTCAGTGCCGCCTTGCTTGCTGAGTCCTGCCAGTCACTTTCTTCTCTCCAGCTTTCGGAACCTTCCGTCTGGCTTACAACGAAATGTCCAGGGGTTTTAGCTGGGTTCAGGGGGGTGGACGGAGGAAAACAAACCTGTTCCATTTTGCTGAGCACTGCGTGTGCCAACGCTATTCTAGCCTCCGGGTGCAAACACACGGGAGAAGCTCTCTTCTCCTCAGGGGTTCATCCACAGCTGAGGAGCCAGCAGGGCACCTCCCTGATGGAAGGCCCCCGCCCTGTGTGGGAGAAGGGACTCCAATCTCCCCTCCAGCGCGAGCGGCCGGGTCTGCCTGTCCTAGGAGAGCATGAGCTCGAGTCACCTGGAGACCCTCAGGGACCACAGGCTTGACCCAAACAAAACGAAACCCTGTCCCATCGACTCCTTCCAGGGCTGACTGTGATGAGATGCGGCTGCCCAGCTCCCCACCCCAACAGAGGAGTCCTCCTCGGTTTCCCCAGGTCCCCCATCTTCTCCGGGGAGACGGCACTGAGGGCACCGGGGCCAGACTGCAGGTACCGCCTCTCGTGAATTTGCATCCATGCCTCAACCCTGTTCGTGCTCTGTGTAGCTCAGCTTCTGCACCTGCCAATGGGGGTAATGGCACTGCCTAATTGTGAGGGAGGGGCAAAAATGATCCGAATTAATACATGAAGAAAAATTAAACTGGTGCCTGGCATATTCAAAATATTCAGAAAGCTGTTAAACTGAATTCGGAATAACTCAGGAACCTCATGTGTCTTGTCTCTTCTCTCCATTTCTGGTGCCACTGCACCCACAGAGATCGCTCCAAGACTGCCTGAAATGGTATTTATCTCACCAGCCTCTTCCCATTTTGGCACTCACTTTGTAATGCTGTCAGAATTAGCTTCCTAAAAAATAAGCCTCATCACACCATTTAAAATCTGTTCCTCAGCGTTGCCAACAGCAGTGGCTCACACACCCCTTTAAGAGTCTGGGGGAGAAAAAGAGAAAAACCGCAGGTGCCCAGTGCAGAAAGATGCACACACTGTTGCGAAGACTGACAAGCCCTGGGAGCCGCCCCACTGCCTCCTGCACTCCCTCGGCCCTTCCAGGTGGTCTCCGTTTTAACGTGGACCACGGACTGCGACTATCTCTGACCACATTTGCCTTGCCCCCTGAACAATAGGCAGAGGCTGTCTTGCTCATCCTTGCTTCCTGAGTATGTGGCCGACAACAGATGATCAAATTCCACTGCACGTGTACAAGACAGGGCAGGGTTGGGGGAGGTTCAGCCGAGTTCAGAGGGCTCCCTCTGCTTGCTCAGGAGACTCAAGAAAGCAAGTCTCTGAGAGCCCTACTCTCGCTGGTTATCACCCCCCTCCCCACCCATGCTCCATCCAGTGCTGCGCCCTCGTCTGGAGGTGATGGCACCTGGAGGCGGGGCCTTTGGGAGGTGGCCAGGTCCTGAGGGTGGAGCCCTCCTGACTGGGACCTGTGCCCCGACAAGAGAGACAGGACAGAGCTTGCTTTCTCTCTCCACACTGCGTGAAGACGCAGCACAGAGCAGTGGTCTATGAAGCAGGGGGTGGGCCCTCACCGGAACCCCACTATGCTGGCACCCCAACCTGGGGCTTGCCAGCTTCCAGGGCTGTGAGCAAGTCCCCTGGGCTGGGCTGTGTCACTACAGCAGCCTGAGTCATCGAGGCAGCCTCCACCCGGACTGTTCTGCAGTCAGCTCTCCATGGGGCCTCTCCATTCCCAGCTCAGATGAGACTCATTTCAGACTGACCGTATTTCCACACTCTGCTCCCATGTCCCTGCTTCTTTTCCGATGTGTCCCATCTTGGTGAGCAACCAGCACCACACTCTGGCCCGGCTATCTGAGAAAGAGACCCATGGGTCTAGATTCTCAACGCCCAAGATCCGTTGTTTCCACAGCGTAAATAGCTCTTGGATCCAAACCCCTGCCCTCTCGTTCCTGGCCTTGCTTGAGTCCAGGCCCTTCTAATTTCCTACCAGGTCACAGCTGCAGCCTCTCAACTGCTCCCCCACCCCACACCCCTCTTTAAGAAAGATTTACCTATTTATTTGAAAGGCAGAGTTACAGAGAGAGAGAGAGGGAGAGATCCAAGAGAGGGATCTTCCATCCTCTGGTTCACTCCCCAATTGGCCACAAAAGCTGGGGCTGTGCCAGGCAGAAGCCAGAAGCCAAGAACTCCATCTGGGTCTCCCACGTGCATGGTGGGGGCTCTAGCACTTGGGCCATCCTCTGCTGCACCCTCCTGGGTGCACTAGCAGGGAGCCGGATTGGAAGCAGAGCAGTGAGGACTGCAGCCAGCACTCTGATATGAGCCGCGAGTATCCTAAGGGGCAACTCAGCCCAGTGTGTCACAGTGCCTGCCCCAGTCTTGACCTCTGCAACTCATCCACCAACACCCATTTATTGAGCACCTACTGCATGCCTGGCAGCATTCTGAGAAGAGTACTCTGTAACTCTTCTCTCATGGAGTTTGTTCTGGGGGGGATGGGCAGTGGTGACATCTATGAATCTGTCCACAGTGCTGTGACGGTGTGGCTAGGGAGAGGATGGGGTGCCGGCTATCATTCTAGACAAGCCCCTTTGAGGTTATCTTTGAGCAGAAACCTGAGCGCACTGTGGAGGCCACTCAGTTATCTGGGAGGAGCAGAGTGAAAAGGAAGGGCAAAGAACGGACAGTGAGGGCGCTGGAGGCCAACTGTCCTGCTCCTCTGGTGTCTACGGGCTGGATGCCAGCTCGCCAGGCGGCTAAGAGAAGTTGACAGTCACCGAGACTTTGACCATGTGGTGAGAGCCACGCTGAGCACTCGCCACGCAGCATCTCAGCCCTGTTCACATGCACCTTGCTTCAGGACTCCCAGGCCCCTGGGCTGAGAGCTGCTGTCCAAGTGGACCCGACTCAGCACCCACCCGTGCCGCCATGTGTCCCAGCGCCGGGTGCCAGAGCCCACTGAGAGCTGGTTTCACTCTCATCCCTCACCACGTGTAACGGATGACCTTTAAATGCAACGTAAGATAGTCTGACAACTCAACACGCATGGTGGAAGTGGTAAGGGCGTGGATTAGCAGGGAAGTCAGGGCAAACCCTGGAGGTGGCTTCACCCCACAGAAGCCAGAGAAGTCATTAGCACAGCCAGATGAGAAGACCCTGAACTTGTCATGTTTACTGCCCCCGCTAGGGTGTCTCACATCCTTGGCACACTATACGGGTGTCTCTGTTTAGATGAAACTCCAACAATATCAAATCCTTTTGATATCTGCTTTTTTTTTTTTTTTTTTTGACAGGCAGAGTGGACAGTAAGAGAGAGAAACACAGAGAAAGGTCTTCCTTTGCCGTTGGTTCACCCTCCAACGGCCGCTGCAGCCGGTGCACTGTGCTGATCCGAAACAAGGAGCCAGGTGCTTCTCCTGGTCTCCCGTGGGGTGCAGGGCCCAAGCACTTGGGCCATCCTCCACTGCACTCCCAGGCCACAGCAGAAAGCTGGCCTGGAAGAGGGGCAACCGGGACAGAATCCGGCGCCCCGACTGGGACTAGAACCCGGTGTGCCGGTGCCGCAAGGTGGAGGATTAGCCTATTGAGCCGCGGTGCTGGCCTGATATCTGCATTATTAGAAGCCGAGGTTCTGAAGTCTGAGACCACGGTGCTGGCGAGGGCCAGCGGGCCCCACGTGCGGGGAGGGTGACAGTCTCTCTGAGGTCTCCTGTATACCAGCACCAATCTCATTCCCCACTGTGATCCCCTCCCCTTGAGGTTGAGGGTTTGCACACCTAGGACTGAAGAGACACACTGAGACCACAGCACTCTTTCTCATTCATGCCCCTAAGAAAGAAAGAAAAACACGATGACAGAACTGAATCTGGGGGCAGGTACACCTTCCAACAGAGGTCTATGAAATATCTAGAAAGACAAAAGTGAACACGTTTCGGGATGAGAAGAGTCAGACCAGTCTCATCCCTGGTTGCACAGGGGAAGCTCCGAAGCATGCAGACGCCAGCCAGGTCGATGGCATAGCCTTGTCTTCACTGGTCGGGGGATGGCCTGGCTCCCCCCCCCTCCCCCCCGGCCATAGGCTATTCCAATGTACAGCCAAGGCTGAGCACTCTTGAATGAGAACCCACTGACAGTTATTTTTTAAGTTTGGCTTTAAAAGTGCAATCTAAATAAAGTCAAGCTCAACATCTTTTTTCTCCCCTTCCGGAGGTTGTAGTATCTTTTCCTGCAAGTTTCTTTTTCGAAATGACAGGATTGCAATTAGGGGAGAAACAGCTGTGCAAACAGAAGCACAATGCAGCAGCTCCCTTCAAAGGTGCTATATTTTTCCCCCAGCAGAAATGAAGCATAACATTTTCTCTGTTTTGTATCCTAATGGGTCATACCTTGACACACAGAGCAGGGCTAACAGACAAGCTCCCTCCTTGTTTGTTTCCCGCGGGCCTACACATCTCCTCTGTTCAAAAGGCTAAGGTAAAATACTTCAGAGAGCAATTATTAATACAAGAAACACTTACATAAACAAACAAAGGAAACGTGAGAGAGTGCAACACAGGAAATGAAACCGGAGGATGCCTACATTTGTGGCTAACTTGGGTTTGAGGTCAGAAAACCTTGTTTTGAAAGCCTAGAGATCCATGTCTCTGAGAACTGGTTTCATTTATGAAAGTTATTTGCCTCATGGGAGTCTTGTAACAATTGAGATACAGTATGATTACGTTGTCCAGCAAGTGCCTGGCATCAGGCGTATGGCAAACGTTAGCCCTGTTGTTTCTCTGCTCTTACAGCCGGACTTCAGTTGCTTGTGTCGTTTTTCATAAGAGGGAGGCAGCAGGGAGTGAGGACTGGGTGCTCATGCAGACAGCCTGGGGTGTGCCGTGCAGCTCCTCCTGGGAGCTTTGTGACTGTGGGAGCGACAGTTTTACCCTCTTCAGCACCAGCTTCTAGAGAGCAAAGCCTTGTCGTGGCCACACCTGCATGTCTGCCGGAGGGGGGGGGGGTGTCCGGGCCCTGTGCCGACACCTGCCAAATGGATGGTACATGGCAGGTGCTCACGTAAGTGCAGTAGTGCCTAGAAAGGGCTCTGGAAGGCGGCAGCAGCCTCTGCTTCTGCGAAGGCACAGCTCTTTGTCTTTGTGTGAATCCATGCAGGGCTTCATTTTAAGATCTTGCTTCTAGCAACCTGACCTCTGAGTAAGTGAGGTGACTATGTAAGTATTTCTGTATACTTGGGTTCCTAAATGGCTTTGTGTTGCTTTAACAAGACAGCTTCTTAAAGCAGTCATACATTGGCCCTAATGACTGTTGCTTTCACACTGCTTTGATCCACCTTTTACATGTGAAATTGAATTTCCTAGTCCTGATGAAAATGGACTGTCTGTGCCCCAAAACGCTGACTTCTGCCGTGATGAATCGGTTTGCTTAGTGCTGGTTAGCATAAGCAGTGATCTCTAAGCAGTGTAACAAAAGGCATTTGCTTCTGAACACATGTCAGGAAGGCAATCAATAGGGGAGCTCTGAAACTCTGTATTCTTTCTTATTAAGAAAAAAAAAAAAAAGAGAGAACACAGCTTAGGTGTCACATTTCTTAGAAGCATTTTAAAACCATGTAGCTCATTCAAACCCAATAGTAAAATCACTGAATTTTAAAATAAAATTATAAGGAGAGGGGAAAGATGGCTTCACAGCCAAAGCCATCAGACTAGAATAAAATCCTGGAATATTAGCAGAGGCTCCGACATCTGTATGCCCCTAAATTTCTCTGCGATGCACCCACCAGGTCCCCCTCCCCCAAAGAACAGACGGTTTCAAAACTATCTGATTTTGCTAAGCGACTCTCTTTGTTCGTCAGAAATGCAAACATTTGCACAAGATGTTCAAGACGGTACAGCTCCCAGGACCTGCTGAGAATTAATTAGGAAGGAAAATTTATTACCTAAATAAATAAATAAACCCGAGTGCCACTCAGGGCCTGACATTACGGGATTATATACTTTCCATTAAAGAGGACTAATAAACACAGTTTAAAGGCCCCAGGGATGGCTGGGGGCGGGGCGCCAGCCCTCCGCAGCAGCCCCCCTCCGGGTTCCCATGGAAACGCCTTGGCGGGGGAGGGGGCGCCTCGCGCCTGCGCCAGCCCCGCACACACAAGGCGCGCCTTCCCGCAAGTCAGACAGAGTCGCCACAAAACCGTCGCTTTGCCTCTTGCTCGTCGCACGGTGAAAAGAGGCATCTGGGAAATTAACCGGCTATTCCCTTAGCCAGCGAGCCCCTACGGATGAGAACAGGGGTTCTGTCAGAACCACACCGACCCCCACCCTGCCAAACGAGCCCGGGGGCACGTCAGCCCACAGCAGCTCGCGGGTCCGTGTGGGCATCCGCCCGGCGGCTGCCCTTTCACTGTGGCCTCCAGAGGAATCTCCGGGCCACAGGCGCGCTGGCGGGTTTGGAGGCGTTAGGAGTGGTGCGGGGCGTCGCCCGCTGACAAGCCGCAGGTCTCACGCCATGGCCCCGGGCGCGCGTTCTGCGCTTTCTCCACAGCTCGGCTGGAAGCAGCGCTTTCATTTGGTATAGGAGTTACGAGTGCGGTGTAGACAGTGACTGAGGGGAGGATGCTGACTGGACAATAACACAGACGCCTGAGCATCCAGCGTTTGCGCGCAGGAAGTCACTCTGCGGCTACTAAAGCAACCACCTGGCACCGGAACCTCCCGCTCAGATGGCCGCTGGCCGCTGTTTGCCAGGGCCATCTGTGAGGACAGGGTTGACTGTCAATATTCTCCAACACCTGTCATGGGTTCCCACTTTGTTCGGGTGTCGGGGCCCATCATGAAACAGGAACTTGAAGTTGATGGAACAATCTTTGCTAATCAGAGGGGAAGTAGAGGCACCCAACTTATCTTTTATTCCTTCGGTTTAAAGAGCAGTATTTAGGGGATGGGTGTCGTGGCTTAGCGGGTTAAACCTCCGCCTGCGAAGCCGCCATGCCACATGGGCGCTATTTCCTGTCCCAGCTGCTCCACTTCTGAGTCAGCTGTCTGGCTAATGCGCCTGGGAAAAGCAGCAAAAGATGGCCCAAGTGCTTGGGCCCCTGCCCCCACGTGGGGACCTGGATGAAGCTCCTGGCTTAGGCCGGGCCCAGCCACACTGTTGTAGCCATTTGGGGCATGAACTAGTGGACTGAAGATTCTCTCTCTCTCTCTCTCTGCCTTTCAAATAATAATAATAATAATAATAATAATAATAATAATAAAGCAGCCTTTATCTCCTGAACACAAATCTATTTATGTTAGGAACTAGAGAAATTGTTCTCTTAAAGATGAGGCCTCAGTGTGCTGCCATCTGCTTTAGGGTACTGGAAAATAGACGATAAGACTAGACACCTATCAGAAGGGCTAAAAGAACACCCCGTGTCCAGTAGTGGTGAGACGGTGAAGCAGCCGCTACGGGAGACAGCAGGCGGCTCCTGTGGAGCTGAACTTGGTCTAGCTACTGGACTGAGTGATTGCACTCCTAGGTGATGAAACCTTGTGTTCATATAAGACCCCTGCATGTGTGTATACCATACACACAGCCGTGTGCCTGTGCACATACATGTGAGGTGCTTCAGAAGGTTTGTGGCTAATGTGCCCGTCAAAGTTGGGCAGTCGGTTCACTCTTATTGCTGAGTTACACAAGTTCAATGAATTAGGACACGTAAGGATAGTGGAATTGGTTGAGTTTTTCAAGTTTAGTTGCTTTCATCTACATGAAAGGCAATCTCTCTCTCTCTCTCTCACACACACACACACACACACACAGAGAGAGAGAGAGAGAGAGAGAGAGAGAGAGAGAGAGAGAGAGAGAGAGAGACTGATCTTCCATATGCTGGTTCACTTCCCAAATGCCTGCAAAAGATAGGGCTGGGTCAAGCCGAAGCCAGGAGCCTGGGAACTCTGTCCGGCTCTCCTATGCGGGTGGCAGGGGCCCAAGCACTTGAGCCATCATCTGCTGCCTTCCGCAGTGTGTATTCGCAGAAAACTGGACTGCAAGTGGAGCAGCTGGAACTCAAACTGACACTCTGATAGGGGATGTGGGTGTCTGCAGCAGAGGCTTAACTCACAGGGCTACAGGGCTAGCCCCTGGTTGAGGTTGCTATGGTGTGTGAGGAAAGCAGCAACACTGGTCCCACAGCACCTGGCTGGAGCAGTCAGGAATCAGAAGGAACGCTTTCTGCAGGAAGAACTTAGGACAACGAGGCTCCGAGACGGCCTAGACACGTTGCCAAGCTGCAGCGTCAGCTGAGTCTCACCCATGCGGGGGGCTTCATGAGCCAACTTCTGGGCCAGTCTGACAAAGACCAGGATCCTCGCTGCCAGATGGGGACAGCTGCAGGTGTTAGATGACCTAAGGATACAAGTGAACCTGGCTCACCGAAGCTCCTCTCTCCCTCTCCTCTTTCCTACTGAGCAAACCTAACCATGGAGCTGGTGTCCAATACCTCCTGATACCACAATCCAAATGTGGCTTGGGCCTGAGGACCACCACCAGCCACGGGGGAGGGAATACATCAGACATGCCCTGGATGGACTGTGGGAATTCTCCACGTCATGTCAGGAAATGTCCAGAGGGACTGTGCAGAGAATTGCCTGTTGGACAGGAACACAGAACTAGGGGCAGACGTCTGGCCTCGCAGTCAAGACAAGGCTGTGCATAGCACTCTCATGTCCCACTTCACAACACCTGGATTCAGTTCCCAGCTCTGGCTCCTGACTCCTGCTTCCTGCTAAAACAGACGCTGGGAGGGAGCAGGTGATGACTCAAGTAACTGGGCTCCTGTTACCCTTTTGTGAGACCTGGGCTGAGTTCCCAGCTCCTCTATAACCCCCCCCCCAAAACATTTAGGGAGTAAACCAGCAGATGGGTGCTCTCTGTCTCTTAAATAAATGCATAAGTAAAAGTTATTTGGATCATGCATAACTGGTTGATCTGGTGAGGCCTCATCTGAGACAGCATTCAGTATGCTTCTGCAGGTTGAGACTCTATTCGTTTGTTGGGGTGGCTGATGCAGACCAAACATAGAGCTGACCCAAGCTGGCAAGAAAGAGGTGATGGTTGTACCATGACAGGCCAAGAGAAGCAGACACACGAAATGTCACAGACTTAGCCTCTGTAGCACCCATGTTGCTGAATGCACTGCAGGCTATCACAGCCTCTTGGGCAGCCTGAAAACCCACGTGGTAGCATTTCCCCAGGGCTCTGTGAGATTCCTCTCCCTAGCTACCACACACATCCTTGCTAAGAACAAGGCATGACTTAAGATAATGTGTGGCTGCAATCTGTTCCTTGGGGCCAGCAAAGCCATGCTGAGACAGGAAAGGAGCCTGCAGACACAGGGAATGCAAAGCAGAGGCAACAGGAGAGATATGTGAGGCCCTTGGCAGTAGGCTCTTATTGATACCCTGATTCTGAAAACTTCCCGGTTCGATTCTGGAACATGGTGTTCCCAGAGCTCTCTTCCTTCCTAGAATAATCCACGGTCGTATAGATCTGGAGGGAATTAGCACTCTTTTAGCACATTAAAGAGACATGAGAAAATGGAGGCCCATAAAAAGGTTTTGCTTTGGGGTCGGTGCTGTGGTGCAAAGCCCTAGCCTGAAGCACCGGCATCCCATATGGGCACCAGTTCTAGTCCTGGCTGCTCCTCTTCTAATCCAGCTCTCTGCTTGGCCTGGGAAAGCAGTAGAAGATAGCCCAAGTCCTTGGGCCCCTGCACCTGCGTGGGAAACCTGCAAGAGGCTCTGGCTCCTGGCTTTGGATTGGCGCAGCTCCGGCTGCTGCAGCCATCTGTGGACTGAACCAGTGGATGGAAGACCTCTCTCTCTGTCTCTACCTCTCTCTCTAACTCTTGTCTTTCAAATAAATAAAAATAATTTTTTTTTAAAAAAAAGGTTTTGCTTTTTATTATGTTTCCATCCAATTTTCTTTTCCCTACCATTTAGTTGTAATGTTCTTTTGTTTGTTTACTTACCAGTTTTTAAGGTTAAGTTTTTTTTTTTTTTAAGATTTATTTATTTATATGAGAGTTACAGAGAGGCAGAGAGAGAGAGAGAGAGAGAGAGAGATCTTCCACCTGCTGGTTTACTCCCCAGATGGCTGCAACGGCTGGAGCTGTGCCAATCCGGAGCCAGGAGCCAGGATTCAGGAGCTTCTTCCAGGTCTCCCATGTGGGTACAGGGACCCAAGGACTTGGGCCATAATCCATTGCTTTCCCAGGCCATAGCAGAGAGCTGGATCAGAAGTGGAGCAGCTAGGACTTGAACTGGTGCCCAAATGGGATGCTGGCACCGCAGGCAGCAGCTTTTACCCACTATGCCACAGTGCTGGCCCTGAGATTTTTTTAAGTTTAAAAATTGTTTAACTTTATTTGAAAGGCAAAGAGAGAGAGAGAGAGATTGATCGTTGGTGCTCCCTTTTACTGGTTCACTTCCCAAATGCTGGCAAACACCAGGGCTGGGTGAGGCTGAGGCCAGGAGTTGAGAACTCAGCCTAGGTTTCCCACATGGGTGGCAGGGCCCAGTTACTTGCTCCTTCACCTGCTGCCTCCCAGGAAGCAGGGAGCTGGTCTACGGAACTGGAGTTCGGACTTGAGCCCAGATACTCTGACGTGGGATGCGGGCATCCCAACCATCACCAAATGCTCCCCCGCCTGTGGTGTTCTTGAGTAATCTGCCTCGTTTCTTCCTCCAGACTCCTAATTCCCGACTCTAGTTATTTATGGGTCCATTCTTAAATTGTACTCATCAGTGCTGAGTTCTCTCTCATTGACAGGCCTCCTGTTAGCTATAGAACGTGTAGTTTCTCTTTCACCCCGAGGCCCCACACAGCTACAATGGAATCTGCTTCCCTTCACTGCCCCTAGTACGTCCAACTCAACTGTTAGCATCATCATTTTGTCTTAAAAGTTTCCTGTGTTAAACCTTTGTAATTTCAAAATATTTCAATCATATGGAAAAGCATAATAATGTAACAAATGTCCATATTCTCATCATCCAGACTTAATTATTTCACCATGTTTGCTTTAGACTTAAAAAAATATATATATAGATAGATATCGTTGGGAGTCCCCTGTCCCACCCACCTTGCTTCTTCCTAAGAGGCAACCACTGTTCTGAAGTCAGCTCCTCCCAGGAGCTGACCCCCAGGCAGAGCCTGGACTGCCTGCAGTCACAAGTATCTCAGAATACTTTCTTAGACAGCTGCTTCTTAGGAGCAATCCATCGCCTGCTGAAAGGGACAAAGGTGTGTGGGGGTATGGCGGGGATGTAAGGAAAGGGAAGTCCTGGAGCCACAATCCAGCCTTTCTCAGCCACTCAGCAAAGCCACAGAGAGTTCGTTTTCTTTGTGCCTTCCAACCCCGAGCACCCTTGACTTCACAAAATAAAACTGCAATTCAGTGTTTCCTATTCATTTATGCAAACACCAAAAGGATTGAAAATCATGCTTAAACAATGCTCCTGGTTCATCCTAGAATAGACCACAGACTTCTCTCTTTACTAATGAGCAGATGGAGAAAATTCCAGAGACATGGAAAGATCAGTAGGATCTTTCTGAAGAATCAGAATTAGTCACTTGTAAAGCAAACCCAAGGGAGCAGAAAAATTGAGAAAGTGTCATGATGAGATTCAAAGAGATCCCGCTAGATTTCATATTTCAAATAAAAAATGGCATGGAATTTGAGAACCCTATGGCTACAGTTACACTATAGTCAATTCAGATCAGAGATCATTCAACCAGCAATTCCATCTGTCTAAAATATACTGGCAAAAAGAATAACTTTTCACATGTGGGAGACCAGGGATGTTTTCAAAGGTAATCCTCCACTATTTTTCTGATTAAATCCAATTCCGTATAGAAATAACATTATGAAAATAAGTAAGAAGACACATTACAGCTAGCACATTTAAGAAGCAAGTGGGATACGGAATAGGGAAAGATCACATAGAATCCACAGTCCTTACATTTAGAATTTTTTTTTTCTTCATTAAGCTCTTAGAAGCTTTGGATCTTTCCTTATAGGAACTTGTACATTTATACAAAGCACGATACTGGCATACAATTTCAGGATTCATAGGCTCCTGTAGCCCCAAAGATCAGAGCAGTCTGAAGGCTCTAGTTGTTCATGAGCCCCAGAGTAAGACCTCACTTGGAGAAAAGCGCGGAGAACTTACATTGTACAGCGGGATCGTCTTCATCACCTTGTACTGCTTAGTGGGGTCCATTTTATACAAGTGACGGTCAGTGACAAAAATTGCTCGGTCTTCCACCTTACTAAATCGATTCACCTATAGCAAAACAAACAAAATAAAGCAATAAACCACAGTGTCTCAGCACATCGCGAAGAAAATCAAATTGTCTGCCTGGAGAGCCCCAGGGCAGAGGCGACCGGCTATGGAGACAAATGCTCCAATGGAGGTGGCCAATGTGTGGCCACTTCGCCGGATGCCAGGGGATTTCAAAGGAGTTGGAGGTCCCAGATGTGTGGAATCTGGCAATGGTGATTCCACAATTCTGCCATGCAACTGGAAACACACAGAATGAAAGGACTTGAAAACACATGGCCTGACACCGTCAAGAAAGTGAGAAGACAAACTCACAGAATGGGACAAATGTTTTGCAAGTCCTGTCTCTGAGAAGGGATGTGCATTTGGAACACACAAAGAACTCATAGCACAACTCACTAGTTAAAAGCAAAGAAGCCAGTTATGCAGAGGAGTAAGAGAAGTCCCTGGTTCTAAGAAGCTGAGGCTAGTATATGGGGCTGAGATAGATAAGTAACTAGTAAGTGAAAACATAAGATCATAAAATAAAATAAAACTAGATAATGAAACTGGGAAAGAGTATATGTGTGTGTGTCTTAGTAGAGTACCACTTTGAGACAGAAAGTCTGAAAATTTCCATGTATGCCAGTAGATCTTTGTTGAGACAGAATTACTTGCAGAACATTTTATAAGTAAGTGGTTAGCTACTTGTTAATGCAGTTATTTCAATCTTAGGCTTGGGTCATATTTTACTTATTTATTTTTAAAGATTTATTTTTATTTATTTGAAAGAGTTAGAGAGGTAGAGCTAGAGAGAAAGAGAGGTCTTCCATCTGCTGGTTCACTCCCCAAATGACCACAATGGTCAGAGCTGAGCTGATCTGACGCCAGGACCCAGGAGCTTCTTCTGGGTCTCCCACATAGGTACAGGGACCCAAGGACTTGGGCCATTCTCTGCTGCTTTCCCAGGGCATAGCAGAGAGTTGGATTGGAAGAGGAGCAGCTGGGACTTGAACCACTGTTGTGTCATATTTTAATCAAGGCATCTAACACTAAAATTTTTTGAATCATTGTAATGCTATGTTTCTTAGTGACTAGAAGGAAAAAGAAGGCAAACAAAACAAAAGCGAAAACCCTGAAACCCCTCCTCCAACTAGAATAGAAGGCATAGTTGTGGTGTGTGTGTGTGTTTTTATATGTTCCCCCAGACTCTTTCCCAAGTTCTTATTCTCTGCATGCAAACAAAGAAGTTAGAGATTAATTTGAAAATGTAGTTTGTCTCAGTGAGATACCATACTAAGATCAATAAGACAGGATATGTCAGGATATATCTGCAGAGGTAGGATAAGACAAATTAAAGCTCAAAATGTAGTTTAAATTTTATTCAATCTTTTCCCTTTTGCCTCATCATTTTAGAAATCAGTCTGGGTCATTCTTCTGGTGTAGCAGGTTAAGCTGCTGCCTATGATGCCAGCATCCCATAAAGGTGCTGGTATGGGTACTGGCTGTTCCATTTCTGATCCATCTCCCTGCTAATGCTCCTGGAAAAGCAGTGGAAGATGGCCCAAGTCCTTGGGCCCCTGCCATGCACATGGGAGACTCAGATGAAGCTCCTGGCTTCAGCCTGTCCCAGACCTGGCTACTGCAGCCATCTGGGGAGTGAACCAGCATATGGAAGATCTCTCTGTCCCTCTCCTTCTCTCTTTAACTCTGCCTCTGGAGTAAATAAATCTTAAAAAAAGAAGAAATCAGTCAATTATTTAAACATTTCCTTTATAATCAAAGTATATTTTTCAGTCTTCAACTTGACAAAACACCATGAGTGCAAGCAAGAGTCTATGTGATGAAATGATTACACTCTTGGTAAATGCCCTCAACATTCTCCTGTGTCGCTGGAGCACCTGTGCCTGCGCCTGCGCCTGTGCCTGCACCTGCCGGGGGAACGGAGTCAGGTGTGGGCAGGGCGCCACCGTCCGTGTCTCCTGAGCGTCTGCTCCGCACAACTCATTCTTACGCAGAGCTTTGTGAGACACAGGGTTCCACAGCCAGGTCAGTTTGAGAAATTGCAAACCACAGCCTCCACAAGGCTATTCGTAACTTGAGAGTGTTTTTAAAGGCTGAGAGAATCCTGTATCTAAAGAGCACATTTAACCCAGCATTTCCAAAATACACTGAGAAATACAGAAATGTTTGTCAACAGACATCTGTTGCTATTCGATAGGACACCAGTGCTTGGTCATGCTGGGGAACACTCAGCATCATTTAAAGCAGTCTTAGAGTGTGTGGAACAGAAGGCGTCCAGAATGCAATCTGAATAACCCCATCTGCTGTGCAGGCATCTGCAGACGCTATAGAGAAGGCTGAAAAACCTTTTTGCAAACTTTTACAAGTTCAGAGTCAAAAGAGGTAGGCCCCGTATCCTGTTTGTGACACACCCCGACTTAATCCAAGGGCCGAGAGAGAGCCCTAAAAGCAGCAAGTGTAAGAAGCCCTGCTCAGAAAGATTTCCTTTCTATTTATGCAAAAAAATCATTTTTTAAATAAAATACATCACAAATCCTTGCTTTCTGTTTCAGTAACTCAAATCACCCTAAAACACCAAAGCAGAAAGGGAAGTACGTTGGGGAGTGAAGTGGAAACCTTAAACTGCATTGACTTCAGCCATATCGAAACAGCAAAGAAAAAACTCTACGTACACAACGTAAGCCTGGAGTTACTTAACATGGTCATGGCATAGCAACACTATCTCAGTCTTCCAGCTAAGTTTATAAAGTCAAAAGAAAAAAGCGAGAGAGAGAGAGAACTGGGGCACAGACTCAGCATTAGGTAACTAACGCCGTCCAGTGTTCATGGGTGTCCTCAGTGTCGCAGCAGGCCAGAGATGAAGCTTCCCTGGGGAGTTGGGCCAGGAGGAGGCACACAAAGGGCGAGAGTGGCCATTTACAGGTGGCTCCTGCCTTCAAAGGCCTAGCGGCAGTTAATGAAATCAGCCGTTTCAACAAGAATCACAGCATAAAGTGGACTTTGCTCAAGTCCTCTCCAGTTTACCGTGTGCTCGCTGGCGAGTGCAAGCTTCGAGAGACGACGCGATCTCAGCTGAGGTGTGAAGGAAGGGGTGCTTCCCCTTGAACTTAGAAACACAGGACCATGAATACGAATTTCAGTTTCTAATCCTGCAGGACCCAGAGAGGGACGTGCCCTCTGCCAGGCATAAAACTGTCTTCACTGGAAGCCTAGAGACCCGGGCTTTTGTGCGGTCGGTGACCTCATTCTCAAAGCCATTACTCTCTTCCAGCAACTAACTGGAGCTCCTACACGTCCTGATGCCAGAAAGGACGGACACTTGACAGTGGCTGCAGGACTCACTGAGACGGCACGCCGGCATCTGCTATCTTCACAAACCGACGCTGTGGCTGATACACACACTATTGTCTTTTGTGTGGGTGTGTAAACCTGGCTGGCAGAGTCTCCTCCAGACTCATCAAGTCTAGGCACACTTATAGAATAGAGTTTCCGAATCTACATTCTGGAGTGTGCCAGACACCTTGAGATACAGCCTTCCCTTGATTGCAGTCTAATTTTCAAATCCACTGCTCTCTATTTTGCTAAAAAGCCTCTATCACACACTGAGTTGAGCTCTCCTTCCTTAATGTTCAAACACTGTGATGCCATAAGAAACATATACAGGTTCAGTATCCCATATCCAAGACGCCTGGGAGCAGAAGGGTTTCAGAGTCTGGAATATTTGAACAGGCTTTACCAGTTGAGCGTCTCTAATCTGAACATCTGACATCTGAAACGTGTTGAGTGTCATGTTAGTGGCCAAGAAGTTTAGGATTTCAGAGCAGTTCTGATTTTGGATTTTCAAATTAGGGATGCTTAACCTGTGTTTGGTCTTTGTGCCCCATTCCTAAGATAGAGTTCGCCCAGCCCTTGGAATTTTATGAGTAATAGGATTATCTTTTGTAGGAATATTTAGTCTTAGTTCCAGCCTTCTGACACATGAGCTTCTAAGACCCTGGGGAACTACAAAGCAAAGACGGTGTCTTCTGTCCGTGAATGAGGTGACTGCTGATGGGGGCTCCTAATCACAGGATGGGGTCTGGTGTCCAAGACCGAGGCCTGATTACAGGGCTGCCACCTTTAGTTCCACTCCGAGCCACGTGGTGAGGGGAGAGAGGGAAGGGAGTAAAGTCATTGCCAAAAGCCCATGATTTAACTGCTCACGCCTTTGGGATCAAACCGCCACAAACCCTGAAATCGGGGGTTTGGAGAGCTTCTGAGGTGGTGAGCACATGCACAGGCTGGGGTGCCACCTCTGCCTGTAACTGTGGTGTTTGGGCCACTGGTCAGGCTTCAGTTTATGATTTTTCAGCTTGTTTTCTGTTCGTCCTGTTTGTTCACTGTTCCTGTTTCCACATTTTCTGCCTTCTTTAGCAATGAGATTTTGAAAGATTCCATTTCACTTCCTGTTATGACATTAGTTATAACTGTTTTGCTATTTCAGTATATATGTATAGGGTTCATCTGGTCTACTTTTCTATAGAACATTCTGGAGCATCCTAGATGCTCTGCTGTCTTCTCACATGCACTGTTTCTGACAGGGATAGGGTGCGTCCTTATCTTTGCTCCTCTGTGTTATCTCTTTATTGCTGGTATCGATCAATCTGATCACAGTGTGCCTTGGGATAATTATTTTGTGTTTCTTGTGCTTGGGGTTTGTTGAGCTCCTTGTAACTGTGCACTTACTGCTTCCGTCAAATTTGGAAAGATGTTAGCTAGCACTTTTCCCGACAATTTCCACTTCTCCCTCCTCTCCTCCCTCAGGGACTGCACGTATTCTGGATTATACAGCTTCCTGGCGTTCTGTTCTGAGTCTGTTTTCCCTCTCCCTTTCTGGTTAACACCGGCCAGTTTTGCTGCTGTCTTCAATTCACTAATTTTTTTTCTGCAGAGTCTAATCTGCTGTTAACCTCACGGAGAATATATTTTTTCCTCATTGTATTTTTCATCTTTGTAAATTCAGGGCAGTTCATTACAAAACCTTCCATGTGTTATTGATCTTTCTCCTTTCTGAAGACATAGCATACCATTTTAATAATGGCTTTAGTGACTCTGGTTGAATGACTGACTTTTCTTCCCACCATGCACTGTAGTCTGCTGTTGCTCTGTATGCCTGGTAATCTGGATTGGATGCCACACATTCTGAATTCTCCCTTCTAGGTGCTGGAGACTTGTGTATTCTTACAAACACTTCTGAGCTTCCTTTTGAGATGCTGCTAGAATGAGCTGGAAACCACTGGATTCTTTCCTGTTGTGTTTCAAAGATTTGTTGGGTAGGATTGGAATAGTGTTTGATCAAGACCATTGTCCATGCAGCATCCATGGCTCCTGAGGTTTGCAATCTGATCGGTGGGGAGGCATGACCTGCAGCCCAGTGTGAGGACTGGCCCAGTGACCTCCACGCCCTTTGGATGGTGCTTTCCCCAGGCTCGAGCAATTTCCTCAGATGCATTTTCAAAGTAGACTTTCTTTTTTTTTTTTTAAGATTTATCTATTTATTTGAAAGTCAGAGTTACACAGAGAACATAGGAGAGGTAGAGAGGTAGAGAGAGAGAGAGAGAGAGAGAGAGAGAGAGAGAGCGAGAGCGAGAGAGGTCTTCCGTGTGCTGGTTCACTCCCCAGATGACTGCAACGGCTGGAGCTGCACTGATCCGAAACCAGGAGCTTCTTCTAGATCTCCCACGCGGGTGCAGGGGCCCAAGGACTTGTGCCATCTTCTACTACTTTCCCATCTCATTGCAGAGAGCTGGATAGGAAGTGGAACAGCTGGGACTCGAATCAGTGCCCATATGGGATACTGGCACTGCAGGTGGTGCCTTTACCTGCTACGCCACAGTGCCAGCCCAAAGTAGACTTTCTAAAGACCTCTGGAATTTTCTCTTGTTGCAACTTTTCTTCTCTGATCCTCTGCTCTGGAAACCCTAGTAGCCTCGTAGCCCTCATTGCTCTCTTTAACTAAGGAGTAGACTGGGGCACGGCCATTGCTCCCCTGTCCCTGCCACAGACTGGAGAGTCTGCCTCAGCAGTTAACCGGCTGCTGTCATCTCACTTCTCGTGTTTCAGGGATCACTGTCTTCCCTCGCTTGATGGCTGGTGTCTTGAAGACCATTATTTCGCTTTGCCCTTTCCTCACCTACTGTCCTTTTCCCATTCACTTTTAACAGCCACATAGTATTCTTGTGGGTTACCAACCATCCACCGATGTATACTGACATCTTCTTCTGAGTTTTTTTTTTTTTTTTTTTTTTTTTGGTGTTACAACATACAAATATATATGGGGTCAACTGTGCATGTACATTTACAATGTACAAATATATGTGTGTTTAATTGTGTACATATATATCTTTGGATATCTGTGCAAATATCTTTTTTGGATAAATGCTAAGCTGTGGAATTCCCAGATTAAGTAGCATGGGCATTTTAATCCTGATGAATCCTCCAAAGGACTGTATCTTATGCTCCCAACAGTGTTTTCTTATATCTTTGTAAATACTAGTTATTATCAATGTTTAAATATTCACATTAAATGCCATTAATACAGACGAAAAACTGATTTCATTATTTTGATCTGAGTAATACTGAAGAAAAAAAAGAAATTACATATTGTTTTAAAGATCTGAAGTGATGAACCTGTAAAAGGACCTAAACTCGGACCTTTGTTAGGAGGCGATTCTGACAACTTCCTTAATTCTTCCTCTAGGTAGGTCCATGTCTCTTGTTGCATCAATCTAGGCAATATTTTTCTTAAGCTCACCATTTCTGTAATATTTTAAAATTGGGATAATTTTACAAAAAATGCTCTTTTGTAAAAAATTCATGAGTGAGCGAGTGAGCAGGCACACGTGTACACACCAGACACCGATCTCCCCGGACGCCCTCAACGGCAGGAAGCAGGCTATGACTGACCACAGGAGTCGGGCCCTCACTTTGGGTCTCCCTCATGGGTAACATCACTGCTGCCTCCTGGGGTGCACATGAGGAGGAGGCTGGAATCAGGAGGAATGCTGGGCCATGAGCCCAGCACGCTGAGAGGGCACGTGGGCACCCCAAGTAGCATTTCAAATGCAGCGCTAAACACCTAGCCCCACAAAATGCTCCTTTATAATTTTTTTCAATTTCTTTGCTATTCTTTGAAACAAGCTTTTTAAAAGGTTTTTAAAAGACAATGTGTCGCTTGCCTTCCACTGCCCACTGCTAGCTATCATCTGTGGACAGGCTGCATCTACAGCCTGTGTGTAAAGGTCCCACCTTCCAAACAACCACATGGGCTACTCCTCTTTGCCAAACTACATTCTTCCCCACCTCAGTCCTATTTTTTTAAAATAGCGATAACAGACATACAGAATGCACTCAGTGACCATCCCATACCAAGCCCGTGTGCAGGCACCAGGGAGGACACACACACAGCAAAATACAGGTCCCTGGCCTCCAGGGGATGTCCATGCTGGTTTGACAGAAATGGTTTCCATAAAGATTCCTTTGCCTTCGGAAGGCTTTGCAGCAGTCATTGCAATGAGGTCCGGGACAGACAGGCAGAGCTCTCTGAGGGAGCAGCCGGCTGGGGATCTGCGGCTGGCTCATGGCGGGCCTGCCCAAGTGGGCGTGCTGCGAGCTGGGGTTCTCCCAGATGGTCTGTCGTGAGCTTGCCTTACCTTACGGACATGACAGGAGAAGAGCACGTTCATGTATTTGTCCTTCCGCTTCAGCTCATTAGCAACAGGGACAAATGTGCCTGATGTCTGAGGTGTATCTGGCTTCTGGAAGCAGAAGGAAAAGACAGAGAATGATTATGCTTAGCAGTTTATTTTTACTCATTTTTTCCCCAAAGATTAATTTGAAAGGCAGAGATGTATAGATAGAAGGGAGGGTGTGAGAGAGAGGGAGAAAGAGAGATATCTTCCATCTGTTGGTTCATTCCCCAAATAGCTGCAACAACCAGGCAGAAGCCAGGAGTCAGGAGTTCGTCCAGGTCTCCCATGCAGGTGCAGGAGCACAAGCACCTGGGCCATCTGCTGCTGCTTTCCCAGGAGCATTAGCAGGGAGCTGCATCAGAAGTGGAGCAGCTGGGACTCCAACAGGCACCCATATGGGATGCTGGCACGGTAGGCGGTGGCTTAAACCTTCCACACTACAGTGTCAGCCTCTACTTATTTTCTAAATATTGATTTTAGATAGACAAACAGACAGGCAGATGGTTGGATGGACAGATAGTGAGCAAGCATGCAATCCCATTTACTGATTCAGTCTACAAATGTCTCTAAAGGCTGGGGCTAGACTGGGTTGAGGCAGGGAGCCAGGAACTCAGTCTAGGTCTCCCACTTGGAAGGCAAAAACCCAATCACTTGAGCCATTGTTGCTGCCTTCCAGGATCTGCATCCACAAGGAAGCTGGAGTCAGGAGTAGAGCCAAGTGTAGAACCCAGGCACTGCGACATGGGACATGGACATCTTGACCAGGTCCATGCCTGCCTCCCTTCTGAGCACTTTAGGTGAACAGGCACTTGCAGTTTGCTTTACAGCTATCTTTGCATGGTTTCACACATCTGCTTTCCACCTCCCACCCCCACTCCAATGGTGAGCTACGAGAGGGCTGGTATAACATCACAGGCCCATGATGCTTTAAGAGTAGGGAGTGGGAGGGGTGATGAAATGTGGCTTCAGGAATAATGAATGTAAAGATGGCAATTGAAAGCCTGCTGTGGAATTCTGGAAGGGGAGTTTTCAATGGCGGCAGACCAGGTTACAGAGTGTACCTCGTACACCTTGGCACAGCAAAGACGGCCCTTTGCAAAGTGGGGAAGATAGCCAATACTGTGCACTTAGAAGCAATAACACCTTCTAATTTAGCATCTTTCCCAGGAACTATTTAGTTCTGAAGGTGTTTTCTTTCTTTTATGAGTTCTTGGAGATGAATTCTTGTCTTGTGAAAGGGAGAAGCAGCAGATTCCATGTTGTTCTCTTGGACTCACAGAAGCCAGATAGTTGCCCTCCCAGGCCCTCTGGAGGCCAAGGTCAGCTCTGTGGCCCTTCAGCATCTCCATGGCTGCAACCTTGGCCCGGACCTGCGGCAGATCTGAAGTGGGTAGGCTCTTGATAAGCAGGGATGCTCTCCACCTGCAAATATGTAAACAAAATGTGTTAGACTTCAGGGATGCAATCTCGTTCATTCTCAACGATAACTGAAGCTACTGCCATCAAGCAAAATAAAGCGAAAGCTGCACTAAGAAAAAGCCAAATCCCTCCAAAGTTATCAAAATATACATAGAAATTGCTAATAGATATTTTGTAAAACTTACTTTGGACTTTAATAATGTTTATATCTAGAGCACAGAAAATTTAGATTCATCTTTCATTCATTCAACTAATATTTTCTTTCTTAAAGATACAGTTATTTATTTGAAAAGCAGAGTGATAGAGAGAGAGGGAGAGACAGAGAAAGAGATTGATCTTTCATCTGCTGGTTCACTCCCCAGGTAGTTGCAATGGCTGGGGCTGGGCCAGGCTGAAGCCAGGGGCCTGGAACTCCAACTGAGTCTCCCACATGGGAGACTCACACAGTTGGGCCATCTTCTGCTGCTTTCCCAGGTGCATTAACAGGGAGCTGGATGGAAAGTGGAGCATCTGGGACTTGAACCTGAAGTCATATGGAATTCTGGTGTTGCAGGAGGTGGCTCAACCCGCTGTGCCACAGTGCCTGCCCCCAGCTAATATCTTCTAGGTACTTACTAAACACCAGGCGCTGTTCTGGGCAGTAGAGGCAGAGCAGTAAGCAAGACAGGCAAAGCTCATTTCTGTTAGGTGCTTGTGTTGTATGGAGGACTGACAACAAAGTACCCAATGAGCAGATGTACTGTGGGGATGGGGGGGGACAGGTACATGAGGAAGATGGGACAAGAGGGACAGGGAGTGCAGCGGAGGGAAGGAGCGGCTGTGGCTTGGAGAGGCACTGCTGAGAAGGAGCCACGAGCAAGGACTCACAGGCAGTGAGGGCGCCACTCTCGCCGAGATAGAGCAGGAGCATCTAGGAAAGAGAACTCAGCAGGTGCCATGGCTCTGAGACATGAGTTTGCCAGGAGCGTTAGAGCAGCAGCCAGGAGGGCTGTGTACTTCAGCGGCATAAGGAAGGGGGCAAGCACAGAGGCAGAGCCGGGGCAGGAATCCACGAGGCCAGGAGGCTGCTTCCAGGACTCTGGCCTTTCCTCTGAGTGAGATACCCCGGGAAGGTTCTGAACAGAGGGTGCAGACTGACTCAGCTTCGGAAGGCTCCCTGTGACTGCTGCAGGCCGCGAGCAGAGGCCACTGCCATAACGCACACCTAGGGGAAGGTGGCTTGAATCAGGGAGGAGGCTGTGGAGCTGGAGATAAGCATCACATCTGGATTTGTTCTAAAGGAAGAGCCATTAGGATCAGTTGACAGATGAGTTGTGAGGGCAAGAGAGGATTTGAAGATGACTCCAAGATTTTTTTGTGCCTGGGCAACTCAAAGTATAAATCAAAACAACAGACAAGTTCCTTAATGCTCTCAGCAGCACCTGAGTCGTGCTGACACCAATGTCCTCTGTTCTGCCATGGAGCTCGAAGCAGAGCCTGGAAGCAGACCGCGAACCTCCTTCGGCCAAATGAATTCTCCAGGCCAGTGGTGCTCAGATGCGCCCAGGGAACACCAGAATGGCAGCAACTGAAAATCCCCACTGACATAATCAGAAAAGTATAAAAAGAGGGCAAAATAGACAACTCTATCAGGAAATGGAAATGATAATAAAGTGGGAGATGTGAAGACTTTCTGGGAGACAGGAAGCAGGTGAGACTGGGCAGATGGAGAAGCAGCTCCAGGTGGCTCAATCCATTCTGCAGAAGGAGAGACCCTTAGGCATGAGTGGGATTCTCGACAGAATTCCAGGGATCCTGAGCCTGTCGCAGCGGGGGCTGGTAGCAAGGGCAGGAGGTGGCGGATTTCAGGGTGGGAGTTGTGCCAGCTGCACGCACGTGGAAGGGCTGACCATGGTCAGGTGGGACATGTGCTGCTGCACAGGGTCCGAGACGGCAGGCTGCCCAAACAACCACCGTGACAAAGTAAGAGCCCAACACAACAGTGAAATCCTTTCTCTGCTTTTTACAGCCAGCAACTCTCCAACAAGACACACTGTCCCAAGCTCATTCCAGAAGAGGCTACAAGAGTGACAGGCTTGGAGCAAAGCCAATGGTAGCGGTGATAGGCAGGCCCTGCGACACTAAGTGGCTTGCTAAGCACCTGCCCCAATTAGCCCTTGAGTTGCGAATGTCATTACTGGAGCATAGAGTCCTTGCTCTGTCTGCTGATCAATTCCCAGCCTCTGGGCCCGGTCACCCTGTCCCTTTTCACTGCTCATGGTGGCCCAGGATAAGGTCTGTACCCAATAGCTCCAGAGGCCCACAGCTCAGACTGGAAAGATGGAAAGAAAAAACCAAAACCAGCCCAGCAGCCATGGACTCCCTCAACGCACTTTTGCTCAGAATTTCACAGCTTGAAAAATTCAAGATCAGGTTTGGCGCACCACAGTCTGTGCCACAGCTGACCCCTGGGCTGTTGCTGTTCTTCCTGTGAGCTAAGAAGAGTTTTTTGTTGTTTTGTTTTGTTTTATAATTTTACATGTTTTTTTTAAAGATTTTATTTTATTTATTTGAAAGGTAGAGTCACAGACAGAGAGAGGGAGACAGACAGAAAGGTTTTCTTTTTGCAGGCTCACTCCCCAAATGGCCACAGTGGCTGGTGCTGGGCTCATCTGAAGCCAGAAGCCAGGAGCTTCTTCCGGGTTTCCCACATGGGCACAGGGGCCCAAGGACTAGGGCCATCTTCCACTGCTTTCCAAGTGTATTAGCAGGGAGCTGGATTGGAAGAGGCACAGCCGGGACTTGAACTGGTGCCCACAGGGGATGCTGGCACTGCAGGCGGAGGCTTAGACTGCTATGCCACAATGCCGGCCCCCAATTTTACATGTTTAACAAAAAGAAGAAAATGTGCCAGAGACTACCAGTAGCCTGCAGAGCCCACAACAGTTCCTGCTGGTTCGATACAGAAAAAGCTGCTGGCCTCTGACCAGGTTAGCACAGCCTACAGGGTGTGTTCTGCAGTGTGTGTTTGGTGTGTCTGTGTGCACCCACGATGACAGCGGCCGTGTTCACTGCTCAGACTGGACCCTGGGAAGGCTGGGCAGCCTTTCCCCTCTGTCTCTTAGGCACCGTATCTCTGGTCAGTGCCTCAGCACCAAAGGCATTCAGTGAGCATTCGCTGAAACATTACACTGAATTTTACACAAATCAATCAGTTCTAGGCCACAGATAAAAACCTCAAAATCTAAAAAGGGTGACTGAACTGGCCAGAGTGCAATGTAACTGCAGCAATGGTGATCTCTTGTAGCTATAACGACACGACCCTGGAGTGGGCACCTGCTGCCGTGGTGAAGACGCCTCTCGGGACACCGGCGTCCCAGACCGGAGAGCCTGGGTTGGAGTGGCTCTGCTTCCAATCCCAGCTCCTGCATAAGGCACATTATGTCACATTGCAGATTACAAATGATACCATTTGCGTCAAAACTTTCTCTCTGCATTAAAAAGCCTGCCAAGGGGGCAGGTGTTGGTGCAGTGGGTGAGACGCCTCTTGGGAGGCCTGCTCCCCATGTGGAGTTCCTGGCTCAAGTCTGGGCCCCCCTACTTCTGATCCATCTTCCTGCTAATGTGCACCCTTGTTGGTAGTGAGGGATGGCTCAGATACTTGGGCCCTTGACACCCACAAGGGAGATGCATGCAGATGGAGTTCCAGGTTCTTGGCCCAGCCCTGACTGTCCCGGGCGTTTGGTGAGTGAACCAGCAGATAGAGGATCACTCTCTGGCTCTCTAATACAAAGAAAATAAATAAACTTTAAAAAGTCTGTTAAGACTGAAAACTAATACTTATAGTAATCCATCTGAGGATTGAGGTACTTTTGCTTTCAATAATTTTGGTTGAATTTTTTTTCTTTTTATGAGAGATCATTTATTTTTATTTATTTATTTTTAAATATTTTATTTATTTATTTATTTGAGAGGTAGAGTTACAGAGAGGGAGAGACAGAGACAGAGGTCTTACATCCACTAGTTCACTCCCCAAATGGCTGCAATGGCCGGAGCTAAGCCAATCTGAAGCCAGGAGCTTCTTCCAGGTCTCCCGTGAGGGTTCAGGGGCCCAAGAATTTTGGCCATCTTCTACTGCTTTCCCAGGCCATAGCAGGGAGCTGGATGTGAAGTGGAGCAGCCGGGACTCCAACCAGCGCCCATATGGGATGCCGGTGCCACAGCCAGAGTATTAACCTACTGCGCCACAGCACTGGCTCCTGATCATTTTTAGAAAAATGCATGTGAGATACATATTAAGGAGTATTTCTTTCATGTGTGTTTCTTTATCACTGGACATCTCCCAGTACAATCTAAAGAAGATAAAATCTGATGGAGCATAGATTTATAAATTACTTCTCCTACATTCTGTGTATCAGTGTTCTTTTACCATATCAAATGGCTATGTCTGAGAACTACCAGCTTAGTGTACATGACCAGATGGCTATATGTGAGACAGCATGGAATACAGTCATCATTCCAGGTCCACAGGTTTCACATCTGCAGATTCAATCAACTTCCGATAAAAAATGCAGTGGCCTATGGTGGTTGTGTCAGTACTGAGTACACACAAAATTTTTTGCCTCGTCATTATTCCCTGAACAATGCAGTATAGGAACTATCCTCACAGCCTGTACATAACTAGGAATTGTAAGTACCCAGAGGCGATTTAAAGGGTGTGGGAAGACATGCATAAGTTATACACAACATGATGCCATTTTATGGAAGGGCCTTGAGCACTGGTGGCGTCTGGTGTCCTTGGGGGTCCTGGCACTTATCTCTCGTACACACCCAGGGACGGCTGCATGTCTGGCATGTGCTGGCACCACGTAAGTCCAAAAGGCCTGAAAGGGCAGACTCAGATGCAGGGCACGTTGTAAAGAAATGAAGATCGGCTGGACAGGCCCACATTCTACATGGGTGTTCACTTATTTGACAGCCAGCTTGTTCCCTCCTCAAGGTCACGTAGGCAATGTTAAAAATGCCTTCTCTGCCTGGGTCCCAGCATCAGGCAGGCCCGTGTGGAGGTGAGGCTCAGCAGGACCCAGAGCTGTCACACTGAGGAGCTTTCTCCTGCGAGCCAAGTGAGGGGATTTAAAGCCACAGCCATTGTTTGCTAATAACAGAGAGTGGCAATGTTGGCTCATTTCCAAAAGGTGGCACACGGCTGTCACCTACTTGCAAGAGAGATAAATGGACCGTTTACATTCTGTGAGCTGAGCAGAGGCCCTTTGGAAGCAAAGGCCACAAAAGCGAAGGCAGAAGGCAACGGCAAAGCTCATAGCAGCAAGCGACTGAGCCACCATTCAGGCCTCGGGATTGTGGCCCTGTATGGCCTGTGCCAAGGAGTGCTTACCTGTTGAAAATCGCCTGTAGGCACTCCTCGAACCGGCGAAGCACTTTGGGAGGGGTGGGCCACTTCACGTGCTTCCCGTAGTCTCTCATCGTCCGGACGCCCTGGAAACGGCTGGCCACCTCGTGGATATAGGACTTGACTTTGTAGCGCCGGTAGTACCTGAGTATCGTCAGAGCTGCCTTGGTCCTCCTGTACCGCATGCGGGCCAGGGTGCCCCGCCACACCTGTGTGGCAGAGAGAAAGAAAACATTGACTGGTTGGCTCCGTGGTGGATGACTGACGTGAGGGAAGCCTCTCTGACGCACTCAGCAGGGCCTGGCAGCTCTACCCGCCACCAACAGATGGCGCGAGGAGGCGCCGCGATCCCTGGGTTCCCACTGTCCACCTGCTCCTTGCACTCCCCACAAGCGTGCACTGTTGGAAGCAGAGTCCTGGGTTAGCTTTCACTGTCAGGAAAAGAAGAAAGCCAAACTGCAAGCGTCTTTGGATACACTTTTTAGGAATGGTGAAGGGAAGCAAGAGGAGTCAGGATCAAATGCCACAGACACAGACAGTTCTGTGGAGCCTGCCATGACACGAGTCACACACACCAGGTCACATGGAGTCGCGGTGTGCAGCCCCTTCCCCAGGCAGGGCATCAACTCCCAAGAATTGAGACGCATTCCTGGGGAAAGCCTAAGAGGGATCGCCAAGATCACACGGATCTTTGCTACCCGTTTTCAGGGTCCAGAAACCAATCAGACAACATATTAACGTCTCCCCATTGGCTTCATCTAAGCGTGACGAGACACTAACACTTCTTCAGGCTCTTTAGTCCAGGTGCCCATATTTCTCGACCTCTCTGTCACCGCCCCTCCCCCGGCATGGCCTTTCTCCCCCTGAACTGGCTTTCTCCCAGGATTCCCTCCAGCAGAGACCCCGCTGCGCACACTGCTTGCGTCCCTGGGGAGGTGTGTGCACAGTCCCGGTCATGCTCCAGTGGATGCCGATGCTGCTACCTAAACTCCTGCATCATTCTCCTTCCTTGTCCCTGGACTTTTAGGGCCCAGATTCTCAGCCTCCCAATCCCAGGCCTCAGTGTGGCTCCTCCAGACTCCCTCAGGTCTCTTTCATTTCTTAGATCCCCATCTGCGCTCATCGACTGCCCTTGCAAAGGCTCGAGCCTCTGCTCAGTTGTTTGAGGTTCAACTTCACACAGGCTCCTGCATGTGCACCACGTGCCTGCTCTGTGCTTCCTTCCAGCCTGCTGTGCAGTCAACATGGTTCTGGCTGCAGGCAACATGTAAGGGAAGCCTGGCACGTATGCCATCTGTGATGGGCGTCTACAGCTTGCCTCTACCCAGAAGATTTAAAGACCACCAGGCAACGAAAACGACCTCATCTCCCGTGCCTGGGCACAGCAACCGTTTTTAGTGGGCACGGTTCTCTTCTTTGTGGCGGATCCATCCCACAGATGGCTTTGTGACGCCTCCACCCAAGTGCTAAAATAAAGGTCCCTTCTTTAGTATCTTGAAAACCCAAAAGAATACAATTAGTGGGGGGAAGTAAATATGTGGTTCAATTCTTTTGACAACACACAGCTTTAAAGTTTCATACTGTTTATGGCTGCCTCTCTCTTTGTTTAAGGGGAAGGGAAGAATTAAGACTGCATGGAACCACATCTATATAGAAAATCAATCTTCAATTTTCAAGAAGTGTTTTGTAGAGCTTCTTTTAAAAATGTTTTTGGTTAGGTTCTTAAGTAATTTTTAAAAAACAATCTTATACATGCTTTTTAATGCAGCTTTGGGGTAACTGTTCACATTTCATCTGTGTTGTTAGTTAACTTTGGTTTTGTGTATTTGAAAAAAATAAAGAGTATAAAAATGCTTTATAACAGAAAATAGCCCATTCCCTTGCCCACCCAAACCAACCACCCTGCTCACAGTCTGATTCCATGCAAAGTATTTTAGCTGCATCTTCTGTTATTGACTGTCACTTTTATAAATGATACACAGAATGTGATTTTTGGTTGATTCTTTGGGACACTGTCCAAATTAGAGAAGGTGGAGATTCAGCTCTCACACCATCATTTTTCTCTATCATCTCAGCAGTGGTTACATCAAAACTTGTAAGTCAATAGTGTTTATATTCCATACAATAACCACATCATATGCATAGTGAGTAACTGACATAATACATATATACACATGTTTATTATATTATATATTATATATCATATAAATTTGGCCCATCACTTTGCTAAGGGGTTTACCTATTTTTCCTTTGCTTTATCATGTAGATTTGTTTTTACCTATAGTTAATAACCATCTTGTTTAAAAAAATCTGCTTCAGTTTCCTTGTACCTACTGCTGTTTTTTGCCAGCTGCCCTTACAGCACCATCAAATGACCAGTAATACTTTCTCAAGTGGCCAGCACATTGGCTGAACCTTTTCCTTAGATATTGCTTATTTCCTTGTGCCTTGAGATCTGCCGCAAAGTTCCTATCCTGGGGCTTCTTGAGCTACTCTACTCTTGTATGTTGGATCCATGATTTCTGGTTGTTCTTCCCTCTTGTAGCTTCTAAGAACAGGTGCACAGCTAGTACATTCTGTCCTCTTTCATGTCCTGGAGAGTATAAGTAGTCATCTACAGCATCACCTGCCTCTGCAGAGGAGTACAGGAACAGAGCAGCTGGGAACAGGCTCTGGACACAGAGGCCTGAGTTCAAACCCTGGCCCTCTCCTTGAGGGCAGGGTAGACTTGGGTGAGCTTTGTAACCTCTCCATGCCTTGGTTTTCCTATTTGCAAAATGAGGAGGACAGTGGAGATTGCCTTATAGTACTGTTGTATTAGTAGAGTTGATACACATAGAACAGAAAGATGGTTGGTGTGTGGTCAGAGTGCCGTAGGCAGGAATTGTTATGACTCTTTGGAAACCTAGTCTTCATCTTTAGTAGGCTGTGCTATTTTCTTCTTCTCCCTCTCCTCCTTCTTTTTTTAAAAAGATTTATTTATTTGCTTGAAAGGCAGAGTTACAGAGAGGCCGAGGCCGAGGCCGAGAGAGAGAGATCTTCCATCCACTGGTTCATTCCCCAGATGGCCGCAACAGCTGGAGCTGGGCTGATCTGAAGCCAGGAGCCAGGAGCTTCCTACGGGTCTCCCATGAGGGTGCAGGGGTCCAAGGACTTGGCCATCCTCACTGCTTTCCCAGTCCATAGTAGAGAGCTGGATTGGAAGTGCAGCAGCCAGGACTCAAACCAGCACTGCAGGTGGTGGCTTTAACCTCTGCCATAGCACTGGTCCCTGTTTTATTCACTTTTAATGCAGATTGGATGGCCATGGATTAGAGGCTTTATCTAGTCTTCTAGCTGCCCTAGAGGAGTGGAGAGGGAGCTACCATTGAGGCTGTTCCTTAGTTCTGAGGACACAAATAGGGTGTGCTGTGGATTCTACGCCCATGTCCAGTGGAACCTTCTCTTGGTTCGGGCAGAATGATGGCTGCCAGCAGATGCTTTCCCCATTCCCTGCCCACTGATGGATAAATCAGAGGCAGGAAAGATGGGAAACCTCACCTACTCTTCTCCCTGGGGAAGTAAGAATCCCTGGGCGTGTGTGTGGGGGTATTCCAGGCCTTCCTTCCGGAACACTTCAGGCTGATTCCCAGATGCCCTGTGGTACTGCTCCACACCTTAGTCTCCAATTTGGTCCACTCTCCTTTTCCTGACATTTCTCAAAGTGTATAGTAGGAAGTTGGAATCTTGGTTTTATTTTGATTTTCTTTTCGGTTTCAGGATGGATGGCATGTTCTTTGTGGTTTTTACATTTGATATTTGTTAATCTCATGCAGTTTGGCAGGGAGTTGGGGGGTATTTTTGTGAGCCTGCAACTGTATCATCGATTCATCAGAAACCCCTTGAGCTTTACTTATTTAGTTTTTAACATCATAGAGTAGCACTGGAAAACTAAAGAGGAAAAGGATTCTTTGGGAAGGATTTATGTATTTTTCCTAATCATCTAAGCATAGCTGGTTTTAGTAGGTTATACTTCATAAAAGTCATGTGTACTTGTTGGGGGAGGGTTGTTGTTGATTTTCCCACCCAGAGTCTGCAGGCTGGAATTTAAGGTATAAGGAAGAATTTTCAATACCTCCCCACCCCCCACCCCCTTTTTTTGAGGAAGGGAAACAGACAGAGACAGAGAGACAGACAGATAGAACTCCTATTTGCTGGTTCACTTCCCAAATGCTCACAATAGCCAGGGCTGGGCCAGGCTGAACCAGGGGCTGAGACTCACACCAGGCCTTTCCATAAATGGCAGGGACCCAACTCCTTGAGCATTCCAGGGGTGCATAAGCAGGAAGCTAGGATAGGGACTGGAGCTGGGACATGCAGTGGCTTAACTGTCTCATCACCCCGCCCCATCCCCTGCTTTGGTTAAAACAGCTTCAATGGCTTTTTTTTTTTTTTTTTTAAACAGGCTGAGTGGACAGTGAGAGAGAGAGACAGAGAGAAAGATCTTCCTTTGCCATTGGTTCACTTTCCAATGGCCGCCACGGCCAGTGCGCTGCAGCTGGCACACCACGCTCATCCGAAGACAGGAGCCAGGTGCTTCTCCTGGTCTCCCATGGGGTGCAGGGCCCAAGCACTTGGGCCATCCTCCACTACACTCCCTGGCCACAGCAGAGAGCTGGCCTGGAAGAGGGGCAACCAGGACAGAATCCAGCGCTCCGACTGGGACTAGAACCTGGTGTGCTGGTGCCGCTAGGTGGAGGATTAGTCTATTGAGCCGAGGCGCTGGCCCAATGGCTGGGTTTTTCAAAAGCCACACAAAGCTTACCTCAGGAGATGACTGTGTGAGGACAGTACTTTAGAAAGCAAAATGCAATGTTATGTTCAAAAAACAAACAAACGCTTAGAATTCTTTTGCATACACCTAAGGGGTTCAACCAACAACTCAGGAGCCAAAAGGGGCCCGAGGTGAGATGATATTAACACTGTAAATGAATGGCTGGTACTGTGGCGCAGCAGGTGCAGCGAGTGCTGGTTCAAGTCCCAGCTGCTCCACTTCCAATCCAGTGCTCTCTTAATATGCCTGGGAAGGCAGCAGAGGATGGCCCAAGTCATTGGGCCTTTGTACCCACGTGGGAGACCCAGAAGAAGCTTCTGGCTCCTGGCTCTGGCCTGGTCCAGCCCCGGGCTGTTATGGCCATGGGGAGTGAACCAGCAGATGGAAGATTCTCTAACTGTGCCTTTCAAATAAATAAAAAATAATCTTTTTAAAAAGTTACATGGAAACAGCCAGGTGGTATGTGCTATAGGATAGGAACCTGAGAGGGGGCGGAGCTGAGGGAGGGCTGCATTCTGGGCCCCAAGGTGCAGGGAAGTGCAGGGCACCAGAGGGCAAGCAGCCACCAGAGAGAAGGGCAGGCGGACACAGCACTGGAGGGCACAGCTGAGGTCCAGGCCGAGAAGCTGGAGCAGCCCTGCACACCCCTTGCTACTGAGAGGCCATGCTCACACGGAAGCCAGAGCAAGCCTGCTGGGACCTGGGCCAGACCCTGTCAGACTGACTCTGCAGTGCCTGGTTCTCCACTTCCCAGCGAGTAAAAGCCATCGCTAGCCCCAGGGGATCTGCTGCTGCTTCCTTCGCAACCTCACTGCCGGTTCCCACCCTCTGCTCTATCCTGCACGGGCCGGGCGCCTCTGTCTCAGGGTCTTCATGCTACTTGTTCCCTCTGCCTGGAAGGCTCTTCTCCCAGAGACCACCTGGCAAACATGCTTGCCTCTGTGTCTGCTCCCGTGTCAGCAGCCCTGGCCCTCCCACTGTTCACATGGCCCCTCGCTGCCCTCCAGCTAGTCCAGATCCTCCTCAGGCTCCAGCCTTGCTCCTCCCTCCAGCACTAACACCTTCTCACTTATCATGTCCTTAGCCCCCTCCTCCAGGGACTAAGCTCCGCTAGGCTGGAGAGGTCTGACTCTCTCCCTGCTGACGCTGCTCCACTGCCTGGAACAGCGCTGAGGCCATCGCAGCCACTCGGCGCTGTGAAACGAATGGACGTTTCAGCTTCACCCTCCAAGCCCGATACTGAATCTTTCATCTTGGCTGTCACGTGTTCCATCTTCAGGATTCACCCTTGTTCTCGGAAGATGCCTTCTGAAAGCACGTTATGCTTGTCCCACAAGGACAGCATCTCACTTGCTCTCTGAGAATATGACTTCTGGCTTTGTTTTTGAGACGGCCAACTGTGTGTGTGGCGCCTGTTCCACGCCTCTTCTTCCGCTTGTCTTGGTCTCAGGCTTTCGTGCCAGGGGCCTTCTTCATACGCCTGGAGGTCCCCGGCCATCCACTCGCACTGGGCAGTGATAAGCTCTGTGCCCATGCTTTCTGGGGGGCAGGTTGTATGGTGGGTGAGAGGTGAGGGCGGGCCACCTGTGAGGGGTCCCAGAATGTTACAACCGTCAGTCCACAGACAGAAGATGGGTGGAGAGTGGGAGGGCTTCCTCCTCGGTGTCTACACTGTCACAGAAGATCCTTGGTTCAGTATGGCACCCGGCCGTCTCCTCCCCATGGCAGCGCTTCTTGGGTCAGTGTCTGCAGCAGGAACGCATCTGCAGCAGTTGTGAGCTGCGGGGCAGGGAGGTCATCTGGGAGTTTCCTTGGTACAGATCTTTACCCGACTGCCTTCTCCAGCCTCGGCCTCTGCCCACCTACAGAGGTGCCTGGTCCTTCCCATGGCTCTTGCGGGCCTGCCTCATTCCCACAGGCCTCGAGGCTTCGGCTCCATTTCCACCCGCCTTGGGGAGCAACCACTGTTCACGTGTTCCCAAAGCCACGTCGCTGCGTCCTGTCTGCTGCATCCACTGCGCTGCTGCCCGTCCAACTGCATCCCCTTGTTGCCCATTGCCAGGTGCTGTGAGTGGTTGGGTGTAACTGGGTACTTTAAGGCGCCATCTCTTCCTCTGGTGCAGAGCTCCTCAGGGGTCAGGCCTTCCACGGCCATAGCTGGGTCAGCAAAGCGCCAGAGCGTGTTGGAGATTCACGGGTACCCACGGAGAAGCAGGTCACCACGTCCCCACTGCGGTCTTGGCCTTCCCTCCTTGATTCTCCACATCTCTTAACATTGCTCTATTCTGGTCTCTGGTGTTGGGCTCTCTGTCCTCCTCACAGCTCTCTGCGCTCAGAGATGGGTCCCCTCGGCTTCCACAGACAGCATCCTTCAAGAGTGCAGTGTCCCGGTTCCCCAGGCCCTCCTTGCCTAGGGAGAGTTTGTGGGAGTATCTGTCTGCCGTTTCTTCTCTGAGTTCCCGCCCCAGTTATTTAATTCATGGCTGATAATGAGTGGCTGTGGCTGTGGCTGTGTTCGGGGAGCATTTATTTATAGGTACCAGGTTGAACTCTGAGAAAACTGAAAAAAACTCACCAACTTTACCTTTAAAATAGCCACGTACCCCATCAGATTTAGGACATGACAGCTGTGTCTGCTCTGGGAAATTTCATGATGGATTAATGAAGACTCAGCCTCTTCGAAGAGTTATTTTAGAGCAAGATGGAAAGATAGAAAAATTTCCCCGAGGTATTCTCCTCTGCTCAAGTGTCGTTATGAGGAACAAGAAGAATAAAGACCTGGTGTACTGTTTTCAAAATGCTGGTTCCCATGTTTCACCAGAACAGCAGGCTACAGTGCCCCAAGAAGCACAGATGCAGCAGAGAGACCGGGCGGGCTCGCAGCACGGCTCCTGACAGAGAATTACCTGGCTTTACAGATACCTTACTGATGCTTTGTGATGACCTAGGGGAAAGCTAAGGAGCAATGAGATAAGCAAATCATTAGTCAATAAAAAATATGAAATCATCAAACTAAAGACACACACAGAGACACAGCTCATGTGAGTCTGCTCACTACGGGCTGTGCCGGTGATGTGTGTGTGTCTGTGGAAACTAATTCAGAACGGACGGCTCCAGCAGCCTTGCCTGGGGCTGAAAGACTAAGCCAAGGTGGCTGACTTAGGAACTTTCGCTTAGAATTATGTACATTTTATACATGATCTTGTCCAGATCCACTAGCCTGGCCATTATTTAATGCATATGGCTTTTGTATGTTTTTCACTTCTTTTCTTTGAAGCTTCTGTACAAATAGAATCTTAATAGCAGTAAAAACTATTGTCTTTCCTCCTGTTAATCTGCCTTTTGTCAGTCAAATTTGCAGGCCCCAGGCACTGACTGTAAGAGGGCAGAGAAAAGGTCTCTCTTCCTCTATAATTTCCAAAGTATCAGGTTTTTTGAAAACACTAAATTAAAGCAAAATAACAGAATTACTCACACAATAAATAATAACTATATACTATGGAAAGCTACTCTAGATGTATACAGAATTCTAAACTAAGTAAAAGAGTGGAAAGTGGATCAAAGAGTTACATTTAATGTAAGGTCTGGAACTATGAAACTACTAGAAGAGAACATAGAGGAAACCCTTCAAGGCATCGGTATAGCTGACAATGATTTGGGTAGCATTCCAAAAGCATGAGCAACAAAAGCAAAACTAGACAAAAAGAATTATATCAAACTCAGAAGCTCCTGCACAGAAAGGAAACAATCAACAGCATGAAGAGTCACCCAACAGAACGGGGGAAAGTCTTTGCAAACTCTGCATCTGACAAAGGATCACCATTCAGGGATATGTAAGGAACTAAAAAACTCAACGATAAAAACCCAAACAATACAGCTAAGAAATGGGCAAAGGATCTGAACAGACATTTTTCAAAAGAAATACAAATGACCAGCACACACGTGAAAAAGATGCTCAATATCACTAGCCTTCGAAGAAACAGAAATCGGAATCACAGTGAGGTTTCACCTAACTCCAGATACAATGGTTATTATAAAAAAGACAAAAAATGCTGGTGAGAATATGGGGAAAAGGGAGCCCTTACACACTGCTGACTGGAATGCAAATTAGTATATCCATTATGGAGACCAGTAAGGATGGTCCTAACAAAAATCTGAAAATACTCCCACCACATGATCCAGCTCTCCCACTTCTCGGTGTATATCCAAAGGAAACAAACTCAGCCTATCAAAGGGATATTTTCACATCTGTGTTCATTGCAGTATTCACAATAGCCAAATGTCCACTGATGGATGAGCGGATAAAGAAAATGTGACTGACAGCTGTATCTATGTGGTCCTCCACACAATACAATATTATTCAGCCACAAAAAAAAAAAAAATCCTGACAGCTGTAGCAAAATGAATGGAAATGCAGGTCATTACGTTAAAGGAAATAAGTCAGACACAGACAGACATACACTGCACATGCTCGTTCATGTATGCAAGGTGGAAAAGGCCAGTCTAAACCTAAATAGCGGCTGCAGGGTGGGGGGAGGGCGTGGAGCTCCAGGGAGGCTGTCAACAGGCACCTCGAGGCAGTGAGATGGAATGAGGTGGTCCCAGTGAGGCAGTGAGTTGGGGATGCGGCAGTGAGGGGGCCCCGGCTCGCAGCAGTGCACTGTGCGCCATGGAAGAACTGGAAGAGGGGCCGGTGAGGTGCAAACACAAACAAGAGGCAGTGGGAATGCTAACTGCCTATGCTGATCAGTTTACGCTGTATTCATGAGTTGGGATATTGCACCTTGTCTCATAAAAATGTGTATTACATGTTAATAAAAATTTTAAAAACCAAAATTTATAGTTTTTAAAAGGTCAAAGTAGAAAGAGAAATGGGACAATATACTTGTCTTTTTTTTTTTTTTTTTAAAGCTAAGACACTCACATTTGTCAGTTCACTTTCCCGAACTGAGTACTGTTAAAGAATATTCTAACATTGTTAATTCCTGATTCTGGTAATTCCTGATTGTGGGATCTCTGGCAAAGAATATTTTGCTTTTAGGACACATGAAATATTTAGGAGTAAAGGGGAATTAAATCTGCAAATTACTTTCAAATAATTAAAAGGCCAATTTGTATACACATAAATATTCTGTACTCCAAACATCTCTCCTCTGTGAGCAGACACAGAAAGACACACACACAGAGTGTGAGGGAGAACAAGAAAACCAAAGGACAAGCATGAAAACTGAAGTGAAAGCTTAATGTTTGGGGCACCTGCAGGCAGGGTGCACATACGGGCATTCTTGATACTCATCTTGCAACCTTTCTGTAACTCTGTAATTATTTCAAAGTAAAAATAACCTAAAACATATCACTAAAGGATAGGGAAGGGCAACTACAAAACATATTTTTAGCAATTTTATATAAGCAAGAGTGATGATTGTACTTAAAAAATGGACTATTGTTCTAAAGACTTTATTGTACTTGTGTTTTCTCAGTACTGGCAAGTATATCTCATGAATTAAAAATTATGGCAAATTTATGAGTATGTAAGTTAGCCAAGCCTAATTAAAAAGATTAGAAACAGGTGGCTAAGGATGCAAAGTTAATTCACATATTAACTTATTCTGGAGTTACATATAAAGGCAATGGGCTATATTCAAGCTTGAGGCAAAAATCACAAAAGCCCATTGTACAGATTTTGTCTTTATTTAAAAGTTTGATCTTTTGTTCATCATGGATTTATTTTTGCATTTTGATTTTTAAAAAATTTTTGCATGAAAGTATTATTTGTCTTGATGACATTTGTGGCACCTCCTCAAGTTTTACATCAGAATGGAGCCCCTCACGTGCCTACTCTAGTCCTGGTCCTGCAGAGAGAAGCATACATTACAGAACCAAGTGGGCGAGCACCTGCTGCGGAGGGAGAAGGGAAGGCCGCCACGTGCACACGTCAACAGTGGATTGATGCATGCCATCTCGTTTAGTTCTCCTGGTCCTCCAACAGGTAGCTGTTCTGAGCACGCTATACAGGAGGAAGCTGAGGTGCACAGGAGGTTCTGGGTCATATGGTAAACAATCAACTGCATCTCAGCTTGGTCCAGCTCCAAGAACAGATCTCGTGATCTCCCGGGGGTATCACACTTAAAGTAGCTTGAGATATACATAGAAGCAACGATGACTGTATCAGTCTTCTCTCTGAATGACAGTCTTGGACTTAACACAAGGCTTGGTTCCAAACATAATCCAAACTGTTGTATTCTTCATATACAGATAGATAATTCCCAATTATTTGAATCAGGTATGATCTCTTTCTAATTGCATCAGTCTAATTTCAGCTGTATTGATAGGAACAGTTTTGTGGAATTCTGACAATAAGAGCAGAGATACAGCCACTGAGATTAAACAAGTCTGTCCTCTGTAGCTGATGTGTGTACCAAAAGGTAGACCATGATTTGTCACCACATACTGGAAATTTTGGGGCTTAAATCATAGTTGCAAAGATAATAAATTTCTTTATTATTTAAGACTTTCTTCATTAACTTCTGGGGGAACCATTGTTAGAAATCGCAACTCACAGTTCTTTCTTTCTTTCTTTCTTTCTTTCTTTCTTTCTTTCTTTCTTTCTCTCTCTCTCTCTCTCTCTCTCTCTCTTTCTTTCTTTCTTTTTTGACAGGCAGAGTTAGACAGTGAGAGACAGAGAGAAAGGTCTTCCTTTTCCATTGGTTCACCCCCCAAATGGCCACTATGGCCGGCACTGCGCCAATCCGAAGCCAGGAGCCAGGTGCTTCCTCCTGGTCTCACACGCGGGTGCAGGGCCCAAGCACTTAGGCCATCCTCCACTGCCTTCCCAGGCCACAGCAGAGAGCTGGACTGGAGGAGGAGCAACTGGGACAGAATCTGGTGCCCCAACTGGGACTAGAACCTGGGGTGCCAGTGCCGCAGGCGGAGGATTAGCCAAGAGAGCCATGGCACTGGCCAAGTCACATTTCTAATAACACTGAAATCACAGTTTGGGGAGACATCTGTGATGGAAGAAAATATGATTTAATATTTTGGCAATGCCATGAAATTAGAGTTAACAATACTGAGTTAACTCTATTTAGCACTTGTCAAAAAAGGATAGTTTTAAAAAATGATGTGAAAAGCTTTGGGAAAATCTTGGTAGCACTTAAAAATGGACAATTTTTCAACTCTTTGTAGGAGGACCAGTGGCACATTAAACACTCATTAATTCTTAGTTGCTTTGGGGGCAAACGGATGTCCATGTATCACTTACATTTGTGTTAACATTATTAATTTGGAAATATCGTTGTGTATTTGCAAAAAGAAAACACTGGCATTTGGAGATTTTCCCTTTTCACTTTTTCTTGATGTGGAAGATATTACTGCCATGATTAGGGATAGATCTAGAATTCAGTTTTGGTTCCTCCTGCAAGCACCTGCCACAGGCCTGCTGTATGTGTGGTTTCTATGGGGAATATGAAGGACAGAGCAGACACCACAGTATCCCAGGACAAGGTAAGGATGCTTCTGAGACAAGGACTAACTAGGATCAATCCCTTAAGAGGTAAGGTGCTATCCAGCACCACAACAGTGCAAAGGCCATGTAAAGTAGCTGGAATTCCTCAGCTTCAGACAGCGGGGCTGTCTCAGGGAAGTCCAGCACCACGGAGATGGACAGCTCCTTGCCTGCCTCTGTAGGGGTGTGGCAAAGAGCCCTACCCTGCAGGCAGAGGCCAGCATCTCCCACCCCTGCTGCGACCTGGGCAAATAAACTCACAGGCTCTAGGTTCTCCACCTATTAATGTAGACTGGCATAGCAGATGATGTCTAAGAGCATATAGCAGGGATTGGCATTGTGGTGTAACGGGCTGATCTGCCGCCTGAAATGCCAGCAACCCATACAGGCATCAGGTCGAGTCCTGGGTGCTCTACTTCCGATCTCTCTCTTGCTAATGTGCCTGGGAAAGCAGCGAAGGGTGGCCCAGGTCTTTGGGCCCCTGCATCCACATGGATGACCTGCATGAAGCTCTTGGCTACTAGCTTCAACCTGAGTCAGCCCTGGCCATTGCAGCCATTTTGGGGGTGAACCAGTGGATGGAAGAGCTCTACGTCTCCCTCCTTCTCTCTGTAACTGGCTGGACCAGATTGAAGGCGGGAACCAGGATCTCATCTCAGGTCTCCCACATGAGTGGCCAGGGCCCGAGAACGTAGGCCATCTGCTGCCTTCCCAGGTGCATTGGCAGGGAGCTGGATGGCAAGTAGAGCAGCTTGCACTCGAACCAGCTCTCTCATATGAGATACTGGCTCACAAGCAGAGGCTTTCACCTCCTGGGCCACAATGCTGGCCACTGGAGACCACTATTACCCCTCAGAGAAGGGGAAGAACACATCACTTCAGTTTTATGTGCCATACCCTGTGCCAGACACTTGACGTCCATTAAGAGCAGTATTATAAAAGCATTTATCTTCAACATGTATTTGTACTGTACTGTTTTACTAATAATTCACCACAAAGAGCTTCTTTAAGGCATACATCAATAGGTTTGCTGACAAACACGTGGTTTTGGAAAACAATCATCTTGCAGCCCCATAAAGCCTATGCCTCCACAGAGAAATGCACTTTGCATTCCCAGCTCTTGCTGGAAGCCTGGCTCTGGCTGCAGGAGATGGACAACTGTGCTGGCTCCTCTACGCAGCCCGGCACCCCATCATCCATCGGTTGCCAGTGCTCACTGTCAGAGTGACACACAGGCAAGATGTCTCCTGAAAGGATTTCAGGATCCTGGGGGAAGGCAAACATCTAGAAGAGACCCCTTGGTTACTCAGGGCAAACATCAAGTAGGCTTCCCATCTCCATTTTCCTTTCTTTGAAATTGATATAAGAGGGAATGGTGGGATAAGAAAAGGTACATTTACTAAGGTCAGAAACACTTTCAAGGGTGCCAGTTTACATGATACAAGTCAAAACAAAACAAAGAAACTATGAGGACCATTATTGGTTATCTACGTTATGAAAAGGAAAAAAAAGATATTTCTCAGGGCATAAAACTGCACTGTTTGGGTGCATGGTTGACTGTAATAGTAGGTAAGAGAAGTGATCAGAGTAATAAGTAGCTTATGCTAGAATAACAAGATAATAAAGCAAGAAATAGGGCCAGCGCTGTGGTATAGCAGGTGAAGCCACTGCCTGTAATGCCAACATCCCATATGGGCACTGGTTTGAGTCCCAGATGCTCCACTTTGATCCAGCTCTCTGCTATGGCCTGGGAAAGCAGCAGCAGATGGCCCAAGTCCTTGGGCCCCTACACCCACATGGGAGACCTGGAGGAAGCTCCTGGCTCCTGATGGGCCTACCTCTGGCCATTGCAGCCATTTGGGGAGTTAACTAGCAGATGGAAGACCTTTCTCTCTCTCTCTGTAACTCTTTCAAAAATAAATATTTTTTAAAAATAAAGATAAAGGAAGAAAGAAATGATGGGGCAGGTATTGTGGTGGAGCAGGTGGCACTGCCACTTGGGACGTCTGCTTCCTATATCTGAGTTCCAGTTTGGCTACTCCATTCTAATCCAGCTTCCTGTTGGTGATGGCTTGGGTACTTGGATCTCTGCCACCCATATGGGGAACCAGATAGAGTTCCTGGCCTTGGCTTCAGCCTGGCCAACCTATGGCAGCTGTGGGCATTTAGGGAGTGAAACAGTGGATGGAAGATCTGTTTCTTTCCCTGTCACTTTGCTTTTTGCATATGTAACAATAAATAAATAAATAAAAGGAAAGAAAGAAAAAGAGAAAGGAAGAAAGAACTCTATAGAAAATCTAACAGCGACATGCTGGTGATGCTGAGGTTTTGTATTTGCACACACAGCCATAACTAGAATACTGAAAATCCTACCAAACACATACCCTTGTACAGTCAACCTGGAAAACCTCACTCTCTCATCCATTTCTTCCCAAAGAAATGTCTTATAACACAGTATTTGAAAACTGAAGCTTCTTAGTTGTGTAACAATCAAGTTGGAACATATTTTGATGGATGTCAACAGAAATATCAATACTTTTTAACCACTTTTTAAAAAGTAAACACATTTCATCTATCACTTGTAAGTCTTTTGGTAAACTGCATATTTATATCTCCTACCCACTTCTTTTGGCTGGAACTAGCATTCCGAAATGGGATGCTGATGCTGTGAGCAGCAGTTCAACCTGCTGTGCCATAATACCAGCCCCCAAATATTTATTTTTCTGTTTGCCTACATGTTTTATACAAAACTGAGTTCATACTCACATACTCACATAGTAATCATAATCATATGTGAGTTCATACTCACATAGTAATCAAAATGCTTTGCAATGCTGTATTGGTCTATATTTTGTCACTATAAGAAAATGCCTGAAACTGGGTACTACAGAAACTCACAGCTTTGTAGGCTCAAAGTCTGAGACTGGGTGGCCCTGTCTGTTTAGCATCTGGTAGAGCTAAGTACAGACAGTATTGTGGGGTGGGGGGAGAGATAGAGATATATAGAGATCATATATATAGCAAGCAAGACAAGAAGCCAAAGAATGGGCAAGGGACTGGACCATGAGACCAGCATTAATGCCCCTTATGGCCTAATTACCTTGTAATAGCCCCACCTGTTAAAGGTTCCACCACCTAAGACCACCACACAGGGGACAAAGCCTGCAGCACATGAACCACAGGGGACAAACCACAGCAGGGTCAACATTTTCCCATGGGATCAAGTGGTCTATAATGTAATTCTGAGTGGTCTTGCAGGACTGAGCTAGACCCACATATAAGTTAGTCAACCAGACCCTTGTTGTGAGATATTTTTAGTATTTTCAATTTGTTTTTTGCAATTGCAACATTTTAGTATAATAACTTATGCATACAAGTGATTTATGAAAAAGCTCTAATAGAAGTGCTGTGGTCCATTCATATTTTCAACTGCCGTATATTGAAGTACTGTTTCCAAAATCTACCATGTGAATAAAGAGAATTAACATGCAAATAGTGAAGAACCAGCTGATTGACAGAATATGTACTGTTGCTATGATTAAACTGCATTATTAGTGTTATGCAACTTTAAAAAAATCACTATTTGATTTTTTTCCTTTGTGAATTGTCTCCTCATTCCCTGTTTTGTCTATCGCTTGTTCATAATTTTACATAATGATTTTTTTTTATAACGCTTTTATTTAAAGAATATAAATTTCCAAAATACAGCTTATAGATTACAATGGCTTCCCCCCCCATAACTTCCCCCCCACCCGCAACCCTCCCCTTTCCCACTCCCTCTCCCCTTGCTTCACATCAAGATTCATTTTCAATTCTCTTTATATACAGAAGATCAGTTTAGTATATATTAAGTAAAGATTTCAACAGTTTGCCCTCACATAGCAACACAAAGTGAAAAATACTGTTGGAGTACTAGTTATAGTATTAATTCACAATGTATAGCACATTAAGGACAGAGATCCTACATGATATATTTTTTTAAAAAATTGATTAATTTTCTAGGCAATTTCCAATTTAACACCAAGATTTTTTTTTTTCATTTTTAATTATCTATATACAGAAGATTGATTCAGTATATACTAAGTAAAGATTTCATCAGTTTGCACCCACACAGAAACACAAAGTGTAAAATACTGTTTCAGTGCTAGTTATAGCATTACTTCACATTGGACAACACATTAAGGACAGATCCCACATGAGACGTAAGTACACAGTGACTCCTGATGTTGATTTAACAATTTGACACTCTTGTTTATGGCATCAGGAATCTCCCTAGGGTCTAGTCATGAGTTGCCGAGGCTATGGAAGCCTTTAGGGTTCGCTGACTTCAATCTTATTCTGACAGGGTCATAGTCAAAGTGGAGGTTCTCTCCTCCCTTCAGAGAAAGGTACCTCCTTCTTTGATGGCCCCATTCGTTCCACTGGGATCTCACTCACAGAGATCTTTCATTTAGGTCTTCTGTTTTTTCCAGAGTGTCTTGGCTTTCCATGCCTAGAATATTCTCATGGGCTCTTGAGCCAGATCTGAATGCTTTAAGGGCTGATTCTGAGGCCAGAGTGTTATTTAGGACATCTGTCATTCTATGAGTCTGCTGTGTCTTTCGCTTCCCATGTTGGATCATTGTCTCCCTTTTTGATTCTATCAGTTAGTATTAGCAGACACTAGTCTTGTTTGTGTGATCCCTTTGACTCTTAGACCTATCAATGTGATCAATTGTGAACTGAAATTGATCACTTGGACTAGTGAGATGGCCTTGGTACATGCTACCTTGATGGGATTGTATTGGAATTCCCTGGCACGTTTCTAACTCCATCATTTGGGGCAGTTCCGATTGAGCATGTCCCAAATTGTACATCTCCTCCCTCTCTTATTCCCACTCTTATATTTCACGGGGATCACTTTTCAGTTAAAAATTTAAACGCCTAACAATAATTGTTTGTTAATTACAGAGTTCAACCAATAGTACTAGAATAAAAAAATTACTAAAATGGATAAAGTATTACTTTGTACAACAACAGTCAGCACAAGAGCTGATCAAGTTACTGTTTCTCATAGTGTCCATTTCACTTCAATAGGTTTCCCCTTTGGTGCTCAATTAGTTGTCACCAATCAGGGAGAACATATGATATTTGTCCCTTTGGGACTGGCTTAATTCACGCAGAATGATGTTTTCCAGATTCCTCCATCTCATTGCAAATGACCGGATTTCATTGTTTTTGACTGCTGTATAGTATTCTATAGAGTACATGTCCCATAATTTCTTTATCCAAATGTATGCTTTGAATTCCCTGTGATCTTTTGCTGTGAGGTTCCCTTCATTTATCTTCTTTCATGTTGATGGCCGTGTTTCTGTGTTTCTGTGTGTAACACATCTTTAAGTATCTTTTGCAGGGCTGGACGAGTGGCAACAAATTCTTTCAATTTTTGTTTGTTATGAAAGGTCTTTATTTCACCTTCATTCACAAATGAGAGCTTGGCAGGATATAATATTCTGGGCTGGCAGTTTTTCTCTCTAAGTACCTGGGCTATGTCTCGCCATTCCCTTCTAGCTTGTAGGGTTTCTGATGAGAAGTCTGCCGTGAGTCTAATTGGAGATCCTCTGAGTGTAATTTGACGTTTCTCTCTTGCGCATTTTAGGATCTTTTCTTTCTGTTTCACTGTGGTGAGTTTAATTACAACGTGTCGTGGTGAGGACCTCTTTTGGTCATGTTTACTAGGGGTTCTATGAGCTTCCTGTACTAGGATGTCTCTGTCCTTCTCCAAAACTGGGAAATTTTCTGCTATTATCTCACTAAAAAGGCATTCTAATCCTTTCTCCCTCTCCATGCCTTCAGGAACTCCTAGAACTCGAATGTTGGGTTTTTTAATAGTATCCTGTAGATTCCCAACAATATTTTTTAGATTTCTAATTTCCTCTTCTTGTCTTTGGTTTGACTGTATAGTTTCCTGTGCTCTGTCTTCTAAGTCCAATATTCTCTCTTCTGCCTCACCCATTCTGTTTGTAAGGCTCTCTAATGTGTTTTTCATTTGATCTATTGAATTCTTCACTTCATTATGACTTCTCGTCACTATCACAGTTTCATGTTCTACTAGTTGTTTCATTTCAGCTTGATTTCTCCTTAATATTTCATTTTCACGAGAGAGATTTTCTACCTTGTCCATTAAGGATTTCTGTAGTTCAAGAATTTGTTTTTGAGTACTTTTTAGTGTTCTTATCAATTTTTTGAGATCTGCTTCTTGCATCTCTTCTATCTCATCATCTTTGTAATCTTGAATTGGGGTGTCTTTTTCATTTGGGGATGCCATAGTGTCTTCCTTGTTCTTATTACCTCGGTTTTTGCATTTGTTGTTTGGCATATTGGTTTCTTCACTGTGGTGTTTTTTCTTGTTATACTATGACTCTAGATTAAGTGGACTGTCTGCTTTCGACAGAGCCTTAGAGGCTTGAGGTGGGTGTGGCCTGAGAGCTCTGTTTGGTTCCTCAGGGTTGAGGGTGTGTCAAAGGAGACACTCCCAGGTTAGGCGTGGTAAATCTCTCTCTGTTACTTTTTTTTTTTTTTTTTTTGGTTCAAAAGGGAAGTAATTCCACACAGCTGAATGGAATTGGGGGTGGTTAGCAGGCGAATGATATACCCACAGGAGCCAGAGTTCGGAAGCTCTTTCCCAAGGACCAGAGAAGGAATCTGCGGCCCTTAGTGTGGGCTCAGATTCTCCTGTAGTCTCCCACTGGGCTGCCAAGGCTACTGAACTGTAGCGTCTCTGGAGAGTACTCACATGAATTCGTGATTTCCGTGAGTTCTCTCCCCCACAGTCTCTTTTTTCACAGTCTCAGTTCATTAGCACCACACATTCATTAGGTTCTAATCTCCTGTTATTTCAGCCCTCCCACCCAGAGTCAGGTTTTTCTGCTAGGCTCGGGGCCGGTGCCGACCCGAGGTCGCCCTGCTTATGACGTATTCCAAAATGGCGCCTGCTCTTTGTCTTGCTCACCTTTGAGAGGTGAGCGGAGAGAGAGAAGCTCGTGTCCGTATGGGTCACTTTTTTTTTTTTTCCCCTCTCTCTCTCTCTCTCTCTTCTAGTTAGCCTGGTGAACTTTTCCCTGCAGGGTTTCAAGCCTTGTTCGCTCTAGGCTCCCTTTTCCGCTTCCCTCCTGGTATCTTGGGCTATTGAGATTCTGCTCACCTCGCGTTCCAGCGCTGGTGTGTTGAATCTGCTGCTGGTGTCCCAAACTGCGGGCTCCCACGCTCTCCACGCAGGTCCACTGTGAATCTCCAGTTCCGGAAGGGTTTTCTCTGCTGTTTCTTCCCCTACTCTTCCTTGAACCTGCAGTATCTCCACTTTTATTAAACTGTCTCTCCCCAGACTATCGGTGTGCTCCCTTCCTATTCCGCCATCTTGCCCAGTAATCTACATAATGATTTTAAGCTAGTTATCACGAAAATAAGCTAACCTTTTATTACAGTCACAAAAATTTCTTAGCATTTTATCACTTCCTGTTCATAGTGATTGGTTCAGATCAATAAAACGTGAGAAATTTTTAAAAATTTTTATTTGTTTTCATTTATCTGAAATGCAGTGAGAGAGAAACAGATCTCTCATCTGCTGGTTTGCCTCCAAAATGCCTGCAACAGCTGGGCTGAGCTAGGCTGAAATGCAGACCCCAGAACTCAACCTGGTCTCCCACGCGGGTGACCCACCTTGCTGTCAGCACCTGCTGCAGGATGGGTTTTGGCAGGATTCTGAAAACACAAAAACATAAATACCTCACTTTTCTGAGACAACACCCAAGGATGTCTAAGAGAGACTCCCTCAATACGGAGAATACATGACTGCTGAAACTGCTAGAAGCCACCAGGGGGAGCCAGACTGAGGAGGAAGCAGACCCAGGAGAAGGCCGACAGGGCTCCCTGTTGGGTGACTCCAACTCCTATTACCCTTGGTGCTAGACTGAATCACATTTTCTGCTTCTGCAACAGAACACATTGTGATTCGGTGGTGTTTTTTAAGAAATGGAAGTTTTAAATGTTTATGCAAGAATGCTGTTTCTGCCTCTGTGAAATCTTCTCTTGCTGTTGCTATGTGTCCATACAATGCATGGTTTTGTTAGAATGCAAGCTGTAGGGTGATGTGTGGGCACAGGAGACTCAATTCCAATGAGGAGCCCACTTTCATTTTACCATCACTCCATGAGTGACAGCGGGTTGTGCCTGTTCCAGTAGATATACAAACTTTCACATGTGTGAAATGTCCACTAACATGTGGGTTCTTTGTAATACAGATGACTTATCAGCTGTGGGCGAAGGAATACAACAGGTGAGGGCTCACTTCTACATGGGTGGGCTGAATCTCAGCCACCTTCTACCTGACTGGGCACTAAGAAGGGTGAATATTAGAAATCTTCACAAAAACTTTCTCTCTGGGGCCAGCTCGAGTCCTGACTGCACTGCTTCTCATCTAGCTCCAAACTAATGCACCTGGGAAAGCAGTGGGGAATGATCCAAGTGTTTGGGATGCTGCCATCCATGTTGGGGACCTGGATGGAGTTCCTGGCTCCTGGGTTTGGCCTGGCCCAGCCCAGTACTTGTGGACATTTAGGGAGTGAATCAGCAGATGGGAGATCTGTCTCTCTGACACTTTGCATTTCAAATAAATAAAACAAATCTTAAAAAAATTAAAATGTCTCCTCTGATATAGAAGTGTAAAAAGTGAATAGAAAGTAACCAGAGAAGGGGCCGGCGCTGTGGCGTAGTGGGTAAGGCTGCCGCCTGCAGTACTGGCATCCCATATGGGTGCTAGTTCCCAGCTGCTCTACTTCCCACCCAGCTCTCTGCTGTGGCCTGGGAAAGCAGTAGAAGATGGCCCAAGTCCTTGGGCCCCTGCACCAATGTAGGAGACTTGGAGGAAGCTCTTGGCTCCTGGCTTCAGATTGGTGCAGCTCCAGCTGTTGCGGCCAATTGGGGAGTGAACCATTGGATGGAAGACCTCTTTCTCTCTGTCTCTCCTTCTGTGTAACTCTTTCAAATAAATAAATAAATAAGTCTTTTTTTTTTTTTTAAGTAATCAGAGAATAGAGGTGGATGAATACATCTAAACAAGTTATCTGATTACAAAGAGCCTAAGCTATAATGAAAAGATATGAATTAGACATTTTAATATATCACTCAAAGTAAATCAGTAGCTTGATGCCAAGGCAGAAATGTAGACCTTGAATCCGGAAAACAAATCAGACTGCTTTTCAAATAAATGCCAGCATTAGACTGCCTCAGCAACTATTTGTGTGTGTGAACCATGGAAATATTCTTAGATCATCAAAACCTACCCTTCCTTTTGCTCTTTCTCCATTCTTCTTGACTGGCTTGTGATCAATATTTCATGGCACTCTTCTACAGCTGCCCTCCAGGTGTCCTTCCGGAAGGCCCAGCTGACACTCCAGCTGAGACCTCGCAGAGACATCAACTGTGCTGCACTGAGCTGGGAAGAGGCAGACGTGCCACAGCGCTGGAAAGCGACGGGAGCAGTCTCAAGAGGCTTCCCGAGGTTCAAGCTCTTTCTCACCAGAGTCCCCTGCCTGCGCGTGTGCCCGGCTCTCGCCCTCGCTCCCTGAACTGTTCTGGGGTCAAATCCCTCATGTTCTTTAGGTCTCAGCTTCACAGCCGCTCCTTGGAGGGATCTTCCCCAACCACCCTCTCTACAATACATCTCCCTTGCCTAACTCACAATTCCCAGTTATCTACCCATTCACTTAGGCCCTGTTTTGCTCTTTGACCGGAATGTTTGCTGCAGGAGGATAAAGATGATTTCAACTTTGTTCACCACTGCATTTCTAAAAAGTACACCCATGCTGCAGGAATGGTGGTTGGCGGGAACAGACTAAATATCTTGCATTTGAAAGAAGGCTCGCTCATCTGTCCAAAGGCCCTGGGGAGAACCTCACACCCAAGAGCAGCTCAGGAACTCCAGGGTGAAAAGAAACGGACAGCTCCTCTCGCCTCACAACTGTGAGCACAGGCCAGGCAGATCTGAAATGTTCTGGGAAGAAAGCACGTGCAGCTGTCATGCAGTTCTCAAATCTTAGCAGAATTTCCAAACCAATGCTAATGGCTGATGGTTTTTACTGGACCACACTAAGGCCACTATAGTCTTAGCTCCTTGACCCAGTCATCAAATAAGAACTACAGAAAACTGTGCCATTACTAAATAACTTTACTTCTAGTCCTAGATTTTCTTTCTATGCCAAGTAAATATGTTGCTAATTTAAAGTTATTGTCACCTACAGATAACAACCTATGCTGTGTTATATTCTTGTCCAGCAAATATTCACTTCTTCCCTCTTGTTTTCCATGGATCACACCCCATGGATGTGACTTGCTTTGGCCAAGTGTTCAAAGAATATTTTAGCTCATCTAATACAACTACACAATAAGATGGGTACTATTTTATTCCCCTTTTATAGATGAGAAAACTCCGGCACAGTGAGGCCCATGTATATCATCCTATAAGTGTTGGAGCTCATGCTGGAGCCTAGGTGCCTGGTGGCTGATTGAGGCCAAGCACCATCCACTGGTGAGGCACCAGGAGAGTGCAGAAATTATCCAGAAGTTTGTCATCTTTAACTCTGGCAGCAGAGGTAAAACTGCGAAGCTTCTTTCCCAGCTGGGAATAACTCTTGTGCCTACTAATTACTCCATTTGCTTGGCAATACCAAAGTACTTCATTTGAATGCACATATGAACAGCTCCTAAGTATTCACAAATACTTTGCTTTCATCTATAACATGGCTAATAAGAGACTTTAGAAATCCAGAGAAAACTCCTACATTGTGCTAATAATGCAGAATTATATTTCTGATAAAGTGTTACCCAGGGCCACCATGTGCAGGGCCTCACACCATGGGGGCTTTGTGATGAACATAATCAAGCACAAAGGGGTTGCTTCCTGCAACCATTTATAATCTAGCTGAAGAGACCAGACACACGTGCCCAAGTAACAGGTGACCTAAGCCTTGCACCCTGGACAGAGACTGCAGGGATTACAGGACCCACCAGGAGGTGGTGAGCTGAAGACTTGTAAATCACACAACTGGGAGGTCTTCCACAGAACACCTGAAGGGCACACTCACACCTGTGGCCTGCTCCAGGGGTCAGACAACCCCACAGCTTTCTTGTCCACTTAAGAAAGGAGGCATAAATTTTACAGAAATAATCCTAAGCTCCTACATATAAAATAATGCATTCACAATCAATATCTTTTGGTAACAAATTACCCACTGCCTACCATACCCCTGATGGGGACAGAGTTGCCCATATTCAATCCTATCATTTCACAGATAAAAGAAGTGAGGGTAAACCCATATCCCTATCATAGCAGGGTTCCGGCCTCCCATGGAAGTCACTGTTTCGCAGAGATGTAGACAACTGACAATGAGTTCTGGTCAAAACAGCAGAGACTGGGACCATCACTGTGGCATACTGGGTTAAGTCAACTGCTTGCAACACCAGCATCCCATACGGGTGCTGGTTCAAATCCCAGCTGCTCCACTTCTGATTCAGCTCCCTGCTAATGCACCTGGGAAAGCAATGGAAGATGTTCCAAGTGCTTGGGCCCCTGCCACTCACATGGAAGACCGGGATGGAGCTCCTGGCTTCAACCTGGCCTGGCCTGGCTCGGCCTAGGCCAGGCTGTTGTCATTTGGGGAGTGAACCAGCAAATGTAAGATCTTTCTGTCTCTGTCTCTGTCTCCCTCTCTCTTTAACTATGCCTTTTAAATAATTTTTTTTTTTTAAAAGGCAGGCAGGGCTTTATTTAGACTGCTCTGGCCAGGACTTGTGTGAGGGATGGAGTGTGATGTGAAGAACCCAGAAAGTAAGGCAAACAGCGTGTGGAAGGCCAGTGTGGGCGAGCACCACTGACACGGAACAGGATACAGGCAAGGCTGCTGGAAGCCAGACTCTGAAAGAGGCTGGGCTGAATTCTGTAGGTGACTTAAGGGTTTCTCAACAGAGGAATGACTTGATTAATAATAAGATCGCAATGCTGTGTAGGTTGGAGTCAAGGGAAGCAGCCCAGAAGGTTGAGGGGCAGAGAACCACAACCCTGCTAAAGTGCACCCTGGAGGGCCACTTATAGTGTGCATAGTGTGGCCGCAGTGTGTAAGAGAGAGGAACAAAGACTGGGAAGAGACGTCAGGAGTTGTGACAAGATGTGTAATGTTATCACCTTCTTTACATTTAAAATACATTTCCAGATAAACACATATTTTTTTTTAAGATTTATTTTATTTATTTTAAAGACGCAGTTAGAGAGAGAGGTAGAGACAGAGAGAGGTCTTCCACCCTCTGGTTCACTCCCCAGATGGCTGCAAAGGCCAGAGCTGCACTGATCTGAAGCCAGGAGCCAGGAGCTTCTTCTGGGTCTCCCACACGGGTGTAGGGGCCCAAGCACTTGGGCCATCTTCTACTGCTTTCCCAGGCCACAGCAGAGAGCTGGACCAGAAGAGGAGCAGCCGGGACTAGAACCGGCACCAGGATGCCGGCGCCTCAGGTCAGGGCTTTAACCCGCTGCACCACAGCACTGGCCCAATAAACACATTTTTATAATAAAAATTGTTCCTTAAAATTGTAGACTGAAATAACGTGATTGTAATTCTATGTTCTGCCCATTTGGAATCTACTTACTTGAACTACAATGAACTTATGAATAAAGTACTTTGTGTACCTGCATTTAAATTCCAAACACTTAGGGTGGGTGTTGTGGGGCAGCAGGTTATCCACGCTTGGGATGCTCACGTCCCATGTCTGAGTGTCAGCACGAGTCCCTGCTGCCCCGCTTCTGATCCAGCTCCCAGCTAATGTGCCTGGGAAAGCAGTGCATGACAGACAAGTGCTTGGGCCCCAGCCACACATCAGGAGAACTGGATGGAGTTCCTGGCTCCAGTGGCTTCATCCTGGTCCACTCTAGCTGTTGTGGCCATTTTGGGAGTGAACCAGGAGACGGAATTTTTCTGTCGCTCTGCCTTTCAAATGAGTAAATAAGACAAAGGACAAATGCTTGACTGAGTATTTTCAGTTCCCTGGAGGATATCTGTCACCAATATGCTTTCTAGGAAGGTTTGGTTTCTTATTCATATAATACAATACAAACAACTCGGGATAACCAACTAGTAAACATCTTGGTTTGAAATGAAATTTTCTAAAAAATATGGATCCTTATTATGGTACTGAATTTGAACCAGGATGTCTGGCAGCATTAAAACCACTGAATGAAAATAGCAATCTTTAGTTACAAATAAGGCTCCCCAACGATGACTCAAGTTCCTCTGGAGCATGTGTAATGGGAACGTGTGCACACGTGTGAATATGCAGCTACTTCAGAAAGTTTGTGGAATAATCGGATTGAAAGAGGAGGTGCAGGTAGGCAATTAGCCTAGTGGCTCAGACATCCAAGTCCCAATTTCGAATACCTGGATTCAACACCTGCCTCCAGTCTCCTGGTAATGTAGACCAATGTGAGGTAACAGGGATGGTTTAAGTCACTGGGTTCCTGCCATCCACGTGGGACACCTGGACTGATGTCCTGGCTTCTGGTCCCAGCCTAGTTCCAGCCACTGCTGGCATTAGGGAGTGAATCAGTAGAAGAAAACTCTCTGCTACTCAAATCAAAAAATAAAACAAAAAGTAAACAAGAATCTGCATTTCCATGAATTTTTAAGTACTTTTGAACTATCTTTGAATCACACAATAGTGTGGTTGAAATGGAATGATATTGGACTTTTTTTTTGTTAACATATTTTACTTAGCATTTATCAAGAACACTTTTGATGGGACTGCTTCTTTATATATTGTTACTATTAATGGTTAGTTTTCTGTTTATAAATGTATCATAATTACATAACTATTTTCATAGCATTTAAGATTTTCCATTATTGGGGCTGGAGTTGTGGTATATCAGGTAAAGCCACCGCCTGCAATGTCGGCATCCCATATGGGTACTGATTAGAATCCCATCTGCTCCATTTTCAATCCAGCTCTCTGCTATGGCCTGAGGAAGCAATCAAAGATGGCCCAAATCCTTGGGCCCCTGCACCCATGTGGGAGACCAGGAAGAAGCTCCTGGCTCCTTGCTTTGGATGGGTGCAGCTTCGGCCGTTGTGACCAGATGGGGAGTGAACCAGTGGATGGAAGACCTCTCTCTCTGCCTCTCCTTCTCTCTCTGTGTAACTATGACTTTCAAATAAATAAATAAATCTTTTTAAAAAAGATTATCCATTATTTTCCACTTTCATAATAAATGTTGCAAAGGAAATTCTTACAACTAAAACTATACATATTTCTTAAGAATTTTCTAATTAATTTCTAGAAGTATAATGACTGGATTAAACAAAATTTTTAGATTATTTTAGAAATATAGTGCTAAATTATTTTCCAGAATTTTTTTACCGAATTATTCTTATTTAAGATACAGTGACAGGCCGGCGCCGTGGCTCAACAGGCTAATCCTCCGCCTTGCGGCGCCGGCACACCGGGTTCTAGTCCCGGTCGGGGCACCGGATTCTGTCCCGGTTGCCCCTCTTCCAGGCCAGCCCTCTGCTGTGGCCCGGGAGTGCAGTGGAGGATGGCCCAGGTGCTTGGGCCCTGCACCCCATGGGGAGACCAGGAAAAGCACCTGGCTCCTGGCTCCTGCCATCGGACAAGCGCGGTGTGCCAGCCGCAGCGCGCCGGCCGTGGCGGCCATTGGAGGGTGAACCAACGGCAAAAGGAAGACCTTTCTCTCTTTCTCACTGTCCACTCTGCCTGTAAAAAAAAAAAAAAAAAAAAAAAAAAAAAGATACAGTGACAAAGAGAGGGAGAGGGAGGAGTGTAGGGGTTAGGGGAGGAGAGGAGGGAGAGGGAGAAGGAGAGGGATCGCCCATCTGCTGGTTCATTCCCCAAATGCCTACAGCAGCCAGGGCTGTATGGGATGCCAGTGCCACAAGCTGTGGCTTAACTCACTGTACCACATGCCAGCCCTCCAATCCACTGTCACACCAGCAGTGCATACATCCTCAGCAACACCATGTGATTAAATAAAGCAAAGCAAAGCTTATCCTCATCCTAGGTAGGTGAAAACACGGACTCTGGTTCTTTTTCTTTTTGAAAATTAATTAACAGAGAGGGTGAGTGCTGAAGCATGAGTCCTCCATGCACTGGTTCACTCTCCAAATGCCCACAGCAGTACATGCTGAGCCAGGCCATGGCCAGGAGTCAGGAACTCCATCCAGTTCTCTCACGTGCTCGGCAGGGACCAAGTACCTGAGCCATCACTGCTGCCTCCCAGGGTCTGAGTCAGCGGGAAGCTAGAGTCAGGAGTTGGAGCCAAGAATCAAACCCAGGTACTCTGATGTAGGAGTGTTACTGGTAGGCTGGCTCTCGCTCTCTCTCTCCCTCCCTCCCTCCTTCTTCCCTCCTTTCCTTATTTATCTAACCTACCTTCCTTCCTTCCTTCAATCCTGCCTGCCTGCCTTCCTCCCCCGCTTCTTCTCTACCTTTCTACCCCCCTTTCCTCCCTCTCCCTCTCTCATGATTGTCCATATTTTGTTTGGCTTTCTACTTAGGTTTCATTTCTTTGGGGAGGGTCTTATGTCTATTAAAGGTATTCATATTCTGTACTTACTGAAAGGATAACAAGAAAAAAGCTTAAAGCCACTACATGTCTCCTCATTAGTAGAAACTGAATGCTCCACACATATGAGAAAAATAATGACACATTTCCCAGAACATGCTGAATATTTCATAAGGTTTTTTTTTGTTAGCAAAGCTTGATAGTCAAAGTGGAATATATTTAACTGTTTCATGATGAAGAACATGAACAATATTTGGCACACTTAGATCCTTTGGTAGTAGTTACATACACTTTCTATAGTAAAAAAATGAATAAAATAAATCTCAATACTATAGCCCTCATATACTACATATATCCTGTTACACATCTGATTTGATAAACTGGATATGATCTGGTACCCATAAAAGTTTTTAGGTTAGTTTTTGATAGGTAGAAAAAAGGTATTAAAAGTCTTTCTAGAAGTCCATTTTTTTTTTTTTTGACTGGCAGAGGTAGACAGTGAGAGAGAGAGAGACAGAGAGAAAGGTCTTCCTTCCGTTGGTTCACCCACCAAATGGCCGCCACGGCCGGCACGCTGCGCCGATCTGAAGCCAGGAGCCAGGTGCTTCTCCGGGTCTCCTATGCGGGTGCAGGGCCCAAGCACTTGGGCCATCCTCCACTGCCTCCCCGGGCCACAGCAGAGAGCTGGACTGGAAGAGGAGCAACCAGGACAGAACTGGCGCCCCAACCGGGACTAGAACCCTGAGTACCGGCGCTGCAGGTGGAGGATTAGCCTAGTGAGCTGCAGCGCTGGCCCAGAAGTCAATTTTAAAAATCATTTATTTTGGTGATATGTTACATCACACGTCACTGCTCAGTGAAAACACTGACAATGAAGGTGCGCTTGGGCTGCTCGCACTGTTCCTATAGCGCCTGGCTTAGAGTAACTGCTCTGCTTCTGACTCCAGCGTCCTGCTAATGCCCATCCTGCAGGCAGCAGTGAGTCCCTGCCATCCATGTGGGTGACTTTCAGGCTCCTGGCTTCAGCCTGGCCCAGCCCCAAATGTTGCAGCCATTTAGGAAGTGAATCCATGGATAGAAAATCTCTCTGTCTCTGCCTTTCACATCAATGAAAATAAATAAATATTAACAATTTCATCCTGGCCTTTAATATTTGCTACGTATTTATCTCCCACTGATTAGCAGGGACTTAGAACAGCAAGTCCACAGACAAGTGAATTATTGAAGAACAAAAAGAGGGTGGCCAGGCACAGGGGGCAAGGGTGTTAGTGGGAGAGAGAGGCAGTCACACCTGAAATCCCAGTCCGGTTCTTGGATTTGAATATAAATCTGAGCCCCAAGGTTCCTGGCAGCTACAGCACATGGGAAACTTAATGAGTTGCAAGGATTTCATGATTTAATAGGCAGTCTTTAATGAGGCTGGCAATTAAATACTCCCTGCACCCAAATAAGCCCTTTTTATTTTTAAACAATAATTTCTGTTGGGGAGGAACAAAAAATGACTTGCTCAGCAGTGATTCACCGGTATTTTCTCTGGCTTTGCTGTTCACATCTTCAGCTGCTTCTATAATAAAGAATCTTCCTCCAGACAAGCTTTTGATTGTACACATCTTATCTACACAGTTTTTCCTGTGAGTTGGGGGTAGCAATCCTCAGTAAATGGCTCAGGAGTTTCATAATCTAACGTGAACATTTATTCACTCAATCACTTCTTCACTAATTAATTCCTTACCAAGAATCAGCTCCTGAGCTTGTAGTAATTAAAAAAGGGAAAGTGAAATGAAAACACAGCCATGTTTCATCCCCCTTCCCTTTTTCTCCACCACCACCTATAGGGGCCAGAAAGTGTTGTCATGGAGACAACAGCTGGTGGGTGATGAGTGACAGGTCTCAAGAGAGAAGTGCCTTGGAAAGGGAGCATCTCAAGTTTAAAAAAAGTGGTGCGGGAGAAACCAGTCCAAGCTGTTTTACTAAATAGAGTGGGGCTCGATCGAAAGGTCGATTTAAGCTAGCGAAAAATAGAAGCAAGACTTCTCCTTCTCCCCCCTCTTTCATCTAACATAGGAAATGTTTTCCTTCCAAAGGCGAACAGATTTCTTTTAAGTACATCTCCAGCATATGTACATATCTTGGCATAATTACATTTTAAAATTGGGATTCACACTGATGCGCCAAATTGGTTGCCTTAGTAATGAGCTATCACCCAGGCAACGCATTCGCTGCTCTTTCAGGGGAGCAAATCAGCTGCTTCCAGCTTACAGGGGAGTGGGCTGGGGCAGGGGTGGCCATGGTTTCTCACTGGCAGTAGCTGAGAGGAGATAAATAAGAAACAAATTATTTTTGACATGTCACCATTATTTTCTAAATATGCTTTTATCTTTTTCTTCGCCAGTTGGGTGGGAGGAGGAAAAAGGGAGGTGGTGGGGAGGAGGGGGTGGGTGGGAAGAATGTTCTATTGCTTCCATGTTAAATTTCTGCTGAAGCTTTTTTATTGCACTAAAAGGGCTTTACATTTGTCAGCACTTAAATGCTGACAAATATTTACTCGGATCAGTTATTGGCTTGTAACTCCACAGCTTTCTTTACAATCACGAAATCAATCCCTTGCACATAGTAATGTTATTCTAATAGCTCTGCTTGGTAATATATGTAGGGGGAAGGCTTTGGGGTTCAATAACCAACATTCACTAACTGTCATTGAAGAGAAACACGCCTTGGGTTCTTGATTAAGAACATACGTCCTTTCCCGTATCTATTTTCATGACCATGATTTACTAATGAATTGGCTAATATGTCTCCTTGCTGCAGGTTGCTGGGCCCTGGCTTGCTCTTCTTCTCTTCCATTCTGCACTCAGCCTGGACAACTGGGACACGCTGGTTTTCACTAAGCCAACCATCTCCTGATTGCCAGCCTCAGTGGGTACTCCAGCCCGGATATTGCTGGGTGTTTCTGTGCTTGACACTGCTGACCGCTCCTTCCTGGGTGACACCTGCTGCTTCCTGCCTCACACACCTGACTGCTTGCTGGCCATCTCACAGGCTCCTGCAGCCCCACACAGTGAGCAGCTCCTGTTTCCCAGCTTCCATCTCTACCTCAGTTTGTCAGTGACAATAGTAACCCAGGACCTTCCGTGGGAATCCTAGGGATCACCGATGATCTTGTCAGTCTCCTATCCAAACAACAATCATGGCCTGCTGATTTGACTCCCTAAATCCTTTGCAACCTTCTCTCCATGTCAGCTGTCACTGGATGGTGTGGGCCCTCCCTAGCTTTCCCCTGGACTACAGTAAGAAACTCTTTGTTGGTTGGTTCCCCTGCTTCCAATCTCTCCTTGACAAAGACCTACTGAAAATTCAAAAACTGATCACATCCCTCTCACATTTTCAGTGGGATTTCCAATGCATGTGGCAGGGCAGTATCAGAATACGAAAGAAAGAAATATGAAAGTAATATGAAAGAAAGTAAAAGTCATATACTTTGGGTTCAAAATAGATTGGCCAAAATTTAAAAGTCTGACAATTTAATATAACCCTGATACACTTCTGGACAAGTGTAAATGGGCATAATTATTTTTCGAATGCAATTGGACAGCCTTTAGTGAACTTACAAATGTGCAGATTCCACAGTCTTGCATTTGCAGCTCCAGATACATACGTTAGAATAGTCACTGTCAAAAGGAGGGCTGGGGACCACTGAATCCTTCCTATCCAGTGACTCTCAAGATCAGAACTGATTTCCTAAGAATTCCTGCAGGTGACCTGCCTCTTACATTCTCAGCCTCCCCCACGTTTACAGCGGATGGAGCCCGGGATGACACCATCATTCTGATCGCTAATGGAAGGTGTGTGTGCATAGTCTTGCATTTTGTAGAATTTTCAAAAGTGAGTTCTTTAGAGTCCTCAACATGTGACAACAACTGCCTCACAGAGACTCGGTCCCTGCAGACAGGAGGGCTTGCTCCCTGCAGCACACCGTGCAGTGACAAGAAACTGAAAATGAAGTGACTATTATTAAGTAAATAGGAAGACCGTGACTTTTTGGCCATAAAACAGCATAAAGAAGTAAAAGCAAATAAAATATAGCTACACTTAGGGACACAGAGAAATTTTAAAACCATTACACATACTGGGGGAAAAATAACCCAAGTTGCTGAAGTTGTTATATTATACAATATAATGTGGAAACAGAATAGTATAAGCCATGGCCAAAAAAAGTATAACCAGATCAGAGGCTGTCAGCCTCAACTAGCAGCTAGCACTGAGGAACCCTGACAGAACGGGAGTCTGGTGTTCCCGGTGCTTTGAGAAGACAAGTCCAGAGCTGGTTCTTTACATCTTGTCAGATACAGAAGGAAATGGCTAGGAAATGTTTAGATACTTGTTATAAAATTCAAGTTGAATCTAAATTCAATTCTGTCATCCTAAGTTGCACCACTGCTCTGGCTGTTTGTTTGCTCATTGCTCATCTGGCTAAGTAGGGCTAGAATTTTTCCTACAAACTGGAAGGGCTGTTTGAGTAATGCTAATGACTAGGACTAATCTATGTTTATTGCAGGAAACAACATTTACCTGGAGACTGCTATAGAAACCTTTATTCCCCATTCTTTGTCATAGGAAGTTTATTTTACCCACTAACTTGGGTGACAATGAACCTTCTAGAACATCAGTGATTCAGCTCTAATGAACTCAACCTGTACCCATGGTTTGTGAAACATAGATTAAGATCTGTTCTCCCCGCAAGGTTCTTTTCAAGTGGACCATGAATCTAGCAGAGCTGAGAGTCTGGAGAACTTCTTCCAGGAAGCCTTCTCCCCAAGCCCAGAGTGTGGCTTCTTTTCTGAGCCCACCTGGCAAGACCTGCCTAACCCAGGGCGTCACAACTGCTCCATTGCATGGCTTGGGACCAACACACTGCCCTCCTGACAGGGCTGTCAGTTGCTTCTGGGTGGAGCCACTTATTGCTCATTTAAAAATCCAGAAGGGCACCTTCTCCTGCAAAGCCACAAATTGGTGTCAGAAAGGACACCTGCCACCCGTTCCTCCTCACAGAATTCTGAACAGACACAGAGCCAACACCGCCATTTGGTCAAAGGCGTTATACTTTCCTTTATGTCTTTCGACTCTCAGACAAGATCAAATAGCAGATAAATTTTTTTATCCTAAATAGTCCACTTGGACAAAGCAATGAATGGACTGGCACTGGGGGTCACCTCTCTCACTGCACAGGACACACCCCCTTCCTGTTGTTCACAGCCATCCAAACACACCTTTCCCAAACAACTCATGGCTCAAAAGTCACTTTTACCAAATCAAATAAAAATCTCTTCTCTTGGAATATGTATTCTTAATAATAATAAAAGAGCCACAGATCACTTTTCATTACTGTACCAATGTCAAAAGCTTATTCATACTTTCAACAGCAAGTATATCTTAATCCAAATAGTCTACAAGTAAATGACTCAGACCTCCCTAGATGTCCACGCCAAGGTTATTTAATAAAAGGATTTTTATCAAATCTCATTCTGCTTTCTCCTTGAGCATGGTGCCATCATCACCTCTGTGGATGCTTTTAAAAACTTGTGTGTAACAGTGTGAGTCATATCTGTACTTCCTGCAGGGAGTGCATCCTGAGTGAGGCACCACTGTGTAAGTGTGTAGTAGTCAAGAGAGTGTGCGTGGGCACAAGGTTCCAGGGTTCAAATCCCAGCTCCGGCATTCACTGTGTGACCCCCATCAGGATACATAACCACTCAGTGTCTTTAGTTCCCTTATGTGTTAAGTGAAAATAATAATAGACACCCATTCACAAGCTCTTGTAAACATTTAGTTAACATATGTAAAATAACCAGAATAGTGCCTGTCATTCCAGAAGTATTAGTTGTTATAGTAGTATATTAGCTTTTTTTAGTTTCTGAGCAAAGAAGTTATCAGTTTTACTCAAACAATTCAAAAGCAAAAACCAAATAATCCAATGTAAAAAGTGGGCAGAGGTTCTAAACAGACATTTCTCAAAGGAAAACATACAAATGACAGGTACATGAGGAGCTGCTTGACATCACTAATTATCAAGTAAATGCAAATCAAAATCACAATGAGAGGACTTCACTTCGGTTAGATTGTTAGTATTAGAAAGACAAAAGATAATTAGTGCTGATGAGGGTGCAGAGAAAAGGAAACCCTTGCATACTATTGCTGGGGTTGTAAATTACTATAGCCATTGTGGACAAGAGGATGGAGATTCCTCAAAAAACTAAAAATGGATCACCATATGATCCAGTGATAATATTGGATATATATATACACACAGATACATTTGTATCTCCAAGGAAAATAAAAGCAGCGGGTCTCAGAGGCATCTGTATTACCACGCTTACTGCAGCATCATTCACAATGGCCGAGGACAGAACAATCTACGTGTCCACACACACAATGGAACACCACTTGGCCAAAAAAACAGGATGAAATCCTGCCATTGACAACACCTTGGATGGATCCGGAGGTCTTTAGGTTAGGTGAATAAGTTGAGGACAAATACCCCATGATCTCACTGACATGTGGGGCCTAAAACCGGGTGACCCCAGAAAAGTTAAAAGTATAGTGGTGGGGACTGGCACTGTGGCGCAGCAGGTTAAAGCCCTGGCCTGAAGTGCCGGCATTCCATATGGGTGTGGGTTTGAGTCCTGGCTGTCTCTCTTCAGATCCAGCTCTCTGCTATGGCCTGGGAAAGTGGTAGAAGATGGCCCAAGTCCTTGGGCCCCTGCACCCATGTAGGAGACCTAGAGGGAGTTCCTGGCTCCAGGCTTTGGATCGGCGCAGCTCTGGCCATCGCAGCCATCTGGGGAGTGAACAAGCAGATGGAAGACCTCTCTCTCTGTCTCTACCTCTCTCTGTAACTCTATCTTTCAGGTAAATAAAATAAATCTTAAAAAAAAAATAGTGTAGTGGTGGTGCCCAGAGGCTGAGGAGCAGGGGTGGGTGGGAGGATGGGTTTACTGATGGGTGCTGGGGTGTGACCAGACGGGTGAGAGGCTCTGTGGTTCTACCGTAGACAATGCGAACATGCTGCATGTTTCTCTCTTTAAAAAGCCTGAAGCTAAGACTTGCAGGGATTTCACCATGAGCAGTGTGAGAGGTTAGAAGAGAAGTGTTTTAACCTGACTGGCTACTTCACGGTATACACATGGACTGACACATCACACGGTGCCCCATAAAGATGGGCAATCTCTCTGCCTCTGCTATGTTTTCAAATTAAAAACATTTTAAAAGCAATCCATTTCACATGACAAATAATTATTTTGCTTTGAGTCTGAGAAGGAAGACGCGTGACTGGTTTCTCCAAACAGTCAGCCTGCTTTGTCTGGAAACGGTTTGAAAGCCCCCAGGATTTCCTCATGCGGAACTCAGGGGCAAACAATGACGAAGCCAATGAAATCCAATTTTCAGATACTGATTCTGCTCACACTTTTTCCTTTTGCATGATTTATAAAATTATCAGTCTCAGGTCTATATTAATCTGTGAGAACACTTGTAATTAACAGTGATATATTATTCTTAGTTTATTATTTTCATCATATGCTTACGCTTTCATGGGCCACTTTTAATCCTTCACAAAATTCTTCTTGTGATTGGTGCTATATAATATATAATTTAATCCAACAGTAAAAATGCAAAATTCAAATTTAAGAAATATAAGAGCATGCAAATAATATTCAGCTGTTAAGACAGATCAACCAGGGCAGTCCTTGCGGTACACGCGCCACCTTTAAAACATACAAGGAGAAAGAACTGACAAGGCACTGAGAACCCCATACGTGTCGAGGGTCTGGAGGCTCCACAGGCGACTGAGCCTCTTCCCAGCCATCTGTGAGAACACAGTCGCCAGACACCAGGAAACTGAACAGACACCAGGCCGCAGGTGGTGCACAGGGGCTCATAATGGCCTGGATTATACCCACACAAAAGGCTGAAGGGATCAGACTTCTGGGACATTCTTTAAAAACCTCCAACTGAAACCTAACCACACATACACTGAGGCAGGAGGCAAGTTCTAGACGCAATAAGGATGGCAAGATGTTGTTAACAGTTGTTCTGGGTGACAGCAACACAGGAGTTCATGACACACACACTGTATACTGATTGTGAACAGCTGCGATTTTGCATAAGAAAAATATCAAAAGAGAAAAAGGACATGTACTTCTTTTACATTATAGTCACAAAAATGACCGTATTCCAGGTCCCAATTCTAATGAAACTCCAAGAAGCAGAAATAGATGTTTAACTCTCTATGTTCCTGAAGCAGTAAAACTGAGAACCACAAAATTATAAAAGAAAACAAAACACATACACAAACCACGGGTCACCTGGAAATCATTAAAAAAATTTTAAGATAATTTTTGAAGACAGAGGAAATCTAAACATAAAAGAGTAAGTAAATGGCGGTGTATCGGGTCCTACAGGACAGCAGAAGCAGATCTCGGAGCAAATTCACCGCCCACTGCGAAGAAAGGGGAAAGGAGGAACTGAAGGAAGAGTCTGACTCCAGCAGATGGAGGAATAAAATCTCTCGTTTCTCGCATTCTTTATATGGGAAAAATAAAAAGGAGTTGATAAAGATGAAAAATAACACTAATGAATTAGAAATGAGGAAGTGGCAGGATTAATACCCTAATCTTTGAGCAAATAGTGAGATGCATCATGAACTAAGATTGAGTAAGAAAAGAGGGTTGGCACGAATCCAATACACAAAACAAGGAATGAGGAGGAGGCGTGACTACAGAAACAAGGGAAACCAGTAAAAGTATAAAAGACCTCTTTGTTCAATTCGATTCCATTACATTTTTTAAAGGTTATTTATTTATTTGAAAGGCAGAGCTAGAGAGAGGCAGAGGCAGAGAGAGAGAGAGAGAAAGAGAGAGAGAGAGAACGGGGGAGGGGAGAGGTCCTCCATCCACTGGTTCACTCCCTAGATGGCCACAACGGCCGGAGCTGAACGAATCTGAAGCCAGGAGCCAGGAGCTTCTTCCATTTGAATGCAGAGGACCATGGACTTGGGCCATCTTCTACTGCCTTCCCAGGCCACAGCAGAGAGCTGGATCAGAAGTGAAGCAACCAGGACTCGAACTGGCGCCCATATGGCAGGATGGAACTGTGGGTGGCGGCTTTACCCACTATGCCACAGCTACAGCCCCACCATTACATTTTTTAAAAAAGATTTATTTATTTATTTGAAAGGCAGCTGTAAAAAGAGGGAGATAGAGAGAGAGATCCTCCATCCACTGGTTCACTCCGCAAATGGCCACAATGGTCAGAGCTGGGCCAGGCCAAAGCCAGGAGCCAGGAACTTCATCCAGATCTTTCATGTGGGTGGCAGGGGCCCAAGCAGCTGGATCAGAAGTGGAGCAGCTGGGGCTAGAACTAGCACTCACATGGGGTGCTGGCATCACAGGCAGCAGCTTAACCTACTGTGCCACAACACCGGCTCCTTCATTACATTATTACAGGGAAATATGATTTTTAGGGGCTGGCACTGTGCCACAGCGGGTTAAGCTGACACTTGAGATACCAGCATCCCATATCAGTGGCAGTTCAAGCCCCGGCTACTCCACTCCCAATCCAGCTGATTGCTAACATGTCTAGGAAAGCAGAAGATGGCCCAAGTACTTGGGCCCCTGTACCCAGATGGAGGATCCATATGGAGTTTCAGGCTCCTGGCTTGGGCCTTGCCCAGCTCAGCTCAGCCACTGGGGCATTTGGGAAGTGAACCAATGGATTTGAAGATCTTTCTTTTTCCCCCCTCTCTATAATTCTACCTTTTAAATAAATAGATCAATCTTTTTTTAAAAAAAAAAATATGACTTTTGGGGCCGGCACTGTTGCTCACTTGGTTAATCCTCCGCCTGCAGCGCCGGCATCCCATATGGGCGCTAGGTTCTAGTCCCAGCTGTTCCTCTTCCAGTCTAGCTCTCTGCTGTGGCCCAGGAGGGCAGCAGAGGATGGCCCAAGTGCTTGGGCCCCTCAACCCGCATGGGAGACCAGGAGGAAGCACCTGGCTCCTAGCTCCGGCCGTGGCGGCCAGCGGAAGGAAGACCTTTCTCTCTTTCTCTGTCTATAACTCCACCTGTCAAATAAATTTTAAAAAATGACGTTTAAAGACAATATAAATTACCAAACTTGATCTTATAAAAGACAAACAATGAAGACAGGTGTTTAGCCTGGTGGTTAAGACACCTTTGTAGCACACAGGAGAGAATCTGGTTCAATTCCTGACTACAGCTCCTGTTGCCAGCTTCCTGCCGAGACAGATCCTGGGAGGCAGTGGTGATGGCTCAAGTGATTGGGTTCCTGCCACCCATGTGGGAGAGCTGGACTGCATCTCCAGCTCCTGGCTTTGGGCCTGGCCTGGTCCCTAGGCATGCGAGGAGTGAACCAGTGGACAGCGGCTTGCTCGCTCTCTCTGCCTCTCAGATAGATAACTATTTCATATTTAAAAAAAAACAAACCAGCAGCCCCAATAATGCCCTATCATTTCTCACTAATTCCTGTAAGGGTCCAGAAGAAGTGAAAACACTCCCCTACAGTGTCAGGTGGCCGAGGACCTACCTCCTGAAGCTGATTTTATGGCCTGTGGAGGGTCTCAAACACATCATCAGTGGAATGCACACACTCTGGAAAGGCTCCCTGCTCCCTGCTGCACCACCCCACGGTCAGGAAAGGCAGGATCTCTCTCAGGGAAGGCCGGCAGCCTCCCCTCCGCTGCGTGGGTGACGGTGTTCGAGCAGCGTTCTTTCCTAGCCAGACTGTAGCTTCGCACCAGGAAGCACAGCAGAGGATACAACATGCTAGCTTCTGGAAGCACTGTGCTGTCCGACAGCGTGGGGGGACAGCCCAGCAGCTGTGTGAGCTGCGCCTCGGGGCTGGGGGCGGGTGGAGGAGGATCCCTGCTTGGGCTAGCAGAGCCGTATCACACTAACGTCTGTGGCGCTGAGGACTGTGGGTGTAGGAAGAGGACTGCACCAGCTGGCAAGTGGACAAGGCGAGTTCAGGTAGAAGGCCACGGTTCTTATCTACCTGGGGTGCTTCTGAGAGCGAAAGGGGTGTTCTGTCCCTGATTACCACAGGTGACAACCGTAAACAGGGCTGTCCCAAGCAGACTGAGAGGTACAACCACTCTGGTTCAGGCTCTAAGTCTTAGAGAGAGAGGAAAAAAAAAACCTCTCATATTCTCAGATCTAAAAATCAGTAAAACACACACACACACACACACACACACACACCCCAAGACCAAGGGAGAGGACTGGAAGATGCAGGAGAACAGACGCCTGAGACTAACTCACTATGGCAGACGGAAAACATATCCAACTTGCAAATTACAAGCACTCTTGAGAAGGAAAATAGGACTGAATGAAAGCAATATAGAAAGCAGTAGAAGGAAGGTGTTTCAGGATGAAACAGAATTTAGTATTCCAGCCAAGTAAGTTATTCTGAGTTCCAGGACAAATAAATATAAAGAAACCAACACTTGGAAACATTCTGACAATTGGAAGGAAAAACTCCTATCACTTGCATGTGATATAACTGTTGACCCAGAAAAACCAATATTGAAAAATATGAACCAAGAAAGGTGCTGTTTTTTGATACAGATAAAGCAACATGAGCCAGTATCATTTCTTTGCAGTAATGCTATATAGAAAACTTAATCATAAATTCACACTAGCAACAAAAACACCAAAGTATCTAAATTGACTATGAATTCATAAGGCCTCTCTCAGTCTAAAGGTCAAAGATGATGATTCAAACAAACCTATTTTATATTCTTAATAAGATGAATTAACATTGTAAAAATTTTAATCCTTTCAAATGAATCTAGAAATTCAATGCAACTCTAATAAAGATTACTGTTGAATTTAATGGACTTATTACACATATTAAAATTTGTATTGTAGAATAAGGGTCTATATATAGGTTAATTCATCTTAATAAAGAAAAGTAGAGAAGATGGAGTTTTCCTAACATATTCAAAGACACATTACAATAAAAATGGGGTGGCGTTAGTGCAAAACCAGGCAAATGGAAAAATGGAACAGAATTCTCAGACAGGATTTATTATCCATATATGAGCTTAATAGATGAAAAGCAGCACCACAAATCAATGGAAAAAAAAAAAAGATGGTTTAATAGTTGTTACTGAGAATATTGGCCCACCATATGAAGGCAAATAAAACTGGAGTCCTATCTCAAACCCTAAGTGGTTGGGGGGAGCATTCGGCAGTCAAGATGCTACTTAGGACACCTGCATCCCATATTAGAGAGCCCGAGTCCTGGCTCTGCTTGCTTCCAGCTTCCTGCTAACAAGCATCCTGGGAGGCAGCAGGTGATGGCTCAAGTACTTGAGTCCCTGCCACCCATGTGGGAGACCCAGGTTGGGGTGGGCTCTTGGCTTTAGCCTGGCCCAGCCTCATCTATTGTGGGCATTTGGGAGAGAACCAGCAAATAGAAGATTACTCTCTCTCTGACTCTGTCTCTCTGCCTTTCAAATAACTAAAAATTAAAAGAAGACCCACATCGGTAGATTGTAAGAGGAATAAGGACCTAAAAGTGAAAGGTAGAAGAATAATGTTTACAGAAGAAAATACAAGATTATAATGTCACTGTGATAGAGAGATGAGGGAAGTCTTCTTAAAATTCCAAGGAATAAAGTATAAGCAGTGAACTGAAGAATTTCAATGTGTCAAAATGAAGGATTCTGTTTAACAAAACAAATCATGGATAAAGCTCCTCTGAATGTCTACAGAATAGGAAAATGAATTTACAACGCCTAAAGTGAATGTAAGGTTAACATCTTAAAAGTCCTGCTAATCAACAGGAAAATATCGACTCTAGTAGAAAAATGACAAAGGATATGAATAAGCAGCTTAAAGAAGAACCCAAAAGAGCACACCAGCATGTAACGCCACACTCATGTTCAACAGTCATGAGGGAAACACACAGCAGAACGACAACGAGGTCTGACTGTGGCCGCGTCACACAGCAGGAGGGTGGGCACCCGGTGACCTTCATAGACAGCCACTGCTGGGGCCACGTGGCTGCTGTGCTCCGGAGAACACAATGGCTGCAATCGGGCACGCGCACACCCAGGGCCCAGCTACTTTCCTCCTAGGACAGCTCACTGAGGTAGATGACTTATTACTCTGCATGAAAATGGTTCGTGTGGAAGGTTTGGGAAAGGGTATGGGGAACATAAAAATGAGTGAGTGAGTGAAATGAGACGGGGGCCTTGCCCAGGTCAGGGGTGACAGGTGTCACAATTAACAGTGAGCATTAGGGTGACAGCACTCTACCTGACATCAACTGGTGGTGGCACTGTACTGATGGGTGAGGGGAGCAGCTGCCAACACGTTGGCAAAATGTTTGTATGACAAGATAAAGAAGACCTTCAACGGTTATGCTCAGGGGAAAACCCATTAACTATAAAAGGCAAGAAAACAACAGGCTGATTCACATGGGCTCTCTGGTTTTAACAACAGAAGACAAAATGTCTTCAAAGTTTTGTGGATAAACTGATTTTGAACTTGAGTAGATAAACAAGCGTTCCAAGTGTGCAGGCATCACATTCCAGGGTTTGCATGGACACCCGCACACAAAGTACCACCCACAGCCTCTCGAATGAAGGAAGACAGCAAAGCCTTAAGAGCTCGTCCTTACGGGGAACACCGCTCACCTTCTGCAGAAAGAGGACGATGCGCACGAGCATCTGCGCGCGGAGCTCCTCCAGGGTGAACAGCGTGCGCGGCGTGCGGATGAACAGCTTGGTCTTCCCGTAAGCCACGTCATCCTGAAAACCACACCGCTCAACGAGCTTCTTGCTAGCCTCCTTGTCTGACGGAAGGTCATGGTTAGGCCAGGTGAGCTCAGAGATCATCTTGTACCTGGACAGACAGAGCAGGCACAGATGAGCGGAGAGAAAGCTTTGAGTAATGTCAGCAGTAAAACTAGCCAGCGAAATTCTACATGGTTCAGAGAAAACAAAACCAAACCTCAGCAAACTGGTACTAGAAACAATTTCACTAGCCTTCAAGAAATGAAACACTCCTTCATGACAACAGTTCTTACAAAATTACGCATAGAAGGGATTGCTTTAAATTGCTTTAAAATTTATTTATTTGAAAGGCACAGTGACAGAGAAAAGGGAGAGAGAGAGAGAGACAGAGAGAGAGGGAGAGACAGAGAGAGAGGGAGAGACAGAGAGAGGGAGAGAGAGAGAGAGGGAGGGAGGGAGGGAGGGTGGGTCTCCCACCTGATGGTTCACTCCCCAAATGACTTCAACAACCGGGACTGGGTCAGGCTGAAGTCAGGAGCCAGAAACTCCACCTGGGTCTCCTCATGTGGATAGCAGGGCCCCAAGCACTTGGGCCATCTTCTGCTGCTTTCTCAGATGCACCAGTAGGGAGCTGGACTGGAAGAGGAGCAACCAAGACTCGAACTGGTGCTCCGATATAGACTGCTGGCATCACAAGCAGCAGCTTCACTGGCTGTGCATAATGCTAGCCCTGGGGCTTCTTTAATTTAATAAAAGTTATTTACCAAAACATTTCAGCAAATACCCTCTGTAAATGGGCAAGCCTGGACACATTCTCTTTCCAAGCAGACACAAGACAAGCATGCCTCCATCGTGGGTTCTACTCAGCACTGTTTGGCTGGTTTAATTAGCGCAGTGAGACTCATATATAAGCTGGTGAATGGGGAAGGAACAGAACTGCCACTGCTTATGGACAGCATGGGCCTCTCCTAAGGAAGCCAAGCAGATCTCTGCCTACCTCTTACAACTGAACGAGTATAAAGCGGTGCTGCTGCATGTAAAATCGACATACAAGAATCAGTGGCATTTGTACACACAAGCAGTCAACAGCTCCTGGCCACGTGGGCCTCTCCCAAGACAGCTGGCTCCACCCACGTGAGCGTGAGCCATGAGGGTGTCATCTCTAAGGTGATGTTCCATCATTTTTGCCATATTCTATTTGGTTAGAAGCCAACCACCAGGTGCAGCCTACACTCAAAGGCAGGGAATTGCAAAGTAGACTGTTTTATTTATTTATATGAGGGAGAGGGAGTAGGGAGGTGGAGAGAGAAAGAGAGCAAGAGCGAGTGTGTGCACTCTCCTCTGCTGATTTACTCTCTGAATGCCAGAAACGGTCAGGAACAGGACAGACTCCCACAAGGACCGCAAGGACCCAATTACTCGAGCCATCGCCACTGCCTCCCAGGGTCTGCATTGGCAGGAAGCTGGTCAGGAGCTGGACCCGGGAGTCAACTCAGCCACTGTGGTACAGGCCAGCCCCAAAGGCAGGGGCTTACAAAGGGCGGGACTGCCAGGGGCAGGGGTCACGGGGCAACGGAGAAGACTGCATGCCGCAGCACTCTTCCTCTCCACTAACTAGGGCTGCTCAACGCACCATTGTTTTGTGATTTTTTGATTTTATTTTTATTTGAGAGGGAAAGTCACAGAGAGAGGGAGAATCAGACAAAGAGAGGTCTTCCTTCTGCTGGTTCACTCCCCAAATGGCTGCAGTGATTGCAGCTGGGCCGATCTGAAGCCAGGAGCTTCTTCCGGGTCTCCCACATGGGTGCAGGGGCCCAAGGACTTGGGCCGTCTGCTACTGCTTTCCCAGGCCATAGCAGAGAGCTAGATGAGAAGTGGAGCAGCCGGGACTAGAATCAGTGCCCATATGGGATGCTGGCACTGCAGGAGGCGGCTTTACCAACCACAGCACAGCACCAGCATCTTAAACTTCTTTCAGGGGCCGGCATCGGAGCACAATGTGTAAAGCCAATGTCTGTGATGCCAGCACCCCTTATGGGTGCCAGTTCGTGTCCTGGATGCTCCACTTCTGATCCAGCTCCTTTCTAATTGCCTAGGAAAGTGGCCAAATCCTTGGGCCCTTGTCTCCCATGTGGGAGACCCAGATGAAGCTCCTGGCTTTGGCCTGGCCCACCACTGACAGTTGTGATCATCTGGGGAATGAACCAGTGGATGGATGGGCTCTCTTTCTCTGTCTCTTCCTCCCTCCCTGTTTCTCTATCTCTCTGTAACTCTTCCAAATAATAAATATTAAAAATAATAAAATATAAATAAATAATAAATATTAAAAATACAACAACAACAACAAAAAAACCGCTTATCTTTTTGTCTTTCTCATCTCAATCCACCCAGTTACTAAAGTCAGAATACTGGGAATATTTCTATCCCATTCCTTCCCTATCATTACTTCTTTTTCAAAACATTTTATTTTTACTTTATTTGAAAGGCAGAGAGAAGCAGAGACAGACAAGCAGAGAAAGATCTCCCATCTGCTGGTTCACTCCCCAGATGTCCCCAACAGCAAGGCCAAAGCCAGTAGCTGTGAATGCCACCCATGTCTCCCACGTGGGTGACAGGAGCCCATCTACTTGAGCCATCACCTGCTGCCTGGCAGGGTGCAACTAGAAGCATGCCGGAGTCAGAAGCTGAGCGGGGATTCAAATCAGGCCCTCCTGGAAAGGGGACATCCCCAGTGGCATCTCAGCTAGTGTACCAAATGCCTTTCCCTCTATCATTGCTTCTAATCCATCATCAAAAGCTCCAGAATACAATTAAAACAACCCTCCTCTTTCTGTGGCAGGCCTACTCCAAGCCACCTCTCATTTGCTACAGTGGACTCCTTAGTCATCCTCTAGTTCCTTTCTCATTCCCTCTGCATCAGCCACGGCAGTTTTCTAAAAAGCTTAAATGGTAGTGGCGGCTTTTTTTCCCCTTAACTGCTCTCTTCCTCCTTCCTGCCTGACCTTCAGTGACCTTGGCTTCTTCAGGGCTCTGCAGCGTGGCTGCCTCCTTGCCTGGAGAGCGGTTGCATGTGCTGTTCCCGCATGCGCTGTCCGGTGAGTACACCTCACCAAATCCTGGAACGGCTGTGTCTTCTCTTGGCCTTCCTACCTCAACTCATCTCCCCGCTCCCCGATTCTTCCTACGGCTACTTGTTTTGGGCACCTCTTCACCGCCACACATCATCACAGTGATGTGTGGTTTCCCCTGTGGATACCAAGAAGGCAGGGAATCCCTTCAGGATTCAGGTTTTGTTGTTGTTGTTGTTGTTGTTTTGCTCTAGAAGATTTCTTTGGGAGAGCTTATGAATAAGAAACTCTCAGAGTCCAGGTATATCAGAAAAGCGTTTTTTCTTTTACTCACACACCTGAGAGGTAGTTTGTCAGGACACAACTGCAAGCACACGGGTCCTCTCCCTCTGCCATGAGGACACTGCTCCTCTGTCCACTCCACCACACGGTGCTTTTTTCTTAGGAGCTATTCTCTCTCTCATTCTCTCTCTCTCTCTCTCTTTTTTTAAAGAAATATTTATTTTGAAAGGCAGAGTTACAGAGAAAGAGGGGGAGAAAGAGAGATCTTTTATCTGCTCGTTCACTCCCCAAATGGCCAGGGTTGGACTAGGCTGAAGCCAGGAGCATCAGTGGGTGCCAGGGCCCAGGCACTTGGGCCGTCTTCTGCTGCTTTTCCCAGGCCATCAGCAGGGAGCTGACAGGAAGTGGAGCAGTCGGGACATGAACTGGTGCCCATGTGGGATGCTGGGATGACCTGCGGCAGCTTTACCTGCTAAGCCACAGGGTCGGCCCCCCTCTCTAACACTGTGAACGTGACCAGAACATACTTTTTGGTTTTCCTAGGTTCATATGCTTTGCAGTCAGGGTTTTCTTTCAGTCTTCAGATTTATGACTGTCTTCCGGTTCAGGCAAGCTCTGGGCCACAGTTTGCGTCATGCGCCTCCCTGTGCTTTCTGTGCTTTGCTGCTGGTGCTCCTGGGAGATGAGCTCCATCTCCCACGCAGCTTCTGAGCTGGCTGCTGGTCTGGGCCAGCACGGCAGGCTTGGCAGGGCAGGGGCGATGGCTTCCCCAGGGGCAGCTCCAGCCTCACAAGCCAGTCTTTGCTGAGAACTGCGACCTTGGGTACCTTTCGGGTCTTCTTAGCTGCTAGTTCTCTTGGAGGGTGATTGACATCTTTAGGGTTCACTGTTAAACACCCCTTTTAGGTTCTGTAGCATGGCTATGCATTTAAATATACATATTTTAAGTTATTTGAGGCTGCTCTGGAGTGGAAACGGGAGATGGAAACTTGCGCGAGACCATCCTATTTGAAACTCACAGCTTATTTCCTCTTTTCTGTTCTAGCATGAGTATTAGAAAAACATGTTCTAACCGTTCCAGCACATCTTCCAAGTCAAAAGACTAACACACCCTAACCTTTTCAGCTCAAAGCAAAGATGTGCATGTCCCCTCCACATCAAGCTCGCTTCTTGTTCTTTACTTCAACTTCTGCTGCGACTCATGAAAATACATTTCAGGTCAGCCCCTGGGGTTACCCATTTCCATGCTACTGGTCTCATGTTTAACTCCTGCTGGTTTCCTACAGATGACAACCCCAAAACAGATTGTATGTCTGATCAATTGCTAGACTTTTGCAGGCAACAAGAATGGACACAAAATCTTTCCAATGAAAAAAAAAATCTTTCTTATAATGTAACACTGTTCTGAAATTAAGAATCAGAATGAATACATCTCAATTCATGAAACCACTCCTATTACACAGCCTCCAATTTTGAACTGTGTGATTTTAACAAGGAAAAATGATTAGCTTTGAGCATAACCGTTTGATTAATGTAAAATTAAAATTCAATTTTCCAGGCTATTATGCCATAAAGTGTTATTCATTTCAAGCCAGAGTCTCCCTTTGGTGCAGTCTCTTACTTCGGCACAGGGCTGAACACGGGCAGAGAAAACCACCAGAGCTAGGTCTTCCCTTGCGTTTATAACCTCACATCACAAGTGAGCACTCTGCAGTTCCCACAGGCAACGCTACACAAACCTAAGCTTCCTCCCTCTCCAAATGAGTATTCTTGTTGCCCCTCAAGCCCTCCGTCCCGCTGCTCCTCAGCCTTGCTCTCTGCTCATGGCCTTGCCTCATGTTTCACGGAGCAAAGGGAAGCACACCAACAGGACCAACTTCATCTTTGCTGTCGGCGGGGTTCGGAGTGCCAGGTAGCTCATACTCCACGCCTTGCTGTCATCCTGTAGCTATGGGCGAGGGGCTCCTGTTCCCATCCAAGGCTGACAAACCTTCCACTTGTGTTTGGTCGTCCACCCTCTTGCCTTCTCAAGGATGTTATTAGTCCAACGATCCTCCTTGTCCCGTGTCATGGGCTTCTCCTGCCGTGACTCATCCCCACCTGCAGACAACAGGTCTCGTCTCTCCAGACCTCACATTCTAGCCCGGCGCCTCTTTCCACTTTCCTTTGCTCCCATCCACAGCAGAAACCTTCTTTCTACAAGGCATTGAAGTCCTCACTTTCAGTTTTCCTCCTGCTCAGGTCAGGCTCCAGCCCATACTTTTTTTCTCTCTTTTTTTTTTTTTTGACAGGTAGAATAGACAGTGAGAGAGAGAGACAGAGAGAAAGGTCTTCCTTTTGCCGTTGGTTCACCCTCCAATGGCTGCTGCGCTGCAGCTGGTGCACCGCGCTGATCCGAAGACAGGAGCCAGGTGCTTCTCCTGGTCTCCCATGGGGTGCAGGGCCCAACCACTTGGGCCATCCTCCACTGCACTCCCTGGCCACAGCAGAGAGCTGGCCTGGAAGAGGAGCAACCGGGACAGAATCTGGCACCCCGCCCGGGACTAGAACCCAGTGTGCCAGTGCCACAAGGCAGAGGATTAGCCTAGTGAGCCGCAGCACTGGCTCCCAGCCCATACTTTTGACCTCTGTGTTGTCAAGTCCAGTGGCTCACCTCTGCTTGTGTCTTACATGACGGTACAGCAATCTTTGGGCTGGTGCAACATCTTTCTCCTTGAGACGCCACCTTCTCTTGGCTCCTGTGCTGGTAACGCTCTTCTGGCCTTTCTTCTACCTTAGGGATTGCTCCTTCTCATCTCTGCTTGCTCCTTTGTGTCCTGGACCCTTCCCCTCCCCATATCCCCCCAGTCTCGAGACTTCATGTGTAATCTATACCCTAATGAATCCAGACTCTCTTACCTGTAGCCCGAACTTCTTTCCAGCACTCCAGGTATGTGTATCTAACAGCTTATTTCTCTTCTACTAAATGTTTGGGAGGCATTTCACAGGTCACGAAGTCAAGAGAACAACCTCAGTTGCATCTGTGCTCCTATTCCATGTCCTCCTCAAACTTCTCTGACACAGTGCAGCCTCAGTCAATGGTTCCCTCTTAGCCAGAAGCTCAAGCCAAAACCAACTGGTCACCCTCCACTCCTTACTCCTGTCTCTTCAGAGCCAACTCATTTGCAAGCGGTCATGTTGACCTATCCCCAAAGCCGTCTGCCTGCCCCCCTTCTATCTGCAGTCACCCCTTCCTAAGGTACTCTCTTGAGGTCATCTCTCCTGGACTCCTGCAAAAGCATCCCACAACATCCCCTAGCCTTCTATCCACGCGGCAGCCACCATGATCTCTTAAGATAGCCACAAAGACCGTGCTCTTACAACCCAACCAGGGTTTTCTATCACACCTAGTCAGGATCTAAATGCTTCAGTCTCACTGTCAAGTTCAACATGCTGTGGGCCCTGGCCATCTCTCTGACCTCATCTCACACTGGCCATGACCCCCTCTCTCAGCATCCTCCAAGCTGCACTGCACTTGGTCCCCAACATGCCACTCTCGTCACCACAGCACGGCTTTTTCCCCCAGTGCCCCTCACCCCCAGCTGCTCTTTTCTGTGGCCTCTGTGTGGCTGGATCCTCACCACTATTCCTCCTTAGCATCTCTTCTGTCAATCAACCAAAGTATCTGAATTTTCTGGTTTATAATTTTATATAGTTACTTTCATTTTTTGGTGGAATCTAGAATATAGGAAATGCCAAAAAAGTATTTAAAAATAGATGAAATTTAAAATATTCCCCGATTTCCAGTTGCCAACTATCATTATCGTTAACAAATTAGCAACGTGGAAAAACTTATACTTTTGAGTCATTACTTTATACCAGGTACAATTCTAACTGCTTTGCACATATCCTCTTATTTAATAAGTTAGCAACCTTCCACAGTAATTATTATCCTTATTTTATACATGAGGAGACTGAGACATGGGAAGATTCTGAGATTATCCAAGGTGACACAAAATGGCCGAGTTAGAATTCACACCAGGTAGATTAATTTAAAGACCTTCAGGCTTAACTTCTTGATGTTTTACTATTACACTAATTATTATTACCAGTAATGCTAAATAAGTAGCATTAACTGAATGTGATGTGCCAGGAACCTAGTGTTTTGACTTAGGTTCATTTAATCATCTCAAAAACAGTCTTATAAGTTCATATTAAACACATTTTAAAAATGCAGAAAACAAAGGCAAATGAATTAAATTCCTGGCCCGAGATTACGTAGCAAAGGAAAGGCAGAGCTGGGATTTCAACCCAGACTTGACTTTAAATTTGTGCTCTTTCTGCTATACTGATGATGGCCACACTTGCCTAGTCTTTTCCACAGCCCATAAATCATCAACTCAGGGACTGCTGTTGGTCCTAGGAGTGCTTCATATTTGTGATTTCCTCAATTCATTTATGTATTTGGCAGAGATACACACACACACAGAAGGAGGGGGGAGAAAGAGAGACAGACAGAACTAGAGAGAGGGACAGAAACAGAGAAATAAAGAAGAGAAGACATTGACTTTCATGCACTGGTTAACTCCCCGAATGCCCGTGATGACAGCCAGGTCTTGGCACTCCATGCAGGTCTCCCAGTGGGTGGCAGGGACCCACGCTTGCTGCCTCCCGAGGTCTGCACTGAGTCAGGCTGGGACTTGACCCCAGCATCCTAACCAGCCAGAGGCCTCCCCCCTCCTCAACTCCGGTTCCTTTGCCAGCGTTCCCAGCCCGCCCGCCACGCGTGCAGGGCCCACCTGTGTAGGAACTTCTCGTAAGTCTGGCGGAAGGCGAAGCCCGCGCGGCGCACGCGGACGTTCTCCAAGAGTCCGAGGTACTCCACCTGGTGCCGGCAGCGCTCCTCATCAAACAGCTGCGGGGACTTCTTGTCGTTGGGTTTGATGCAGCGCACGTAGTACGGTTCCTGGGGAGACACAGCAGCCAGCCTGAGTTCAGTGGAGGAAGCCCAGACCACGCACTCTGATGTGGAGCCAGCATTCACTGCGGCAGGTGACACCAAGGGCCTCTACTTTGTCGAGCACATACTCCTGAGTAAGGGAGTTATGCTTCCGTTTCCCCTTCCATTCAAGGTTAGAAGCTCTCAAGCACTCAAGCTAACATTTCCCTTTGTTGTGTTTTAGGATTCACCAGGAATAGCAGGAAAGAGAGCGGGCAAGGGGCTGGAAACTTGAGACATGTGAACTCCAAGTCTGGGGCCCTGATGGAAACACTCTGCGAGTCACTGGAGGAGTGCAGGCAGTGGAGAAAGGCGGCCAGGAATGTGAGGTCTGAGGCCGGCAGCTCTGCTACCCAGCAGGTGTGCCTTCTGTGTCAGCCAGCGTTGTTGCTGTCACTGTTGTCCGTGTCACAGCAACTTGGCTCTAAAAATAATTGTATGCTTAATTTCAGGGAATTTTAAGAAATGAATTTATTTTTATAAGAATTTTTAGTAGAGTATATCATAAACAAAAACTAACTTCTTATAAAAAAATTCTTTGGCTCACTCCTCTAATGTCTGCAATGGCCAGGGCTGCACCAGACTGAAGCCAAGAGCTGAGAACTCAATCCAGGTTTCCCAAATGGTTGGCAGAGACTATCTGAACTGTTACCTGCTTTCTCCCCAGGAGATCTGCATTGGCAGGAAGCTGGAGTCAGGGTTATCAAACACAGGTCCCCTGCTATGCGGTACCTTAATGGCTAAACACCGCCCCTCATTTGGGTTTTTGCAAAGGGATTAAACTTTATGGGTGAGGAGAGAAGCTACAAAAGCACCTGCAGGCGTCAGTGATTCTATGAAAGAGCCCGCTAGTAATCCTTCCTTGTGTGCCAATTAAGTCTTGTACGATGCGTTAGATCATAACTCCTTTTAAATAAAAAACTGTGCTTGGCATGCATCCTGATACACTGAAGATAATGAATAAATAATTGGATGAATCCATCAGGTCAAATGTGCCCTTCTTATAAGCTTCCAGAGTTCCTTTTTCTTCTCTGAATCTGTAATCTATCAGATGCACAGAGGCACTGTAATCAAGATACAGAGCTCTCAGTGGTTAAATTCGGCAGTTTTGAGCTCTGCTGAGGGATAGAGGCGGAAAGGAGTAGTAAATAATTTAAGAGGCGAAGGTTGAAGACTGAGTTCACTTGCATTTTGAACAGAATAGCACTTTTCAACCCCTGTGAAGGGACGCACTAGTTGTCTATTTAGCATGCAGATAGTCATGCCCTGGTTTCTGGCACAGACCTTGGATAACCTCTGGAGTTTCCTCAATGGCAAGAGAGTCTCGGTTATGCTATCGAGGCTGCTCACGGCTGGGCTCCTAGGTAGTTTCAGATCAGGGGCTGCATTTTCGGGCGAGGCTGGGGGCTGCAGGCTGAGTTCAGCCGATGGTTTCCCCAGTCACACTTTCATAGTGATGCCCTGATGGGAACTCAGGACACCGAGGCTTGAGGGAGGTTCCTGGGAGGTGAACACATTCATGTGCACCCTGGCTCCGTGAGGACAAAAGCTACTGCGCTTGGACCTGCTTCCAAACCTTGTCACTCTGGCTCTCTCTGCATCTGGCCGCTTTCTGTATTTTCCACAAACTACCCTCAGGATGGCATTCTCCTCAGTTCTGTACATCATTCTAGCAAGTTATCCAATGTGGGGGGTGGGAATCACAGGAGTCCCTACTTTGTATCTCAGTGTCTTGGGGACCCCACTTGTGAATTAAGGGCAGTCTTATTCGGGGCCTTGCCCTTCAACGTGTGGGATCGGATGCTAACTCTGGGGTCAGTGTCACGACTGAGTTGAATCGTGACAGCTAACTGGTGTCAAGGGCTAGAGGTGCAGAGTGAGGGATGGTGGCTCCACCCGGCACATCTGTCCTTTGCACTTTGCCGCGTGTGGAAGAAGGACGAGCAGAGGCACAGCTGGACTGCAGCCCCTCCACTAGGAGTGGGTTCTCTGCCCTGTGACTCGCTGCAGGCAATACAACTCTGCGGAAGTGACACCAGTTACTCCCAAAGACGCGGATGTGAGAAGCTGTACCCTCATGGCCCAGGATGAAAGACAAGGTGAAGAATGATGTTCTATCAGCCAGGGCATTTGAGTGACCGCCCTAGACCACCCAGCCCCAGCTTGCAGCCACTTGCTAAGCACAGGTGAGCCCAGCCAAGGAACTGTCTGGTCAACCCAGTGACTCATGAGAAATGGAAACTGTTTTTGCTATTGTTTTAAGACCCACGCTGTAGAATACTTTATTGGGTATTGGTAGATAACTGGCTCCTCTTTCCTGTGAGTATTTTGGGACACTAACCTTTGGCTTGGACATTACATTCTTGTATAGTTAAGCACAGTATCATTATGGTACATGAGCAGCATCCTATGTGAAAATGTAGATCTGTTCTGGCACATTTACATGGGAAGCAGTGGTAGCTCATCTTTAAAAAGGGCTTATGGTTGGCCGGCGCCATGGCTCAACAGGCTAATCCTCTGCCTTGCGGCGCCGGCACACTGGGTTCTAGTCCCGGTTGGGGTGCCGGATTCTGTCCCGGTTGCCCCTCTTCCAGGCCAGCTCTCTGCTGTGGCCCAGGAGTGCAGTGGAGGATGGCCCAAGTGGTTGGGCCCTGCACCCCATGGGAGACCAGGAGAAGCACCTGGCTCCTGCCATCGGATCAGCGTGGTGCGCCGGCCACAGCACGCTGGCCGTGGCGGCCATTGGAGGGTGAACCAACGGCAAAAGGAAGACCTTTCTCTCTGTCTCTCTCTCTCACTGTCCACTCTGCCTGTAAAAAAATAAAAAAATTTTAAAAAGGGCTTATAATACATTCAAAACAAACACCATCGGAGGGGCAAGTGAAGACTTTGGGCACGTTCCCTGGAATACAGGGTCTTCACTGCTTGGTGAACAAATGAAAAGTCATCCCGAGGGGAGTGAAGATCGAAATGCTCCCAGGTCGGTCTGCATGCACTGGTGCCAGGCTAAGAGAGAGAGCACTGCACAGAACCTTGGGCGTCTCTGCTACTGACTACTTACGGTATGAGAGTCTCCACTTGGAGCAGTGACCAACCAGGCCATTTAAACCAACATCCATGCTGGTGATAACTTGAATACACAGACAGAACACACAAAGCCATTGCCTGAAGGCGCTGGAAAGCTAACAAGACAGTGGGGAAACACTGGGCCAGCACTCAGGGAGAAGGGCAGCTCTGGCCTGAGAGGGCCCTGGGGGAATCTGCCAGCTCCAGAGCTGTGGGTGGGTGCTGAGTAGTGGTTTGACAGCTTCTTGGGGCCAGTGGGACAGAGAAGAGATTACAGATTAGGTTCTGAAAAGGAGGTGGCCATGGCCAAGCCCCTCCCACTCTGATTCCAGATCCTCCACAGGGATCACAGCTCCACTGCAGTCCTTGAAACTGGAATAGCTAATGTGGAGTACTGGTACTCCTAGGTGCCCCAAAGAAGCAAAAGTAAATTTTCCCTTAGAGATATGGCATAGATTTGGGCTGCTAATTATTTCTATAAAAATTTTCTAAGTGTAATATTCAGAACAAAATTAAAAAATATATACATATAACTAGAGCCCTAAAGGAGAAGAAACAGAGGGAAAGAAATATTTGAAGAGATAATAGCCAAGAGCTTCCTAAAACTGATTGGATAAAAAGAAAAGATCAAGCCACAGGAGTGGGCGTCTGGCCCAATGGTCAGGTTGCTGGGCTGGGACACTTGCGTCCTGCATTGACTGGAGTGCTTGGGTTCCATAACTACCTCCAGATCCCAACTCTGGCTTCCTGCCAACGCAGACCCTGGGGGTAGGGTGATGACAAGGTGTGGGGTTTCTTTCATCCACATAGGAGACCTGGATTGAATTCCTCAGGCTCTGGCTTTGGCTAGAAGGGCATCTGGTGAGTGAACCAATGAATGGTAGTGTGCTCTCTCTCTCGCACTCTAATACATAAATAAATATCTTTTAAACAATCAACCTATCAATTGAAGAAGTCTAACAAACCCCAGCCACATTAAAAAAAATTCAACACTTGGACGTATCAAAATAGAATTTGTGCAAGCCAAATTGCCAGAGGAGAAAAAGCAGATCACTTTAAGGAGCAATAAACGGAGTGACAGCTGACTTCTCAAAACACACTGTGGAGTCCAGAAGACGAAGGATCAGTATCTGGGAAGTGCTGAACAACACTGCCAACCCAGAATCTCACACCTGAAAACATATTATTCTAGAATATGAAGAAACAGTATAGGACATGCTTCTGGGTGAACAAAATGTGTCAGATCTCAAATAAGCTCAGGTGGGAGAAAATGGTACCTGTAACGTGAATGGCCAATGACACAGGAAGAGGACGGCAGAAGTGAAAATGAGTGAATAAATCTAAATAGACAATGACCATACCTAACAACAACAAAAATAATGTCTTACTGGATATACATATTACATAATTAAACTGTATACAGTTATAAATATTTGTGTGTGAAAAGTACATAATTAAAATACATGATCAAAATAGTATATAGATTGGGAGGAGGTTAAAGGACATTAAAATGTTATATTGGCCTGGTGGTGTCCAAGGAGGAGGTAAAAATATTGAATAATATTATATTTTTATATTCAAGAATGGTACTGAAACAAGTCAAGTAACCTCTGAAACAATATTAAGATATAAATCATCTAAAATCATGAAGGGAAAAAATGGAATAATTTTAAAAATCATTGTAACACTGGGAGGGGGAAAGGTGCCTTCCTAGATCCAGATAAACGTTCTGTCTCAAGACTCAGAGACCACATTTGGCATCGATTTCCTCAGAAGGCCAGGAACAGGGCGTGCCAGCAGGCCGTCCACACAATACTCAGCTGACAGCCAGGGGGCCTGGAGGTGAGACTCCCACTGGGCAGGTGGGGGAGGCGTCCTTGGCTTCAAAGCCTCCTGTCTCACCCAAGCCATCGAGCGCGCTCTTCCAACAACTCGATAGGTTCTGTGGCAGGGTCCCCACGAAGGGCATGCCTAGTGCAAGGCTTACCGAGCTCAGGCAAGCCTAATGTGTGTCATCCAGACTGTGATCTTCTCCCAGTCTAGATGCAATTCCCCCACAGGGATAGTTTCTTTCTTTCTATTTTTTTTTTTTTAACTATAAACAATCTGCTGAGTGATACGCTTGTTACATCTTGGACAGAGAGCTAGAAATTTAACTGAGGTTCAGTTGCCTGGCAGAAGGAGAAGAATTCTGTTTACCTCTGCCCAGCTTTTCTTTCTAAGGGAAAAATCAAATACTAATAAGTACTAATAAGATGATCGGTTTAAAAGCAACATACAGTAACTGCTGTAAAATAAATGGACCATGATTTATTCAGAAGGCAAGGATTGTCAGAAAGGACTTGAAAAATACAATGTAACATTACTTATGTTAGTTAGGAGACACACACTTGAAACATGAGGCTACAGGAAGCCTGAAAGCATACCATGCCAACCCAGCCAAAGAGAAAAGTGGGTATAGCTGTGCTGACCTTGCAAAGCAGACTTTAAGGCAAGAAGCACCATGGAAAGAGAGAGAGATGTTTGATGATATAACTGACAGGTCTAACTTAAATGAACCTAAGCAAAAGTTCTCTAAGCAAAAATTGAAGATATGAGCAGAAATATTCAGAACCAAAGTAGATTTTAACATAATACCTTTTAACATTGACACAATAAATTAGTTTGGATATAGAAAATTTGAATATGATTAGCAAATTTGATCTAACTGACTTGTATAGAATACTGCATGCAAATTATGTTGAAATGTGCACATCACGTATGAATAAAACAAATTCAACAAATTTCTAAGGGCTGAAATTACAGAGTATGTTCTGTGGTACAGTTAAGACTAGATCAGAAATCAAGAGCAAAAAGATGATTAGAAAAATTGGTGTGTCTTAAAATTAAGACATGTACTTCTTAATGACCCCAGGTCAAAAAGGAAACCACAATGGGAACTGAAAATATTTTGAACTGAACAACTGATCAAATCATGTAGGCAAAGCACTCTGAGTATGAGACCTCATTTGTGTAGTGCACATAAACTAAACAGAAACTGGCTGAATGGAATTTTACCTGTCCTGTTTAGAAAGACCATGCACAGAAAGTGGCAACACAGGGTGAGCCAGCAGTGGCCGGGTAAGGAGAAAACCCTTTCATCCTGCCTAGAGATATAGATGTCTCTGGACAAGGAATCCAGTGGGAATGCTTTCTCTATATTTAATCAGCATTCTGTCTTATAAATGCCGCCTCCTCTCTCATTTATAAATAGCCAGACTGACTAAGCCTAAGAAATCCTAAATTTGACAAATACAGCACGCCTTACAAAGGTTAAACTGCAAAAGTTAATAGTGATCTTATTCTCTTTAACTTCTTAATCTGCCTCTCCCCCTCTCTCTTATGTGGAAAATGTCATCTGTGAAAGTATACTGAGGTGTGTACATATATGTATGAGTTGGGACATAGTATTTAAATATACATCTATTTAACCTGCTTTGGACTGTCAGCTAGAACAAAAGCAAATTCAAGTTCACTCAATACCTTAGGGACCATCTGTTTTAGTGCTTTAACAAGTACCCAGAGGCAAAGAAAACTAATGGAATCCACTGTCTAACTTCAGAGAAGACATGCACTGGAAGCCTTGGGTGGACCCTGAGGAGGTGAGGGAGACCAGGGATCGCAACTTTCTCCTAAGATAGAGAGGCCAGATGCACGAGGGGATGCATCACCGTGACACGTAAGATAGTGAGGAGAGCCAGTCCATGACCACTAAAACCTGGGAGAACCTGGCCTCCAGGGCTGCTTCTGAGACGTGACTGCCGAGCCCGCCTCCGATCCTCCATCCTTGTGAGGCTGGGCAGGCTGGGCGGGTGGAGGTTGGAACTCAGGATGTGGGAGGAGGGGCTGTGCTTCAGTCAGGAATCCTGAATGGCTAAACCTGGGAGGACAAGGGAAAGGCAGACCTGCCTCATCAGGGCTGCAGCCCCTCACTGGGCTGATGACTGCATTGCTGAAACAGGATGAAGAATTTGTCCGATAGAGGCTTCAACCTCCAACTCCTCTGTTCAGACATCACCAATACACTGTCACTATCTGGATTCTTTGTCTATGATCTGACAGTTTTAACTCACGTATTTGGGTTTACTTCTGCTGTCACCATTTACTCTGGTGTTGTCTCCTGGCTCCGGCACTATTTAGGGTGATTTTTCTCCTGATCTGGCCCCCGGCCCCATAACCTGTTGAGCATTTATGACTTCTTCTTCCACTCTTAAGGATCTCACTAGAAAGTTTTAATAGGCATATTTGGGAGGCAAAGAAATAGAGAACTTGTGCTCCCGTCTGCTGTCTTGATCCTCAAATGTCAACACGGTCCCTGGCTGGGGCTGAAGCCGGGAGCCAGGAACTCAGTCCAGATTTCCCAGGTGGGCAGCAGGTGCCCACTCACTTGTGCCATCACCGTTGCTTGCCAGGGTCTGCATGAGCAGGAAGCTGCACTCGGGAATGGAGTGGATATTGAACCCAGGCACCCGGTGTGGGCTGGGGAATCTTAATCACAAGGCCAAACCCCTGCTCCTTTACATGTATTTTTAACTCATCAGAGATGAAAGCTAAGCTGTGTTTTTATTCGTTTCCTAAGAAGCTAAGATCTAAAACACTTGATTAAAATTACTCACCCTTCCAATTTAGATGCTATTGTTGTCATGCTATCTAATTCTAATCTTTTTTTAAAAAAGATTTTATTATTTTTTTAAAGGCAAAGGGGGGGGGCAAGGGAGAAAGCGAGGGAGAGAGGGACAGAGAGAGAAGGAGAGAGAAGGAGGGAGAGGAAGGGGGGAAAGAGGGAGGAGAATGAATGAACGAATGAATGAATGAGTATATTTTCTTTCTCCTGGCTCACTCTCCAAATGGTCATAATAGCCAAGTATGGGTCAGGCTGAAGCCAGGTGCCAGGAACTCCATTTGGATGTCCCACATGGGTAGTGGGGCCCCAAGGACTTGGGTCATCTTCTACTGTCTTCCCAGGCAGATTAGCAGGAAGCTGGATTGGAAGCAGAGCAGCCAGGATTCAAACTGGTGCTCCAATATGGAATGTTGGCCACAATTCCAGTCCCTGATGCTAGTCTTTATTTTTAATCCTATAGGATATTACAGAGCGAGTTGATGTGCATCCATATATTCAGCATTCTTTTTGCGTTTCACACTTTCATTTAGTATATTCTTCCTAATGCCTGAAGTGTGTTCTTCAGAATTTCCTGTAGTGAAGTCCTAAGGTTAGTAAGACTTCCTTGGCTTTTATTTTCCAGAAAGACTCCTTATTGTGTCTTTGTTCTTGAAGTATATATTCTCTGGGTATAAAATTTTGGTTTATAGCTCTTTTCTCTCAGCTTAAGTGTTATTCCTTTGAAGCTAATCTGTTTTTTCCCTCTGGCTGCTTTCAAGATACTTTGTCTTCGATGTTCTGGGATGTCCACTAGCTGCCACATGTAGATTTCTTTTAATTTTTCCAATTTGGGATGCAATAGGATTCCTGATTCTGTTGAGTGGTATCTTTCAACATTTTTTTTTTTTGGATAAGATTTATTCATTTATTTGAAAGAGTTACATAGAGAGAGGGAGAGACAGAGAGAGATTTTCTATCTGCTGCTTCACTCCCCAGATGGCTGCAATGGCCAGGGTTGGGCCAGGTCAAAGCCAGGAGCCAGGAGATTCTTCCAGGTCTCATGTGGCCACAGGGGCCCAAGCACGTAGGCCATCTTCTGCTGCTTCTTGCAGGCACATCAGTAAGGAGCTGGATTGGAAGTGGAGCAGCAGGGACACAAATCAGCACCCATATGGGATGCCGGCACTGCAGGCAGCATCTTCACCTGCTGCGCCACAGCGCCAGTCCCTCTTTCAACATTCTTGAAATCCTCAGCAATTATTTCTTCAAATATTGCTCTGCCCATTCTCTCTTCCATGACTCTGACTAGACGCATGTCCAGTCTTTTCATTCTATCTTCTGTGTCACTTATTGTTGCTTTTAGCTGTTTCATTTGTCTCTCTAGGCAGAATTCTGAATGTTTTCTTTAATTTTTATCTTCATTTCACTATTTTCAGTTTTGCTTAAACTGATATCGAACCTACCCACTGAGTATTTACTTTTATATTTTATTTGGTATTTATTTTTAAGGCAGAGAGAGAAAGAGATCTTCCAATCGCTGGTTCAATCCCCAGATGCATACAACAGCCAGGGAGGAGCCAGGCCATAGCCAATAACTCAGAACTCAACCTGGATCTTCCAAGAGGGGTGGCAGGAACCAAACCACTAGGGCAACCACTTGCTGTCTCCCAGGGGCACACGAGCAGGAAGCTGGACTCGGAAGGGGAACCAGGACTCGAATCAGGGACTTATAGGCCAAGTGAGTATTCCACGCACTGTCTTAACCACTCAGCAGAAGGCCTGCACCGAGTTTTTTATTTTAGTCATTGGGTTTTTATTTCTGCCCCCTGGCTTGCTCTTTCTCTCACTATTAGGTCTTGAGGCTACTGTTGGTGATCACTGTGGTGTCGGTAGCTTTCGGGGTCCACACCACTTGCCTGATGTGTGGGTTGATCTCACGCACGGCATCCTGTGGCAATTCCTCACTACGAGCTGCTTACCTTCCTCAGACTGCCTCTGTGGGACTTCTACACAGCTGTGTAGGAAAGTGATTTTCTCGAGAGAACAAAATCTGTGTTTGCTTACTTCAGATACCTGGGGGCAACCAAGACCTGGCCCTCTCCACCAGATCGTTGGCCTGAGGCTTGCCAATGGAGCTGCCAATGGGGACACGCGGCTTACGGTGACACATTCTCAGGAGATATTAGTCCCAGCTGACAGCCCAGGCTCAGTGCCAGGGAACAAGACGGCGGCCTTGCTGTGGATGAAGCATCATTTCCAGGTCACTCTAGGTGGAGCTCTCAGAAGCCCCCGTGCAGCAGTGTGGCAGCATCTGTGTCCAGCTCTCCTACCAGACATCCTACTTTGGGTAGACCCTGGACCCAGACTCAAATAACTACGCGCAAAGCTCGCTACTGCGCAAAGCTGGCAAACCCCCACAGGTAAAAGGCAGCTTTAGGGTTCCGACAACTTTCTCCCCTTTGCTAAGTAAGTGAACCTCGCGTTCACACAGCCTCTGGTGTGCATATTCCTCACTTGTGTTAGTTCCCAGCTTCATTCGAGCAGTCGGCTCAAATGTATTTTACCCAACAATCCAGTTGTTTTCAGTTGGCTGCAGTGGGCACCTCGTTTACCAGAAATTGCATTATTCACATGTGTTAAGATCTTTCCTTCCATGTTCCTAGATTAGACTGACCTGTATTTTTTTCTCATATTAATCCTATAATAATGTGGAATTCTCCCAGGATGAGTCAGGTAGAGGCTCCCCCTGCTCCCAGTCCTCCACAACAGTGTGCCTGTGATAGAGATCATGGGCTCCTGGGGTTTTACACCATTTATCTGCAACCATCTGTCCTGGTGTCCTTGGCTGAGCTAGGCGAGGGTGGACTTCTGATGGGTGATTTGGAATCTTCAAGGTCACAAGCTTATTCAGATCTTCTAGCATTGATTTTTTTAGCACACTTTTCCAGAAAACTAAATTTTCAAAGGTACTGACATACAGCTGTTCCACTGTCATCCTTTTCATTCATAATGTTAGGGAGGAAGTCAGAGATCAGCCCATGTGTGTGAGGGACCCAAGGAAACAAAGCAGCCATGCAGAGGAATGGAGCAGCCTGGGTCGCACACCGGGGAAGCAACCCAGTATCTCACACTACAAAGGCCTGCCCATACCCCTCTAACTTTGTAGGTGGTCCCAGCCTCTCCCCTGCCCCAAGGAAGGCACCCCAGGAGAATCCTCTGCTCAGCACCCAGTGGCTTACCCAGCCTGGTAGCCCTGGGCAGGAACACCTTGGGAGGAATTTCACCTGCAGCACACTCAGCAAACCCTTGTCCAGGAGAGGGAGCAGGGGGAGAAGCGGTGGGAAGAACTGGAGCCCGTTCCCCTATGAGCCATGGTCTGGATACAGATGGCCTCTCTGGACTTCGCTGAGGCACTGCCTGGCCTGTCGGGTGTATTCTCTCCATCAACCACATGTCCTTGCCCACCCCAGTCTGAATGGCCAGGCGCTGTCTCTGATTTCATCTGCAGGGCCCACCCGTGCTGACGATGCCCTACCCGCTGGACCTTGCTACCTTGCTTGCCACTGCTCTTGTCTCATGCCTGAATGCTTTCTTGAGCTAAGACAAGCACCCATGCCACCTATTTCTGCTAACGATAATACTTTTTCTTTATCAGTTTTATTGTTTGGTTACACGTTTGATTTTTCTATTCTTTTAAATTTTCACTATTTAAAAATTGTTTTCTGACTTCTTCCTTTAGGTTTTCTTTGGTGTTCCCATTTCTGGTTTCCTGAGCCGAACTTAACCCACTTACTTTTTGTATTCCTTGTTATTTTATAAAGACACAACAAGTGGGTCACTTTAATAAGATCCTACAAGTTCTGATGAATTCTTTGTCAAGGAGTTCCAAATGTCTTGAAATTTCAATATGACTGCCTCTTCAACCTATGAGTTACTTAGGAGAGCATTTAAAAAAGTTTCCAAGTATATTTATTTAAAAATTGTATCTATTAAAAAATTATTTATTTGAAAGGCGGAGAGGGGAGGGGGAAGAGGAGAGAGGACAGGAGGGGAAGTGAAGGAAGGCAGGGGAGGAGAAAGGAGAGGAGAGGGAGAGAAACACTTGCTCCTATTGGCTGGTTCACTCCCAAAAGTTTGCAATGGCTAGAGCTGAGCCTGGACCAGGGCCACAGCTGGGGGGGGGGGGGGGGGACTCAATTCAGTCTCCAACCTGGGGTGGCAGGGACCCAATTACTTTTCCATCACTGCTGTCTCCCAGGGTCTGCTGCATTTTTTTTTTCAAACTTGCATTGAGAAAGGGAAATGTATCTGTAAATATCTTCTTTCAAAAATGGCTGAGACTTCCTTTGTGATCTCACATGTGGTCAGTTCTTGAAAATGTTCCATGTATACTTGAAAGGAATATATATATATATCTTACTCCCTTGGTATAAGGGTTCTTTTGATCTATTACATAAAGTTTAAATTTGGTTTTCAAAGCTTCCACATTCTCACTAGTGTTTCTGTCTGCTTGATCTGTGATTTTCTGCAGCTGGTTTAAAATGTCCCACTCAGGCTGCAGATGTGTCAGTTGGGCCTTTCATTTTTTTCAGGCTCTTCTTTTGGTTATAGGGTTTGTATATTGTTAGGTATCTAGTTCAACATGGTTTTACTTCTTGGGTATTTTTATAATACTAAAGAAGAATTAACAATTCTTTTTCTTAAATTCTGTCTTCTCTCACATTAACGTTGCATTTTTTTTTGACAGGCAGAGTGGACAGTGAGAGAGAGAGAGAGAGATAGGTCTTCCTTTTTGCCGTTGGTTCACCCTTCAATGGCCACTGTGGTGCACCGTGCTGATCCAATGGCAGGAGCCAGGTGCTTCTCCTGGTCTCCCGTGGGGTGCAGGGCCCAAGCACTTGGGCCATCCTCCACTGCACTCCCGGGCCACAGCAGAGAGCTGGCCTGAAGAGGGGCAACCGGGACGGAATCCGGTGCCCCGACCAGGACTAGAACCCGGTGTGCTGGCGCTGCAAGGCGGAGGATTAGCCTAGTGAGCCACAGCGCCGGAACGTTGCTTTGACAACTCTTTATCCATCTCTTTGTATTGGAGCTCTCTGCACAGTGCTTGTCGGTGCACCCCCTTCAGGCGACACAGAGTTAGTTGTTTAGGCTATTTACATTGATGGTGCATACCATTATTTAGATTTTTTTCTATTATTATTTTGGGTTTTCTGAGTATCAGTTTTTCATTGCTTCTAACTGCTTCCCGCCCTGCTACTGCACTGGTAAGCGTCCCCACTCTTCTGCTTGTCTCTGCTTCCGCCCTCCCTTCCTCACCTCCATGCACACAGTGGGGGAGCTGTAGACACTGCCCGGTTACTTGCCTACTTGTATACAGTATCCTTTTCCAACTCTGAAGTGGAACTCCTATTTCCAGCTGGTTCACTGCTGACCAGAATAAAAATGCATTTCCCAGCTTCCTTGGCAACTATATACAGCAAATGGGCTAGAGCTGGAATGTTGTGTGAGATTGCCAGGAAGTCTCTTTAAAAGGGAGGAAGCCCCAGCGGCCACCTTGGACTAGGGGGTCAGAGGCGAAGCCCCGGGACGGGAGAGCAGAAAGACAGAAGGCCCCTGGGTCTGCAGCAGCCTTGGCACCAGCCCTGGCATGCCTTCTCCAGCACTTCACTTACAGGAGGGAAATGAATGTCTTTCTTGCTGAAGTCACTAATTTTGGAATCTCTTTTATTAGAAGCTAAATGCAATTCCTGATCCAGAAATTACAGAAGGCTCTAGAATTTTTTTTAAGCCACAGTTAACTACAAGCTTTAGAAAACAGAAGAACGATTCTTTTTTCTAGTTAAGTAAACGTTAGAAAACCTCAGCATTCAATTCCATTCCCTGTGTCGCCTGCCTTCTGGGCTCATGCTGGCTCTTGCTGGGTGAGGCAGGTTGATGGTGATACGCAGAGAAGCTGAGATACAGAGGGAAGGCCCTCACGGGTACTCCAGTCTTTGGCGCCGGTGTGCTTTCGGCCGCCTTTCTGGGGTGTGAGCTGACAAAGCCGACATACAGAGCCACGGGCCGTCACCTGAGGCCAGAGTCGCGAACAGAAATAGAAAGCTACTCAGCAAATGCGTCCTTATGGCCGCTGCCTCATTTATCCTCAGTGAAGTAACCAGAAACGCTATCGATGTGAATTCTTAGAGAGGAAGCAGATTTTTTTTTTTTACAATGGGTAATAACGAAGAAGAAAATGTATCAGAAGTGCACCAGAAGAGAAAGGTAAAAATGAAGGAACTAAAAATAATGAGTCCCAGGGTGCTGCCTAATTTATCACACTTGTCAACAGCAGCAGTTAAGGGTCGAAATCTGTTCTTAAAGAAGAAAATATAAAAAAGGAAACAGACTATAGTTAATCAAACAGCATTAGACCTCAAAGGAACAATAAAAAGCAGAAATAACTGTCAACAATACAGATTTCTATTTCCACTGTTTAAACAGCCCAAGGACAACACTTACACACCAAACTTTCTTTCAAAAGTCTCTTTTGGCCATTTGTCTTCAAACAGAATATGTGGGTGGCTCATTATTCCAATTTAACTTGTTTTGTTTTTGTTTTTTCCATGCCCTGTCATCAGCACAGGCCCAAAGTTCATTTTGCCAGGCATGCTAGACCTCATGTGTTCTTAAAATCTCATTAAGATTTTCCCCTTGACCACGACAGTGGAATAAACAGCTCAAATTTAAGAAAAGCATTCAGCTGAGACATAAACAGTTGTTCTACCCAGGCAGTTTTAAGGAAAAGCAAAAAGAGCAAAGAAAAGCAGGAATGAAAATTGTGTAACATCTACTTTATATTGTATTTTTGGTTTACCTAAATTATCCAAAAAGCAATTGTACACATTCTCTGTAATGAAACACACATCAAAAGGGACATCTGTAAGTTAAAATGGGTTTTTAAGAAAAGGAAATAATTACCTTTGACGCAAGATTGTCAACCAGTGCAATCATGGAGTTCTTGAACAAGGTGGCGGCAGTCAGTGGGCGCTTGGTCACCTCTGTTATGCTCAGTTTGCCTTCTGGCCACATGTTCTTCAGTACCTGATTCGAACTGAGAGGCACAGAGAGAGCAATTCAGATGTCACACTCAAACTGGGAAAAAATCCCAAACTCTCCTGTCGGACTCTATCCTGAAACTCACAACCAGACTGCAGAAGGAACTCACAGAGGGCCTTTCTATTTCTTCCATGGTAAAATGATTCCACCCAGAAGAATCATGCTCGAAGTGCCATGACCTAACTGCTTTGCCAATCAAGAATTTTCCAAGCTATAGCACAATAAAAAAATTCCTAAGTATTTATCTATTTGAAAGGCGGGGTGGGGGGGCGAGCTAGCTCTTCTTTCCACTGTTCACTCCCCAAATGCCCGCAACAGCTAGGACTGGGCCAGGTTCAAGTTAAGGAGCCAGGAACTCCACCTGGGTCTCCCACATGGGTGGCAGGGGCTCAAGCACTTGAGCTGTTACCCACCGCCTCCCAGGTGCTTTAGCCGGACTTGAGCCCAAGGATTTGGATGTGGGATGTGGGCGTCCCAAGTGGAGATTAATCTATTGTGCCACAACACCTGCCTCTAAAAAAGCCAGTAAACTTCTGCAAAACAATATATACATGAATAACTGGGACCATCATGGTTAATAGGGCTGTTTTAATATATCTGAGCATAAAACTAATTGGTTTTGTGTTGGCTAAAATGTGAGGACTAACCATTAGTTGGAAAAATGGCATTCAAGGTCATGGCAGAACACTTGGAAATGGAAACATTCTTAATTAAAATAAATATTCATGCAGAATGGGTAACACCATAAGAAGCCAGCTGCTTATAAAAATCCAGACAGGGTTTAAAGTATCCACTCCTGTATGTCTAGTAAGGCCCTTTACACTGTAGCTGCATGGCCGAGCACACCGACAAGCAGCACTGGAAGCTGCAATATTTTACTGATGTGACACCAAGATTCTTGCACTCTAATTCTCAAAATGTACTTCAGGTCAACTCTCAACTTAAAAATTGTATATTTGATGGTACATGCTCAATCGGACTTACCCCAAATGGTAGAGTCAGAAACGTGCCAGGGGATTCCAATTCAATCCCATCAAGGTGGCATGTACCAATGCCATCTCAGTAGTCCAAGTGATCAATTTCAGTTCACAATTGATCACACTGATAGGTCTAAGAGTCAAAGGGATCACATAAACAAGACTAGTGTCTGCTAACTAACTGATAGAATCAAAAAGGGAGAGAACGATCCAACATGGGAGGTGCGATACAAAGCAGACTCATAGAATGGCAGATGTCCTAAATAGCACTCTGGCCTCAGAATCAGCCCTTAAGGCATTCGGATCTGGCTAAAAAGCCCATGAGAGTATTTCAGGCATGGAAAGCCGAGACACTCTGGCAAAACAAACAAACAAACAAACAAAAACCTAAATGAAAGATCTCTGCGAGTGAGATCCCAGTAGAAAGAACAGGTCATCAAAGAAGGAAGTACCTTTCTCTGAAGGGAGGAGAGAACTTCCACTTTGATTGTGGTCTTGTCTAAATATGATCAGAGTCGGCGAACTCAAAAGGCCTCCATAGCCTTGGCAACTCATGACAAGAGTCTAGGGTGATTACTGATAATTGACACTCTTGTTTATGGCAAGTCAACAACAGGAGTCACTGTGCACTTACTCCTCATGTAGGATCTCTGTCCTTAATGTGTTGTACATCGTGATTTAACGCTATAACTAGTACTCAAACAGTATTTTTCACTTTTTGTTTCTGTGTGGGTGCAAACTGTTGAAAGCTTTACTTAATATATGCTAAATTGATCTTCTGTATATAAAGAGAATTGAAAATGAACCTTTTTTTAATTTATTTTTGTTTTGACAGGCAGAGTGGACAGTGAGAGAGAGAGACAGAGTGAAAGGTCTTCCTTTGCCGTTGGTTCACCCTCCAATGGCTGCTGCGGCTGGCGCACCGCGCTGATCCGATGGCAGGAGCCAGGTGCTTCTCCTGGTCTCCCATGGGGTGCAGGCCCAAGCACTTGGGCCATCCTCCACTGCACTCCTGGGCCACAGCAGAGGGCTGGCCTGGAAGAGGGGCAACTGGGACAGAATCCAGCGCCGCGACCGGGACTAGAACCCGGTGTGCCGGCACCACAAGGCGGAGGATTAGCCTATTGAGCCATGGCACCGGCCATGAGTCTTGATGTGAATACAAGGGGAGAGGGAGCAAGAGAGGGGAGGGTTGCAGGTGGGAGGGAAGTTATGGGGGTGGGGGAAGCCATTGTAACCCATAAACTGTACTTTGGAAATTTATATTTATTAAATAAAAGTTTTAAAAAAAGATGTATATTTGGGGCCGGTGCCGTGGCGCAGTGGGTTAAAGCCCTGGCCTGAAGTGCCAGCATTCCATATGGGTGCCAGTTCTAGTCCTGGTTGCTCCTCTTCCAATCCAGCTCTCTGCTATGGCCTGGGAAAACAGTAGAAGCTGGCCCAAGTCCTTGGGCCCCTGCACCCATGTGGGAGACCTGGTAGAAGTTCCTGGCACCTGGACTCAGAATGGCTCAGCTCCAGCCATTGAGACCATCTCGGGAGTGAACCAGCAGATGGAAGACCTCTCTCTCTGTCTCTACCTCTCTCTGTAACTCTTTCAAATAAATAAAACAAATCTTTAAATAAATAAATAAATAAATAAATAAAAATTATATATTCACTATTTGGCTTATGGAGATACTTTTAAAAATGTGTGGTGACCTCAACTGTGATTTCCTGTTTCATTTTGGATGTTTTTTATTTTAAAGTAATTGGAGCTTGAAATGTTGCTTGCTTCCTGGAAAGTTTTTTCCTGCCACAAATTTTTCTCCATAAAAATTGGGGGTTGAAAAGAGAAATGAATTCACACAGACATGTGTTGCTAATGTGCTCTCTCCTGCCCAATTACCATTTTGCCCACTTTTCTTTCCTTTGCATAAAAATGAGAGAACTGAGTTGGTTCCCCAAAGTACCCACTAAATTCCTGTACACATAAATACTTAAAGTAATAGTTGCAATATGAAAGAATGGATGACAACAGAGGAGAACAGACAAGTGGTGGCATGAGGACTAACTTGGACTGATCGTGCATAGTGGGTAAAGCTGTCATCTGCAGTGCCAGCATCCCATATGGGCACTGGTTCAACACTTCGCTGCTCCACTTCCAATCCGGCTCTCTGTTATGGCCTGGGAAAGCAGTGCAAGATGACCCAAGTCCTTGGGCCCCTGCACACGCATGGGAGACCCTGAAGAAACTCCTGGCTCCTGGTTTCAGATTGGCTCAGCTCTGGCCGTTCTGGTCATCTGGGGAGCAAACCAGTGGATGGAAGACCCCTCTCTCTCCCTTTCTTTCTCTGCCTCTGCTCTCTGTAGCTCTGCCTTTTGAATAAATAAATAAATCTTTAAAAACTAAAATATCAGAGCCCTTTTCTGAAAGGGGAAACTCAACCAGAAAACCAGTTTGCATAAAAGCAGGCAGATTTTTTTAAAAAATTATTTATTTACTTGAAAGGCAGAGTTACAGAGAGGCAGAGGCAGAGAGAGAGAGAGAGGTCTTCCACCTTCTGGTTCACTACTCAAATGGCTGCAACAGCTGGAGCTGGGCCAATCTGAAGCCAGGAGCTTCTTCAGCATCTCCCAAGTGAGTGCAGGTGCTCAAGGATATGGGTCATCTTCCTCTGTGTTCCCAGGCCATAGCAGAGAGCTGGATCAGAAGTGGAACAGCCGGGTCTTGAGCCACGCTCATATGGGGTACCAGCACTATCAGGAGGCGGCTTTACCCACTACGCCACAGCACCAGCCCCTAAAAGCAGGCAGATCTTGTCTGGCTAAGGAGACAGTGGTAAAGTGTAAAAGTCTGTGCACCTGCCACACCACCTGTTTGCTCCATTCCTGCCTCCATTTATTCACACGTATGTACACAGACACACGTGTGTGTATATGCTACACAGAGAGACCTCCAGGGATCATATCGACACACACAAAGAACGAACAGATTCACAGTTAGGGAGGCTGGTTAGCTCCGGAAACATCCAAGAGTGTCCAGAGGTAAAGAGGACCCAACCAGGCACCATGTAGGAGGGTAGTTTGAGCTGGAAGGATTTCAAGACTTCCCCCACACTGGCAAGGGCTTTCAACGTCCAGAGATGCTGGGGGAGGGGTCCTCACAAAGTCCATGGAAAATGAGTTTAATGAAAAGAATGCACATGGATTTCAAAGGGCTTTTCTGCACCAAAATAAACTGATGTTTTAATTCTGCTCTTGCATGAACTTTCTGAGGGCTTCACTCTTATGGCAAGGCCATCCCCGTGGTGATGCGTGTCAGCCGAGCCCAGTGCCTTCAACACAGAATTTCTCTGAGGTCCTCTGATTCAATTCACACTTAGAAGGCAACTTGGGCCGGCGCTGTGGCTCAACAGGCTAATCCTCCGCCTTGCGGCGCTGGCACACCGGGTTCTAGTCCCGGTCGGGGCGCCGGATTCTGTCCCGGTTGCCCCTCTTCCAGGCCAGCCCTCTGCTGTGGCCCCGGAGTGCAGTGGAGGATGGCCCAAGTGCTTGGGCCCTGCACCCCATGGGAGACCAGGAAAAAGCACCTAGCACCTGGCTCCTGCCATCGGATGAGCGCGGTGCGCTGGCCGCAGCGCGCCGACCGCGGCAGCCATTGGAGGGTGAACCAATGGCAACGGAAGACCTTTCTCCCTGTCTCTCTCTCTCACTGTCCACTCTGCCTGTCAAAAAAAAAAAAAAAAAAAAAAAAAAAAAAAAAAAAAAAAAAGAAGGCAACTTGGTATTCTGGATTCTGTGGGGAGCAGCTATCACTGCCAAATAATAGATGAGAATTCTCACTGCCATCTGACTTTCCAAGCAGGTTTTCTACCGGGGAAAAGTGGCCTCTTCAACTGGCACATGCACTGCATCCCACATGGCGGTCAGATTTCTTGCTAGAAACCAATGGCCATGCTGCTTCATCTCTCCTCTGGTCCTGGGAGCTTGGGCGGCATCAGTGCACCACTGAGAGCTGCAGCCGTGTGCTGAGGGTGGAACCTCTGGGCCATGATGAGGCCATGGAAGTGCCGAGCATCACGCTGGAGGAACACAGCCCTGCAGCACACCTGCAAATGGCCACTGGCCACACGGTGCAGTTTTTCCAATTTGAGCTTTTAAAATGTTCTGCCCTCATGTCCTAAACAGCACTCTGGCCTCAGAATCAGCCCTTAAGGCGTTCGGATCTGGCTAAAAAGCCCATGAGAGTTTCTCAGGCATGGAAAGCTGAGACACTGTGGCAAACAAACAAACGAAAACCTAAATGAAAGATCTCTGTGAGTGAGATCCCAATGGAAAGAAGGGGCCATCAAAGAAGGAGGTACATTTCTCTGAAGGGTATGGTCTGAAGGGTCTTTTCTAAACAAGATCAGAGTTGGTGAACTCAAGAAGCTTCCATAGCATTGGCAGCTCATGACAAGTGCCTTGGTGATTATTGACGTCATAAATAAGAGTGTCAATTGTTAAATCAACAACAGGAGTCACTGTGCACTTACTCTTCATGTAGGATCTCTGTCCTTAATGTGTTGTACTATGCGAATTAACGGTAAAACTACTACTCAAACAGTACTCTATACTTTGTGTGTCTGTGTGGGTGCAATCTGTTGAAATCTTTACTTAGTATATACTAACTTGATCTTCTGTATATAAAGATAATTGAAAATGGATCTTGATGAAGAATGGGATGGGAGAGGGAGTGGGAGATGGGATGGTTGCTGGTGGGAGGGAGGTTATGGGGGCAAAAGCTGCTATAATCCAAAAGTTGTACTTTGGAAATTTATATTTATTAAATAAAAGTTGGGGAAAAAAGCTAAAAAAAACCTTTCTGCCCTCAGAATGGGTGTGTCTGATCTGATAAATTAGGCCTTGAAAGTCCTTTCTCCAACTCCTTTTCCCCACACCCTGCTCTTGCACGGAGCTCCCGTGACGCTCCAATTTAACCTTCCAAAGAGGGCAGCTCTGGCATTGTTCTTGGTGGCTGCAACATGTACACAGATGAACCATTTTACAGCAAAACTTTTTCTTTTGACAGGCAGAGTTACACAGTGTGTGTGTGTGTGAGAGAGAGAGAGAGAGAGACTCGAAGCCAGGAGCCAGGTGCCTCCTCCTGGTCTCCCATGCGGGTGCAGGGCCCAAGCACTTGGGCCATCCTCTACTATCTTCCTGGGTCACAGCAGATAGCTGGACTGGAAGAGGAGCACTGGGACTAGAACCTGGAGTACCGGTGCTGCAGGCGGAGGATTAGCCTAGTGAGCCGCGGCACCGGCCTACACAAAACATCTTGAAAGCATTGTCTAAGCGTGCCTCCACCTCCCTGTTTGCTGTATTCTCTTGAGCCCTTGTCAACCACACATTCGTCTTCACCTTTCTGTAGAAACCAGGCTCGTCAAGAGTCTCAGCAATCTCTGTGTCAGCAGATCCAACAGCCCCGCAGGGCCTCAGGCCGCTCCTGCTGTTGACAGGATTGGACCCAGGTTATCGGGTTTGTCTTCTGAAGGACCTTCCACTTGGGTTGGCCTCTGTGACACCCGCTTCCCGTCTTCCTTCCTTTCTTGACGGCACGCTCCCAGTTTTCTTTGCTTGTTCTTCCTTCCTGGCTTGACTACAAATGTGGGACGAGTCTTTCAACCGCTTTGTTTTGTATCTACACTCCCTCCCTAGATAATCTCATGGAGTCATATGCCTTTACGATCAATGTATGGACAATCGTGAACTCGGGTCTCTAGCCCCATCTTTCCCCTGAGAGCTAGACCCACAGGTGCAACAGCCCGTTCAGGGCTTTCAGCCAGGTGTCCGCCATGCACATCAGACAAAACATCCCCAACAACATTCCTGATGTCCACCACCATGTCCTCTGAGCTCTCCACGCTGGGCCCCAGCATCACCTCTGACTTCTATCTTTCACCCGCCAGCAAATCTTTCTGCAGTTTGCCTTCCAAGTGTCGCCTGACCCGACCACTCTCCATCATGGGTTGCTACCACCCCAGGCCCAGCCTGGATTATTATCCACCCTCCTAACTGTCTTTCTGTATGTGTTTTACACAGTAGCCATGCCTCACTCTGTTTTTAGCCATACTGGTCCCTTGAAGTCCATACACTCAAGCTCAAGCCCACCTTGGGACCTTGGTACAGCTGTTCCCTCTGCCTAGGATGCTCTTCCCCCCAACACCCCATGGCTCCCTCCCTCCCTCCATTCAGACCTCTGCTCAGATGCCTCTTTAGTAAGAGGCCTTTTCTTTCCCTCCTAGTACAGTGTGTCTCCTGCCCTTGCTCATTGGTGCCCTTCAATCCCTTACCTACCTTTTGTTTCTGCACAGCACTATCCTATCTGAAGTCTGTTTCTTGTTTACAATCTGTCACTGCCACCAGACTATACACTCCATGAGGACAGGGGCCCTATCTACATTGTTTTCATGGCACAGAAGAATGTGTGGCTTGAAGGTGTTCAATGCATTTTTGATAATCTTCTGACCAGCTGACAGAGGAGACTGGAATGAGTAACAGTTTTCGAATCCGTGAGACGCTGGCTAACATCGCCCTTCTGTGGGCCTTCTATCCAAAGTACACGTGGTGGGTTGATTTGTTGTCATTTGCCCCCTTGTTTTGCTGTAGTTCTTCCATGTTCTGTAGGTTGTGAGGAGATTCTGCACATTGTCAGGATCTGTGCTCCCTGAGAGGTGAATGCATGGCAGTGGACACTCGAGTATGAAAAGGGGTTGAGCTGGGCCGGAGGCCACCCAATGCCTCTTTATGCATGGCCTCGCCTGGGAACCACTCAGTTCATCTGTTCCTTGGTGTCCTCAGGGTGCTGGTTTCGGGACCCCTCAGGGACACCAAATTCCACCAATGCTCAAGTGCCTTATATAAACCGGCAAAGCATTTGCATATAACCTACACAATCCTCCCTCAGACTTTAAATAATCTCTAGATCACTTATAATACCAAATATAGTGGAAACGCTATGTAAATGGCTGTCATCCTGTATTGCTTAGGGAATGATGACAAGTAAAGCAGTCTGCACATGCTGGGCACTGATGAAATTTTTTAGAAGTATTTTTATGGTCCATGGGTGGTTGAATCTGAATCTCAACCTGCAGATACACAGAGCTGAGCATGCATTGCTAGCAGGTGACAGGGCTGGCTGCAGTGAACACAGAAACCAAAGCATCCCATGGGAAAACAAAGGAAACTGTTAGAAGCAGGACCCTGCCCTAAGTTTACAGATTTTTATGCTCATAACATATATTACTGCTTCATTCACTGAGTATGAAAAAGGGCAAGAATATCGGCCAGAAACACTGAAAATCGTCACATAAAAAAAACACGTGCATATACACACATATGTATGTATGTGTACACATGATACAACGTGTGTCAGAGAGCTGGGTGTGAAGATGAGCAAACCTCTGATCTTACCTGTTGTACATGAGGCGCTTGAAATCTTGAAACAAAGTATCTTTATTTTTGTCAATAAAACCAATGACAGAATAGCTGTTAGGGAAAAACAACACAGAAAACACACATCATTCACCATGCAGGAGCCACATGTAAGCTCTTCTAGACACTGGAAAGCCTCTCCACTGATTATTACGCAACCGACCATCGGCACAGCTGAGGCTGCCCGCCTGGTCCACGTCAGCAGTCCACATTCACCCTCAGCAGCAGGGACTCTGCCTCTGCTCCTGAAGCAGAGTGAGTATCAGTACCACAGTCATGATCAAGGCCATCGCTTTCTATGGGTTTACTGCTTACCTCAACAAGATGACTTTTAGAGAGAGATCTGTATCTATCATCCAGCACTCCTAAGATAAAAGCAAACCAGCCACACACAGGAACTACCCATGTCATTTGCAGGGAGGCCAAGTGCTTAGGGATCACTCAGTGTTCAGGGTGGGACAGAGAATCCAAGAACTGCAAAGGACGGTGAGAGTTAGATAAGCCGAGGCAGGAAGGCGGCAGAGACACAGAGACACAGATGCAATGCAGACAGGAGCAGGCACATGCGCAGAATGTGGAAAGAAGACGAGGGGGTCTGGGGGAAGGGAGACAGCGAGCTGGGACCACAGGTGGGGAGGGGGGGGGGTGGGAGCACCACTGCTGCAGTGACAGGCGATGGAAGGCACTGGGACTCTGGGTGATTCAGACAGAGACAAGGAGCTTGAGCAAACAGGAACTCTCCATGCAGCCACTCCTTACGCTTCCACTCCCCTCTCTGCTTGTATTTTCTTCCCTGAGAATCTCACAACAATGTGGACAACTCCCAGATTTCTAACCCTGACCCCTGGCCTTACACACCTCATTTTGCAAGAGAACTCCCGAGGGCTGTGCTGCCCATAGGCACGTTAAGATCACCGCATCCAAAAATATTTCTTGGCCTGCCCTAGCCTAGCTCTTCTTCCTAATATTTTCAAGTCACTTTGACTCAACTCTTGAAGTCATCTGACAATCTACTGTCCAACTCACACAATTCAAATTTCAGAGTCCCTTATTCTGGATTGCAAGATTTATTGGGATCTGATCTCAACCCACTTTTCTAAGTATTTCTACAACTCTGTGCTACATAAAGGATATATGCCAATCAAATGTGCCTCGTTGCTATTTCCAGAATGTGTTTAGCACCATTCCCATTTCTTTGTATGAAAATAATTCCTAGCATCCAAAGACCAACACCAGCCTTCCTGGGCTTACCACACAAAACTAAAAGTATTACACCATTTCCTGGCTCTGAATCCCAGCAACACCTAGTGCTACTTACCTGACAATTATTTGAGACTATCTTTCATTGGGCAGATGTGTGTGTGTGTATGTGTGTGTGTGCATGCACCTGCATGTATTTCCAGTGTATAAATACACACACAACCATATATGTATGTGTGCATCTTAGAAAGGTTTTGTGGGCAGGGACTATACCTTATAAAGCAGCAAAAATCCAAAAAAGCTTAGAGGGGGAAGAAGCCATTGAAGACACTGAACACTAGCAAGAGTTCTGGAAACTTAGTGTCTCATTTCTTCCGAAAACTTGCAATGTGACCTGGATAAGAACTTCACTCATTCTGCACAAGCTTCTCCACCAGGGAAACCAAAGGATTCTCTTAACTCATCCCTGAAGCCCCTGTCTAGCTCTGTGTTTACAGAACTCTGAGTTGCCACAAGGGCCTGTGACATGAGGCTCGGGTTTCCAAGGGGAGACACCTATCTGGGGCAGCCCTCCTCCCTTCAGTGTTCTGCAGCTAGGAAAGGAGCAGAACAAGTGGAAGACAGTGCCATTTTAGCACTGGTGGCTGGAACGACAGATGAGGTAGTAATTTTGAGCCACATTATCTTATGATTCTAGAGTTTTAACTTAAACCAAAGACAGATATTAAAATCCCTACAACCATCCTCTCGGCGTGCACAGAGATGATCTCTAGTTTTGCTTGTTTATTCTTGCCCCCTGTAATGGGTTATAAGAAAATAATTCTTAATGTATGAAAATAAGGGAGGGAGAGAGTTCTCCAGACAGTAAGATGAGGAGTGGTGCTCGATGGACAAACAGTGAAAGCCACCAACTAGAGTGGGCTGGAGAGCGTCTGCCTCCCAAAAGACCCCCACCGAATTCCCTGGAACTGGGAAAACGCTGCCTTGCACAGTACGAGATGTGATCTTGGCAAGGCTCTTGAGGGGCAGGCTCTTGAGCCTGTTTGATTCAGGGGCACCGACTACTATTAGGTGCATCCTTTGAGTTGGAGGCAGAGTAACACAGACACGGGCCGAGGGACACCCAGAGCCGCTTGCAGCTGCTCCTCTAAGGAAGCCTCAGAGGACGTGTGGCCTCCAGGACCGTGAAAGATCAGGTGATTTGTTACAACAGCCTGAGAACCTAACACACCAAGGTCACCATATGCTTTTTGTTGTATCATCAACTTCTGCTTCTATTGTATTACAATCAGAAAATGTAGTTGGAAAGAATTTTATGGGGTGACTGAGTGGTATGGTGGTTAAGATGCTGCTTGCGACACCTGCATCTCATATTGGAGTGTCTAGATTCGAGTTCTGGCTCCACTCCCAAGTCTAGCTTCCTGCTGATCCATGCCCTGGGAGGCAGCTGGGATGGTTCCAGTTCCTGAGCCCCTGCCACCCACATGGCAGAGCCAGAAGAAGCTCCTGGCTCTGGCCTGGCCCAGCCTAGACCATGTGGCCATTTGGGGGAGTGTACCAGTGGATGGAGGACCTCTCTTTCTGTCTCTCCTCTCTCTCTGTAACTCTGCCTTGTAAATAAATCAATCAATCTTAACAAGATTGAGTTAAAATAACTTTGCTTCTTCTTGAGAACTAACACAGGAAAACTGGATTTTGCTCAGGTAGGCAGTGAGCCAACCGCTTGCAGCGCTGCTCCCACAGGCGACCCTTCCTGCCTGCTCTCCCCCCTGCAGCCCTCCCTCTCCCTGCCCCCTCCCCTACTCACTGCCCTGACCACCTCTGTTACTTTTAGGGCTCAGCACAGATGCCAGTTCCTCCAGCAAGACTTCTCCCTATTCCATGTCCTGGGCTAATTATTCTTCCTCCCCATTCCCATAATGCCCTGTGCTCCTCTCCTTTAACCCTTTCCATTCTTCGCTGTGATGACCTCTGCTGTACCTGCTTGTATCCTCCACTAGAATGCTAGCTGCTTCTGGCCAAGCCCCACCACGTCCATCTTTTTATCCCAGCTCTTCCACACTTTACTGAACCATCCGCTGATTTCTACTGACTACCAACTATGCCAGGAACCGTGCATGGGCACAGAGTGTGTGCTCAATATATGTCTGAAAAGCCAAAGATGAATGAAGCTATGTTGATACTTTTAAATGAAAGATTAAAATACACTGACATTCAAAATGACCTAAAAATGCAATTGAACAGGAAAACAATGTACATGTTCTCTGGTTTTATTTTCTGAAGCAGGCGTGCATGCAACCTGTCATGTTAGGTACTGAAGTAAGATACTCACACAACATCACCGGCATAATGTCGAATTCGAAAATCTCGATCAAACTCCAGAATTTTGTCCGAGGCACAGAGCTAAGAAATCAAGAAGGAGATTGTTTTAAAAATAGTCCTTTTCAACCTTCCTAAAAATAGATTCCAACTGAATATGATAATGATGTCACAAATCATGACATGAATGAAATCACAGAGTGTGGTTGATTTGCATTACATTGATTAAATATCTGCTTTATGTGGTCGAGACTGAACTTCCACCAGAAATCCATGCAGCTAGGGCACATTTCCCAGCCACTCTTGCAGTTGGACATGGATGCGAAACCAAGATCCAGACACTGAAGTGAAGTAAGGCTATCCCAGGCCTTGCAGATTAAAATGGATGATCCTGGCCAGGCTGGGTATGTAACACAGAGCTTAAGACATGGCTTGGGATTCCTGCATCCCATATCAGAGTGCCTGGGTTCAAGTCCTGGCTCTGCTTCTGATCCAGCTTCCTGCTAATCTACACCCTGGAAGGCAGCAGGTGATGGCTCAAGTACTTGGCTCCTTGTCACCCACACTGGAGACCTGTTTGGGTTCAGGGCTCCTGGCTTTAGCCTGACCAAGCTCGGGCTGTTGTGGGCCTTTGGGAGAATAAATCAGTGGATGAAGATTAACATTTATCCTTCAAATAAAATGAATATAAATAAAAAAATTTTAAAGACTATTTAAGGGGCTGGTGCTGTGGCATAGTAGGTTAATCCTCCACCTGCAGTGCTGGTATCCCTTATGGGCACCAGTTCGAGTCCCAGCTGCTCCTCTTCTGATCCAGCTATCTGCTATGCCCTGGGAAAGCAGTAGAAGATGGCCCAAGCACTTGGGACCCTGCACCTGTGCAGGAGACCTAGAAGCAGCTCCTGGCTCTTGATCGGTCCAGCTCTGGCCATTGTGGCTATGTGGGGAGTGAACCAGTGGATGAAAGAGCTTTCTCTCTATAACTCCACATCTCAAATAGATAAGTAAAATCTTAACAAAAATTTTATTTAAAGAGAGAGAGAGAATGAATGATCTCACTTTGGATGTACTTTCCTCTTTCTATAAGTTAGATGTAGAGGATAGAACCCAGGGGAAGGAATCCGGGTCCCTGGGACAGGAAAAGATTTCTGCTCTGTTTCAACACTGACATTTTGGCTACTATGTTAACACAGCCCAGGCTACACTGACCCCTGCAGCTTCCTTCTCCTCAGTGCTCCACTTAGGGAGCACTATATATATATATATATATATATATATATATATATATATATATATATATATATATATAGACAGAGTTAGACAGTGAGAGAGAGACAGAGAGAAAGGTCTTCCTTCCATTGGTTCACCCACCAAATGGCTGTCACGGCCGGCACGCTGCGCCGATCTGAAGCCAGGAGCCAGGTGCTTCTCCTGGTCTCCCACATGGGTGCAGGGCCCAAGCACCTGGGCCATCCTCCACTGCCTTCCCGGGCCACAGCAGAGAGCTGGATTGGAAGAGGAGCAACTGGGACAGAACCGGCACGCCAACCAGAACTAGAACCTGGAGTACCAGCACCACAGGTGGAGGATTAGCCTATTGAGCCACGGCGCCAGGAGCACCATATTTTAAAACCTTTTTTCCTTTAATTCAATTTAAAAAATCATTATTTGAAATGCATAGTGACAGAGAGAGAAGGACAGAGAGAGAAAGAGATCTCACATTTATTGATTCACTCCCTAAATGGCCACAACAGCCGGGGTTGGGGCAGGCCAAAGCCAGGAGCCAGAATTCCATCTGAGTCTCCCACATGGGTAGCAGGGGCCCAAGTACTTGGGCCATCCCCACTGCTTTCCCAGGTACATTATCAGGGAGCTGGATCAGAAATGGAGCTGGATCAAAAGTGGAGCAGCCAGGACTTGAACCAGCCATCCAATATGGGATATAGGTGTCTTAAGTGGAGATTTTCCCTAATGTGCCTCAACACCAGCCCCAGGGAACACCATACTGAGGGCTTACTATCTGCTAGGCACATCCATCTCATTCAATCCTCACATTTAAGGAAAAACATTTCCATCCCTCTTTTATGTACATGAAAATGGAGGCTCAAAGAGGTTACGTGACTGGCCCAGGATCACACAGCTACTAAGTGGCAGCCCTAGGGAAAGACGATGGATGGAATGGACTGTGGTTGGTCACCTGGCTCATCTGCCTGCCAAACTGGGACTCCTGTTCGGGTCCATCATTGCACAGAAGTTCAATTCCTACAGCTGTTTCTCAGGGAAGAGGAAAGGCTGAGGGGGGTCCCCATCACCTCCTGCACCTTTCTTCACTACAGAAGCACAGACACTTTGTCGGCCTGTGGCAGGCACTCAGGACTCACACAGCACTGAGTGCAGCTCTGCACGGAGACCACTCGGGCTCTCCTGTTAGACGGCAGGGCCTCACCAGGACAGTGGGTTCGCCACCCATCACCAGGCGGCTGACGCGATATTTCATCAACTGGGGAAGGAAGGAAGTACAGGCAATTAAAGCCAGATTTTCTGAGGTTCGAATCCTGGCTCTGCCATCATCGAGTCTCTGTCTCCTTTTACCCTTCATGTAACCTTTAGAGACCCAAGCATCTAACATACAGAGAGGTCTCCAAAACATTTAATCCTCTTTTATGAAACCTCTCTATTTATAAACCCCCCAAAGGAAAAGGACTTAAGAAGTATCTTAAATATAAAATTTTTACATGTGGATGCTGCAAACTCTCAGCTAAATTGAATGCAGGACAATTTAGATTCTTCTTACTTTTTTGTAATAACAGCTACATACTTATCAAACTTTTCATGATAATAATATTTAAAGGTAATAACTGTATGGTTTAATGGCTCATTTGCATGCCCTCCCATGGTGTCTAGTGTATAAGGAAACAGTTTTGCACCCAAATGAAGCAACCATGACAAGCCAGAACCTCTTATTTAATATGCCAGTGACGGCTAGTTCATCAGTAACCAGTAGCAAATGATGACTTCTGGCTCAACACACAGGATAATACATTATTCAACAAAAAGCTGCATTGTGATTGAAATATTCCAGCAGCTTGGTTATTTCATTTCTTTCCGTCATTAGGCAAAAGTCCCAGAAAAGCACACATTTTAAAAGTCCTTATCTCAGTACTTATCCCAGGAATAGCAAAATAAAGGGCTATTCGATCTGAGTTGGGAAATCTGGACCCTCATCATGTTAAAAAAGAAAAAAAGGGGGGGAGGGGGCTCATCTCCACATAAATGACTGCTTAGCACTTCCCATCAGATCAGTAGCAGATGCTTCAAGTCCTATGTACAGTTGCTCCTAAGAATGAGTTCATTTTTAAAAAAAGATTTATTTATGTATTTGAAGGTCAGAGTTACAGAGAGGGAGAGGAGAGAGGAGAGAGGGGAGAGGAGAGAGAAGAGAGGAGAGAAGATAGAGAGAAAGAGAGATCTTCCATCTGTTGGTTCACTTCCCAAATAGCTGAAATGGCCAGGGCTTGGGCCAGGCCAAAGCCAGGAGCCAGGAGCCAGGAGGCAGGAGCCAGGAGGCAGGAGCTCCTTCCAGGTCTTAACACCCAGTAGCAGGAACCCAAACACTTGGGCCATTTTCTGCTGCTTTCCCCAGGTTATTAGCAGGGAGCTAGATCAGAAGTGGAGCAGCCAGGATGTGAACCAGCACCTGTATGGGATGCTGGTGTTGTAGGAAGTGACTTGAACTGCTACACCAGCCCCAGGAATGAGTTTTTGCCTCAAAACAGTTGGTGGACAGATTTAATGCAGTTCTATAGATGGCCAATGTGAAAGATATCAAAAGAAGGTGGCATGGATTTCTCCTGTGCGACTCAGAGCTACTTAATTCCATAAGATTTATTTGGTCCTACTGAGGCCAATTCACTCCAACTTTACAAACATTGATTGAGCGTCTGTCACACAATGCCAGGCAAGTGTCCAAAACCTGTGCTGTGACTGCAGGGGGCACTAGCACATCATCGCGCAAAGACAGGACATCTGCCTGTGCGGGCAGGCCAGCTTGACACAGCATCCCTCTTAAATACTTGGGCTGCTTCTCACTGGGCTCACCCCTCTGTCCCCAGCACGAGGGGTTGCCCCTAGAAAATGAGAAGCATTTATTGAGTGTTGTATCAATGGGAGACGACAGCTCCAAACCAGCACCCTAATGTCAAAGGTCAGACTGCAGTATCTGAAAGGTCACTTGGGGCAGGGCCGCAAGTCAGTCCTCAGCAATAGACCAGTTAGAGTATTTTAGAAAGAACTGGTCTTGGATGAGTGTCAGCCAGTAACCTAGTTCCTGATGACTTCTCACTGGTTAATTGTGGACTCTCTCTGTTCTGATGACATAATTTCAAAAAGGGCAAGGTTAGAAAACGGATCTATTCATGCCAAAAAAAAAAAAGGGCAGTGTGTTACAGATGTAGATGGAACTGCAGAGAAGAATGCTTGCCCCTCTCTTACTGGAGCTAAAGGAGCAGGGGTCCTGCTCGCCCTGCCGCGATGGCTGCTGGGTGCACAGGCATCTGCAGGAAGTGCAGCGTGACAACGGAACTCCCTTCCCTAACACAGATCCCTGGAATCGATGCAGTAGCAGACATATTATATGGAAGGCATGGCACAGAGGTCTGATAACCACAACTGCCACCAACTATTGCAGAAATGTATCTGTCTGTGACAGTTTCAGATGTGAAAAATGGAGAATTAAAAGGAGAGCCATTTATTTAAGCAATGAGTTTCCCTGGAACAACCAGAATTACAACTAGAATTTCTTTGTTGTCAAGAAATCACCAACCCTGAAGAACTGTGGCAGAGCAAATACCACATTTCGCAAACCAGGATTACAGGAGAAACAAAAACAAAAACCTCAAGGACAAAAGCCATCTTCTGTGCCAGAATCATCAGATGCAGGAGTAAAATCCTAGCACATGAACAGGGACTCTGCACCTATTGGTTATAAATGACATCATGCTTTCAGAAGACTCATGTTCATTTTGCCTATTTCCAGCAAATTGGATAGTCTGGAGCTCCCTCTCCTGGCAGAATTTATCCACAACAATAAATCACTGGATGTTTATGGCCTTCCTTATTTGAGAGGACAGTCTTTACATCCAACATGCACAGTCATTTAACTACTCAACAATGAAGAAAATCTTGCAGATCAAAATGAGAGGAAGGTCTCGTGAAATAAGTTACCTTTCGGCTAGAAAAATGCCCGTGCTTAGCCAATTTACTGTTGAGTGCTTCCAGGAATATCTCGTCCGTGACTTTGCCGACATTCATGCAGGCGTCGTCCAGGATTGCAATGATCCCCTTGTGCTGCTGCTCCACCAGGTCCACGATGATCTGATTGTTGAAGTAATCAATCTGCAGACGCAAGGAGAAAGACAGAGGGGACAGTGATCTGATGGTGCCTCTGTCTTCATGGTTCAGCCAAAGTTCCCTGGGCCCAGGCATGTGACTGACATCAGCCAGCTCGCATAAGATGAGTACGTACTCCAACAGGGCTGTGTGGTTCCACCGTCACATTTATAACATGAAGCACTTTATCTGAGATGGGAGTAGCCCAAGGTAAGAATTATAAGGAAGACAACATTTCTCCCATTACCAATTATTGTTTTTTTTAACTTTTATTTAGTAAATATAAATTTCCAAAGTATATTTTATGGATTACAATGGCTCCCCCCCCATAATTTCCCTCCCACTCACACCCCTCCCATCTCCTGCTCCCTCTCCCATTCCATTCACATCAAGATTCATTTTCAATTCTCTTTATATACAGAAGATTGAGTTAGCATATATTAAGTAAAGATTTCATCAATTTTCATCCACACAGAAACAGAGTGTAAAATACTGTTTCAGTATTAGTTATAGCATTATTTCACATTGGACAAAACATTAAGGACAGATCCCACATGAGAAGTAAGTACACAATGACTCCTGTTGTTGACTTAACAAATTGACACTCTTGTTTATGGCGTCAGTAATCTCCCTAGGCTCTAGTCATGAGTTGCCAAGGCAATGGAAGCGTTTTGAGTTCGCCGACTTCGATCTTATTCAGACAGGGTCATAGTCAAAGTGGAAGTTCTCTCCTTCCTTCAGAGAAAGGTACCTCCTTCTTTGATGACCTGTTCTTTCTACTGGGATCTCACTCACAGGATCTTTCATTTAGGTCGTCGTCGTCTTTTTTTTTTTTTTTTTTTTTTTTTGCCAGAGTGTCTTGGCTTTCCATGCCTAAAATACTCTCATGGGCTCTTCAGACAGATCCGAATGCCTTAAGGGTTGATTCTGAGGCCAGAGTGCTATTTAGGACATCTGCAATTCTGAGTCTGCTGTGTATCCCGCTTCCCATGTTGGATCATTCTCTCCCTTTTTGATTCTATCAGTTAGTATTAGCAGACACTAGTCTTGTTTGTGTGATCCCTTTGACTCTTAGACCTATCAGTGTGATCATTTGTGAACTGAAATTAATCACTTGGACTACTGAGATGGCATTGGTACATGCCACCTTGATGGGATTGTATTGGAATCCCCTGGCACATTTCTAACTCCACCATTTGGGGCAAGTCCGATTGAGCATGTCCCAAATTGTACATCTCCTCCCTCTCTTATTCCCACTCTTATATTTCACAGGGATCACTTTTCCGTTAAAATTTAACCACCTAAGAATAATTGTGCGTTAAGTACAGAGTTCAACCAATAGTACTAGAACAAAATACTAGAAGAGATAAATTATTACATTGTACCTCAACAGTCAGAACAAGGGCTGATCAAGTCACTGTTTCTCATAGTGTCCATTTCACTTCAACAGGTTTCCCCTTTGGTGCTCAGTTAGTTGTCACCGATCAGGGAGAACATATGATATTTGTCCCTTTGGGACTAGCTTAATTCACTCAGCATAATGTTTTGCAGATTCCTGTCTGTGTTTCCCTCACCCATCTTACTCTTAATCTCCAAATCCGTTTACTGTTTTTTTTAAGATTTTACTTGAAAGTCACAGTTACACACACACACACACATACACACACACAGAGGTCTTCCATCCGCTGGTTCACTCCCCAAATGGCTGCGATGGCCGGAGCTGTGCCAATCTGAAGCCAGGAGCCAGGAGCTTCTTCCAGGTCTCCCACGTGGGTGCAGGGGCCCAAGGACATGGGCCATCCTCTACTGCTTTCCTAGGCCATAGCAGAGAGATAGATAGGAAGTGGAGTAGCCAGGACTTGAACCGGTGCCCATATGGGATGTCGGCACTGCAAGCAGCAGCTTTATCCCCTATGCCACAGCACCAGCCCCAAATCTGTTTACTGTTAACCACAGGACCTAGTTTCCATTAACTACCAACAGACAACCTTAAATTACTATTTGATACAATACTTGATAATGAAGTTAGGGCACTACCCAGAACCTGTGGGTTTTTTTTTTTTTTTAATATGACTATAATGCAAAAGAGCATTTCCCCTTGCTTTCTGAAAGTTACAGAGCCTATGAGTCTGAGTGTTGAAATTTTTCTGGGTATGATATAAAAATATTAGTTCTGAGGTACAACTTTCATTTACTTCCATGAATGAATGAAGTTACAACTTACTCTGGCATTTTAGCAGCTTCTACACCTGATTATTTCGAAGGTGCTGCTGCACACCCGAGAGCAGGCACAGATAAGGTACACGCCAGGAAGTGGCGCACCTCACCCCCTTTCCTTCCAACCCCATCTCACGCGCGAGGCACCTGGGTGAACCCTGTTTCCACACCGTGGAGGTGCCCGGTATTCCTGGCCCGTGTTTTACAGCCCAGGCCTGGTGCCAGTTATCTGTGCCTTTCCACCCCCTTCCTAGTGCTGAGAAGCCTGCAAACTGGGCCACGTTGACTTTTTTCTGTCTACTTTTCCATATTGTTTAAATCGGTTAATTCTGGATTGGGTATCATTTTGCAATTTGGCAGTCTCGGGAGACATTCTGGACCACAGAGGACTGCTCCAGGCTGCCAGTGGGGAGAGGCCATGGGGGTGGCTACACACCCCTTGCTGTACAGGACAGTCCTGTGAGAGGCACCTGCCCCAAATTCCAAAGATGCTGAGGTACACAAGCCTTGGTCTGTGCATTTACTTTTATTGTGAGTATATATTACATTTCTTATCAGGGTGAAAAATTATCTCTGTCTTTGGAAAAAATCCTTTAAAAAATTTCAAGAGGCAGGAAGTCCAAACTGATTAACAGGTGATATCTTAAACTTTGGAACTATGGAATTAAAGACCAAGTCTTTGTTTCAGTGACAAAAGAATGACCTTTCCTAAAATTATATCACTACAAGTCATCTTAGCTGAAGATTCTAATCGCTTTTAGTTTGTATGTTTTTAAACTTTTTATATTAATAATAATTGTACATACTCAGGAGCTACATTGTGACATTTCAACATCTATACACAATGTATACCAGTCAAATGGACATCTCTCCTTCTTTGAAATTACTTTAAGATTGGAGGCTTGGCACTTCTGTTTGTTCATACAACATCTACTAGGTTATTGTGAAACAGTCCCCCCACTATGCTGTGTATCACTAGGATCTTACTCCTTTGATCTAACTCTGATTTGTTCAATGTTGCTTCAAACATCACTGAAAGCCACAGCTTTCCAACCAGGTTCTTGCAGGAACTTGGCACTCCCAGGAGGTTTCTAGGGGATACAGGGAGCTGGGAGAGAAGGCACAGAGTGGCTTAGGGGCATGGGCTCTGGTCTCCCATTCCCACTCCAATGCAACAAGTTTATGCCACAACTTTATCAATGATGCCTGTGCAACTTGGTGTTCTTGAGCAGGATGTCTGAATCACATTTGAACCACACTTTTTATGACTGAATTTGCTATAAAAACCATCTGAGTTTCAGTTATACTGTGCGTTATACACACATTTATTCCTAGAAAGCTTGATAAACCTAATTGAACTTCATTGTAAATGTGCTCAGAGTTCACTCGACTGTCGAGATCATGGCAGTTAACAAATGATTTGTAAACTTTGGCAGCAACAGATGTTAAAAGCGAATGAATCAGGGGCTGGCGCTGTGGTGTGGTGCTAGCCTGAAGCACTGGCATCCCATATGAGGGCCAGTTAGAGACCCAGCTGCTCCACTCCCGATCCAGCTCTCTGCTATGGCCTGGAAAGCAGTAGAGGATGTCCCAAGACTTTGGGCCCCTGCACTCACATGGGAGATCCAGAAGAAGCTCCTGACTCCTGGCTTTGGATCGGCGCAGCTCTGGCCATTGCGGAGTGAACCTTTGGATGGAAGACCTCTCTCTCTCTCTCTCTGCCTCTCCTTCTTTCTGTGTAACAAATAAACAAATAAAAACTTTTTTTTACAAAAAGTGAATGAATCAGAGATATAAGCAGGCATTATGTACCATCAGACACAAGTTCACACACAACACATGAAACACACGGGGGACAAAGCACTGGTTCAGCCTAACGAGGAACATGTGGGCCAAGCCAGCAATGCAGTGAGCAAGGTTCAGCCTGTGGGAAATACCACACGGCACACAATTCCTTCTCCTCAACAAAAGATTGCCAAGAAAAAAGCAAGTCAGGGACGGAGGAGAAAATTATAGACACGCAGCAGACCCAGCAGTCCTCATAAGACAGCATCAACTACAGGACAGGTGAGCAGGCGTGAGATGTGAGCACCAGCTGGATACCGGACGTGAAGGACTTGGCGACTGGGGAGGTGTGATTAGGGTACTGTGATTACAGTTTTCACCTTTGAGAGAGAGAGACTGAAATATTTACAGATGCAACAATGTGATGTTTTAGATTTGCTTCCAGATACTCTGGGGGAAGGGAGGAGAGGGGTTGGGGGGATACAGAGATAACCCTGGCAGTCTACTGGTAACTGCTCAAGCTGAGGACCGGCAACGTAAGTACATTACACTATGATTCCCTAGTTCTGTGCTTGAAATGGTCCATAATAAAAAGATTTAGGGGCCAGCACTGTGGCATAGCAGGGAGAGCCACCACCTGCAGTGCCAGATCTCATTTGGACACCGGTTCAAGTCCCAGCTGCTCCACTTCCGAACTAGCTCCCTGCAAATGAGTCTGGGAAAGCAGCAGAAGATGGCCCAGGTGCTTGGGTCCCTGTTACCCACGTGGGAGACCTGGAAGAAGCTCCTGGCTTCAGCCTGGCCCAGCCCTGGCTATTGTGGCTATTTGTGGAGTGAGCCAATGGACAGAAGAAGTCCTTTCTCTCTCATTCTGTCTCTGTGACTGTGGATGGCAGGGACCCAGCCACTTGAGTCATCACTTACCTCCTTCCTTTCAGGGTCTCATTAAGAACAAGCTAGAATTGAGAGCCAGAGCTGAGATGCTAACAGAGGCACTCTGACATGGGACATGGTGTCTTTACTGCTAGGCCAAACACCTGTCCTGAGGTTTCACCATTTAAATAAAATTGTTGGGACACACACATGCCATGTCAGAGGGCCAGTGTTGAGTCCTGGCTCTGCTCTCAATTGCAGCTTCCTGGTGATGAGCACCCTGGGAGGCAGCAGGTGATGTATTTGAGTCCCTGCCATCCATGTGGGAGCTACAGTTCCATTTCTAGGGAACCAACTGGAACTCCAAATATAAGAGAAAAAGTTGCATCTATATAATCGTGCATGGGCTCTTTTTCTCATCATCATTCCCTGAACAACACGATATAACAATTGTGTACTTGGCATTGACGCTGTACTCACTGTCCTAAGTCACCTGCATTTTGTATGAGGGGCTGCACAGTGTGCAGATTTCAGTATCAGAGGGACCCTGGAGCCAGTCTCCTGTGGATATTGATGGCAACTGTACTGGCAGACGATAAAGTCCCACTCAGAAACTTATAGAAACTCATAGGTTTTCTACTGAACAGGTCTATTCTCAAAATTGTTTAAAAATACAAATTAAACAGGAAAATCACCATGCCTTCCTTCTGCCGTCAGCAGGAGTTCCAGTCACAGGAATCAGATGGACAAGGCAGGCCTGTGAGCAGTGTGTTCCCTGGGGCTTGGGCCAGCCATACTTCTTGGCTGTGTCCTACCAGACTCCTCTGACAAATACCAAGTTCACCAAGAGCCGCAAAGGTGCTACCTGAAGTGTGACGCAAAGGAAACTAAACAGGGGTGACAGCCAACACAAGCGATTTTATGGAAGGTTTCAGAGGACATGAACATTAACTGAAGATGATAAAATGCCATTTAGCTTACAAACAAGAAGAGGAAGAACCCAAGGGAAAGAAAAGCAGGGAAAAGAAAACACCAGATTTGGAAGCAAAGTCTAGCCAACTCCAGCCAATTCAAAGCAAAAACTGAGTAACACATAAATGATGCCAAACACTTGCGCACAGCTGTGAGGCAGAAGGCCCACGTGGCATCAGCCATAGCGTGACATCAGGTTCACTGTCTGTAACAGCATTTTCTGAGTACCAACAAGGAAATCTATCCCACGTCACAAACCTGAAAATCCACTGTATTACATATTCCAAAAAGGGAAGCTAAGGTTCAGGTGTCTCAAGTACCCAAGAAGATGGAGAGAGGCCACATCATTAAGGACAGGGGAAGCCCCCAAAGGCATCTGCCGGGCCGTCCACTCACGTGCTTCCAAGGGATCCCTTCTCGCTGGTACTCCTCCTGCTCCTGCTTCAGCACCAGCTGGATGAAGAGCTGCTGCAGCTTCTCGTTGCAGTAATTGATGCAGAACTGCTCGAAGCTACAGGGAAAGGAGCAAATGAGGCTCACGTAAACACAGAACAGGCAACGGGGATCCTGTGTTTTCTCCACTTTACCTGTTATTGTCAAAGATTTCGAAGCCATAGATGTCCAGGACACCGATAACCGTGTTTTTCCCATGGATTGTGGTGTCGTAGTTCTTGACCTCGATAATATCGTTGATGCGAGTAACAATCCAACAGAATAGGCGCTCGTATATTGCCTGTGATGAAACGACACCATAAACTCTTGCCCTCTGGGGAGTGAGTCCTCTGTTTGGATTTGTTATGTTTTAAATTCCTGTCCACCTTTTCCTTAAAGTTTGTCAAAACTGCTATTAGCCTCAAGCAAAACAGTTAGAAGTACAGGATCATCTATTAAAAGATGACATGTACAGGCACAACTAAAGTAAACGGCCTGGGTCCTTACGAGTATGATTAGCCACACACACATCCTAACACTACTCCACAGGCATGCTTCTTCTGTGCCTGGCTATGTTGGAAATTTGCATACTCCCTCATGTAAGTCCCTTCATAGCTTTGGAGTTCATTTAAATAACTATAAAAAGCTGGGAACTAACAAGTTATCTTCCACCAAAGCTCCATAAATTCAAAATAACATAAATACTGACTTCTAATGCCAAGTAAAGATCTGAGACTAAAGGCCAAGGTCTGAAAGTCCTTGAGAAGCAGATGTGCACCTGATGCTCAGGGCACCTGTGCCAAGACACACCTGGATGAAGGCACCACGCTGGCACGCAGCGTCTGCACACCTGCTTTCAGTAGCCCACTCCCTTCACCTGTGCACATTGTTTCCAATCCCCATTTCCTGTTGGTAGTCAGCCCTCTCTGGTTCTCACTTCAGTCCCTTCCGGTCCTCATGTCAGTCCTATGACTCTACCAGAGACCTCACGCACCTCTACCTACACGCTTCTTCATCCCTCCTAGGGACTTCTTATTCAGCTTCTTGGCATCTCTCAACCGAGTTTCCCAGTCTCTTCTAGAAACATCCTTCTCTCTGGGACTCACGTTATCACCTTTTGTCTTGTGTCACTGGCGGCTCCTTCTTGGTGATTTCTGGCAAGGTCTCCTCCTCTATCTAACCTCTGAGAACTGGAGTTCTTCCTGGTCCTTTTCCCTTCACCCTTGAACACCCTGTAAGTCATCTTATCCATTATTATATAATGCTAATATAATATGGCTCCTGACATGGTTTGAACAGGATTTGGCTCCCCAATCTCATGCAGACAATTAAACTACATTGGTTAATGTGACTAATTGATTATATTAATGATTGTGGCTCGAGCATGGAGACTTAATCTAATTATGGCATCCGAGAGGTAGGCCTAGTAGGAGGTTTTTAGGTCATGGGGGTGGGTCCTTGGAGGGTGTTCAGGAGGATTGGTTACGTAGGCTGGGCATGCTTCCTGGCTCACCAGATGCTTGAGTCAAGGGGCCGCCTGATCTTGGACGTGAAACTCCAAAACCGTAGCAGAAATAAACCTTCCTGCCCTCTAAGTAGCTCCTCCTCTCTGGTATTTTAGTTAATGTAATGAGAGGCTGACCAACAGCTCCACAGCACGGTGGAGCTCCAGACTGAGACTTGCTTTCTCTCTACCTGACAGTGGCTCTCTGATGTCTCACATCCACTTCAGACTTGTCAAGACTCTCGATCTTTTCACCTTCAGAGATGGTTCCTACCCTTCTTTTATCCATGAATAAATGGCACCACTTAGGAACTAATTCATTCATTCAGCAAGTATTGGCTGAGTACTTACTATGTAAGTTTGTTGAAAATAAAGTGCCAGGCAATGTAAATGCAGCCTCAGTCTCCAAGGAGCTTAGGGAATAGAGCAAAGAGAAAAATCACACACACACACACACACATACACACACACACACAGAGATACATGGGCTCTAAGGGGTACTTGACCCACTCAGTGTTCAGGGGAAGGCTTTTCTGAGAAAGTGACGATTGGCTGAGATCAGAAGGATTGAGGAAGCAGTCACTAGGCAAGAAGGGACCTATCTAATCAGAGGAAACAGCCTGTGCAGGGGCCCTGTGTCTGGAAGGAGAAAGGAAAAAGATAACGTGGGAGACCTAAGAGAAGGCCACTGTGCTGGGGCACAGAAAGGAAGCTGAAGATGGGATGAAACGAGGCAGGAGAGACAGGCTGGAGCATCAGGTATTAGCCTGGATTTCGTGTCCCCAACAACAGCTCTTGTGATTTCATTTTCCCAACAGGTGCATCTCCAACCATCCGAGCCTCCCCATTCCTGCTGCCTTCCTAGCCCAAGCTGCGACCATCTCTCCTAGAGTAATAAACATCCCTTACTTGGTCTCTTTGCTTCCATTCTTGTTCCACCTCCTATAAGATTCTCTAAACCAAGGCCAGAGTTATCAGTTTAAAACTTGAATTTTTTTTTTTTTTGACAGGCAAAGTGGACAGTGAGAGAGAGAGACAGAGAGAGAGGTCTTCCTTTGCCGTTGGTTCACCCTCCAATGGCCGCCGCGGCTGGCGCACCGCGCTCATCCGATGGCAGGAGCCAGGTGCCAGGTGCTTTTCCTGGTCTCCCCATGGGGTGCAGGGCCCAAGCACCTCGGCCATCCTCCACTGCACTCCTGGGCCACAGCAGAGAGCTGGCCTGGAAGAGGGGCAACTGGGACAGAATCCGGCGCCCCGACCGGGACTAGAACCCGGTGTGCCGGCGCCGCAAGGCGGAGGATTAGCCTGTTGAGCCATGGCGCCGGCCATTGAAATTTTTTTCTTTTTAAAGATTTATTTATGTGAAAGACTGAATTATAGAGGGAGATAAGACAGACAGATACAGAGATACCCTATATCTACTAGTTTACTCCCCAAATGGCCACCATGGATAGGGCTGGGCCAGGCCAAAGCCAGGAACCTGGAACTCCACCCATGTCTCCGACACAGGTGCAGGGGCTGAGGACTTGGGCAATCACCTGCTGCTTTCTCAGGTGTATCAGTAGGGGGCTGGATGGCAAGTGGAGCAGCCAGGATTTGACCCTCTGCCCCACAATGCTGGCTACTAAAATTTCAAGCTTAATGTCACTGCCCCTTCTTTTTTTTTCAGGTTTTTCTTTTTTTTTTTTTTGACAGGCAGAGTGGACAGTGAGAGAGAGAGACAGAGAGAAAGGTCTTCCTTCCGTTGGTTCACCCCCAAATGGCCACCACAGCCGGCGCTGCGCCGATCTGAAGCCAGGAGCCAGGTGCTTTTTCCTGGTCTCCCATGGGGTGCAGGGCCCAAGCACTTGGGCCATCCTCCACTGCACTCCCAGGCCACAGCAGAGAGCTGGCCTGGAAGAGGGGCAACTGGGACAGAATCCGGCACCGTGACCGGGACTAGAACCCGGTGTGCTGGCGCCACAAGGCGGAGGATTAGCCTATTGAGCCGCGGTGCCGGCTGTCACTGCCCCTTCTTAAAATCCTCTAGTTGCTCTTCACTGCACTTAGGAACCTGGGACTTATACGAAGGCAAAAACTGAATAAAGAGCAATCTAATCAATAAGCAAAGCAACAAAACTAAAAAACAGACTTGGGAAAACATAACATTTGCCACACAGGTGGTAGACAAAGGGTTAGAGTTTATGTTATAAAAGAGCTTTGACTTGAAGGAAACTCCTGAGTGAGAAAAGCGAAACAGAGAGCCAGGAAAGGGGCCAAATGGAGGAGGGGCCTGGAGAGCGGCACCCGCGGCTCTCCAGCTGGTCTGGTCTGGTCTGCTCTGCTCTGCCCGCAGCCGGGAGGTTTCACTGAGATGGTGCTGGCCACAGCAGGCTGTGGTTTCTAAAAGCTGCAACAGACTCTGGAGGGGCACCCGCACACGTCCACACAGCACACTGAGGAAGCACGCTGGGTTCTCACCTTGGCGAAGGCGTCTCTGCCGTAGCTGGCCTCCTGCTCCGTGTGCTGCTTGTCGATGATGTCGCGGCCCGTGGCCACCGTGCGGTAGAGGAGGGCCTTCTCCACCGCGTCGGTCTTGGTGGACAGCAGCTCTGCTATGATCGACACAACCTGGCTGTTCTCGATCAGAGTTGTGTCTCCATCTACCACGAATTTTAAATTTCCCTACAGCAGAAGTCAGAAAACACAACACACCGTCTCCAGTGAGATTCTGGAATACTGCACCAGGGATGCATTCGTCAATTTGAAATAGAATAATTATGTGACTTGGTTTATATCTCCTTTCCTAAACACAACATATTTCCCAACACAGAAAAACCTAGCGCTTCATCTGTTCTTTTCCTCTTCTCCAATTGCCCGTCTCTCTTTTCATTTTAAGCGTATGTTATCAGTGGACAGAAGTTTTACACTTCTATTCAAATCTGTACATCTTTTGCCTTAGGATTTTCTTTCTTTGATGTCATACTTACACTGCTCCTGCAGTGTAATATGTAAGTATTCAGTATTTCCTTCTAATACTTTTGTGTATACTTTTTCTCTCATTTAAACTTTTAACCCACCCAGAACTTACTGTATGCGGTGTAAAGTGAGAATCTAACAACTTTTTCAGGTGGTTACTGAGCTGCCCCAATACCACGTAGGGGGTATTCTAGCTTTTTTCTGGTGATCTGACATGTCACCTTTTTTAATAAGTTAAATTCCCTAAGCATTTGAGTCTATTTAAATTCCACTCGTGGCCGGCACTGCGGCTCACTAGGCTAATCCTCAGCCTGCGGCACCAGCACTCTGGGTTCTGGTCCCAGTTGGAGTGCCAGTTCTGTCCCGGTTGCTCCTCTTCCAGTCCAGCTTTGTGCTGTGGCCCGGGAAGGCAGTGGAGGATGGCCCAAGTGCTTGGGCCCTGCACCTGCATGAATAAATATGAGAGACCAGGAGGAAGCACCTGGCTCCTAGCTTTGGATTGGCACAGCGTGCCGACCGTAGTGGCCATTTGGGGGGTGAACCAACGGAAGGAAGACCTTTCTCTCTGTCTCTCTCACTAACTCTGTCAAAAATTTTTTAAAAAAATTCCACTCGTTCAATAAGTGATAAATACTAATGAACCCTGTACAAAGTATCCAACACACCAACCAGCCCGTGGGTTGATCTGTCGATTTGGCGCTGGATTTGTATAACAGGTTTTATAGTGCTGTCACTGTTGCTCTCATTTTAAATTCGGTAGAAGTGGTCATGCCTCTTCCTTCCCTTCTCCAAACCCACAGCTCTTCTTCCACTCATTTCCTTTGCTTCTCTTACAGGTTTACTGTTCCCAGAAAATTCTGGAATCCTTAAGGCCAAGTTAAAAACTAAATACAATTCTTATGTAGATTCCAACAGGGATGTTGCACTGCATTTTAAACTAATTCAAAGAGGCCGCTTGGTTTATGACTTCCTTGTGGGGACATTTACTTGTCATTTCCAGTGCTGTGTGCTGTTTCACATACAGACCTTGCACATTCCTGATTCACTGTTGTTAACAGCATCAAGAGGTAGCAACGTAATGTGATGGTGTTAACAGGCAGGGCCTCTGGAAGCAGAGTGGACTGGACTGAGTCTTCAGGGTACAGCCTCCAACATTAAATCCTGGTGGCTTCATTACAGACCACACAGACACAGACACAGACAGCGTTGCTGCCAACACTCCCACTCTTGTATAGTTTCCCAGGAAATAAAAGAAAAAGTAGGAGAAAGCAAAAGTCAGGCCCTGAAAGCACGTGGTGCTCTGCGCTGCCTGGGACTCTGCCAGCCAGAACACCGTCACCAGAGGCTGATCCCAAGGGGCCTGCCTGACCTTGGACTGTGAACCTCCAGAACTGCGAGCTGAAACAATCCTCTTCTCCCTTCATGAGTGGTTTATCCCGGGTAGCTCATCATAGTTACAAAAAGCTAATACACACTTTTTATTACACTTAAAATATCTCTGATTAGATCATGTAAAGGGCAATGAAAGATCTCCAAACCACCGTTCTTCACTTCTTCAAAGACTGGCTGGCAAAGCAGAACCCAACAGGGCCACGTGTCAGCCCAGCTGGTGCGGAGTCGGGGCTCAGGGAGGAGCTGGCTGGGGTTTGGAGGCGGCCACCCCACCCTTCAGGGCTCATTTCCCAACTTGTCATATCAGACAATAAAAAACCCGGTTCTAGCAATCAATCTACCACTCCACGTTTCAAACGCCATCCTCAGCCTATATCACCAGCTGTCAGCTCACTGTTGAAGGACCTGATCCTGGAACCTGACCAGGTTGAAGTCTGATCCCGATAAGACAACGAACCCAAGCTATCATCTCAATCTCTCTGAAGATTGTAAAACGGTGGCAAGAGCCACAGGCAGAGTCATTTCTTCAAGGATGAGCAAAACGGTTCTCTAAATAAATCACTCTTAAACTGACAGGGCAGAAGCACCGCTTCCAGAACGGGAATCCGGCCTCCCAGGGCGGACAGCTCCTTGGGAGGAGGCCCCACTCACCAGGTGGAGGATAGCAGCCAGAATTCTATACACCGTCTGAACCTCCTCGGCCTGGAAGCCAATCACCTTCATGGCATCGGCCACGACTTTGAACTCAGCAGCGTCGTTGATGGAAGACTGGGAAGGGAAACAGAAGACTGTGGTCAGACATGTTTCACGAGAGCCTTGCTCTCCAACCAAGGGTGGCCAAGGTCCTGGCCGCTCCACGCTAAGTCACTTGCAGGGGTGATGAGCGTCCACAGAAAATAAAATGGTTCGGGGGCGGAAACGTCACCCAGGGAGACAAAGCCCACTGTTGTGTGAAAACCATTGCCCAAGACAGGTGCGGTGGAGGGAGCAGGTCCTGCCCACCTTTCCCCCATGATCTGTGGAGGCAGTGGGAGGGGCAATGGCAAAAGGAAAAAGGCAACATGGGAGCCTCCAAAACACATGCTTTCTACTCTGGATGGTGGCTCTCAGGCCCACAATTCATCTTCACAGACTGGCAACAGCACTCACACTCTTGCGTCATCAGGTCTTTTATTTCCCAGGTGAGGGAAAAAGGCTCCCGAACCACAGCCACCAGCTCCAGCCTCCAGCAAGCTTTTGCTCAGCCTGGGGCCAGATCCTGACCTTTTCACTCATTGACCAACATCTGTGAGCCTGCTCCTCTAAGTGACGCAAGGGAGCTCAAAGATGGATGGCCTGCCCCTCGGGAGCTATGGCTGTCAGGTGGGAAACCCAAGCGTGGGAGCAGAAACCCAGCAGACAGCGATGCTGACTGTGGACACTGGAGTGTCGCGAAGCAGCAGCTACACAGGGCCTGATAAGCCTTTCCTTGGTGAGCTGCACCTGGCCTGATGCTCACCTGCTGAGGGAGGGCACAGGAAGGGCCTCTCCCCTGCTAGTTGAGCTCGTGTTCCTCTGGGGTGCGGGCGACAACCAGGCCAGCTCCTTTACCTAGTGGGTTTTTGGTTTTGCTTGTTTTTTTCCCACAGTGCTTAAAAGACAGTGACGTGTGTATGTATTCATAATTTACACATACATACATCCATATGGGGTCCAGTATGGTCTTCCAGTGCATGTACATGACATGTAATGACCAGGCTAATTAGCATACCCGTCACCTCAAACGCTGATCACTTGTGTTGGGCACATGCAGAATCCCATAGCTACCCTGAGACACACACTTAACTGTTCAGTCAGTGACCTCCCCGTGCTGCAGGTCATCACAAGTTACTCCTCCCACCCAGCTGCACCCACGGCCCATGCTCCTCCTCCCGGTCTCTGGCGATCCCTGTTCTGAGACCAGCTTCCTAAGCTTTCACACTGGAGTGAGAACCTGCAGTAGTTTTCCTTCTGTGCTGACGCAATGTCCTCCTGCCTCATTGCTGCTGCTGCAAATGACAAGACTGCATCTTTTTCATGGCTAAGTACTATTCCACGATGTAGAGGTAACCAGGTGCTCTTTATCCACTCATCCACCAACAGAGCACCCAGGTCAGCTCCACACCCTGGCTATGTGAACAGGGGGACAATAAACACGGGAGTGTAGGCATCTCCTGGACATTCCGGCTTCCTTTCCTTTGGATATATTAACCCACAGTGGCACTATTGGACCGTACGGCAGTTCTAATTCTAGATTTCTGGGGAAACTCCATAGTTTCCCACAGGGCTGCACTGATTAACATTCCCATCAACGGTGTAGGAGAGCTCCCCTTTCCCTACATCTTCACCAGAATCTTCTTTGATCTTTAGCCATACTAACAGGTGTGATAGTATTTCACTGTGGTTTTTAATTTCCCTTTCTCTGATGATTTCATACACTTGTTGCCCATTTGTGTATTTTCTCTTCAGACATGGCTACTCAGATCATTTGCCCACTTTTTAAATTAGATTTGGGTGGGGTGGGTGTTGGGTTGAGTTCTTTCATCTCAGCAGCTGAACAGCTTGGAAGTATTTTTTCCCATTCTGTTTCTGTGAAGAATGTCATGGTACTGTGACAGGGACTGCACTGACTCTATAGACTAATTTTAGTAGTATGGACATTCAAAACATTAGTTCTTCAAACCCATGACCACGGGATGGCTTTCCAGGTCTTACTGATCTCTCCTACCCCTTTGTTTCAATTTATTCCAAGTTATTTTTCAGTTTTTGTTGCTGTTGTTTTAATGTGACTGCTTTCTTCATTTCTTTTCTGTTACTTCTAGGGTACTGAAATGTTACTGATTTTTGCAAGCTGATCTTGTATCCGGCATTTTCACTGAAATCATGTCAGTTGACAGGGTTTTTGTTTTGTAATTTTGGGGTTTTTTTGGTGGAGGTTTTAGTTTTCCTATATGTAGGATCGTGTCAACTGCAAACAGGGACAATTTGGCTTCCTCCTTTCCAAATTGGATGCCTCTATTTCTCACGTAATTGCTCTGGGTAGCACTCTCAGTCACTGTTGATAAGAGATTCACTGATTTGGAATGAGCATGTGGTTCAATTTCCATACATTTTCTAAATTTCCACAGTTCCTCTGGTTGACTACTAATTTTATTGCATTGTGACCTGATAAACTGATTTTGGTTTTTAAAAATCTGTTGGTCCACGTTTGGTGTTGGTCTAGCATAGGGTGCAGTCTGGAGGTAGGAATGTATATGTGCAGCTGGCGGGGCAGCATTCCACAGACACCAAGTCCATTTGTTTCACTGTTGACTGTCTGTCTGGATGACCTGTCCATTGACAAGTGGGGTGCTCAGGTCCCCAGCTTCCATTGCTGAGTAGTTGGTTTTGCTTTGTTTAACACTTGTGCGAGATACTTAACCCTGCTGAGCCTTGAATTCCCCATGGATAAAATGGGTATAACAATGCATTTCTTACAGGGTTGCCATGAAAGTCCAGTGAGAATTTATAACAAAGCGCCTCCCTAGCTCCTAGCCCATGAAAAACAAGCCACTCCAAAAGTGTCTGGTGTTAATTGTTAGACACAGCCACCATATTGAAGCGACAAAGTAACTGGGCAACAATCTGAACGTCCCACAGCGGGAATTGTTAAGGAAATGAATTAATCAGCAAGGGATTGCTCTGCCAGGCTTCCTGTTACATGAAATCATTAAGTTCTTTATTACTTTTGGAGACTTTTCACTGGACTTTGCTCTTGCTGCAACTCAAAGTATCTTCATTGTACATGATTCCTACATTGCTTAAGAAACATACAGCACAATACTTCATAGTTGCTAGAATTATTACGTTAATTTATGCTTGTTTGCATGGGAAGATGTTTACTTAATTAAGATGTATTGCAGGATTCTGCTTATAAGTATACAGAAACCACTATCAGTAATTATTTCTGGATGGTAAGATTCAGTGTTTTTTCACTTCCTTTTGGCTCAGCTTTAGTTTTTTGGTTTTAAAAGATTTTAAAAATTTATCTGAAAGGCAGAGTTAGAAGAGTGGGGGGAAAAATAGAGAGATTCTCCTTCCTCTGGTTCACTCCCTAGATGGCTGCAACATCCAGGGTTGGGCCAGGCAGAAGCCAGGAACCTGGAATGCATCAGGTCTCCCATGTGGGTGGTAGTGCCCCAAATCTTTGGGCCATCTTCTGCTGCTTTTCCAGGTACATTAGCAGGGGGCTGCATAGGAAGTGGAGCAGCCATGACATGAACTGGTGCTGATACAGGTGACATAGGCAGCTGCTTAATCTACTACGCCATAACACCAGCCCCTAGTTGCTGGTTTTTTTTTTTTTTTTTTTTTTTTTTTTTTTTTTTTGACAGGCAGAGTGGACAGTGAGAGAGAGAGACAGAGAGAAAGGTCTTCCTTTGCCGTTGGTTCACCCTCCAATGGCTGCCGCGGACGGCGCGCTGTGGCCGGCGCACCGCGCTCATCCGATGGCAGGAGCCAGGTACTAGGTGCTTTTTCCTGGTCTCCCATGGGGTGCAGGGCCCAAGCACTTGGGCCATCCTCCACTGCACTCCCGGGCCACAGCAGAGGGCTGGCCTGGAAGAGGGGCAACCGGGACAGAATCTGGCGCCCCAACCGGGACTAGAACCCGGTGTGCTGGCGCCGCAAGGCGGAGGATTAGCCTGTTGAGCCACGGCGCTGGCCTGTTGCTGTTGTTTTAACAGGAACTCTCAGTGGTGAGAATGCTGGGAAGACAGTATTCCATCATGGCCTGGAGCTCAACCTTCTCAAAAATTTTATTCAAAATTTATTTATTTGAGAACAGAGAGCTCTCTTGCTGGTTCCCTCTCCAAATTCTTAGGCCAGGCCAAGGCCAGGAGCGGGGAACACAATCCAGGTCTCCCGTGTGGGTGGCAGAAACCGCAGAACTTGAGCCGTTACCACTGCCTCCCAGAGTGTGCATCAGCAGGAAGCTGGAGTCAGGGGCAGAGTTGGGACCTGACCCCAGGCACTGACATGGGAGGCAGGTGCGTCAACAGGCTGCTTAAGTGCTTGACCAAATGCCACCCCTATTTTAGGTTTTGACTGTGATTACATATTACTGCTTCATTTTTGTTAGAGAGGAAGATAAAAAAGGGAATGGAAAAACAGGAATGGAACACTTCAAAAAAAAAATGAGACCCTAAGCTAAATTTAATTTAGAAAAAAGGTTAAATGTTAATGTAATACATTCTGTAGTAAATTCATTACATGACCTGGCCAAAAGTAATTTGTTCAATAAGACAATCTGACAGAAAAGAAATATGCATAGTCACTGGCTTTTTAAGTGTTGATTTTATGATCCTTTTACATCTTTAAGTACCCCTGGCCAATGCACAGGAAGTTGGAGTATGGCCTTCTACTTTTTTTTTTTTGTTTCTAATTAATTTTCAGCCAAACATTCCTGCTCTCAGGGAACTATAAAATAGAGTTGATGTAACCTAAATGTCAAATAATGGGAAATTAATTGCAAAAACCTAAATATCATTTATTTCTACGCATAGCAATAAAAATACAGCTAATCCAGTAATGAGGGTATAATAGCTTAAGGCAAATAGTAAAAATTTAAAAAAGAAATACTGCCTACATCTTAGATCCTTTTTTAAATTTTTTTGAATTTTTCACCTAACTACAAAACTAATGCATGTTTTTATTAGAGAAAAAAATTTAAAAATATGGAAAAGCAGAATATAAATATGCATAATTCCACCTATCTGGAATAAACAGTTTAAATTGTGACTCCTGGGGCTGGTGTTCTGGCATAGTGTATAAAACCGCCGTCTGCAGTGCTGGCATCCCATATGGGCACCAGTTTGAGTCCCAGCTGCTCCTCTTCTGATCTAGCTCTCTGCTATGGCCTGGGAGAGCAGAAGGTGGCTCAAGCCCTCAGGCCCCTGCGCTCACACGGGAGACCCAGAGGAAGCTCCTGGCTCCTGGTTTTGGATTGGCCCAGCTCTGGCTGTTGCAACCATTTGGGATGTGAACCAGCAGATGGAAGACCCCTCTTTCTCTCTCGCTCTCTCTCTCTCTGCCTCTGCCTCTCTCTAACTCTGCCTTTCAAATAAATAAATAAATCTTTAAAAATTTGCGACCCATGTCACTCCATTTCTTTTATACACCTTCCCCTCTACAGATGAGATAAAAATGCATTTATTGTCTTACAACCAACCAGCAGCAAACTATTCCATCATTGATACTGGTTTTAGAAAGACTAGCAAAAAACTAATTAAAAATAAGAACAAAATTGGGCACACAAGTATGTGTGCATGTGAGGAAAGCTGAATAGAAATGCCCCTAGGGTCACAAAACTATTTCTAGGCTACATCACAATCAATATATATATATATATATATTAAACAGAAAACAGTGAGTAGACAGAGTGCTGTTAAATTTTCTTTCTTTTTACCAACTTGCCCATGGCCTAATCACGTGGGGTCTGAGATTCTCAGGAGGTAGCCTTGCTAGTCCTACTGAAATTCGTATACTGTCAAGACAACAGGACCAGGAACAGGGCTTAACATTCAAACACTGAGTGTAGAAAGAGATGTCTTTCCTGTTGGATGGTGATAATATCGTAAAGTGGGTTGTTCACCAAAGCTGTTGCTTCATTAACAGACTGAATCACTGTTCCAGAGAATTTATAAAACAGAAGAAAAGACACACTGATTAGCCCAAAGGCAGCAGGCTCCAATAGATCATTATTCAGCGCCGCCCTGTCTGCTTCCTTGTCTGAGCAGCAGACTCTCACCTTTAGCTGGGCTCCTACGTGGATGTAGTTGTAGGATGAAAGGGATTTCTGGAGATGCAGAGAGCGCAGTATCTGCTCGGAACCTCCTTGCAGTAGCTGAAAAATATTCAATGAGGAAAAAATCAGCAAAAGACACATTGACCCAAATAAACCAAATGCTCTAAGTCAGCGCTAATCTAGCTTTTATCCACTTTCTGGGTTTAATTCACCTTGGTCTTCCTGTCTAGCTTTGAAGAAACATTTTTCCCTTGCAGGTAAGTAACTGCTTCAGTGTCATCAGCAAAGGGAACATAAAGCAGTCATGAAGAAAATTACTGTAAGAGTCTTAGCTCATTCACCACATGCCTGGTATGAGAAGTTCTGGCTTCGGCCACGGTCCTTTGTGAAATGAGATCCTATGCTCTGTGGTGCACACCTGCTTAGCTGCTCGCAATGACAGGATGTGGCTGGGTTTCAGAATTTGGAAGCAAGAGCCCTGCAGGCAGCCACGTGCTCCCTCATGTCCTCATCAACCTTGGAGACCTCAGGCAGGGAGGCCAGGAGGATAACCACGACTCTAGTGTTGCACAAAGACACCGAACACCCTCACCCAAATGGGGAAAGCACTGGGAAAAGCTAGGAGCATGTGAGACACACAGACTGCTTTCACATTTTGTGTTTATTCAAAACACAGCAACTTGTCAACAAAAACCCAACACAACACTGATAGGCATTATGTTTAAATTCTCTACATCCAACTGTAAGCTTTGGTTTATTTTAAAAGGTCTAATTAGCAGACTTTAAAAATCAAACTGTTTTTAACCAAATAGAACAGAACTTGTTTATACCAATGACAAGTGTCTACTGCAGCATAACCCAGAAACAACTGAACTGGCCCGAGATACATTCAATTGTATTGTCACCATTTGATCACCTTCAGAGGCTGTGTGCACAGGGATGCTGAGCTTGCTTAATTTGATCACACACTTTTATTTATTAGCCTTGGTTTCTATCACTTGGGGCATTAAAACATTATAATAATGTGCCAAAGTTGTTCTCCAAGTGTAGACAGCGGCAGCAGGGCCGTTGGAAAGCTCTTGCTTTATGCTCTGAAAGCACTCCCCAAAGAGGGATTCCATATTCTCCCTGAGCTTTGCTGAGATCAGGAAGACAATTCTCTCTTGAATTGACAAATCCTGGTTATTTTTAAAAAGTAATCATCTTGCTTTACAGGCTCTATGTGCAAATTACACTGAATTTGCATTCCCATCCCTGGAACTCCCTAAGGTGGGAACAACGGCTCCAATTAAAAATAAAACTAATTTAACGTGTTTAGAACGTACCATGTGCACAGCCATTAAACCGTTATCTGTGTTCCAAGGAAATACAGGTGATGGTCAAACTCAACCGAGAAGTTGCCTTGCTGGCTGACATCTGCCAGCTCTTCATCACAGTCATGGCAGATCTCCTGAGACACCAGTGTTTTAATTGTAATCCTATTCCTAGCCCTTTTATTTTGATACTATGTATATATTATCAGGATTATTGTAGGGTGAGGAGAGGAGGAGGGAGTGTGTGTGTGTGTGTGTGTGTCGATGAAGGAAAGGGAGGGATAAACCAGGAGAAAGTCCAATGTTGAAAAAAATACTCACTTCCTATACAAATGAGCAAATGACCAAATATCTGCATAGCAGAGGATTACTAACCTGATAGAAAGAATGAAAGCTTCTTTCTCCTGGCTGTTGTACAATCACTCGGGACTGAGGGAAAAAAAAAACACATTAAAATGGTAAATCTGAAAATGTGCTCCTAAAATGAAATGGAAGCCACTTTACTGGGAAATATTGCATGTGCAGTGCACTTAAATACCCTGAGGCTCCCACAGATGGCGCTCGTCTAAAAACAAGGTCTTCGCTTTGGGGTTTCCTGTGCAATTTTTGATAGTCCTTTCCACTGCTTACAACAGAGGTCTCTAAACTTTCCTAAGAATGAGCTGTTTTGATTTTCTTTCTTAACCTGTGGCCTGAAGATGGAATTTGGTGAGGGGTAGGGATCGGAAGTCGGGGGACTAGGCAGGAATGCTTAGGGAGGAATACTCTCAACATTGCCTTCCCCAGGGACTGCTGGCATTTCAACAAGCAATGCCTTACATCCTGTAATAAAATCAGTTGAGTAAGATGGGTCTCCAGGGACCCTGGCCTTAGATGCTCCCAAAAGATTGCTATTGAGGCAGTGTTTCAAAGGGATCCTTCAACCAAGAGTGTACATAGAGGAGCCCATGAAGCATTTTGGAAAAAAGACAAAACCTGGCATTTCCTCCCTTCAACCAACCCTATTCAACATTTATCAGTCAGACTTCGATATAACCAACAAAAATAGAGACTCTGCCTCCCTATAGTGACATGAAGGATGCGTCCTGAACTGAGAACAGCTCAGGAGACCGAACTTCGTGACATACAAGATTAACTGTAAGAATTGGGTGAATGAAATCTGTTTGCTTTCCTGTAATTGGCTTCAGTGATCACTAAGGCTGGTTAGGATACATGCAGTCCCAAGAGGACAGTTTTAATTGGATTGTTCTAGAAATTGGACCTAACAGATTTTATGGATCAAATGCTTCATCATTAGGATGTAAGGCAACAAAATACATACAAGTTACCAGAAAACAGTGAACAAGTAGAAATGGAAGAAAATGAGACTTCAAATTAATTCAAATTAAAATACATAGAAGACAGTGATGTGTAAAAAGAATAGAACTGGGCTGGCGCCGTGGCTCAATAGGCACATCGGGTTCTAGACCCGGACAGGGCACCAGATTCTGTCCCGGTTACCCCTCTTCCAGGCCAGCTCTCTGCTGTGGCCTGGGAGTGCAGTGGAGGATGGTCCAAGTGCTTGGGCCCTGCACCCCATGGAAGACCAGGAGAAGCACCTGGCTCCTGCCATCAGATCAGTGAGGAGCGCCGGCCATGGCAGCCATTGGAGGGTGAACCAACGGCAAAGGAAGACCTTTCTCTCTGTCTCTCTCTCTCACTGTCCACTCTGCCTGTTTAAAAAAAAAAAAAAAAAAAAAGAATAGAACTGATTTGCCCTAGACAGATTTGTGTTAAACTATACCTAGAAGTTGGCTACATGCCAACAGCCTCCCCCCCCCCCCCCCCGTGCCCAAATATGTGCCTGCAAAACAGGTAACTTTTCCCAACTTGATTCTGCAGGTGCTAATAAGATAACAAGAAAAAAGAGAGCATATCGGCCAGTGCTGTGGCATTGCAGGTAGAGCCACCACCTGCAGTGCTGGCATCCCATATGGGCGCTGGTTCTAGTCCCAGCTGCTCCACTTCCAATCCAGCTCTCTGCCATGGCCTGGGAAACCAGTAGAAGGTGACCCAAGTCCTTGGGCCCCTGCACCCATGTATATGGGAGACCTGGAAGAAGCTCCTGGCTTCTGGCTTCGGACTGGCCCAGCTTCTGCCATTGTGGCAATTTGCGGAGTGAACAAGCAGATGGAAGACACCTCTGTCTCTCTCTGTGCCTCTGCCTCTCTGTAGCTCTGCCTTTTAAATAAATCTTTTTTAAAAAAAGAGCATATCACGGAAAGCTAATTGAAGAGGGAGGACAGAAATAATTACATTGAGAAATACAAGAAATTATACAAATTGAAGTATTTTTATTTTGTTTTCAAAAATTTATTTATTTGGAATTCAGAATTAGAGAGAACGAGTGAGAGAGAGAGAGAGAGGTCTTCCACCACTAGCTCACGCTCCAGATGGCCACAATGGCCAGGGCTGGGCCAGGTCAAAGCCAGGAGCCAGGATCCAGGAGCTGCTTCTGTGACTCCCATGTGGGTGGCAGGGACCCAAGGACTTGGGTCATCTTCTGCTGCGTTTCCCAGGCCATTAGCAGGGAGCAGGATCAGAAGTGGAGCAGCTGGAATGCAAACTGGTACCTAAATGGGATGTAGGCTTTGTAGGCAGCAGCTTTACCCACTACAGCACCATGCTGGCTCCAATCAAGTATTTTTAAATACTCAGCATTTATAAATATTGCCTTCAGAAATTAAGCACATTTTACCTTCTCCAGTAAGTAGTTATTGATGTGTCCACCAATAGGATCTCCCTTGAAATCAAAGTTGATATCCATGTATTTTCCAAATCTGCTTGAGTTGTCATTACGATTGGTTTTGGCATTTCCAAAAGCTTCCAATACACAATTGGACTTGAGCAACATATTCTTCACTCTTTAACACAGACAAATCAAAGTTAGTATGGAAAGCTTTAGAGACCAGACTTTGTAAAAACTGGAAATTGCTATAACACACACAAATACATATACACAGATGCTGACTGCAGGATGTTTGCCATATCACAAAACACAAACAACTGAAATGGCCAACAGTAGGAACAGATAAAAAGAAAACACCATCCAGGCCCTAAAAAGAACGAGGTACAGCAATACAGCAATATGTGCTGATGTGGAAAGACATCCTGAATACATGAATGAGTGTAAAATCAACTTGCAAGATAATATGCACTGCAGGATCACTGTGTCTGTGTGTGCACATACATGTGTTAGTGAATGTTTAAAAATCTGGAAGGATCAGTGCACCCCAGTAAGGTCATCTAGGCAGAGGCTGATGGGCTGGGCAAGGTAAGAATTCAGAGGAATTTTACCTTCAAATTAATTCTGAAATTTTTGGTTTTTCCCTTCAAGATTTACATAAAGAAAAGCCTTGGATGGCTATGAGGGGTCTTCAACACATTCATGAAAAATGCATGTTACGAAAAAACTATGCATGGATTTCAATTTTCTTGCACCAAAATGAGTGTCTTTTAATTCCTTTTTCCATGAACTCTCTGAAGTACCCTTTTATATTCTGAGGAGGGGGAGACATTGGGTGACACAGAAAGGACAGCTTTCCTAGTACAACTGTCCTCTGTTCCTTGGGATTCAGTTCCAAGACCCTCTGCAGATACCAAATGCTCTGGATGCTCAAGTCCCTCCTCTGCAGTGGCACAGTGTCTGCACGGAACCACTCACATCAGCCCTGTATTCTACATCATCTCTGGACGGCTCTAACACCTGACGCAATGTCCATGACCAAACAGTCGCCACACTGCCCTGTTCACAGAATAAAGACGGAGGGAAAAAAGGCTGCACATGTTTACTGCAGATGTAATTTTCCCCTTAAATATTCTCAACCTCTGGCTGGTTGAACACATGGATACAGAACCCACGGATATGGGGAGACAGCTGTCCTTGCTTATAAAACTCAGAATAGCGGAATTTTATTGTACTTAGTTATACATCATAAATTTGGTCTTTACTAGTTTAGGAATTGCTCATTATTTTGTTTGAAGCTCTATGGAATCTCTCCATTGCAGCAGTCACTTAATGCATTCTTCATCCCACGAATGCTAACTTTCTCTGGTGCAGGCCCTCCCAGCGGATACATTTAAACTTCACAGCGCTCCTATGCCCTTGCTTTTATTCATGGATGGAACTCCTCTAATACAGGCACTTCTGCTGGAGTAACGCCAGGCAGTCAAATTACACATGGAGCTGGTCGATGCAGCTGGTCGGCGCTCCTCCCACCAACACCGGGAGTGACCCTTGAACCTTCCCTCCCCATGGGTTAAGGCAAACTTGCAAAACGTTCCTGTGAGTGTCGGGGGAGGGGAGGACCGCTTGCTTATAAAGGAGATTGCTTCTGAAACCGCCACAAGCTGTGCTCGCGAAATGCTAGTAAATCCACACATGCCTCACTCTAGTGGAACTAAAATCAGTTCGGTTCTTTGTTACTCTCCTCCACTCCTAAGGAAATTAAGAAAATTTACTCGTCATATCAGACTGCAAAGGCAGAAGCGGAAATGGGGATGTGTCACAATTAAGAAAAACGCCCAGTGAAGAAAGTATGCAGCTGGGTGGCTGAGCGTAAATTGTCGTAAACTGTCGTCTTTCACACCAACCCGGAGTCCTTTCTTCGTGCTCATAAAACTGAAGACTGCCGTGTAGGAGAGGTGTGACTCGCTGAGCCTCCAAGCGCGGCTGGGAAAGCACTTTCCTCCTCAGAAGGGCTGTGCCACGTGAGGACGCCACGCAGTGACGTCATCGCGTACATATTTCCTAAGCAAACACTGCGTGCCAGACTCCGCCCCAATGCTGGGCCTAGGCGGTGGGGACCAGTGTTACCACTCAGCTTACCGTGAGCAGCAGCACTCTGGGAGAATGGGGAGAATGAATCTTACTTATAATTTCAATGATTTGTTTGAAAAACAAAGCAACAAAGACGCTGGTGCAGCAGGAAGCACAGAACCTGCAAGAGCTTCAGCAGTAGAACCTGCCAGTGTCAGCTCTGACGGTTCTGCTGTCCACATGTAAGTCTGCACGCATAGACCCGAATGGGGCCACCTCCAACTCTCGCAGAGTAGCCTCTTCATTTGGTTTGTAATTAGGTAAAGTTTACTGCAGCGATACGTTTCTACTAAAAAAAAAAAAGAAAAGCAAAGCAAAGAAAGAAACGCAGAGATAGAGCTAGTGGTATGAACGATAGCAAAGAGGTAATACGCAAGCAGAGAATCAAAGTGGTTTCACCACCCAAAATTGCTTGACACGTGGCAGAGTGGAGGCCGGGCCATATCTGTCCAGAGAAGGAAGCTGCCACCAGGATTTCTCCCCACGTGGGGGGGGGGGGGCTCTTACCTTTCCACCTCTGCCCTCTGGCTGGGGTTGGTGATGGCCGCAATGTACTGCATGATGTATTTGCTGGCTTCCGTCTTGCCAGCTCCACTCTCCCCTGCAGTGAAAAGTTGTGCGGGGTTTAACGTGAGAATCAAAACCAAGAGAAACATTCGTTATTCACTTAGAACCTTTCTTTTTCTTTTTCTCCTTCGAGTTATTTCTTGTAGTGGTTCTAACGAGTTATTTCTTGTAGTGGTTCTAACAGGTGTGAACATGTTGAAAAATAAATTAATAAAAAGCACAAACACTCTTGCAGAAGTCAAATGAAAAGACAACTACAGATCGACACTGACTTAGGGCCAAGACAGCGTGGGATTAAGATGCAGTAGATCAATTCTTCAATTGTGAGTCTCTGCACTTGACACTGACCTGAGTCAGCCAGAAAGGACATAAACAGTGGCCATGGTAAAATCCGTATAATCTTATTTTATATAGCAGGGTCTCTTTTTATCTTAAATGAGAGAAATGAATTATTTGACAATATTAATTACAGTTAGAGTAATTATGATGAGAAAACCAAAACGTGAAACTCCAGATCCAGCCACCATGGATGAAGCATCTTGGCCACTGTGACTGGGTTGGCGTGAGGAAGGGGCCGATACAGAAGTACCTGCCCACATTTTCTGACTACAAAACTACACCTGTACAAGGTTCTCCAAAGGAAATGCTGCAAAATATGAATGTACCCAAGTGATAATAAAACAATTTTCCAAGTTTTAAAAAACCATTTCTGTAGAGGCAAGGCTAGGCTCATCAGTAGAGAACAGGGTAAATAAATTATGACTGAGCTACTCGACAGAAGACCACACGACTGCTACAGGGAACCCACTCGGACCACGGACAGTCTAAGGAAAACACATCCACTCTATGTTCACAGAAGACATGACCTAAGTAATACTTCACTGAGTATTCCTCATCCTGTTTAGGACAGGAAGTGATGCAGATGTCAGATTTTGGATTATTTGCGTTTGGTAATAAGATATCTTGGGGTTGGGATCCAAACCTAGACACAGAACTCACCTGTGTCTCCTACATACCTTACTTTTTATTTTATTTTTATTTTATTATTATTTTTATTTTTGACAGGCAGAGTGGACAGTAAGAGAGAGAGACAGAGAGAAAGGTCTTCCTCTTGCCATGGTTCACCCTCCAATGGCCACCGTGGCCGGCGCGCTGCAGCCAGCGCATCGCGCTGATCTGAAGCCAGGAGCCAGGCACTTCTCCTGGTCTCCCATGCAGGTGCAGAGCCCAGGCTCTTGGGCCATCCTCCACTGCACTCCTGGGCCATAGCAGAGGGCTGGTCTGGAAGAGGGGCAACCGGGATAGAATCCGGCACCCTGACCGGGACCAGAACCCGGTGTGCCGGCACCGCAAGGCGGAGGATTAGCCTATTGAGCAGCGGCGCCGGCCTCCTACACACCTTACACACCTGAAGGTGACTTTACAGGGTATTTGTAGTGTGCCTGTGTTGTGACGACCACCCATCAGGGGAGAGACCCTGTGTGGAATTTCCCACCTGAGGCACCACGTCAGTGCTCCCAAGCTTTGGATTTTCAGATAAGGGATACTCAACCATTGGATATAATCCTATAATTACATATTCACAGTATAATTAAACGTGCAGGTGGGACTCGATGCATTTGCACATGCAGAGAAATTGTATAAAAAGATAAACACTCAACTGCTCCCAGCTGCCACTGCTGGGATCTGGGAGATGAGGCGTTCGAGAGAATGGGAATTTTCACTTGTGTAATTGCTCTGCTTGCCGGCTTCATAATCAGGCCATAGTTTCAACAACATGTAGTCCTACTATATAATTCTCTAACTCTATTACCAAGTTACTCAGCTCTTCTGACCTATAAAGGGGGAAAAACTGTTCTACACATCGCTTAGCCATTTTGCTAGCCCAAGTGGAACAATGGCCATAAAAGTGTTTTTTAAGAGCATTGAAACTACTAAGGCTAATGTGAAGTGTTATCAGCACCAAAAGAAATCCCCACAGTGTGGGAGAGGCCGCCCTGGGTCAGTGGGCAGTTTTCTCATATTGATCGATAAATAGGTCACCATACCGCTTGATGTGACGGGGGTAGATCAGCCCCAGCTCTCTGGCCCGGGGGCTGGCATTGCCCTCTCTCCACCTTGGCTTGCAAAGCCTGCTGCTTCCTCGCACGCACCCCTCACTCCCAAGCACCAGCCTGGCTCTGCACTGCTTTTGGCACCTCATTGTTTCACGTTCTCGGTTTCAGTCCACTGGTATCCAAGCTGATTTTTGCTACCTTTTCCCTAGCACATTGATATGGGCGAGACAGAGGAAGCATTTTCCACGAGAGCTCAGTGGACAAGCCAGGAACAAGTCACGCAGGTGTAATACCTATGTACCTGTGAACCAAGGCCAGGAAGATCAGACGGGATATAAACACTTGGACACTAATGTTCATTATGCTTTTTTTTTCCTCTTATAAAAATTGCTTAGGTTTCTAGCTAGGGGAGGGGGGGTGGGGAGGGACTCAATCCATGGCTTGGATCCTGAAGCGCCAGGTAAATTCAATACATCTTGCTCTTGGAAGCACCGGGGCCCCTCTCAGTACCTGATATCACGATGCAAGTGTCTTTCGACCGCCTCTTCATCGCCTTGTAGGCAGCATCAGCAATGGCGAAGAGGTGAGGCGGCCGCTCATACAGCTCGCGGCCCTTGTACTGCTCGATGGTGTCCCGCCCATAGATGTTGAGCGACTTGTAGGGGTTCACCGAGACCACGACTTCTCCGATGAAGGTGTAGATGCGCCCTTTCTCGAACCTGTGCAGAAGCAAAGAAGGAAAGAGCGCAGCTGTGAGTACAGAGAAGAGGACTGCTTTCCGCTGGGTCTCGTAGCTCCCGGAAGTCCAAATACCTGGAAGCAGTTTCCAGACTGATGTGTCCTGGCTTCTGTGTTTCCTTTGAGGGACAAGCGGCCTGCAGGGATTAAGACCCAGCAAGAAGGAAGAAGGTGACTTGTTGCGGGCTGGGAGTTTTGCTTTCAAAATACAGAAGGGTGAGAGGAGGGAAGAATTGAGAAGCAGGTGCAGACAGCCTCAGAGCTCTGGAAGGAAAAGAGGGCTTGCGTGCACTCAGCAGATGCTCAGTTAGAAAGAGGCCTGACCACCTCCACTGTCCTCCTGTCCCTCTGGAAGCCCCACTTCGGAAAAATCCATACTTAGACACTTAATATAAATCTAATTTTATATACGTATTTTTTGGGTGACTGCCTAAAGTCCCATGATGTTGATAAATCATCATTTATTCACAGATTCCCCTTCCTTCTGCTACAATGAACAGCACTGCAGAAAACACTCCAGACACATAAGCGTATAAGGTGGTGCTCTTATTTCCAGGAGACAGAGTCTCAGGGATGGGTGAGCTCCTTGAAAGAGATGTGTGGCTTTTCAGAGTATACAGCATGATCCCATTTTTCTCCATAAAACAAAGGTGAAAAGCCATCCCATTTTTATTTGCATATCTGTTCAGAGACATTTCATAGATGAACACATGGTATGAGAAACCATGGAAGAATACGTGTTAGCATGTGTTATGCATCCCTTTATGCACACAGAGGGTGAAATGGATAGAGGAAGATGAGGAGGAAGGCCATGTGGGCAGGTGGGAAGAGGCCATAGACCAAAGAACAAGGAGGAGAAGTCCCAGCATGTCTGACATGACTACAGTGAGACGCATCCATGTGTTTGTATTTACAGAGAAAACATTTATGCACAAAATTTGGAAAAGCCACATGTACCCACTATTTACAGAGTACGTGAATCAGAGCTTGGATCTTTCTACACCAGCCGCTGCCACAGAAAGCTCTGGCTGCTGAGAGGCATGGGGAGATGTACCCGTGTCCTGCTCCCAAGAGCTGAACAAGAGGAGCACCCAGAGGGCTCAAATGCTGGCCCACAGACCGGCAGCCCATGCGGCAGGAAGAGAATGAAGTGTTTGCAAGCAAAAGACACATCCTTAAAATTCCTTGAAGCTGGAATGAAGATGGTCAGCTATAATTAGGAGTAGAAACAAAGAGATGCTGATAATGTCAACAATAAATTAAAAGCAAGATTTGTATCAAGTAGTTAGTATGTACTTAAGTAGGAGTTATTGGAGTGGGCGTTGTGGTGCAGTGGGTTAACCTCCCCCTGGGATGCTTGCAGGCTATAGCACAGTGCCTAGGATTGAGTCCCACCTCTGCCTCCTGCTAATGCACACTCTCAGAGCTCAAGTACTTGGGTCCCTGACACTTATGTGGGAGACCTAGATGGCTGCTGCACGCATTTGGGAGTAAACCAGCAGATGAAAGGTCTATCTGTCTGTCTCTGTCTCTCTCTGTCTCTCTCTCTTGCTCTTTCAAATAAATAAAAGTATGAAAGTAAGTAAGAGTATTGACCACCTAAGGTTTTCTGTGCATCTTTGCACGTGGTTTTCCTATGCACCCTATTGTTAGTGTATCTGGCATAAAAGGCACTAACTGTGAACTCTTCTGCATCTTGGTGTGAATGTCCACGTTGCAAACCCAATTACAGCAAGGCCTTGAGAATGCTACTTCATCTGCAAAATGGTGATAATTACATCCCCCTCTGTCCCTCTTCCATTCAGCAAGTGCTTTTAAGAATAAGGCAATTAATCTTATGCTTCCAATCATGTTGTGCTTGAGGGAGATTCTTTAATAAATGCTTTTATTTTGTTAACATCACTGCTGAAATCACAGTAATCCCTACACATGAGGAATAAGTTCAATGATTGCAAGCCAATTCCCTGCCTCAGTTGTCAGCCAACTATGAGTTCCAAGCAGAGCGTCGACACACCTCATGTTCAAAGACTGGAAAAACTAACAATCAACCAAGAATCGTCACCCAGGTCTGTGTGGCTTAAGCAGGACACCTGCAGCACACACTCAACAGGTATCTCCAAGAGCAAAGACGCAAAGGGTGAAATTCTTTAGATTCCACAAACGCGGTCCAAGTAGGAAAAGTAAATGAAAGGGGCCAAAGAATGTTAGAAAGAGAAATGACTTTATAACTTCAAAACTCGATGAATCAGACAAAGCAGATAACATAAGAGTTGTTAGAATGCAGCCCTAAGATTCCAGGAGTGTCCAATAATGTAATTTCTCTCCCACTGAAAAAGTTTTAGGACCACTTAAAGATCATCCTTTTCTGAAATTCTTTATTTCACATAAAGTATTTTATGAAACCCTCTAGGCATCATGCTCTTGAAATACAATTAACACACATGTATACAACCATTGCACACACAGCTGTTAACTAGGAGGTCATGTCAGGGCCTCAGTAAAATACAATGTTAAACACAATGCTTCAGTATAGTCACAAAATGTTGAAAACTCACTGAAGTCTGATCTCAGTTCTCGGATTATGAAACTTTCCATTTTGATTATGTCTTTAAAATCACCACTAGATGGTGCCAGTGTATACTTCAACACCTGCTGGAGATTTCAATTTGGCTTTTCGGGTGTGAAGGACACGGGATGGTATTGTCACCTGCACTCTTTGCCTCCAGGGGGCGCTGCAGTTGACCCACAGGACAAATAGGCTGACACCATCTCTTGAGAGATCCAGGACCCAAATACACAAATACCACATCCTTTCTCTGATATGTGGTAATTAATCTAGAATTCAAAAACCCACAATGTACAAGAATGAAGCTGGTATTTTATGATTTGCTGACTGTTTATAGCCCTTGTCTATTTTCCTGTGGAACAGTGGTCTTCCTATTTTTACTTGTTGAACATTATGCTTAGTGGTGCATTAAGCCTGTTTATAAAGTAAAATGAAAATATGTCATTGTAAAAGTTTTTTAAAAAAAAAAGGAAAGAAGGAAGGAGGTGGAATTGAGGGAGGAAGAGTGAGATATGGTTATCTTAGAATTTTATCTATAAAATACATAATATCTGTTCTCTATAGTAATAAAATTTAAAAAAAAAGAGATCAAGGGAGGTGTATCTATGACCTTTGTGTGCAAATCTTTCATGACAAACTTCTATAACGTATTCTCTAAATATGTATTTACTGTGCTGGGCCTAACCCTGGGCATGAACAGAAGCAGTAGAGACCAGGGAAGTCCTGGTAACAGATCACTCCAACCTCGTCTCCCAGGGAAGAGGAGCGAAGTGTGACTGTAGTGGCGAAGGTCTTCACAGCAAGTCCCCTCATGAGGAACTCTAACGGGGAAGGGACCCAGGCAGGGCACGTGCCCGACTCCAGCTCTCCACATCTCCCTGTCACGCCTGCATCCGCGAGCTCTCTGCAGTTCCCAGGGGCTCCGCAGGCTCGCCCTGCCCCTTCATCCCCTGCGTGCTTGGCAGATGGCCACCGGGTCCTCAAAAGTCCGAGCACCAGGTTACCCCCCCCCCCAAATTCCCCCCAACATCCCATCTTCTCCCAGTGCTTAGTTGCCTAATAGCAATTGATTTTTTAGAACCTATTTTCTTTAAGAAGATTAAAACATTTATTCAAAGGACCAGATACTTTCATTGACTTTCAAATCAAACAAGGAGGTTCTAAAGAGTTTTGAATTAATGCGAAGCAGTGGAAAAAATACCAAGATGATGCCTTTGGAGAACAGTCCTTTCCACATGGGATCTGAAACAGTTACTTTTTTTTTTTTTCCTGAGAAGTTGCCTTGTTAACTCGCACCTGTCACTTCTACGCAAGGCCATCAGATGAATCATGGGCAAGCCAAATGCAGAACACTAGGGAGAAATGCCAGACACTGCGGGGCGTATTCCCCAGGAGAGGTGGTCATTTACTAACAACATTCTTGCACATCGTGTGGCCTCTTCAACCAGCTCCAACCTGGGTGCCACGCCCACATTCAGCAAATCTTCACCAGACTTCCCAGGGGGAGCGCCCAGGGAACCTGCGGGACCCACGGTTGATGTTCCGTCCTCAGGTGGGTTTCTCTGCAGTCTCCAGCATCGACCCCGTTCCCTTCTTCCAGGAGGCCCTGTGCTCTGGGTTTTCTGCCCGTTTCTCTGGTTTGCTTTTTCAATCTCCTTTGTGGGATCCCTTATGGGTACTGGTTCGAGATCCAGCTGCTCCACTTTCGATCCAGCTCATTGCTGGTGTGCCAGGGAGAGCAGCAGAGGATGGCCCAGGTGCTTCAACCCCTGTACCCACATGGGAGACCCAAAAAAAGCTCCTGCCTCCTGGCTTTGGTACAGCCAAGCCCCAGCCATTGCAGACATCTGGGGAGTGAACAAGTGGATGGAAGATCTGACTCTGTCTCTCTCTCTCTCGGCAACTCTGCATTTCTAATAAAAAAAAAAAAACTTTAAAAAAATCACTACCATGATAAAGAGGTATGTCATAAACTAGAAAAATTATGGGAAAAACAACTGTATGAAACCAACAAATGTACAGATGATGTAACCCTCTAAAGCAAGGTATCAAGGAAGATACCATTTAAAAGAAATGGTTAAAATCTTAAAATTTTATTTATTTTTAAGGATTTATTTATTTGAAAGGCAGAGTTAGAGAGAGAGAGGGAAAGAGAGAGAGAGAAAGAGTAAGTTCTGGGATGACGGTGTCACAGGTGTTGGCTTTACCCACTGCCGTACAACACTGGCCCTGAAAGTCTTAAAATTTTTAAAAATTTGTGAGTGACAGAAAGGGTATGCTCAATTCACGGTTAACAGCACAGATGCCTGCAAGGGACAGGACTGAATTGGGGCAGGGGGGAGCCTGGTTGAAGCAAGAACTCAATCCAGGTCTCCCACATGGGTGCTCAAACCCAATTACTTCAGCTGTCACTGCTGGCTTCCAGAGTCTGTGTTAGCAGGAACCAGAGCCAGGAGCTGAACCCAGGTTCTCTGACGTGGGACATGGGCATCTTAACCTTTAGGCCAAACATCTGTTTGTTTTTCAAAATGAGACAAGAAACTGGAAAAGCTAAAGAAAAAAACAAAACAGAAGAAGGTTAAAGAAAAAATAAAACCCACAGCAATGAACAGTGAAGGTCACATTAAGAGACAGAAAAAAGGCAATGGTGCTGTGGCATAGCAGGTAAAGGCAATGCCTGCAGTGCCAGCATCCCATATGGGTGCTGGTTCAAGTCCCAGATGCTCCACTTCCCCCATCCAGCTCTCTACTATGGCCTGGGAAAGCAGTGGAGGATGGCCTACATGCTTGGGCCCCTGCACCCAAATGGGAGACCTGGAAGAAGTTCCTGGCTCTTAGCCTCAGATCAGCGCAGCTCCAGCCATTGCAGCCACTTGGGGAGTGAACCAGTGGGTGGAAGACCTCTCTCTGTGTCTCTCTCTGCCTCTCTGTAACTCTGCTTTTCAAGTAAATAAATATATTTTTTTAAAAAAAGAGAGAGACATAAAAAGGAAAATAGACCCAGCTAAAAATGGACAAGGGCAAGGAGGAGTAGCCAAAATGAAAAGGAAAGGTCAAGTTGAAGTAGAGAGAAGAAAATGGCAGAAGTGGGCTGAATGCCTTCCCCACCAAGACTGCAGGAGTGCTGGCCCTGGGATCCACAGATGTGACCTTATTTGGAAACAGGGACTTACAGGTGATCAAGTTAGAATGAAGCCATTAGGGTGGACTTTACTACAAGGCAACTGGTGTCCATTTTTTTTTTTTTTTAAGATTTATTTATATATTTGAAAGCCAGAGTTAGACACAGAGAGAGGAGAGGCAGAGGCAGAGAGAAGTCTTCCATCCGCTGGTTCATTTCCCAGATGGCCGCAATGGCTGGAGCTGCGCTGATCAGAAGCCAGGAGCCAGGAGCTTCTTCTGGGTCTCCCAAGTGGGTGCATGGGCCCAAGGGCTTGGACCATCTTCTACTGCTATCCCAGGCCATAGTAGAGAGCTGGATTAGAAGAGGAGTAGCCGGGACTTGAACTGGCACCAATATGGGATGCCGGCTCTGCAGGCAGCGGCCTTACCCACTACGCCACAGCGCCACCCCTGGTGTCCTTCTAAAAGGAACAGACACCACGCGAAGGCAAACAGACCGTCAAGGAGGCTGGAGTGTACCGCAACCAGCCAGGCAACCCAAACCGGCGACGGCACCACGGCCAGGGGGAGCGGAGAGGGCTTCTCCCAGCGGGCAGAGCACACAGCATGGCGGCAGCCATCTTGCTCCGGGACCCCCAGCCTTCGGAACTGCCAGACGACAAGCTGCTCTGCGTGGATATCCTCGGTTTCTGGTAATGTGTTACAGTAACCTGAGAGACACAAGTACAGCCCAGAAGAAAGTCTATGAAAATGTCTCAATCTCCCTTACAGTGACAGAAATGCATATCAAACCAATCATAAGATGCACATTTTCACCTTCAGATCAAGGATTTTTCTAATGACAGAGCTCACACACACACATACACACACACACACAGACACCATCCACTAGGTCCCTCCCCAAATGCCTGCAATAGCTGGGGCTGAGCTGGGCCAAAGCCAGGGCCTGGAACTCAGTTCTGGAGCCCCATGTTGGTGGCAGGAACCCAGTTACTCAAGTCATCTCTGCTGCCTCCCAGGGTCCAGGCTGGCAGGGAGGCGGGGTTAGAACACAGAGGCACTCTGGTGCGGGCTGTGGGCGTCTCCAACAGAACTGTTTTTTTTTTTTTTTTTTAAACAGGCAGAGTGGACAGTGAGAGAGTGAGACAGAGAGACAGAGAGAAAGGTCTTCCTTTTGCCGTTGGTTCACCCTCCAATGGCTGTCGCGGCCCGTGCACTGTGGCCAGCACACCGCACTGATCCAATGGCAGAAGCCAGTGCTTCTCCTGGTCTCCCATGGGGTGCAGGGCCCAAGCACTTGGGCCATCCTCTACTGCACTCCCGGGCCACAGCAGAGAGCTGGCCTGGAAGAGGGGCAACCGGGACAGAATCCGGCACCCTGACCGGGACTAGAACCCGGTGTGCCGGTGCTGAAAGGCAGAGGATTAGCCTATTGAGCTGCGGCGCTGGCCCCAACAGAACCTTAATCACTGGGCCAAGCACTCACCCCTCAAGATCTTTTGAGAAAATTTTCATCGCATCATTTCACTAGGCACAATATGATACTCATATTCTTTCATTGAGGTTTACAACAAAACCTTTCCACTATGTTTTCTTGGAAAAAAATATTTTAACTTTTCATTGGCTCATAACTGTGTACATTTATGGGGTACAGTGTGATGGTTCATTCCACGCACACAATGAGTAACAATCACATCAGGATAACTGACAGAACTTATCACTTCAGACATTTAACATTTCTTTGTGTTGAGAACATTTAAAATCCTGCCTACTAGCTATTTTGAAATACTCAATTAACAGCTGTCAAGGGAGTTCTGACAGTGAACAGTGTCAAAAAATATTACATCCCAACTCTCTGTCCTACCAGGGCTGCCAGCATAACTGGTTTGCCCACACCACTCTCCACTACTTCCAATCTCTCCCCCCACATAGCAGCAGGTGCGACCTCACGGCGTGGGCATCACTGCTCAGCCCCAGACTTAACGCTTCTCCATGGGAAGCCTTAGTTCCATATCCATCTGACACCCAGGTACTGGTGCGTCTCCTGGTACCAACCCCTGCGCACGGCACGCTCTGGCCCAGAACACGGATCCTTGTCCTGTCATCCCACACCTGTATGGCAGTCATCACAGGAGTTTCTTGTGTTGTTTATTAAGACATTTCAAAAATTTATTTATTTGAAAGAGACAGATTCTATCTATCTATCTATCTATCTATCTATATATATAGAGAGAGAGAGAGAAAGAGAGAGATCTTCCATCTGCTCGTTCCCCACCAAATGCCTGTAACACAGCTAGAGCTGGGCCAGGCCGAAACCAGGAGTCAGGAACTCCATTCAGGTCTCGAACATGGGTAGCAGGGGCCCAAGGACTCGGGTCATATTCTGCTACCTTCCCAGGTGCATCAGCAGGGAGCTGAATGGGAAGCAGAGCAGCTGGGACTTGACCAGGTGCTCCAGTATGGGATACACAGTATATACCCATTCCAGTACGGGTGCACAGGCAGCGGCTTAACCATCTGCACCACAACTCTGGCCCCTCCCGAAGAGTTTTTTTGTTTACTTGTTTACTGTCTGAGAGCAAACCTATCATGTTGTTTTATCTTCAGCATGCAGTATAGGATTGGGCACTTAGAAAGGGAGAGTTAAATATTTGATGAATGGAAAAAAAAAAATGAAGGAATGGCATGAGTCCCTGTAGCTCACCTCTGTTTTTTTCTCAGGAAATGAGTTACAGTACTCTGTAGAATATTCAAGCCATCAGGAGTGTTGCCTACCATCCCTTTGTTTTATTTATGTAGTTTTACTTTTCTTTCTTGGTGACCCCTGTGACTTTCAAAATGCAAGAAGGAATAAAACATAACAAGAGATCACCTAGTTCTTCAAACATGGACCACAGCTGCGAAAATACTCTTCTCTTTACGTGGGCAATTTTCCACCACCTAGATACAGGTAGCAATTTTTATTCCAGAAAAATTAAGTTAAATGGTACCTAGTCAACACCCAAGACTGGCTTTTCATTGCTGGGGAAGGTTATCCAATACAGAGGGTCAAAATGGAATTGGAGGCATCAGGACAAAGTCGTGGTAGGGAGGTGTCAAGGAGCAGGCAGAGGAGGGAGACACATAGCCCATGCACATGGCCCCCGTGTTCTCCCCGAGAGAGCCGAGAAGCTGGCACGCCCAGAGACGGGCTTGTAAACACCAAGGAATTCAGGGCTAAATCTGACTCCACCTCAGGGACATCAGTGGGACAGGCAAAGCACGAGACGAGTCTGGAATATCTCGTTGAGTCAGAAAGAGGGAGGTGCTCGAAGGATGATAGGGACATAGAAGCCTGCCCGAAGGGCTCCCGCTGGGAGCACAGGAGTATCCGACTACGTCGTGTTAGTAACACATCAGAGGCCAGTGAAGAAATCACAATCTGACGTGATGATGGCAACCGGAGAGCAGGACAGGCTCCTCCTTTGCGCAGAGCTCAGTGAGCAAACGTGGAAGCAATGCCACGAGAGAGGAATGACCATGGTGCTGAAATGAGTTGACAGGATGGCAGGGAACAGCACAGACATGAAGCTTCCAGGAAGGAATTAGGAAGGGAAAGTCAAGTTTACTCTCGAGAGACACCGAGGCCAAAATCAGCATCACAACACTAGAGCAAAGTGACACATGAGCCTGCGATGGTCAAGTTCACAGATCGACTTGACCAGGCCACAGGGTGCTCACGTGTTGGGCAAAACCTTGGTTGTGGGTGCATCTGTGTGGTTCACGTGTGAATCAGTAGATGGAGTCACAGAGACATGCAGTCTGCTCCTGGCCCAAACAGAACAAAAGAGGCAGGTAAGAAAGCATACTCTCCCCCTGCCTGGCCATCTCCAGGCTGTGACTCGCTGTGAACCCGGGCTCAGGAAGCAACTCACGCCACTCACCCTCCCAGTCCTCAGGCCTTTGGGCTCGAATGGAGCCGCACCATCTGCACTTCCGGGACTTCAGGTGGCTGACTTCAGCTCTCAGCTTCTCCAATCATGCGAGCCAGTGCCTTCAGTAAGCGTCTTCACATACATGAGAATATCATGGTATCCATCCGTCCTTCTCCAAGGAAACACACACACACACACACACACACACACGCAGTCAGCCATCCACACGGGCAAGCTCCACATCTGTGGGCTCCCCCAATGGCAGATTAAAATTACTATAAAAACTAAACTGAGCCAGTACCAAACACTTACAGGCCAGCTATTCTCTTGATGACTCCCTAAACAGTACAGTATAACAGATACCAGGAGTACTGCATTTCCTTTTTACTGGGTATCATATGTAATCTAGAGATGACTTCAAATACTCAGGAGGATGTGCATAGGTTATATGTAAATACTATGCCATTTTCTGTAAGGGGCACTTGAGCATCACAGATTTTGGTACGCATGGGGAGAAAGGCGTCCTAGAGTCAGTCCCCCAGGGAGTCAGAGGGACACCGTGTGCCTATCTTCTATGAATTCTGGGGAAACTACAATGACACAGGTTCGGTGCAAAGAGTAGTCTGGAGGAACAGAGTTTTAAAGATGAGTTTTCTGAGTTGGCTCTAGGGATTCTAGAATCTGCTCTCTGACCTGATGGAAGATGCAGATGACTTTCGGAGAGCATGGGCAGTCCACAGCGTGATCCGGCAATCGAGTAGCGCAGTCTGCCCCATGCCCCTAACAGCCCCTGGGAAGACGCAGAGAGCTGGGCGCTGTGCAGGCAATGCTGACAGATGTTCCCAGGAGCCTGACCAAATCAGTGAGGTGGGCTGGGTGCTCCCAATGACACAGGTCAGAGTGGGGAAGGAAAAGGATGAGCCCAGGGGTTCCATCGGATTCCTGGAGCGAGCACTGCCCAGCTGGCCCAGAGGGCCCTATCTCCCCAGCCGCAAGGTTGAGAACCTAGACTAGAGCAGTGCTCCCTGGCAGGACGCAGACAGACAGACACAACAATCGCTTCTGTCCTGCCAAGATCACAGAGCCTGAATCTAAGCAGGAGTAAACATCAGGCAAACGAACCGACAGGGCCCTCTCACAGCCAACACTGGAGAAGGCCTTGACCTGAACACAGAGAACGGCCGGACATTCCGATTACGGGGAATTAAAGCGACAAGAGAACCAAATGCGAAGCATGCTCTGAGTGTGAACCCCAGGCCAGGGTGGGAAAGTGCTGTTAAGGATGCTATGGAGACAACTGCTGAGACTGTACACGCGTGGTGCATGAGATACTAGAGCTGTGTCAGAGTAGTGCTTCCAGATCCTGAGCACTGCTCGTATATGAGACAGTATCTTTGTCCTTAAGGCTGGTGTTCTCAGGGCAGGTTTGCCTTGAATCATGCAGTGGCTAACCGGTGTGACATCTCCAATTAACTCTCACATGCTGTACGCACATGCATGAAGAGAAACAGAAAACAGGACACTATGTAAACATGTGGTAAAGACTCAGGGAGTTTCTTGCAGTATTCTTGCAATCTATTATAAATTTGAAATAATGTTAGTTAAAAGTTGCTAATAAAAAACCAACCCAAAAGCTTATTGAAGAGAATATACAGTGACTTTTATCTGTATTAACTTTGAACGGGCAGCGCAGACTCAGAACAAGACGTAAAACATGCGACTGAGTGGCCAGCAGAGCGGGGTTTCCCGCATCCTGCCTGCGGCCCCCTCCGCAGAGGCAGTCACTGCCAGGGCTTCCTTGAACCCGCCCAGAAGCAGTCTGTTCGTACACAAACACATGCTACATGTAGCTTTTTTTAAACACAAATGGAAATTTTTTCTCTCCAATGAAAGTATTTATCTTGGCCAAAGTCTCATTTAAGAGGTAGAGAAAAGCCTAATTGTTTATGCCTGTGCATTGGCCCATTGCACGGGTGAATACACAATAATCTACCTGTGTCTAATCGGTCTGGAGAGCACGTTTGGCTTGTTCCCAACCTCTTTTCACTATAAAGAACACAGCTCTAAGTAGATGGGATATACTTCTCAGTGTGTATAGCTAGCTGTAGACCACACTTCCGGAACCGGAATTCCTGGTTCAAAGGCTTATGTGCAATTTAAATGTGTCCATCATTGCCAAGTTACTCTCCAAGGAGACTACCAACTTGTATTCCTGGCAACAACATATAAGAGTTCTTGTTTTCTGGGTGCAGATTTTTTAAACCAATGATACTGGCCCTTGTCAAAAGGATAGCCTGGATTGCGGTGTGGCTGTCAAAGCACACAAAACTTTGACCCCTTTCTTCACGACACGCCAGCTTACGCCACCTTCATTAGGCTGCTGCCAACCCTCAGAAAGGGTCAGTGCACCTCCCCATTCTCAGCTGAGAATCACCCCCAGGGTGAAAGCAGTTTGACTCCACAGCAACAGAACCAATTAGTTTCATCCTCTTGGTCACACTGTGCATGCCTGAGATGGGCAGGGACCATGTGTTAGACAGATCTTGAGCCTGAGAATCAGCCAGCCCTGGAGCCTGGGTTTGAATCCTGGATCTGTGTTACCGATCATGTCTGTTCATGAACATCTGAGTAACTGTGAAGTGCCCACGTGCCAGGTGAAAGGCGCCAGGCCAAGGGCTCAAATCCACAGATTAAGGCACAGTATTATCATTCTGCACTTGAAGGCTGACATAGACAATGCCATGTAGCAAGCACAATGAACCAGGGTTTAAAACTTGGGTGTTTTTTATTCATCATTTTCCTCTTGTTCCAATCCCTCCCTCCACCCCGCCACATGCAATCACACTGTTTCAGAAAATATCTCAGGCGACATCAAAGAGAGCAAGGATGCCGTGGGGGAGGAGCTCAAGGGAGGACACTTCATCCAACTTCAGGAGTGAGAAGGCTCAAAGAAAGCTCCCGATGCTACGCTGCTTGGTGCCTGAATTATTTATGAGGTTCTGCAATCTCCATGTAGGCAGTTCTAGCTATGTTGTGATTTACACTGCCTTAAGATCATCTGCACCAGGAGTCTTCCTGCTGACCTGTTATCAACACACTGAAGACTAAAACGCACGACTTGGCAGAGAACATTCAAGAAGCACCAGCACAGCCTCCTAGGGTAGCATAGACGTGTGGGTATTCCCGGGACCATGGAGTACACAGGAAAGGGTGCAGGGATGAATCCGGGGGCTCTGCAGCTTGTTGGCAGGTTAGCTGTGACCAGCTCTGTGGTTGAGTAACCTCTCCACACCTCATTCTCCGCACCCCGAAGGTGGAAGGATGGCAGTACCCCCCTCCCAGGATCACTACAGGAAATGAGAGATGCCATCTCAGGGCTCTACACACCACGGACGTGTGTTAAGGGCACAGTCTTGCTAACTCTTGTTTTTATCACGAGCAACACCTTGATGAGTAAGTCATCCAGAATGGCAGGGTGCCTGCTGCCTCCACTCAAGCTCCATGTCTGAGGGCTGCGTCCGAGCTCTCTTTCTAATTGACCCCACAGCAGGGACTTCTGGGAGCAGAGCAAATGTGACGTGGCTGGACACCGCGTCTGCAGAGTGCCCTTCCAGCTGTCCATGAGGCCCTCAGAAGCCAGCAGCCCTCAGTAGAAGTGAGTGAGGGCCCCGCGGTGGCTGTCCTGATGCTCTGAGCTCCTCTCCTGCTTTTCCTCTCCCAGAGCATCTTCTGTTCATGTGGGCAGCACCAACCTTACTGTGCTAGGAATACGGTCAGGAAACGCCTAGCTAAATCCCTTTTACCTTTTCACTTTCCACAGTGAAAGAAGTCCCATTTTTGATAGATCCATTCTAAGTATTGCTTACTTTTTCAAAACACGTGGGGGCTTTACAAAATTCACATAAAATATTTATTCTGTAAAAAAAAAAAAAAACTATGCGTGGATTTCCAAAATAATTTTGTACACCAACACTCCATTTTCCACAAAGTTTTTGAAATCCTCTGTCAAAGAATGCTTTGTGGATAAAGACTTTTTTATTTGAAAGGCAGTGTTACAAGGAGAGAGGGAGGGACAGAGAGATCTTCTGTCTGCTGGTTCACTCCCCAAATGGCCTCAATAGGCAGGGTTAGGCCAGGCAGAAGTCAGGAGCCAGGGTTTTTATCCAGGTCTCCTACATAGGTGCACAGGCCCAAATACTTGGGCTGTATTCCGCTGCTCTTCCTCGGCCATTAGCAGGGAGCTGGATTGGAAGTGGAGCATCCAGGACACAAACTGGTGCCCATATGGGAAGCTGGCGTCACAGTTCACAGCAGCAGTTCTATCTGCTATGCCACAACACCAGCCCTGAGAAGGACTAGTTTTGTAAAGACTTTATTTATTTATTTATTTATTTATTTGAATTAGAGTTACAGAGACAGAGAGACACAGAGAGAAAGGCCTTCTATCTTCTGGTTCACTCCCCAAATAGCTACAACAGCCAGAGCTGGGCCAATCTGAAGCCAGGAACCAGGAGCCAGGAGCTTCTTCTGGGTCTCCCACATGGGTGCAGGGGCCCAAGGATTTCTTCTGCTTTCCCAGGCCATAGCAGAGAGCTGGATCAGAGGAGGAGCAGCCGGGACTCGAACTGGCGCCAATATGGGATACTGGTGCTGCAGGCAGAGGCTTAGCCTGCTATGCCACTACGACTACTGGCACCAGCCCAGGGAAAGATATTTTTGAAATGTTCTTATGGGTGCTTCTCACTTTATGTGTAGTCATTTCTTCATTCCTTCAATGAGCACTTGTTTCAAGCACCTTGAGCCATGGGAAGAGTAATAAAGAACAGCCCCTTGTCTACCCTGGGGCTGGGGAAGGAGGAGAGATGCTGACAGGGCTTGAAATGCAATGGAATGGGCGCCGCCCTGGTGCAGCAACAGGAAAGTGCTGAGGGGTTCAGAGCAGGGCTCAGGGCTCAGGGGACAGCAGAGACCACGCTGGATGAGGAGCGTATAGAGCCCCAAGGCCTTGCTGGCATCGTGGAGCTTGCAGGCTGAATCTCCAGAGCAGAGTTTAAAGCACTGATCACCTTTGTGAAAGTTCCCTCTAGCTGCAGAGTATAGGAAAGCCAGGAGGCTTCTGGACTATTCCTGGGAAACAATGGAGAGCAGTGGGTGGAGGAAGAGAGAAGTAGGTAGGCTCTCAGAGTGGATGCAGAATTTATGAGACAGTGTGCTGGGGGAGAGGGCACTGTGGCATAGTAGGCTAAGCTTCTGCCCATGGCACCAGCATCCCATATGGGTGCTGGTTTGAATCCCACTTGCTCCTTTTCTGATCCAGCTCTCTGCTATGGCCTGGGAAAGCAGAAAAAGCTGGCCCAAATCCTTGGCCCCTGCACCCATGTGGGCGACCTGGAAAAATCTCCTGGATCCTGGCTTTGGCTTGGCTTAGCTCCAACCATTGAGGCCATTTGGGAAGCAAACCAGCAACCAGCAGATAGAAGATCTTTCTCTGGGGCTGGTGCTGTGGCACAGCCTGTGCCGCTGGCATCCCATGTGGATGCCGATTCTAGTCCCGGCTGCTCCTCTTCCAATCCAGCTCTCTGCTATGGCCTGGGAAAGCAGTAGAAGATGACCTAGGTGCTTGGGCCCCTGCACCCACGTGGGAGACCTGGAAGAAGCACCTGGCTCCTGGCTTTGGATCGGCACTGCTCCAGCCATTGCAACCATCTGGGGAGTAAACCAGATGTGGAGGTCTTTAAAGAAGACGTGAAAGGTGGAAGAGGGACAAGCATGTGGCACAGTGGGTTAAGCTGTCACTCACAATGCTCACATCCTGCCTGGTGTGAGTCCCAGATGCTCTATTTTTGATCCAGCTCCCTCCTAATGCACCTGGGAAGGCAACAGATGATGGCTTGAGTGCCTGTGGGAGACAAGGATGGAGCTCCTGGCTCGTGGCCCAGACCTGGTTGTTGTGGCCATTTGAGGAATCAATCAGTGGATGGAGATATCTCCCCCCCCCTTTAAATAAATAAATAAATCTTTTTAAAAAGGTGAAAGGCATCAATGAGTACAACTATGCAGTACTTAATCTATGAATGATGCTTGAGATGTTGGCATTTTCCTCTATTGTAATCAAGTCTCCTGAGATGCCGTGAGCCAGATTCCTTTTTATTTTTACTTACTCCTAGTACATGGCTGTGGGACCCAGGGGAGTTTTTATGAAGGAAGGAGACACCTGGAACCATTGAACAACTCATTACTAAAATCTCAAAGTATGAAATGGGCCCACGTTCAGATGATAGAAGTCAACACAGTCCAAAGAACAAACGCGACCAGGATAACCGCATCCACCGCTTATCCGGCCAGCCAGTCCTTTTCCACTTATGAAAATACCCGAGTGCTGTCTCTGCTCAGGAATACCAGACATCAGGAAGTGAGCTAAGAGAAGAAGAATGTGGTGGCAAAGAAGACGGTCAAAAACTGAAAACAGATCAACTACACTAGGAAATGGAAAAAACAAATAATTTTCCCGACGTTTTCCCCGAGTTCTTCTAGCAGAAATTAAACCTTTTTCTTTATTGCTAGATCACACTGAGAAAGGAATTTTTGTAGGTGGATTGGTTGCCAATTGCCGACCAATGCCGAGGGTATTTGCTTTGCGTCTGAGCTTGGCCCAGGCACCACCGCGGGCAAGCTGCAAGCATTGGTGTCCTTGCGCTCAACCTCAGTGCCAGGGCCACGAGCACTTGCCCTCCATGTCTGCTAGCCCAGAGTCTCACAGCCACGAAAGGCAAGCTCTGCCTACTGCTGTGTGGCCTCGTTTCCACATCTGTACTCAAAGAAGCTCCATCAGCCTCTGTGGATAAGGACTGAAATTAGACAAGGGGATCGAGCAAATGGAAATATTAATGTTCTTCTTTTAAAATTACAGGAAACACTCTGTCTCAAGTTTTTGCTTATAATTCATCTGAGTGTGTAAAAACCAAGCATCTGGCCAGCATGGCCAGTGTCTTTGGCAGAACCATGGCTGAGGACCGGGCTGGCGAACTGGGAGCAAGTTAGGGGTGTGGCTGGGGGTGCTAGGAGGTGGCTAGGATGTTTCATTCCTCCAGGAGGTAGCTCATGTCATGATGCACTAGTCACAAACAGGAGGATGCAGAAGATAAGCGAACCCATGGAGGACAACAAAAGCCAGGTTTTCCCTGCTTCAGAAGGAAGTTACAAATATGGAAGAGGGAAAGCTGAAAGAAGCATCGTGGTGTTGGACTGAGGTGGGAGGTGACAGCATGAACTCATGACAGCTAACACACAAAGAATCAGGTAGACACGTGCACGTGCGCACGCATGTACACATTCACTGGCTGCCTGCACTGCGAATGTTGAAAGCGGTGACTTGCCTGCTATAGTAACCATCCTGCCTCCCAGATCTTGACCCCTATATGCCACAGTCTCCCTAAAGGAACCGAGAGCTTTTGGAGAAAGGACTGATTCCCTACCAGGACAGGGAAAGCAGGAGATGAGCCTGGAATATCTTTTTTTTTTTTAAAAAAAAAAAAAGATTTTTATTTTATTCATTTGAAAGGCAGAGTTAGAGAGAGGGAGAGGGAGAGGGAAACAGAGACAGAGACAGACACTGGATTACTTCCCAAGTGACCCTAACAGCCAGGACTGGGCCAGGCTGAAGACAGGAGCTTCCTCCGGGTCTCCCATGTGGGTGCAGGACCCCAAACACTGGGCCATCTTCCGCTGCTTTTCCTAGGCCATTAGAAGGGAGCTGGATTGTAAGTGCAGCAGCTGGGACTCAAACCAGTGCCCACATGGGAAGCCAGCATGCAGGCGACAGCTTTACCTGCTTATGCCATAACGCCTGCACTGGGAATATCTTAATGAGCCAAAGGGTAGAGAAGCTCTCCAAGAATGACAGGTGTCATGTCAAAGGACACTGCAGCCAACTGAAAGGGGGCCCTGCCATCTGAATCTTGGGTAAATACCCAGGGTTTGGATTATTAGGAAAAAGAAGAAGGAGTTGCATCCTTGACCTCTTGTCTTTGTTCACCATCGAGGCTGCGAGGACTCGCGCCTTTGTCCTGAGACACGCAGCATTGATTTCAAGGGAGGTCAGGCCCCATGGGAATGAACTGGCACAAATCCATCATCACATAAGGACAAACAGCTCGAGTCTGTGCTTGTTTAAAGCACCTACCGGGCCGGCGCCGTGGCTCAACAGGCTAATCCTCCGCCTTGCGGCGCCGGCACACCAGGTTCTAGTCCCGGTCGGGGCACCGGATTCTGTCCCGGTTGCCCCTCTTCCAGGCCAGCCCTCTGCTGTGGCCCAGGAGTGCAGTGGAGGATGGCCCAGGTGCTTGGGCCCTGCACCCCATGGGGAGACCAGGAAAAGCACCTGGCTCCTGGCTCCTGCCATCGGACGAGCGCGGTGCGCCGGCCGCAGCGCGCCGACCGCGGCGGCCATTGGAGGGTGAACCAACGGCAAAGGAAGACCTTTCTCTCTGTCTCTCTCTCTCACTGTCCACTCTGCCTGTAAAAAAAAAAAAAAAAAAAAAAAAGCACCTACCACATGGGTGCCTACCCATCGGCACACACCTATCTACTTTGTTAATAAGGTCCTCTCTTTACATATGGAGAAGCAACGCATTCATTTATACACTATTATGTCAGGGCATCCACAGCTGAAGGTAAACTGTTATTAATGTACACAAAACTATTTTTCCACATTTTATTCTTAATATCAGCTACAAGAAAACGTGTTTTTTTTTTTTTCCTGCAAAATAACCTGTAAAACATGGGATCAGTTAGGTTGGCTTTAAATTTTCCCTTTCCTCAATTTCTGACTAAAAGATAAATCACTTGAGGAGAAATCTTTCTCGCTGTTGAAAATCTGTGGTTGAGAGCTGTGACTTTCAAAAATAATTTTCATGTTGAAGTAATTTCAAGCTTCGAAGCTGTCAGAAGACCATTTTTAAAAAGTTCCTCCATAGCCCTCACCCGGAGGATTCCACACTGTCAACACATTTCCTATTTGTCTCACTCACATTACACATGTGTGCGTGCAGGTGCACACGCACACAGGAGAGGCTGGAGTTTTCCTTCCAGCCTTTGAGGTCTGGTGGGCACATCACGCCATTCCTGTCACCAACCTAAGACGCCCACGGAAGCCTGGTGGGGAACGCATGCAAGTGAAATGAAAAGTACTGAGGTCCACTTGGGCACAGCAGGGACTGTGACACGCCTGTGCCGGGACGGACGGGGCAGCTGCCACACTGCAGGCAGCTCTGTTCCCAACTGTGGCCCACGTTGCACCAGAACTTCTGATTTTTTCAAGAGAAGCTGGAAAAAATGGATTTTTCAGGAACATCATCCAAATGGGACTAATACTAGAAACCAATAAAATTGGTTTGAGGAGGGAAAAAAATCTAAGCTGTATACAATCTATTGCACTGCTAGCTGCCAGGTGTGATAATAATAATTCCCATGTAATTTCTGGTCATGACTAATCAGAGCTCTAACACCATAAATAGATAACACACAGTGTGTAGAACAATGGGGAAAAAAATGACCCAACCCCAAGGACCCTGCAGTCAATTCTTTTGCAAAGGAAGTGACGCAATATAAACTACACTTGCCTGGCAGGGATTGCTTCCAGATTACAAAACAACATCTGCAAAACAGAGCTCTTAAAGGAACGCGTATGGACCATCCCCTTTACAGAGAACCAGCACAAGCACAGTAACTACCAGGAAAACTGTGCTGATCCCAAAGAACAAAGACCTTTGGTTTTCAAGTTTTTAATATTTTTTTTAAAAAAAAGAACATTAAAAAGGGAGTTCCCTGTGCAAAGACTGATGGCGCAGACTGGTCCAGCACTACATCTCAGTATTTATTCTTACTAATGCGTATCACCAATGTTGATGTTCACCACGGGGCTCACGCAAGAGACTGTCATTACTAACACAATTGATCCCACTTCTCCTGGAAGCAGCTGATCATGCTTTGAGAAACAGTGCAAGTCCTATCTCTGCACGGCTTCCCTGGGCACCGCTAGCCTGACGTGGTCTCAGGACAATTGTCATCTCTGCAGCTGACCTGCCAGCTAATGGATGCAGCACCAAGGCACCTGCCCACAACCCTATTAAGCTCCTGGATGTTTCCACACTGGTTTCCACAGTTCATTCTCCAAGAACAGTGTTACTCCAGGTGTCCCAGGCTGTAAGCTGTTTGGGGCTTGCTTTGTGATGAGCATGGGAATGGAGTTTTTGAGGGTTTTGCAGCATCATGGGGACAGGCAAGAGCCAGATCAGTGAACTCATCTTTTCAACAAAGTACAGACCAGCTTGGATGCTGTCAAGCTCTTGTGCTGAAGCCACGTGGTGAGGCCACGTGGGACACAAGCTGGGGATCAGTCACTGCTAGTACCATGTTACAGAGGGCAACATTTAAGGACAATATATCAACTCTAACCCAAAAGCAATTGAAAAATCAAAGACTATATAAACATTTGTTAACTGTTATATGCTTACAACACTTTTGTTTTTAATAAAGCCCATCTTGCAATGTTTAATTTAGCATTATTAGCTAAATTAGGTGCTATCCCGTGACCATGTCCCATTCCCTTAATACACTGAAACAGAATCTGCTGAGGATGGGGGGGGGGCCCTTTGGGGTGATAACATTATCAGTCTCTACCCATAAAAAGGGGTAAGGACCCCTACATGAAAAACACAAGGGTGTGGGCTGGTCCCCTCTGCTGTATGGAGGCAGCACTTAGGAGAAGTGAGCCCTCTGCAGGCACACTCTCCCGGGGCCTTGATCTTGGACTGAGCAGCCCCCAGAACTGTGAGCAGTAAATTGCTGTGGCTTGTTGGAGACCAGCCTGAGGGCCTCTGCATCAGGAGCCTTAACAGACTGAAACACCACGGAAGGAACATGTACAGTATTTGTTTATAGTCCTAATTTAATTCTAGGCCTAATCCTTTGTAAACCAAACATCACTGACTCCTCTGTCCCCACAAGACACAGGCACACGTCCAGTCACGGTCACCCCACTTAGGGGGTGGAAACTGGTCCAGGGCAATGAAGACCAAGAGCTCATCCTGGACTCCACTCGGACCTCTGATTTCCTCACTCACTGAGCCTGGTCTTGGAGTCAAAACTGATGGCGAAGTGCGCTATTTGCAGAGATGACTAACCAAACAGGCAATAAAACCGTAAATTAGACAGCATTTACGTGTAAGACACAAAGAAATAACCTCAAAACCAGAAGAATTCTCGAGAAAAAGTACTGACCTCAGAAGCTGATATTCAGGAAGCAGTCTACCCGGAGCGGGGCGGGGTGGGGCAGGGCTGCTCCAGGAGCCCCCACCTGGCATCTGCAGAGCTTTTCCCAGGCCCGTGCTCTTCCCTGGGTTCCAGAAACCCTCCAGGGGAGACATACAGCACAAACTGTAAGTCTCAGGCCCTGTACTCTCTTTAGTCTCAGGCCTGTGCAACATGAGGATTAAACTGCCCTCCTGGGTCTGATGCGAGGCAGACGTTCACGATTTAGAACAATAACTTTTATCTCATGGCCCCTAAGCTGTCATGTTGTTCATTCTTCCATTAGAGTTACGTACATTTAGTATATATCCCATTTGCAAATTAGAATGTCTGGCTTTGTAGAAAGAGTACATTAACCTGTAAAAGTGAATCTCTGGGGTTTAGCGCACTGACATAGTAGGCTAAGCTTCCACCTGTGGCACCAGTATCCCATACAGGAACTGGTTTGAGTCCGGGCTGTTCTTCTGATCCCACTCTCTGCTAATGGCCTAGGAAAGCAGTAGAAGATGGCCCTAGTCCTTGGGCTCCTGTATCTGCACTGGAGACCAGAAGCTCCTTGCTCCTGGCTCCCGGCTGCTGGCTTCAGATCAGCACAGCTCTAGCCATTGGGGCCATCTGGGGAGTGAACCAGTGGAAGGGAGAACTTTCTCTCTGTCTGCCCCTCTCTCTGCAACCTACCTCTCAAATAAATAAAAAATCTTAAATAAAAAAAAAGCGGATCTTCATATTTTGAATGCCTGCGGATCTTCATATTTTGAATGCCTGAAGAGATTAATACATTGTTTAAATACTCCTCTGAGGAATAAGGAGTCTAACACATTACTGCATTTCCACAGTGCACAGGCTGTTTGGCTGCTAGGGGATGCTAGCTAGTCCCTTGCTGGTTCACTGTGAATGAATGATTTACTGCTTTGCCTGCCCAGGAAAGGAGTGGGGCCGTCAATGCTGAATGGCATTTCCTATTTTATAAAGCTGGCAACATACAGGGCTTAACGAGACAGCACAAGGAAATACAAATAGAAGTGGGTTTGAGATGTTCACAGTTCCCAAAGATCACAGACACAGTCACAGAGGCTACAACTTAATTTCACTGAAGGTAAATTAACAGTGACGTGGAGGATTTCAGAGCCAATTTAAATCAGACTGAAAAAGCCCACAAAAATTAATATACAAGAATTGTGATGCATGCTAATAGGAGGTGAAGACTACATTATAGTATTTTGTAATATTCCACTAGTATGTAGAAAATGTAAAAAATAATGATGAAAATACTAAGCCACCTTTAGGCTTGCTCTCTAGGAGTTCCTACTATCAACAACTTCATAAATGTGGGGCCAGCGCCGTGGCTCACTTGGTTAATTCTCCGCCTGCGGCGCTGGCATCTCATCTGGGTGCCCGGTTCTAGTCCCGGTTGCTCCTCTTCTACTCCAGCTCTCTGCTGTGGCCCGAGAGGGCAGTGGAGGATGGCCCAAGTGTTTGGGCCCCTACTCCCGCATGGGAGACCAGGAAGAAGCATCTGGCTCCTGGCTTCAGATCAGCGCAGCACACTGGCCATAGTGGCCATTTGGGGAGTGAACCAATGGAAGGAAGGAGACTTTTCTGTCTCTCTCACTATCTGTAACTCTACCTGTCAAAAAAAAAAAAAAAACAACTTCATAAACGTCCTTTCAGGAAACTTTCAATGCCCATACCCCATGTATGTATATTTACTTTTGAAATAATTCATGTAATATGTACATCTTTAGATAAATGCTCCATAAGATATACAGCACATAATCTGAGCTATGTGGTTTTTATTCATGTCTTTTATCCCACAGCAAAGCCGGGGCCATCTGTCCCTCACATCTCCACCCCTTCCTGCAGTTGGCCAGGGCCTAGTCATCGGTTCCGGCCACTGACTGTGGGACGCACACATCTGGGCCAATGCAGAGAGGCTGGTGTGCACCTGCTGGCGAGGGAAGCCCTGTGCTTGGGATGTAGCGCCGGAAGCCGGGAGCTGCCTGCCTGCTCTGCCGCTGCTTGGAATCTCCCGGATGAACAGGGGATTTGGTGAGTGAGGAATAAACTTTTCTTGCCTGAAGTCACTGAAATTTGGGCGTTGGGTGTAACTGTAGCGAACCTGCCTTAATCAGAACACAGGCAATCCTTTACAGTAGCATATCTGCAGGCCTAGTTGTTCTAAAGCAGAGCAGATGTGTGATAACTGAGTACCTGCCCCCACCCATGGACTTCTAGGTTGCTCCTAGGCTTTGTTGTTGCTGTTGTTACGATAAACAATGTTATCACTAACACCCTTTTACTCACCTGCTTGCTAACACATATCCAAATGCTTCTGGGAGGTGTATTCCTTGAAGCAGGATGGATGAGTCACAGAACAGCACACTTCTTTTACAATTTTAAAGATTATTCAACAGTGCTCCTCTATCCATGGGGTATGTGTTCCCTGACTCCCGATGACTGCCTGAAACCACACATAGTACCTACTCTATAGTCTATGTTTTGTTCCTCTGATAGTTTGATTTATAAATCAGGTGCACTAAGAGATTAACAATAACTAATAATAAGATAATTATAATATACTGCAAGGTCGTTTCCCCCACACCCCCAATGTCTCCCTGAACTTATTATCTTATCTGGTGATACCGTGAGGAAGAGACACGCTGAGGAGGATGACATCAGCTCCTGATGTCACGTAACTGTTACGTACAGGTTACTGGAACCCAAGCCCTGCAATGTCACCACAGCGGATATGACAGATGCTAAGCAACTGACAGGTGGGCGGCACACAGTGTGTACACGCAGGACAAACGTGCTATTCACATCCCAGGTGGGACAGAGCAAGGAGGCACAGGATTCTAACCCGGGACTTGGGCATGCAGCACTTTTCATTCAGCATCTTCAGACTACGGCTGACCTGCAGGTAACTGAAACCACTGCATATCAGCCACCCAAACGTCAACTGTGCAAGTGCAGTGCCAGGCAGAAGCCACCACCAAACCTCATTCCACAACCTCCAGGGCCTGCCTCGGAATGTTTGTGTCCCCAAAATTCTATTCTGAAATCCAACCGCCAAAGTGATGGTATTTGGAAGTGGGCTTTGGAAAGGGGACCAGATCATGAGGCTGGAGTGCTCCTGGATGCGATCAGGGCCCTTCCAGGCAGCAGCTGGGGAAGTGGTTCGCTCTCTGACCACCACAGAAAGAACCAAGCAGGGAGCACTTCGCAACCCAGAATATGGCCCTCACAGAACCTGACCATGCTGGCACCCTGGTCTCGAATTTCTCAGACTCCACAACTGTGATAAATAACTTTGTTGTTTGTAAGCTAGCCAGCTTATGGCTTTTCATTACAGAATGCTGCACAGACTGAGACACAGAGATTTTGTCTGTGCCCATCAGCAAATTTTTGTGTATCTATATACAAATGTGAAAGGTGCTTCCAGAAGCTTAGGAAAGAACAGAATTAAAAGATAAATTTATTTTGGTGCAGAAAGTTTTTTGACATCCATGCATATGAATGGTATTCAAAAAGGTGGTGGTGGAAAATGTGTATTATAAGAAAAAGGATGCATAGGTTCTTAAATGTTTTACACCAAATTAAACTGTTAATCCCATTTTCCATGAGCTTTTTGAAATGCCCTACTTATGTAAATATGTGTATGCCTATGGATCTATAGATACAAATACATATGTATGGAAGTATGTATGTACATATATATTTAGGGTGGATTTTGAGAGCTGTTTCCAACATGCCTGTCAAAGAGAGAGCCTGCTTCCTGAGCCCCCATAGGGCTGTTTCTAAAGTAAGAGGCCCTCGCGCTATGTTTCTGTGCTCAGCAATCATGCCTGCTAAGCTCTGGGACCGTTTGCATCATCTTGATTGAAGAGGCCCAGCTATAACTGTCAGATGGGCTAACGATCCACACAGCTTTCGCAATATAAACTCACTGTATTCGAGCTGCCCTCAAGGCAGGCCCAGACTATCAAATGTCTCCCCTGTACCTAAAGGCAGGGAGAATGGGGTAGGGAAAGGGGGAGGGAAAAATGCCAGGACTCTGTGCAGGTGAGCAGGAGGCAGCCCAAGGTGCCTGCAAACCCTGGCCAGTGCCAGGAACCCAGCTGACAGCAGACTGCATGAGAATTTGCTTGAGAAGGGTAAGAGGGCTGAGAGAGCCGGCAGACAGCAAGGCTGCGGGAGAAGGAAGGGCTGGAGAGCGACTGGTGGGAGTAGCAGAAGTGCCGACACACAAAGCGTCCTAGGGGTGACCCTGAAGTTCACAGCCTCAAGGGAGGTGCCAGTGGCTGGTCTCTGCTGAGTGATTATCCCCAGGAGATGCTGGCCTAAACAGCAAACTAACTGATGGGATAAAAAAAAATGAGTATTCTGGATCGCTACTTTAAATGGTTATTATTTCTTGGAATTCTAAGGTAAGTCTATAACTTTTAATTAATATGCCTTTAAGTAACTGTCCACTTCTCACAATTCCGTGTGCTTAGGTGTAGAAGCATTTTGGTTTGGGGGTTATTTTTTGTTTTTATTTGTAATCTGATAATTCTGTAGGCTGAGGGGGCGGGCGGAGCATCTGCGCTCCTGACACCAGCGCTGTGATGCTTCCCCTCCAGGCCAGCCGCTCCCTAGCCCCATGACTCTTCCCACTAGGATGTCCCCCGGGCTCAGCAGGCTACGTCTGTCTGCAAGTTAACGACAACCCTACCAGGTAAACCTGCTCCGCCTGCTGTCCTCAGCCTCCAGGAAAGGGCATCCATGCAGCTGGACAGACTGGAAACCGAACATGGCCCTGCCTGGCCATGGGGGCTCCCAGCCCTCTGCTCAGCCGCCCTCTGGTCAGATTCCCTGTCGTCTCTGCCGCCTGGTTTCCCTGACTCCAATTCTTCCATTTGATTCTTTTTGTCTGATGAGGAAATATTCCAAGCACAGCGGCAGACACGTGTGCTGTCCCCACTTATTCCACCATCCCCCTCCTCTGCTGTGCAGCCCTGAGCCTGGATGGTGTTCACCCCCTGCCTAACCCTGGGCACAGAGGGGAACGGCCTCCCCCAGCCCGGGAGCCGGGAGCTTGCTGATCAAAGCATCCCTGTCCTGGCGGCCATCAGACCCAGGCAAGCATCCCCAGGTCCGAGTAGAGGTGAGAAAAACCCTTATTGATTCAAGAATCATCAAAGACGTGAAGTTTGGAGTCACATAACCGAGTGGCTGAAGTTACCAGGTCTGACTATGACTCACAATGAAAAACAGTTACTCACTGCTCACAACCCTATGAGTTTCCCTGTCCAGGTCACATGTGGCAAAAATAAGGACTCGGGAGGTCTAGCACTTGCTGAAAGTTCCAGAGTCAAGATGACAGTGCCAGGATTCAAACTCAGGGGCAGAGGGTGGAGCAAACGCTCAGAACTCTCTGCTGTGCCACCCACGCCAAAGTCACAGGAAGGGAAAACAATGGGGCCACGCACAGCGGTAGACAGACAAGCAAAGTAAAAACAAAACAAAAAAATTCTAAAGGGAAAATTTAAAGGAAGAGTATCCAGTGGAAGCAGAAAGAGGCACGACAGTGAAAATTGCGGCCAGTGAGCGAGCGAGGCAGAGGGGAAGGGTCTTGACCCTGAGACAGCCAGCAGGATTCCACGAAGGATGTGGAACAAGGGAGGGGACCACAGAGGGCCCCGAGGACATGGGTACAAACAGCCCCTGCTCTGTAGCTGTGCTCAGGAACAGCACTCGGTTTCCCTGCCCTAAGAAGACACCACGTCACTGCTCACAATCAGGAACACACTGTCCAGCCCCTGAAAGACGCCAGTCCCTGGGCCAGGTGGGAACTTCATATGCATATTATGTCATTTAATGCTCGCAGCAGCCTTAACATGAACAGAACACTCTTTTTTTCATGAACAATTTCCATGCAAATGTCACCTACAAGTGTGGGGGTCATTCAGATCCATTTTCCAATCAATCAGCAAATCCCATTTCCTCCACCTCAAAAACAGACCCAGCACTCCACCATTTCTCCTGTGGATGGTCTCTGGCACTGATGGTTTCCCGACGCTTGGAAAGATACTTCTGCACTGACTCTACCTTAGCGTATCTTCCAATACCACTCTAAGACAAGTTAGAAAAGACCAGGTTCTCACACACCCTCCTACACCTTTGTCTAACAAGTATGTATTGTGCTTGGCAATGTGCTGGGAGCTGAGGGTAATCATGTCTGTGATCCTCCAGCAGGGGATGCTGCCCAGTGCCAGCACCAGAGCACAGGTATTAATGCAGGGTGGTATCAGAGGGCAGACCAAGGGCCCTTAACCCTGACCGCAAGGGCCTGGGGAGGTGGTTCCAGAAGCAACATCCAAGTTCAGAACTAAAGGATGGGCAGGATTTACGGTGGTGATGGGTGGATGAGAAAGGTTCCACACAAGGGTCACAGCAGGGACAAAGGCTGGGAAGCAGAAGAAAGGGCAAAGTGCACACTCAAAGAATGGCCAGAGGTTGAGGGAGGCTGCAGCAAGCACAGGTAAGACAGCAGAGGAAACAGGAAGGAGAGATGACAAGAGCGGGAAGATAAAGCTGCTTGCTGTTGATGCCTTGCAAGTCATGCCAAGAAACTTAGGCTTTATCCCAACAGCAAGGGACAGTCGCTGAAAGATCTTACAACAGAGGCATGAAGTGCTGATTCTGCACTTTAGAAAGTAATTCTGCCTGCAGCATGGAAGTATTAACACTGGAGCTATGGAGACCAGTTGAGACAGGTGCACCCACGCGACACTTAACCAATACTGAACTAGAGCACCAAGGGAGTCAGTCATTCACTGACAGAGCAGGAGGAGGTGGGGCTGGTGAGGACAGCCAGGGGTCAGGATCATAAAGAACCAGCCCGAGGCACTGGGGAAGGCTGAACACAGACTAAGGTTCACACGTTGGCCAGTTTCTCAAAGCAGAGGCACCTGGTGGAAAAGTGACCAGAGTCTGAGTCAGTCATATTAAAAAAAAAAAAATCCTTGTGTGAACCTCTTCAGTTGATTCCTCCTCTCTCCCCACTGCTCCCTGGACTGGTAAGCACAGACATGTGCCCCCATGACAGGGCATGGGAGGAAGCTGGGAAAAGACGGGCCTCTAACAAGGAGCGCCTTGCTGGCTGCTACAAGAAGTCTGGAATGGGAAGGACAATAAGACTGAGAAGCAGCAGCAGACTGTTTTAAATGAAACCACGTTTACAAGTGGGATGCATTAAATTAAGACATAAATTAATCATTCTTGAAATTTTAAATACTCTGGCAGTGCCATGTTGACTATTAAAAGTTGCCTTGGGGTAATGTTAATGGCAGTAACAAATAAACCCCAAACTTTCAGTGGCTTCAACATAAGACATTCATTTGTGACTTCACAGCAGTCCCCAAACTCAGGGGGAGAGGGAGTGGGCCCTTGCTCCAGGCGGTGGTTCAGTGACCCAACAGAGCGCCTCCTAGCCTCAACGTGGGACCTCAAGGTCACCTTCAGCATCACAAACCAGCCAGTGGGAGGGGGCAGAGAATGGAGAATCTTGTGGGAGGTTTTTCTGAGTTAGACTCGGGAGTGGCTAGACCTCAAAAATTCCAGTAGTGAGTACACAGTCACACGACCCGGGTGACTGCCAGGGAGGGTGTGCCCCAAAATGACAGGAAACAAGTTTTGGTGACGACTTGGAAGTCTCTGGGATGGATGGGAAAATTCTGAGAACTGCAGAGTTTAGCAGTATCTTGAAGAAAGTAGGCATTCAAGTTCTCAAATTATGTTGAAAAAAATGTTTTATGAAAATATATATTACAAGAGTTCCATTTTATTGCATAATGCACTACTAAAAGACTAACTGGTGACTACATAAACTGTAAGGAAAAAGCAGTTTTAAGACCTTGATTTACAGAAGTTGATCATTTCAACCCAGATTTTCCTTATTCACTAAGAAGATACCCTTCAACCCCCAAAATACTTACAGTGCAAGAAACATTTCAAACTTGTGGGTCAACAACAATCACAAATACTGATTCTAAAGTACTGCAAAAATCCCTGTGTTAATTAAATGTTCTAAATTTTCATGTTAGCGCCCGTTCTCATAATTTTTTATATAAAGTACAGCCATTATTTTAGGTAGTCCAAGCTCAGGGAAACAAAAAAAAAGGCTGCAAATATGGAAGGTTTTCCCCAGAAACAATCTCCATACTCGTAATCTGATTCTCTGAATGGACACGTATATGCCAAGAGAAAGTGTCCTCTTTTGCTCATCAGGATAATACTATGTTATTCTGGGGAAACAAAGAAGCCCCTGAAACCTCCCTGGCCCACATAACAGAGGCTAATTTCTTTCTCATGTCAGACAGTGCTCCTCTACTACACCGATTTGCCAAATAGAACATGTGGCTGGGGGCAGGTGTTGTGGTACAGCAAGTGTAGTGTGCTGCCTGTAGTGCCAGAATCCCACGTGGGCATCGGTTATGTTATGGCTGCTCCACTTCCAATCCAGCTCCCTGCTAACGCACCTGGGAAAGCAGCGGAAGATGGTGCAAGTACTTGGGCCCCTGCCATCCATGAGGGAGAACTGGATGTAGCTTCTGACTCCTGGCTTAGCCCTGGCTGTTGTGGCCACTTGGGGAGTGAACCAGTAAATGGAAGAACTCTCTCTCTCCCTCCCACCTTCCCTCCCTCCCTCCCTCCCAATTTTTCTGTAACTCTGATTCTTAAACAAACAAATCAAGCTTTAAAAAATATATTAAAAAATTTAAAAATACAACATGTAGCCAACAAAGCTGTCATGGCAAAGGAGAAAAGAAAACTCACAGCACCTCCACTCTGGGTTCACTGCCCAGGGCCGGCCTGAGATCCTGACCCAGCTGTACAGTGGGCTAGGTAACGTGGAGAAGTGGAGAAGTACTGCCTGTACAGTGCTTGCTGTCTCTTCTGCACCTGTGTGTACCACGTGGTGAAGTACTGGTTACTCACACTGGCTGCCTCGGCTGCACCCCTGCAGACCATAAGCCCCAGTCCTTAGGTACTTTTCCTACGGGAAATTCAAAACTTTTATTCTGGCATACAGATTAGTTTCTTGTTTAGTTTGTTGATGAGCACCAGTAACTCTGATAATCAAAATGATAAAGTTAAATTTCTGGGCTTGCAGCACTAAACAAATCCTTTACCTGTGATAACCTAGCAGCAGCTAACAGGATCTGAAAGCCTGTGGGAAGCAGTTAGTTGATTCTGCTTGGTATCTCTGAGCTGAGACTCCCTAAACAAAACCTCTTCCACCAGTCCAGGAGCACTCATAGAGGACACAGCAGTGGAAAACACCTGCTGGGTCCCTGCCTGGCAGAACGCGGGTGCCGCTGGGGAGGGGCACTTTTTTTTTTTTTTGTAATTATAGCCAAGTCATTGCCACCCAGGCCAACTGGGGCTCTAGGAGTGGAGCAAGGTGCTAACAGTGTTAAAGATGAGACCCAGCCCGCCTAGGGGAGGCTTCATTGAGGCAAATGCAGGGCCCAGCAGGACAGGTGAGGGGGAGGGCTGCAGGTGTTCCAGACCACGGAAACAGCGCAGGCCGTGCGGGAAATGTTCATTATTATTTAGGACTTGACCTTTGACATTTTAAAAATAATTTTTTGGTTTCCCCCCACCCTGACAGAGCTAGTATAAAAACTGAATTTTAAATAATTCAGTGAGATTAAATGTGAGTTTTAAATTCAATATGAAAACTCTAATCCCTCTACATCACAAAAATAGGAGTTGGTCTTTCTTCTTCAAATACAACACAGTCCCTTTCTGGGGATTTTTTTAATAACAGGAAAAAATGACATTTTTAACTAAAAAGAGAAAACAAGGTACAAGAGAAGCCACATTGTTAAAACTTTTGGGTTAATTAAAATGATCACAATTCATTTATGCAACAATTAAGTAACTACAAGGGGAATTTGGGTTTGTTTAAAGGTAGAATTTAAAGATAATACACATTTCTCATCAACTTTTTGAAGTCCCTTTGTATTTCTGCTTCAAGCTTCTATTGAATGAGGCACTGGGTGTCTTACTGTAAATAAAATAAAAACCATATTTAGTACTAGCTACTTCACAGTCGTGTTACAAGGGAACACTTTTAAAAACGTATAAACTGGGGCTGGTGGTGTGGTGCATGGGTTAAGCCACTGCCTGTGACACTGGCAGCCCAGATCAAGGTGCCAGTTTCAGTCCTGGCTGGATCCAGCTCCCTTCCTGTTAACGCTCCTGGAAAATCAGAAGACGGCCCAAGCGCTTGAGTCCTTGCCACCCATGTGGGAGACCCAGATGGAGTTCCAGGCTCCTTGCTTTGGACTGGCCCATCCTGGACCATCATGGTCATTTAGGGGGTGAATCCCCTTGCCTGTCACTTTATTGTATTTCAAATAAATAAAAGTAATCTTTAAAAAATCAAATAGAAATATGTAAACTTTATGTAGTCCTGAAAGATACAGGTATGGAAACATCTCAAACAACAGCTGCCTTATTTTAACACTTTAATAACAAGAAGCAACTTGGAACAAGGGTACAGTTTTACCTCTCTTCATTAGAGCCAAAGAATGTATATGCACTTCGCACTTTGTGCACTTTCAAACTAACATTTCCCATTGCACGAAATGACTGCAGTTTAAAACTGGTTTTGTTGGCAACACACAGGAATTACTGCCACTTTCAAGGAAAGTGATCCTTCCCAGCTATAAAGGCCTGGAAAGTTATTAATTGCTTGCAGTTCAAGAACTTTTTGAAAGTTAATGAAAATGAAAGAATTCTAGTAGAAAAGCCAAGGTTACTCTTCCCTGTTTTCTCTCGGAACCATTTTCAAAGCGCATGACAAGAACCGGCATCTGTGGAGTGGTACCCCACCAGGCACCACGGACAGAAGCAGACGTGCATTATCACTTAATCTTCACAACAACCTTATTCCCCCGAGAGCTCTTTAATTACAGATACAGAAATGGAGACTCCCAGAGGTAGTGAGAGCTTGCCCAAGGTCATGCAAGCATTCCACGGAGGAGCTGAGATTCACCCAAGCACTTCATCTCTAGTGGCAGTGCCCTTAACCTCACCTCCATCCTAAAACTATGCTGTAAACAAATCTTTATGCCAAGGTTCAACACCGGGTCTCTGCTGCCCCATGGAGGGGTAGCCCCACATGAAGGCCCCTGCATGCTGAGCAGGCAGTGGCATCCTGAGCTGAGGCCACGCTGCTACGCGGGCAGGTGCTAGACGGACGACTGAAGACCCTTGCAGTTCGCAGATCGACAGTGGGACAAGAAGGTTTCTGCCTTCTTTTCTAGAACAATCACTGAAACCAAGACCAACGGAGGAAAGGAGTACAAAGTACAAGCCTCCCTCCTCTCTAGGTGGGTTTTAGAGCCCCAGGGAACACTGTAACACATACTTTGAAGTCAGAAAGACCTTCCTCCATCACTGTGCATGAGGAGCTCATCTCCGAGCCCGTGTCCTCACCCCTAAGTGAGGGCATCATACCACTTGCCCGGACTCCTTGTGAGTACAACATGAGCCTGAGCATGCAAACAACCCAGCTCTGTTTCTGAAAGAGATGATGAGGCCAGGGAATCTTTAACATTCTCTCCAGCTATAAAATTGCATGAAGTGGGGCTGGTGTTGTGGCATAGTAAGCTAAGCCTCTGTGTGTAGCACTGACATCACATATGGGTGTCAGTTTGTGTTCCAGCTCTCCGCTGTGGCCTGGGAAAGCAGTGGAAGATGGGAGACCCAGAAGAAACTCCTGGCTCCTGGCTTCAGATCAGCCCAACTCCAGCCGTTGTGGCCATTTCGAAGACTTTTCTCTCCCTCCCTCTCTTTGTCTGTAACTCAGTCTTTCAGTAAATAAAATCTTTAAAAAAAAAAATCTCATGAAGTTTTTATTTTTAGTTTAAAAAAAAAAACAAACTTTGAAAACTCAACCAGAATAAAAAGAGAATTCTACCAGAGAAGTTGTGGTTATCTTTTCCTTGATTTTTCCTTAAACTGGGGAAGAAGAAGGAGGAGGAAGGGGGGAGGAAGAAGGAGGAAGAGGGAGGAGGAGGAGAAGGAGAGAAAGGAGGAGGGGAGAAGGGGGAGGGGAGGAGGAGGAGGAAGAAGATGACGACTACGAGGAAGGACATACCTGGAAAGCTTTCAGCCTACAAGCAAGAAAGCCAGCAGCTGCTGGAAAGTGATGGTGACTGGTTATTCACTCATCCTGAAAGTGTCTGCTGTGGACACAATCACACCACAGGAAAACATGACAATGGCGAAAAGCAACCCAAAGTGACACAGCACTAATCCTTCATCATGCCGAAGTCAGTTTCATGGGGTTTGGTGTGTGTGTGGCTACTCTGGTTGAAGACAGGAGGACTGTGTCAGCTGGGTTGTATGCAGGGAGGCTGGCTGTGAAGAGATACAGGAACCCCAGGGTAGGAACCGCAGGACCTAGGACGGAAGGGCTATGTCCCAGTCTGTCTGTCTCCTCCCACCTAGGCCATCCCCTGCCTTGGCGGACGATGGTTTCTGCCTCTGTGCACGCCTGCCTTGTGTGCGGCCGTGTCTGCTGTGGCCCTCTGCCATGATTCTCTGCAGCAGGTGCCATCCACGCTGACTTCATACGTGTTGACGTACACACGTGGACCTCTCTGCAGGAATGGCCGTCCTGCTCTCAGACTCCTTAGAGAGCAGTGATGCCCAGAGGAGCGGCCGCTGACCACTGCTCTGGCTCCTCACACCTCACTTTTAGTTCCCATAGGAACTCTTCCAGTCGTTCGGTTTCCTGCTTCCAAATTTCTAACAGAATGACGATAATGGCTACCGCTCGTGGAGCTCTGAGTGTGAGCTGGACACTATTCTCAGCACTTGAGGTGGATGAACTGTTTTTATTTTTCTAAAGGACACAATACGGGAAATAACATATACAGAGCAGAACAGTGAGGGACAGCGAGCCTCCAGTGACCTGCCTCAGGTTACACAGCCAGTTAGCAGCTGAGCCTAAATGTGAACCCACATGACATGCGTGATGCTGAACACTGGCTGAGCCAAGCTTTCAGAACCTAGCTGCAGGCTGTCATTAAAACACGGGCTGCTTGGCTTTGGAGGAAGTCCTATCCCAGCTGGGGCTGGGTGGGAGCAGAGGGGAGTGGGGGATCAAAACAGGGCCACTGCTCAGCAAGGCGACAGGAAGAGCGGTTTTCTCTTTAAAGAGGTAGGGGAAGACGAAGAGCAAAGGGAGCCCTCGTACACTGTCAGCAGCAACGCAAACTGGCACGGCCATGATGGACAAGAGCGCGGAGGCTCCACCGAAACTTGCAAGTAGAACTAGCATATGATCCAGCAGTTCTGCTTTTGAGTATATATATCCAAGGGAAGTAAACTCTCTATCTGGTAAAGATATCTGCACTTGCGTGTTCACTGCGCTATCACTCACAACAGCCGAGATAGAGAAGCCGCCCTGAGCGACTGCTGATGGATGGGTGAGGAAAATGTGGCACACGCAGTGGCACACTAGTAAGTCTTCGAAAAGAAAGAAATCTCGGCACTTGTGACAATATGGATGAACCCGCAGACATTACTGTAAATTAAATAAGCGGACAAGAAAGACAAATACCCATGATGGATCTTACAGCACAGAATCTGAAAAGTAAACAGAGTAGAAGGGAGATCACGAAGGGTCAGAGGTTATAATTGAATGAGTCATGTAAGTGCAGTTATGGCGGAGTAAGTTCTAAAATCCAAGGTAGAACATGCTGACTATAATCAATAAGATGTTGCACACCTGAAATTTGCTCGAGAGAGTAGATCTTAAGTGTTCTGACCATGCACACCACAAAAGGGCAGCAGTGTGACAACATGACAGATATGATAATCAGCTTGACTGCAGTAAGCAGCTCATAACGTACACATCTATCAAAACAGCACACTGTATACCACATTATATATATACACACACAAAATACATATAGTTTTTGATTGCCAGTTACACCTCCACAAAGCTGAGAGGAGTATCATCAATCTTGATTCTAGCATAGCCATCACTTTCATTGTCTGACTTCTAGGAATTTTTCAATAGTAACAGTCTAAAATGCACAAACATATACATATGGAAATAAATTCATTTTTAGGATTTTCAAATAAGACATGAGTTCTGCTGTGGTAGAGAAATAAGGGATGCCAGGAACCCTGCAATGCCCATCTCTGTCAGCAGTACAGGAGTAAGATTCAATCGTTGAACATAGACAAACCCAGATACCCACAGCCCCAATGATGGGGCTTCCCTGTGGATCTGGGGCATCCACTCCTGTGCCCACTCTGGACTTCCACAGCCCACTCAAAGTCAAATAGCTGCATTAGCTTATCCTCCAGCCTGCAGAGCATGCTAAGCTTATCAGTGCAGGATTTTTGTTTAAAAACTACAGAGGAAGAGAGAATGAATGTGAAAAAGAAAACGAGAATAATACCAAGACAATTTTACCAGACTAAGTAAAAATTATGGCCAAAACATCAATTTTAAAATGTGGCAGGCAGGATTAAGCCCCACCAGCCCCTCAAAGATGCCTACATGCTAAGTGTGGGCATCTGGGACTGTGTTACCTTACAAAGCAAAGGGCAATTGGGGTTGCTGATGGCACTGAGATTGTTAATCAGCTCATTTCTTAAAAATGAAGATTATCCAGCATTCCTAGGGAGTGGGCCTAATGTGATCACAAAGGAGTCCAAAAGTGGAAGACAGAGGCACAAGAGAAAGCACAGTGAGAGGGGAGAGGGCCCAGGCAATGGGATGTGACAAGGACCTGCCAGGGCCAGATTCGCGAGAGGAAACCAGCCTGCCAGACCCTTGTCAGACCGGTGACTTCCAGACAGAAAGATAATGAATCTGCCTTATTCTAACCCACTAAGTTTGTGTCACTTATTATGGCAGTCATAGAAAACTAATAAAATCTTCATGAAACAACATAACAAAAGTGTGATAGCTCAAAAACAGGAGTGGTACCGTGACAGTGACAACACTACTACTGCCTGAGCTCAGGGAGGACAGGAAGCATGGAACAACGCTCAGGGACAGGCGTCTGCTGCGGCAGTTAGACGGTGCCTGGATGCCACAGCCTGGATCAGAAAAGCACCGGTTCCAGTTCCAGCTCTGCTCCCAATTCCAGCTTCCTGCTAGTGCTCACCAGGGAAGGCTCAAGGAGCCGAGTCCCTGCCGCCCACAGAGGAGAGCCAGACTGAGTTCTAGGCTCCTGGCTTTGGCCTGGCCGCAGCTGTTATAATCATCTGAGGCAATGAACCAGCAAATGGGAGCTCTCTGCTTCCATCACTTTCAAATACAATGAAAACACAGAAGTCATGAGCCAAGGTTGGGGACAGCCTAGTGGGAGGGCACCGTTGGTCAGGGACGCTGGTGGCACTGTGCTTCTATGAAACCAGCCCAACTGCTCACCTGCCCTGCTCATTCTATAGAAATATAAACCACTGTTTGGTTAAGTGAGCAATGTGGACATTCTCTTCCATAAAAACCAAGCAGAACCTAGCTGAAACATCACTAGAAAAATTAATAATGTGACTAATCAAAAGCTCAATGATGAAAGAAAGGATTTAAAGGTAACAACCAGGAAAAAATGAGCCTTAATCATAAATGTTCAAACTATCAGAAGGAAGACACATACACAAAAAAGCAATGCAAATACTAAATGCTGTGTAAAATCTAGAAAATGACAGAACTAAAACCAAACATTACATCATATCAATAAACTGCCATATAAACCATTAAAAGCAAGACTCTCTGATCACAAAGTGAAATCCAGCTATATGTTGAACACAAGAGATTCAATTATGAAAGTTTATGCCAAAATTGAACTCACAAATTTAACACAAGTGCATTCCAAATCCTAACAGACTTGGGAACTTGAAAGGTTGGTGTTAAAGTTCAATTCTTCAAAAGTGAAGAATAAAGAGAGTTTTATCCTTCTGCACAGCAAACCACACCATCGTGAGTCAGCTACTGTGCTGGTATAACAGTAACACTCATGGCTGATGGTCAGGTGCCTGTCATGGGTCCCACAGGGCCCTCAGGACCTGGATATTACCTCATTTACCCCTCACAGCCCTGTGAAGTGGGATCATCCCTGGTTCACACATGACCTGGGACCTCTTCCTGCAGACCTGGGGCTTGGGTCTAACTCATCTCACAAAACTGACGTCCAACCCAACAAACAACTCCAGAGAACACACTGCAGGTCGGTTCAGGAACGCCTACTCAAATGAACAGCATGTGATAAAGGCTGTATTTCCAAATAACAATTAAAGGATTATTCCATTAATCTAACACAAAAACAAATTCCAAATTTACTCATAATTAGTATAATAAATCTAGATAAATGCTAATAAATGCATTGGTGAAAAATTTCATAATCTTCAACTTGGAAAGGTCTTCATAATTATGACCATAAAGACAAACCTGACAAATTTGACTACAGGGGCTGGCACTGTGGCACAGAGGGGTAACTCCCTGGCCTGAAGCACCAGCATCCCACATGGGTACCGGTTCTAGTTCCAGCCACTTCACTTCTGATCCAGCTCTCTACTATGGCCTGAGAAAGCAGTAGGAGATGGCCCAAGTCTTTGGGCCCCTGCACCCACATGGGAGACCTGGAAGAAGCTCCTGGCTCCTGGCTTTGGATCAGGGTAGCTCTGGTCATTGTGGCCAATTGGGGAGTGAACCATCGGATGGAAGACCTCTCTCTCTCTCTCTCTCTCTGCCTCTCCTCTTTCTGTGTGTAACTCTGACTTTTAAATAAATAAATAAACCTTAAAAAAAAGATGAAAGTGAAGAAATATTTCCAACACAAATAGAAGAGTGGTGAAGAATTATTGAAATTAATAAAAATAGGACAAATACTCTAATAAAAATAGGCTATGAAGAGGAAATTTGGAAGATATAGCTTTTGCATCCAGGAAAAGATGCTTTACTATCAAATCAGGACATATAATAAAATAATGACATTTCACATTTTACCCATTGGATTAGAAAAAGTTGTTTACAATCACAAAATCTAGAGTTAAAAGGGATGAGGTCTTGGATAAACAGGTATAAGCATCTGAGACAGTAATTAAGTAAAATGTATCGAAGGACCTTAACATGATGAATAGATGCATATGTAATTGTATCTGCTATCACATTTCCAGGCATCTATACTACAGAAATACTAGGGGTGTGGGTGTGTGTATGGGTGTGGGTGTATGTGTGGGCGTGTGTGTGTGTGGCTCTTCAGTGTCTTGTGTTTTTAATACCAAAATATCACTAACAGCAGTGACATTAATAAATAGAAAATTTATATTCAAACTGAAAAATAAATATATCCAAAAAATAAATATATCCAAACTGAAAAGTTAATACAGCCATTAGAAAGAAGCAGAATTCAATATAATGACATGGAAAGATGTTAAGAACACATTGTATTAAATGGAAAAGAACCCATACTACAAACATTATTATGGTATGGTAGCTTTGATATTTTTATTTTAAATTACACATGAGAGGGGTTTCAAAAACTTATCTTTTATTCTATTTTTCCATGAACATTTTGATGTACCCTCATATTGATGTAAGGAGCTGATTTTCCAAGTGCTTGCGCATTCTGCAGAGACACACAGAACTTCAGTGTTTACTTTTGGGAAGTTGAACAGGTAGCAGGGAGGAGAGGGAAGGAATCTCTTTTATTTCATTTACTTCCGACCTGGTATTAGCGTGTTTTTCTCCAGTAATTAAAATAATGATAAAAAAAGTAAACCAACTGAAAGTAATGAAAGCATAAAATAATTACTTAGACTAGAAAGTTCTATCCAGAGAACAACATAGCTTTGTTATCTCAGCTGTGGTTTTATTTGAAAATTATGATATTAGAAATAGTTGTTGAGCTTGTCCAATCCTATGTAAAATATTTTCACACCCAAATAAGTACTACTCAAGTAATGTATTACTTTATAGCAAAGGGTATTCTCATTTCAAAATGAACTTTAAGTAAGGTTAAACTTAAAACATCCATACATAGAGTTTGGAAAGTATTGATAGCTTAACTGCCTGGGCATGAGGTTAACTGCTGCTTCCTTAACACAATACTCATTTCACAAATGAGATAAGAAGTTCAAGTGCAATGAAAATGTTTATCATTGAGCTGAACATTGTGGCACAGAGGGTTAAGCCACTGTATGAGATGCTCACATCCCATATCTCAGCACCAGCTCAAGTCTCAGCTACTCTACTTCTGATCCAGCCTCCTATAATGTTCTTGGGAAATCAGGGGACAACGACCCAGGTACTTGGGTCCCTGCCACCCACTTTAGAGATCCAGATGTCGTTCCTGGACCCTGACTCCAGCCTGGCCCAGACATTTTAGAAGTAAACCAGTGGATGGAAGATGAATCAATCAATATCTCTCTCTCTCTCTCTCGTCCCCTTCCCCCCCCCATCACTCTGCTTTTCAAAAAAATAAATCTTCTTTAAAAGTTTATTATTACTTTATTCTGGAAGGTGGCCACTTTAGGAAGCATACTCACACATTTCCTGAAAGATATTGAAATATCTTAGGGATCTTCTGTTCTTTCCTCCTCTCTAAATCTTCGGTAGCCTGCCACCTCCCAAGTCAGCACCCTGTACCCCACTGCCAGAGAATGTAACCACAAAATGTACCTGACTGTTCCGTCAGCATCTCTACCCTCACCGTTGAGCAGAGTCTACCATATAGGAAATGAAAAGTTCATTGATATGAATGAGTAAATGCTTTTAAGACATGCTTAGAAAATTTCATAGGGATGCCTTATAGCTTAGTATTTTAGAAAGGACAAGAACTTAAGTTTTTAGTTGCAAATCAGTACATCTATGGCTTAAAAATTTATCTGTAGAAAAACATGCATTTCTTAAATAATTTCCATGTTATTATTAAAATATGAAATCTAGGAAAACTTGGTATCTAAAAAAAGTGACCATCTTATGATCTATGTAGGCAACATGCTGAAAATCCTGTCCTGATTCACAACACAGCAGTCACTAGATCTTCCACACTCCTATGATATCAAGTTCCATTTGAACCAATATTATTAGATCAATTTGATGGACAGAAAATTATCATGGGGAAACATGAAAAAGTACATTATTTAGTTGTGCATTTCTCATGCTATTTCCTGTCACACTATGATACGTTTCCTGTCACATTATGATACACTCATAGTTGGAAAGATATTTTTAAACTTTCAAAAATGCTGTGTGGGTGCAAACTGATGAAATCTTTACTTAATATATACTAAATTGATCTTCTGTATATAAAGATAATTGAAAATGAATCTTGATGTGAATGGAATAGGAGAGGGAGCAGAAGATGGGAGGGGTGCGAGTGGGAGGGAAGTTATGGGTGGGGAAGCCATTGTAATCCATAAGTTGTACTTTGGAAATTTATATTTACTAAATAAAAGTTAAAAAATAAAAATAAAAAAAGAAGTAGAAATAAAAAAAATTCTGCTAAATTTGTTAGGAAGTATAGGTATGCGGAATGCACGATGATGCAGCCAACAGGGAGCTGGCTCTAGCCAACCTAGAGTCATCTCAAATAATTAAATATAAAATTAGCATATGATCTAGCAATTTCATCCTTGAACAGATATTAGTACACCATTGTTCACAGCAATGCTACAACAACCAAAGTCAGCAACAACCCAAATGTCCATTGATGGATGAACAGAAAAGCAAGAAAAGGTCTATATGAAAAAATATTCATCATGCAGAATAAAATTCTTTTTTCTCCCTTTGGTGAAAGACAAATATTTTCCATCCACTGGTTCACTCCCCAAATGCCTGCAACAGCAGAGGCTGGGCCAGGCTGAAGTCAGGAACTCTATTCAGGTCTCCCTTGGGCCATCACCTGCTGCCTCCCAAGTGCAGCAGCAGGGAGCTAGCTAGACTGGAAGCACTGAGTAGCCTGCGCTTGAACCAGACACTTTTGTAGGAAACGCTGGTGTTCCAAGCTCAGCTCACTGTGCCAGGACACTGACACCTGCCCCAGGGATAAAGAACATGGACAAAATTACGCTAAGTCAAACAGGCCAGTCTCAAAGGGACACACATTGTGTGACTCCACTCCCATCAGGCACTTGGAACAGGCGTGCTTCTGGAGACAGCAAGCTGCTGGTGGCCAGTGACGGCGGCAGAGAGGGAGGCAGTGACTGCGCACTGGGTGGGGCGTTCCAGCTGCGACGAGGAGTGCAGGAGACCCCACAACACTGAATGTGCTGAGTGCTGCGGAAGTCCTCAGCTGTGCACTGACCAGTGCTCAGAACGGGGATTCTACATGCTCATTTTACCAGGAAGCATTTCAACGCTTTTCAAAAACAAGTTTATATTTACTTCCCTGTGTTTCAAAACCCCAATCTACTCAATTAATGTGCACCCCATCCCCAAAATGAAAAATAGAAATTAATAATAATAATAGTAGTAGTAGTAGGGAAGCAAGCAGAAAAAAGGCATCATAACGTTTAAGGACAAACTCTACAATCTACAGCCCACAAAACAGATGGTCAATGACTATGTACACAAGGAACTGTCTTGTCTGCCAAAGCAATGAGGAAAAGCTAAGCTAAAAACCTCTGCTCTCATTTAAACAAGCCTTTTCAGAAATCGGATTTGCAGGTAACACAGGCCTATGCCTTCTTAGGAAATGCTTTTGCATTAAGGAAAACAGGGGGTAACATCGTAAAGCATCAAGAAGTAACTCTGCCTGATTCAGAACCACACCACAGGCAAAAACACGTGATCACAAACCGCTAAATACCGGGCAAAGAACAGAACAGGGAGCCGGGAGAGGCAGGGGCACATGGGAAAACACTCAGCGAGGGCTGAGTGCACAGAGCCTGAGGTGGAGCCAGGGGCTGCAACGGCACCGCTTGCTTCCCAGCCATGTCCAGGAGAGCAGCGGTTATTCTGTGTCTGTACGTAGGGCTCTGCTTTCCTCCTCCTGTCATCAGAAGATGGGAAACAGGGGTGGGCAAGTGAAGTGAACAGCAGCGGGCTCTTGCCAGTGGCACGGTTTGCTTTCACTCTGTGCCCAATGCAGGGGGGGACGGTGGCGAACCAGAGGGAGAGGAGAGGGAAGAGGCGGCAGAGCCAGTGGCAAAGTCAGTCACTGCACAGGACTGAAAGTAAGCTCTCGCTTGGTGCTGAGAGACAGGCACACCTTACGTGCTGTTTTCTCTTGTAAACTTCACAGCCGCTCGAGGGCGCTGTGTTCTGTTTGGTCCTGCTGGCTGTGTACTGCTATGCTCCCGTTTCACTGCCATGGGATCTGAGGCTGGGTAAATTCCTGTAAGGTCATCAGCAGGTGACAGTCCAGGGGCAAACCTGCAGTCTGACTACAGGGTGCTCAGGACTCAGTCCCTGGGCTGCATGGCCTCAGTCCCACACAGACAAGGAGAAAATAAGTCAGGAACGAAAATGGAAACGATGGAAAGAAAATATGCAATGGTGTGTGCCAAAGTCAACCACCAAGCATTCACTTTTAAGATGGGATCTTGAAATAGTAGCAGGGGAGAGTGGACGGACAGGGAGGAGTCCGCAGGCCCCAGAACTGGGAATCTGGAGACGCTGGGCGGGCCAGGAGAGGGCTTCTCAGGACACGCTCATGCTTCCCCAGCTTTTATGTGTATTTGGCAGGTACTTCTTGGGACCCCAGACACAGCCATCTTCATATGGACGGATGTCACCAGGTGCCCCAATCAGCAGATCCTTGCCCATGGTGCACTGCAGGGGCAGATACACACCTCTGTCTGAATGCTGGAGACATGGCTCGGCAGTCACACCTGAGCATGGGGCCCAGGGCTCTCCCTCCCCAGCAAGGGGACCCAAGTCTCACGTTGTTTCCCAAAACACCCTTCTAATCTACAATCTATTTCTATAAGTAGGAAAACAAAAGTTGGGGCAGATAAGCAACACATTAAGAATGGTTACTACTATGTGGGACAATCTCAGTGTTTTTTTCTATATTCATTTTTCAATTTTTAGTTTACATTTTGTTTTTTATTTACAAGGCAAAGATCTTATAAGATACTGACAGGAGTGCAAAAAGCAAGCAGAGATATGACTGACTTAGGGCTGACAGACAGAAGAAACAGCGTCACGGGTTAAAAAGAACACAGAATTCAGCACAGTACGAGGCAGCAATTTCACAGGATGCTAACACAATCAGAAAATGCTTCCAAAATGCTTCTGAGAAAGGGAATGCCATCTTTTGAAGCATATAATATTCTCCTAGAGGAAAATGGAATAGCTTTCATTGTCTGTGGCTGTGTTGATCATGCTAAGCTGCTACTGCAGGAGACCTAGGAAAGTACCCAATACTGACAGCACTCACAGATGGGATTTATTGCACTTTTGCTCTTACTAATCTGTGTATGCTGAGAATGAAATATGAAGGAATCCCACTACAATCTCTTTCCAGAAGAAAGTGGCAATCGGGCTTCCATTAATTTGTTTTTAGAATGATGGTTTGGGATCACATACAAAGTGACATACACTCAAATATAAATAAAAAAGACAAAAGGCAATGTAGCCAATGATGGATGTGACACCAAGAACAGGTGCAGTACAATATATTGCATGCTTTAATTCACTGTGCGCCCCCAGAGAAGTGGCTCGCTTTTCTCAACACCCAAAAGCAATTTATGCTGGTTTACAGTTTACAATTTACTAAGGTTTACAGACAATCCCTAAGCAAGCATTTGACCTTCAAGGTGAGCTGCTGCTTTCTCTTCTGGGAATCTGAATGGCCCGATCAGGTAACCAGGGATGGCGCTGTCATTGCACTGGGACAGGGTGTCTTTCACCATCCCCTGACTTTAGGTGAGGCAGTGCAGTGACACCAACACTGGCATCTAGCAGCTCAGCCCCTTTCCAGCTGTGAGATGTTCAGTAATCATCTCTTCACGCTTCTGTGGCCCCAGGCATAAGATGGGGGTTCCTGTCATCTGTGTGAGGTTACAAGGATCCATCAGATGGACCAACACAGGCAACTGGCCCAGCAACTGGCAAGAAGGGAGTGCTTGAAACACCAATGTCTTCTTTCTTTTTTTAAGATGTATTTATTTGAAAGGCAGAAAGGTAGAGTTAGAGAAAGAGAGAGAGAGAGAAGCAGAGACAGAAAGAGAGATCTTCCATCTGCTGGCTCACTCCCCAGATGATGGCAGCAGCCAGAACTGGGGCAATCCAAAGCCAGGAGCTTCTTCTGGGTCTCCCATATGGCTGCAGGGGCCCAAGCACTTGGGCCATCTTCTCCTTTCCCAGGCACACTAGCAGGGAGCTGAATGGAAAGTGGAGCAGCCAGGACAGGAACTGGCACCCTTATGGGATGCCAGCATCACAGGCAGAGGCCTAACCCACTACACAACAAGCAATGCCTTCTATGGAGGCCCAGAGTCCGGCGCTCCCACTTGTTAGCTGTGCAGACTTGAGCAAGTCACACCTCTTTGTCTAGGTTTCCTGGAGACAGAGTTTCTGCTCCAGTAGAATTAACACATACAAAATGCTCAAGCTATGCTTGACACTGTTACATGAGTGTTAGCTTCTGTCATTAAGTCTGAGAGGTGGAGCTGAGCTGCGTTGCAGTTCTTTAATCTATTTCCCTCCAGCAGTCTTCCTTCCAGACCACACCTTCTTCAGGTTCGCACCTAACATCTGTTATGTTACATGTGCTGCCTAAAACAGAGTGGGCTCTCATAAATGTTTCTTACAAGAACGCACGAATCAAGGTCTGCTCTTTGACCAGCTCAATCTCCGTACTTGTCTTTTCAAGGAGCTCCGGCAGCACCTGCCTCAGCCTCCCAGCCAATGGCCAAACGCTCCCCACAACGCACTTTAATCACACATAGAAGGCTAAAGATTAAAAGAAGGGCAAAGAGTTCAGTAACTGAACAACAAAACCTCATTTCATATCACTGTATCAAGAGGGCTGTTTTCTATAATTTCTTATCAAAGTAAATAATATTAGGGGTTTTCAAAGTAACAGTACATTAACTAGAGCATCAGTGGTCATATATTATAAATTGTTTAGCAAAAAATTTTTAACAGACATACAGCTCCCAGTCTTCTTATAGCTATTAATTCCCCAAAAAAGAGATTAAGCCTGGTATTCTGCATCATTTACTGTTATTTTTTGAATTTGTCAAAATTAGTTTGCAAACTGAACACACATGAATGAGAAGAGAAGGCAAACAGGAAAGGGTGCTTAGAATAAACGCAGCAGGATTTAGAAAACGTCAATTTCAGGCCGGCGCCGTGGCTCAACAGGCTAATCCTCCGCCTTGGCGGCGCCAGCACACTGGGTTCTAGTCCTGGTCGGGGCGCCGGATTCTATCCCGGTTGCCCCTCTTCCAGGCCAGCCCTCTGCTGTGGCCCGGGAGTGCAGTGGAGGATGGCCCAAGTGCTTGGGCCCTGCACCCCATGGGAGACCAGGAGAAGCACCTAGCACCTGGCTCCTGCCATTGGATGAGCGCGGTGCGCCGGCCGCAGCGCACCGACTGCGGCAGCCATTGGAGGGTGAACCAACGGCAAAGGAAGACCTTTCTCTCTGTCTCTCTCTCTCACTGTCCACTCTGCCTGTCAAAAAAAAAAAGAAAACGTCAATTTCACTGACTTTCAGCAACATCTTTTAAACTAGAAGTAAATGTAAAGAATAGAAATACACTGCACATGATTTAAGAATTCAAGGTCCCTTATTATGCAAATAACTTTTAACTTGCATACAAGTTAGCAGCTGAATTTATTTGGTCTGTAAAATGTTTTTATGCCTACAAAACAGCCTGAAATTTCCCCCAGGGACCTCTACGTGATTTAAAGTAGTGTTGTGTACGGCACTCCCCTGAGTCTTGGGTGTTCATATCATAAACTACGCCCAAGTTTCCTCCAATTAGGTTTCTATTTCCAGCCTGTCCTCCTCCTCTAACCAGCAAAACCACAGCCAACTGTCTACTTAGCATTTCCACTGGCTGGCTGTTGGGCAGTTCCAATGCGGCATGTTCAAACTGAGCTCCTGATGCTGCCTCACACCTGCTCCTTCTCCCTCCACACCCCCATGGCTCATGGGTCAGCAATGCTTAGTTTCAAAGCATATTCAGAATCCACTTCTTATCACCACCTCTGCACTGCCATCCTGGTCCAAGTCACCAACGCCTCTCTCACGTGGACGATTACTGCACATTTTCTTAAACTGATCCCTTGCTTTTCCCCTGGTCTCCCCACTCATATTATTCTCAAAATGGCAGCCAGACTGACTGTGTTATCACATAAGCCACATCAAGCCGTCCCTCTGTCCGACCACTCCAATGGCTTTCCAACTCAGAAAAATGTCCAATCTCTCCATCTGCTTCCTGACTCCTATCCGTGCCCAGCTCCGACTGCACCTACTCCTTATCTACTCTGCTCCAGCCTCACTGCTGCCTCCTTGTTCCTGGGAGCTCCCAGCAAAGGCTCCATGGGCCTGTGCTCCTGTGGTTCCCTCTGCCTGGAAGTCTCTCCTCCCAGCTGAATGTGCAGCTTACTTCCTTCTGTTTTATTCAGATGCACCTTGTCAGTGGGCCTTCCACAACCTTCCTACATAAAAGCCCAAACCATACCACCTGCTGCTCCCTCACTCCACACAGTACCTTTTCCCCATGGCAATTATCACTTTTGCCTCATTATCATTTTCTTGTGTCATCCCCCTCTAGCATTAAAAACTCCCTGTGAGCATGAACTGTTGTCTGTTTGTTTTTACTATTTTACTTCCTGAGCCAAGAATGGTGCCTGGCAGATAAACATATTTGGTAAACATTTGTTTTATGAGCAAATAAACTCCAAAGTATAATAATGTGCATATCTGATACTATGTCTGACCTGATCAGTATTAGTTAAGTACAAAGGACAGAAGTCCCTGAATTGCCACCAAGCCAATGGCAACTCCTCCCTTGGGAGGGATGGCAGATGGCTTGTTTGTTCATCTTCCCAGTCCCCGGGAAAATAACGGTGAACAACTATAGGCGGTTTCTGCTGGCAGAGAGCTTGCAGTCATGTAAGGGTGTCCACTCCCCTGCCTCCACATCGTGACCTAGACTGCCTGTGGGTAAGGCCCAGATCAGCAGGCCCCCAGTTTTCCAAGTTAGCAAACTTCCAAACCAATTAGCCAATGCATCACTAAGACTACCTGGGTCTACCTCAGGGACGCTGCACATGCAGTGCAAGTCTAACACGGCTGCCAGCCTGCAGCACCTGCCCCGGGACCAACAGTCCTCTCCTATCCACCCGCCTGCCACCAGTCTCTGTGTTTCACACAGTGTGGCTGAAGTTACCACCTCCAAAGCAAATGCTGCTCCATTTCTTAAGTGTCTTTGACAGCTTCCCAATGTCTACACAAGGGTATGCAAGCCTCTGCACAATCTGGCCCGAAACACACCTTGACAGGTGCATCAAATATAGCCTCCTTGCTACCCCCACCCCCCAGTTCCATTACCTGCCTCACTGGCAAATACCCAAAAACCCATCATCTGAAGCTTGCTCCAGTTCCCTGCAAAGAGGCTGCTCCCTCCTCTGCAATCCCATTGCATTCTGCCTCGCTCCCATCATGGCCCTGAAAACGTCATCTGTAACTGCAGAACTTCCTGGCTCACAACTGAATGGATCAACGTCTTACTCAATTTTCTGAAACTCTGCACTTAGAGTGAAAGCACTCAGGGCCTGGATGGATGAATGCATAGCACTGCCAAAAAGAACGTTCTTTCTCTCTTTTTAAAGATTTATTGATTGATTTGAAAGGCAGAGTTAGAGAAGGAAGAGAGAGAGAGAGAGAGATCGTCCATCTGCCAGTTCACCCCCTAAATGGCTGCAATAGTGAGGGCTGGGCCAGGCCAAAGCCAAGAGTTTCATACGGATCTCCTACATTGGTCACAGGGGCCCAAGTACTTGAGTCATCTTCTGCTGCTTTCCCAGGTGCATTAGCATGAGCTGAATCAGAAGCGGAGCTGAAACAAGGCACTGATGTGGGATGTGTACATCTCAAGTAGTGATTTAACTGCTGTGCAGTAAAATTCATCTGACTTGGTAATTTAGCAGATAACTTTATTAATTTAAATACTGCTAATAGATACACAAACACTGTACATATTCGTGGGGTACCACACAATGCCTAAAATCAAGTATCCACTGTGTAAAATCCAATCAGGATAACCATGGGCAAACTAATTCTTTAATGTATAAGGGGGTTTGGCTTGGCTTTTCTCTCTCCGATCACACGAAATCTTCATTTTATACATATTTCACATGTCATAAGCAACTTTCGGTGTTTCCAGACAGTAATAACTGGCGGTTTCCTCACACTGACCTGTGCTCACCCATCAGGCATTAATTATCTAATGCACACAATGAGACTTTGGGAAAGGTCGTAGCTTACCAAGGCCATGTGATTTTCCCCAATTTTTTCTTAGTGAGGAGTGTAAACGGCACAGCCTGATGAATTTAGACAGGTGTATGCACTCTCAGATCACCATACAGCATATTCTCATCACATCAAGGAGTCTCCTTGTGCCCATTCTCAGACAGTTCTCCCACCCAGGGGTGACCACTATCCCAACTTCTATCACTATCGGTCAATCTGACTATTTTCCCATCACATCAGTGGAATCATTTAGTATGTACTGTTTTGGTCTTTGTTCACATAATACCAGTATGCATCATTCATGCTGCTGTACACTAATTTGTTCTTTATTGCCACACAGCAGTCTACACAGGAATATCTCACTATTTATTTTGAACTCTATTTACTTAGAAGTATTCAGAATGTTGTGAAAACAGCAGCAGCTTTCTTGTTGCAGCTACAGAGTGGCATTCCATTAAGAGAGCAATCATCTTGTACAGCTGAATCAGAGCCAACTGAAAATGAAAAACTGCCCTTCCCATGTATCTCCAATTTGTGCTGTGCTCCAGCAAGAAGCTGTTTCGAATTTCCATGCAGTCTATAACCCCCATGCTGTACCAGGCAAGGTTAGTGTCTATGGAAAACTACTGCCAGGACACGGCTAACTCAAGACACATTTAAAGACTGGGTGTTTGGCAGAGTGGTTAAGTTGCTGTTTAGGGCACCTGCATCCCACACTGCAGTGCCGGGTTCAAGTCCCAGATCCTCCACTTCCAATCCAGCTTCCTGCCAATACACACCTTGGGAAGCAGCAGACAATGGCTCAAGGACTTGGGACCCTACGACCGATTTGGGAGATTCAAAGCCAGTTTTGGGCTCCTGGCTTCAGTCTGGCCTAACCCTAGCTATTTCAGGCATTTGTGGTGTGAATCAACAAATGGAAGTGTTCTTTCTCTGCCTTCCATGGTAACATGGTAACTACACAAAAAATACACTACACATTTTACAAAGCTTACTGAGCCTTACATTTCAACTTTTTTCTTTAAAATTTTTTTGAAAAATTTTTGTTTCACGTATTCAGTTATTTATTTGAGAGGCAGAGACAGGCACAGAGAAAGACAGAGAGCTGCCATCGCTGCTTCACTCCTCCAGCTGCCTGCGATGGCAGGAGCTAGATCTGGCTGGAATACAGCTCAGATTTTCTACCACTTGAACCATCACCGGCTGCCTCCCAACGTGTGCATTAGCAGGGAGCTGGAACTGCGAGCAGAGCTGAAACTCAAACCCAGGGACTTGGATACGGGAAGAGAGAGCACCAACAGAGGCTTAACTGCCAAGCCAAATGTTTATCCCTCAATTGTTGTCGTTGTTGTTTTTTAAAGGAGTTGTATACAAGGGTGTTAAATGCTTATAGAGAAGACAGAAAAACTGCAGTAGAACCAACTTCATCATCATAATCATCATCTTCATCTTCTTCCTTTCTCCAGCCTTGCCGGCTTCCTTGCTGGCTGCTTTGGGCTTCCCTCCAGCTGAGACCACAGTAGCGTCCGTCTTGTGCTCTTCCTGCGTCCTGGCGGCCTTCCTTGCCAGGCTGCTGTCATTGGCAGCACGGTTATCCCACACAGCTCCCAGCTCTCTGCAGTGCCACCAACACACAGGCTGGGATGTTCTCCTTGGGCTTGGGGGGAGATCCAACAGGACCAGAAAGACTGGAGGGAGCCTCCGGAAAGTGCTGGGATCCTAGAGCCTCCTTTTGCTTCTCCTTGAGGGGACATGGGTTTCCATCTCCTCCCCTATGAGCCTCATCCACCCTGCATGTCTCTACAATCTCCTCTCTCTGAAGACATGGTCTCCCATCTCTCCGGCCGCTTCTCATACAAGCCTGGAAGCTGACGGAAGCAACTGGCTGCTACTTCGGTGCTCCCAGCAAGTTTTCACAAAGACTTCATCCCATTGCATCTGCCTCTTGCCTTCTACCTCACCTTTGCTTGGGTTCAGTTACTTTTCACAGCCCAGCGCCTGTGGGGCAATCACTGGTCCCAGCATCGTCCCTAAAAAGCCAAGGAGGCTTTGTAAACGTTTGGGTTACATTCAGTGTAGGGTCAGTTAGAGTCATGCTGCTTTGAACAGCCTCAAGCCTTGTGGTAGACACAGGGACTCCTTCTGAGTGTGTACAGATACCTGGAACTGCATAGGTCCTAGGGAGCCTCAGGAGATACTGACAGCTTCCCAAGGTGACTGCATTCACTTATATTCTTGCCAGCAATGTACCTGCTTCAATTGCTTCATTCTTCATCATTTGATTTTTGTTATCCTTTTCCATTTTAGCCATTACAGTTATTACTTATTCATTCAAAATGCAGAGCAACAGAGAGAAGGAAAGACAGAGAGAACTTCCAACTGCTGGTTCACTCCGCAAATATCCACAACAGCTGGGTCTGGGCCGGGCTAAAGCCAGGAACCAAGAACTCCATCCAGTCTCCCACATGGGTGGCAGGGACCTAAGTCCTTGAGCCATTACCTGCTGCCTCCTAGGGTGTGCATTAGCAGGCAGCTGGGTCAGGAGCACAGGTGGAACTTGATTCAAGGAACTCGGATATAGGAACCCAAGAGGCAGCTTAGCGCTTTGGGTCACAACACCCAGCTCCCCCATATTAGTTTTTACTAGTTACATATTACTCCATCAGTTAGAGAGGTATCACTGGTTACTTATTTTCCTGCTGCTGGACATTTAGACTGCTCCTAATTTTTGCTGTGATTATGTTTTGATGAGTAAAATATAAAGTTTTATCTAACATTTTTCCTTAACCTAGATTCCTAGAAGTAGAATTCCTGGGATAGGTGTCATGACACAAAGATACAGCTGCCTCTTGGGATGACTACATACCATCAGAGTGCTGGTTTGAGGTCTGGCTCCTCCAATTCCAATCCAGCTTCCTGCTAATGCTCCTGGGAGGCAGTAGGTGATGTTTCAAGTACCTGGGCCCCTACCACCTACATGGAAGACCCAGAAGGAGTTCCTGGCTCCTTACTTCAGCCTGGCCCAGTCCTAGCTATCGCAGGCATTTAGGGAATGAACCAGCTCATGAAAGATCTGACTCTCCTGTCTCTGTGTCACTCTGTCACTCAAATAGAACCAAAAAAAAAAAAAAAATTAGAAAGGAAGTAGAATTATTCAATCAGTGTATTGATACAGAGCTAAGCTGCTTCAGAATGAATCATACTCTTAGAAACTACATACTAGGGGGGGCCGGTGCTGTGGCGCAGTAGGTTAATGCCCTGGCCTGAAGCGCTGGCATCCATATGGGTGCCAATTCGAGACCTGGCTACTCCACTTCCAATCCAGCTCTCTGCTATGGTCCGGGAAAGCAGAAGATGGCCCAAGTGCTTGGACCCCTGCACCCACATGGGAGACCCGAAGAAGCTCCTGACTCCTGGCTTCAGATCAGCTCAGATCTACCATTGTGGCCAATTGGGGAGTGAACCAGCGGATGGAAGACCTCTCTCTCTCTCTGCCTCTCCTCTCTCTGTGTAACTCTGACTTTCAAATAACTAAATAAATAAATCTTTTTTTAACTGCTTTTAAAACTTCATTGAGACCCCTCCCATCTGCCGGCCCTACCCCCAAAAGGCCCAAATGGGCAGGCAGGATTGAAGCAAGGGGGTGGGAGGGAAATGTTTGATCCCAGGAGGGTGGCATGCGGAGGGGGAGGGGTGGGCAAGCTGAGTCAGCAGGGGGTGGAAGGGAGAAGTAGCCAGGAACCTATACAAGCCACTCTGCTTCCATCCTCAGCTGTGCACTGAGGAAGCTCCACCCGCATGGAGGTGCTGGGTTCCATTCCCACCGCCAGGCCCAAGCCTTCAGATTCTAAATGGAAGCACCTGTGTAGGGCTTAGGGCTGGGATTGCTGATCCACTCACCCCAGGACGCGGGAAAACACCTTCCAGATTGCTATGCCCCCCACAGCACGACAGACCCCTTCCCAAAATAAATAAATCTTAAAAAAAAAAAAGAGAGAGAAACTACATACTCGGGGCCAATGAGAATCCCATATGGGCACTGGTTCAAGTCCTGGCTGCTCCACTTCTCATCTAGCTCTCTGCTATGGACCTGGAAAGCAGTGGAACATGGCCCAAGTGCTGGGGCCCCTGCACCTGCGTGGGAGATGCGGAAAAAGCTCCTGCTTCCTGGCTTCAAATTGGCAGAGTTCTGGCCATTGCAGCCATCTGGGGAGTGAACCACCAGATGGGAGACCTCCCTCTCCCTCTGCAATTCTGCCTTTCAATAAATAAAAATTTTTTTTAAATTAAAAAAAAAGGGAACTGCATACTCAACAATGCATGGGAATACCATTCACCACAGCCTCATTAATGCTGACATGAAAAAAACCTTTATCTCTGAAAGAAAAAAATTTGTTTTAATGTTTCAATACCTAATTTATGAATATCAGTGAAAAGGAAATATTTTTATTTGGCCATTTGTATTTTCACTCTTGCAAATGGTTTGTCTATTTTGCATGTGTGCATTTATCAAGGGAGTTTTTAGAGTTTTCTTCATTCACTCAAGGTATTACTCTATTCTTTTTAAATATTATTATATTTAAAAAAAACTGTCGGAATCATTTCTAGAGAAATAATATACTTTGGGCTTCTAAAACTTTTTATTTTTAAAAAATTTATTGAAGAGGCAGAGAATGTCTATTGGTCGACTCACCAAATGCCCCCAACAACTGGGACTGGAGCCAGGAGCTCAATCCAGGTCTCCAGCATGGGAGGTAGGAACCCAATCACTTGAGCCATTGTCATTACCGCCCAGGGTCTGCACTGTCACGTAGTTGGAATTCAGGACAGGGGCTGGAAACTGAATCCTGGTACTCCAGTATGGGAGGTGGCATCTCAAAGGCTCACTCCCTACAATTTTTATGCAGCCAAATCCTATGGTCAAAGCGAAGCCTAGAAACATATGTTCTCTACAATATTCTCCAGAAAATTATTCCCTATAGTCATCTATCTTCCTTCTTTCTTTTATTTCTTTCTTTTCTCTTGATTTATTTACTTATTTGAAAGAGTTACACAGAGAGAGAAGGAGAGGGGGAAGGGGAAGCAGAGAAAGAGAGAGAGAAAGAGAGGTCTTTTCTTCTTCTTCTTCTTCTTTTATTTTTGACAGGCAGAGTGGACAGTAAGAGAGTGAGACAGAGAGAAAGGTCTTCCTTTTGCGTTGGTTCACTCTCCAATGGCCGCCGCAGCCAGCACGCTGCGGCCGTCCGATGGCAGGAGCCAGGTGTTTCTCCTGGTCTCCCATAGGGTGCAGGGCCCAAGCACTTGGGCCATCCTCCACTGCACTCCCAGGCCACAGCAGAGAGCTGGCCTGGAAGAGGGGGAACCGAGACAGAATCCAGTGCCCCGACCGGGATTAGAACCCGGTGTGCCGGCGCAAGGCGGAAGATTAGCCTGTTGAGCCACGGTGCCAGCCTGAGAGGTCTTACATCCACTGGTTCACTCCCCAGATGGCTGCAATGGCCAAAGCTGAGCTGATCCAAAGCCAGGAGCCAGGAGCCTCCTGTAGGTCTCTCACACGGGTACAGGGGCCCAAGGATTTAGGCCATCTTCTATTGCTTTCCCAGGCCATAGCAGAGAGCTAGACAGGAAGTGGAGCAGCCAGGACTCAAACTGGCATTCATAGGGGATGCCTGCACTGCAGGCAGCGGCTTTACCCACTATGCCATGGTGCCGGCCCCTATCTTCTATATTTAAAAAAAAAAATTAACTCTTTACTTCCTTAGCAAGTCCTTTTGGGTGTACTGTATTAGTCTCATCTCTAAATCTTAACTTTTCCCAAATCGATAACCAACCATGGCAATACCATTTATCATATTTATTGATAAACATTCCTTTTTCTCTTTGGCTTTATAATGGATATTGTAGATGTAGACTGTCTTTTCAGCTGCAATGATTTACCTCTTCTTATATCCTCATGCTGTTTCTCTAGTTGTGACCTGGTAACTGTTTTATTTGACAAACATATACTGGGTACCTGTATCGGATTAGATCCTAGAGATAAAATGCTGAGTCAGACTGCCTGTCCCTGTCCTTGAGATGTTTACAGGCTGGTGGGAGGACAGAGACGAGTGCACAGTCACCACACAGCAGATAAACACCACGGGAGAAGTGCAGGGCGCCAGACCCCGGGGCAAGACTTGGGGAATGAGGAAAAGCTTGCTGGCAGATGTGATTTCAGAGTTGGGCAGAAGCAGTAGCATAAAGAACTGGCAGTCAAAGAGAAAGGGAAGCCCTGGAAGAACTGGAGAACCATCCTGCAGGCTGGAGCTGGGGCCCAGCTCTGGCTGGACAAAGAGCGAGGGCTAGATCTCACACAGACCTTGAACGTGACTCTGTGCTTTACCCTGAGGGCAGTGGAACAGAACATCCTAATGAGCTGAATCAGGGAGCAAACTGTTCGGGTATATGTTTTTTGTTTTTGTTTTTAATTAGGCAGAGTTAGACAGTGAGAGAGAGAGAGACAGAGAGAAAGATCTTCCTTCCGTTGGTTCACCCCCCAAATGGTCGCTATGGCCAGTGTGCTGCGCCAATCCAAAGCCCGGAGCCAGGTGCTTTTCCTGGTCTCCCACGCGGGTGCAGGCACCCAAGCACTTGGGCCATCCTCCACTGCCTTCCTGGGCCACGGCAGAGAGCTGGACAGGAAGAGGAGCAACTGGGAATAGAACCCGGTGCCCATATGGGATGCCGGCGCTTTAGGTGGAGGATTAACTAAGTGAGCCACAGCACCAGCCCCCGGGTATATGTTTTTAAAGGTGGTTTCAGCTATATGAAAAAGAATGGTTTCCTAGAGGAAGTCAACAGCTGAGGAGCCCAGGTCGGGACCCCTGGGGAGATTAGGCGATGCAATCCACTTCCTCTGCAGACTTTTCTATGCTGCTCTCACACATTCAGGTTCCCACATGAACTCTGTAGTGCCCTCCTGTACACCCAATCCCATCCCAATCCAACTGCGATCTTCTTTGAAATTGCATTAAATGTTTACATCGACTGATGAAGAATAATAACCCGGTTATATATCATTTCCCCCAGATTTGTTAATGATCATTGCTAAGCTATGTCTCCTTTCACCATATGGTTTTGCAAAGACGATGTGTGGTTATTAGCAAAGCAAACAACAACAGCAACAACAGAAAGGAGAAGGGCAGAAGAGTTTTAACAGCATGACCTAAAATACAGGGAATGCCAAAAACTAAAGGAAAGCAAAATTACTAAGTCTAAGCAAGAAGGAAGACTAAGAGAACCATGTGAACAGGTGTTAGTTTTATTTATTTGAGAGGCAGAGAGAGTGGGCGAGTGTACACATGTGAGAGTGCTCCCGTTGCTGTTCACTCCTCAAATGCCTGCAGTGGTTAGGAATGGGCTGGGCTGCAGCCATGAGCCAGGAACTCATTGCCATTTTCCCACATGGGTGACTCAAGCCCTGAGTGCCACCTCCCAGGCTCTACCTCAGCAGCAATCTGCAGTCTTACCAAAATGACTACACCAAAGTGGCCCGACCTAAGAACCAAAGCAATGGAGAGACCCTGGCAGAGGAGACTTGAATGCTTCGAAGAGGGTGGGGCTAAGGGGGCAGGAGCCCTGTGTGGCTCCAACTGGAATTCAGGTTCCCGCACACTGCAGGGAAGCCAGGCAGTGGACTAGAATCTGAGCTGGAACACATGCAGCACAGCAAGCAGAGGATACCCTGCAGGGAAAGACAGAGGGCACAGGGCGGCCAGCGCTGTGGTGCAGTGGAGAAAAGCTGCTGCCTGCAGTGCCAACATCCCATATAGGTGCCTGTTCAAGTCCTGGCTGCTCCTCTTCTGATCCAGCTCCCTGCTATGGCCTGAGAAAGCAGTAGAAGATGGCCCAAGTGTTTGGGCTCCTGCACCTCTGTGGGAGACCAGAAAAAGGCTCCCGGCCTCGGATCGGCACAGTTCCAGCCATTGCGGCTGTCTGGGGAGTCAATCAACAGAAGGAATAGTTGGGCCATCTTCTAGTTTTCCTAGGTCATAGCAGAGAGCTGGATTGGAAGAGAAGCAGCTGGGACTAGAACTGGCACCCATACGGGATGCCTGCGCCGCAGGCGGAGGATTAACCCACTGCGCCACGGCACCAGCCCCTATAGTCACAAATTTAAAAGAGCAGTTTGATAGGTCCAGGGCTGGTGTCTGTCAGTTGAGACTTTCCCCTGATGGACAGTGGGACAATGTAGTTTAAGGTTGACAAGACGAGGAGTCCAGGGGACTTGGGTTGAGAGTTGGGGCCAGAAGGAAGTTGCAAGAAGCAGCATGAGAACAAAATGACAGAGCATTTGGGGAAAGCACAGGGATGTGAATGTGGTACACGCATCGCGCTGCGAGGGTTCCATTCCAGCAGGCCCCAGTGGATAGGGAGCCTTGTAGGAGCCAATTGCACACTGAATCACTTCTACCCATGGTGTTTCACAGGTTCTCTCCTCTTGTTGTTCAGAATGTGTTCCCCATTCTGTGCACCTTGGCTGCAAAATAAATTGGGTAAGTACCCAATCCTTCTGGGACACTCACCAAGATCCTCTATGACCCAAGTCATGTTTTAAAAAATTTCATTTGGTGGGGCTGGCTCTGTGGTGCAGTAGGTTAGCACCCTGGCCTGAAGTGCCAGCATTCCATATGGGCACCAGTTCAAGACCTGGCTGCTCTACTTCCGATCCAGCTCTCTGCTATGACCTGAGAAAACAGTAGAAGATGGCCCAAGTCCTTGGGCCCTTGAACCCGCGTGGGAGACCCAGAAGAAGTTCCTGGCTTCAGCGCAGCTCTGGCTGTTGCAGCCAATTGGGGAGTGAACCGGCAGATGGAAGGCCTCTCTCTCTCTCTCTCTCTCTCTCTCTGCCTCTCCTCTCTCTGTATAACTCTGATTTTCAAATAAATAAATAAATCTTTAAAATTTAATTTGGTTTAATTTCATTTAAGCTGAAATGTATGTAAGCTTAAGAAACACTCTTGATTGGAAATATTCAACCAGTCAAGGAAGGCGATGACCATCGTTTTATTCTACAACTCACATACCACACTGAGTATCTATAAAGAATAGACTCCTGGGAATAATGAGAAAAATGGAAAAGTGTGCTTATGGCAAATGTATTCAAAGCTGTACAGTAACCTGCCGATTCAGTGACGGAACGCTGAATGAATCAGGTGGAACACTTGGCCCTGACCACCAGCCTCATGGTCGTTAGTCACTACATCATGCTCTCTACATGCACTGCCAAGGAAATCCAGTCACCAAGTTTCCAGTCCCCTACCCATGGGGGACTTGAAGAGATGTAAACAGGGAAGAACTCGTGCATGCACCCAGGAATCAGGGTCTACAGTTTCCTGAGAGCACCTCCACATAATACCACCTAGTCATGTTTCAATCCAGGATCAGATGAAGAAAAGTTCTGTAATGGCGATCCAACTTGTCTCCCTCTTTAGGCGAATACAGGAGTATCCATTTTAGAGACACTCCCACTCTCTGTTGCATTAACCCCACTTTTCAATCCAGTAATTGATATAATCCAGCAATCGATATACAAATATTAAATGTGTGTACACTTGGACACCTTGTTTTACTGCTAGTAATCTATATTACAAATGTCAAAGATACACATATATATACACATACAGCTATATGCATCGGCATAATGATATCTTTATTAGCAAAAATACTACAATCAGCTATTATAAATATTCCAGTATATGCAATATAATAATCTATAAAATATACATAAAAACACATACTGTCAGGTGAAAAACAAAGGTTGTAGAACAGTATGCAGAGTGTGATCTTTTTTTTTTTTATTTGAAGATAGATAGAGTTAGACAGTGAGAGAGACAGAGAGAAAGATCTTCCTTCCATTGGTTCACCCCCCAAATGGTGGCTATAGCCGGCACTGCGCCTATCCGAAGCCAGAAGCCAGGTGCTTCTCCTGGTCTCCCATGCGGGTGCAGGGCCCAAGCACTTGGGCCATCCTCCACTGCACTCCTGGGCCACAGCAGAGAGCTGGACTGGAAGAAGAGCAACCAGGACTAGAACCCGGAGCCCATATGGGATGCCAGCGCCGCAGGCGGAAGATTAACCAAGTGAGCCACGGTGCTGGCTGATCTGGTTTTATACAAATAAACATATTTGATATATACAGAAGATACATATAGAAGAAACAGGCACCAAACAATCTAATGGGGAGTATGAATTCAGGGGGAGAGTTATTCTTTGTACAATTTACATTTATGTAGTGTTTGAATTCTGAACTTGATATAGATTTATATTATGTTTATAAGCAGAAATTTGAGGATAGATACCTTTAAAGTACGTATACATGTATTGCACGGGAAAATGTCAATAGTACATTTTTAAATGAAAGCTGCAGGCTAATGCAGCATGTTCTCATATTTGTGTTTTTATAAAGTTATTCACATACTAGAAAAAAGTCTGGAAGGCTACACCAAGCATGGACGATGGCCACTCTGGGTAGTAGACTTTGCATGATTTTTACTTTTCCTTCTTTATAATTTTCTGTCTTGGTTCTATATTTAAAAAAAATAATAAACTGGACCAAATGTTGTTTTTATAAATAAGTTTGCATTTAAAAATCCCATCTTCAATTATAACTTTCAAACCTTTATAAGAGTTGGTAAGCTTCAACAGTAGTTGAACAATAGCGAATTAGTTTAATTTTGCTTCCTCTCCCTATTAATGTATTGTGGCTTATCGTTGCTCTAAAAAATACTGAATACTGGCATGGGAGCACAGATCTGAGATCATCAGCAAACAGTGGTTGCCGCCAGCTTCACTATGAAAAAAGACAAGGATGCTATAATATTGACGGTGTCATTTTGTATTTTCAAAGAGCTTTTATATCCACAGTCGTGTAGTCCTCGAATCTATGAAGAAGGCAGAGGAAGTACAATCCTCACTTTTGCATAACATGAGCTAGGACAGGTGGACAGATGTGTCCAGGGTCTCAGATTGGTGAGTGACAGTAAAGGATGGTAGCCACTACTGTATATGGCTATTAAAATTAATCAAGGTAAAATAAGTTCCTGTGCACCGGCCACATGTGAAGGGCTCAAGAGCCACATGTGGCTAACAGTGTCTACAGTGCTGGACAGCACAGACAGGACACTTTCATTGCCATAGAAACACTATGATTCCCACTCATGTGTTGGCTCTCTAAGCCTTTGTCCTCTTGAAAGAAAGGAAAATGCTGTTTGATGACTCTACAGGATTGACTTCTCAACCACTATAGGAAAGAGCTGGGCTGATCAGGGCAACCAGGGTGGTCCAGGAACAGCGAGGAGTGGGAACGGGGCAGGACAGCAGTGGGCAGCATGGTGAACTCCGTGCATTTCCTAACTCATCTTCCTCTTCCTTCTGATGGAACTAAGATTTTGTCTGGGCATCTACCTCTGCCCACACAGACTTTGTACCTTGGGGTTCAGGAACAGGCCTGGGGCTGACTGAACACCTACTTCAACATCACCTCAGGCATTGCTCACAAAGCGTGTGCATGCCATGTGGCCACATCTTACCACTGTAGACACGGCTAGCCAACAATAGCACCAGCACTGACAGAAGGTTGCACACAGATGTGGAAGAAATAGGCACTCGGCTGGCGCTGTGGCTCAATAGGCTAATCCTCCGCCTTGCGGCTGGCACATCGGGTTCTAGTCCCGGTCGGGGCACTGATTCTGTCCCGGTTGCCCCTCTTCCAGGCCAGCACTCTGCTGTGGCCAGGGAGTGCAGTGGAGGATGGCCCAAGTGCTTGGGCCCTGCACCCCATGGGAGACCAGGAGAAGCACCTGGCTCCTGCCTTCAGATCAGCGCGGGCTGCGGCAGCCGTTGGAGGGTGAACCAACGGCAAAGGAAGACCTTTCTCTCTCTCTCTCTCTCTCTCTCTCTCTCTCTCTCACTGTCCACTCTGCCTGTCAAAAAGAAAAAAAGAAAAACAAGAAATAGGCACTCAACAGTGCCATGGGGCATGGGTTCCAGAGGAGAGTGTGTGTATGCATTTTAAATTACTCAGATTTACTAACAGATTCGCTATAGGTAAGCATCTTGGGGTGAAAAATCTAATTTTGTGCTTTATGAAATAATTCTTACAAAAGTTAACTTTAACCGTGACAGTTACAAACACTGTTAAGTACAAAAACCTATCCAAAGATTTCAAATTAAATAAATTAAATAAGAAGAGCAGACCAACAATACAAATATTAAGGAAGCACATTAGCCAGAAATACTACAGGAAGAACATCCTTTCCCTTTGCAGTCAAATATGTACAAAAGTTTAGATAAGACAGAGATTGCAGAATAGCATAATTCTCATCTTTATTGCATTTGTAAAAGAGTAACATTAAACAGACTGACCCTGGGAAAACTATATTGAACTTAGTTATCTGGTCCTCATTTAGGGGTTCTTTTTATCTTGCAGGAATGAGTTAGAAGCAGAATGTCAACTCTGCCACACTTTGATAGAATGGAAGGAACATCAAAACTAAAAACTGTCATGCAGTTTTCGATGGCACAAATATGAGCAAGGGTCTGAGTGATCCTGGAATCACAAGCATACTCTGCTGGTCGCATACTTCAGAGAAGAATTACAGCTCAGGGCAAAGAAACTGAGTCACTGATCTGAAGCAGAAAGGTGGCAGCCACTTGTTGTTGTTCTTCCACCAAAGTCAGGCAGTAGGACACATTCGGAACATGGGAAGTATCGCATCAAAAAATACCAGAAACGCCCCAATGGGATGAAACTGCAGTCAAGATGACCTGAACCGAAGGAAGCTTACTAGTTTACTCAGCACGCTATAGCACCCATGTAGCAATCCTTATTAAGGATGTAAAGTTGCTTGCATAGAAAGCAATGCATCTGCTGAAAAAAGTATTAAAGGGCTACAAAATCCCAGTATTTCCTACAAGAAATACTACTTAAGATCTCCTGCCACTGTGTTCAGAGAAGGTGCTGAAACGGACATGCATTGGATGGAAAATGTGTCCCCCTCCAGCCCACTTGAAAGTCAGCTCATTTCAAATGTAACAAGATGTGCAATATGATGCAACTCCTAGAAAAGGAAATGAATGTAACGAAAGACATTATTGGGTCAACTGGCAAATCTAAATATGGACTTTGATGCCTGATTACTACCTGTTCCAATGTAGAATTTTCTGTATTGGTGCTGTGGCTGTGGAAAAGACCCTCCCTCTTCTTAGGAAGTACTGGTTGAGGTATTAGGGGTCAAGGGGCCTGACTTCAGCAACTCACTCTGAAACAGGTTGGGGGTGTGTGACAGACCCAACGTCAAACCACTGATGAATCTGGGTGAAGAGTATATGGGTGCTCCCAACTTTCTTGACATTTTAAATTATGTCAAAATTAAAAGTTACCCAAACAGTTGACTCATCTCTCTGCTTTCTTAAGTCGAATCTCAGAGTGATCAAGAAGACTCAATGCCTTGGATGCTGCACAGGTCATGAATGAGAGAGAAGCGAGTGTGCCTCGTGGTTAGCTCTCTGACGGCTATGCTCCTCAGAGCAGCCCACACTCTCATTCAGTGTGAACTACTGGTACACTGTCTCCTGTCCTGCATGCTTATTGCCCGTTGTAGCTGGGCTCATTCAACAGAGCAGCCCCATGTCTCACAGCCGGGTCTAGGGGTTAAGATGTGAGGTTAATATGTCCGCATCCCATATCAGAATACCTGGGTTCGATATCCACCCCAGGCTCCTGACTCCAACGTCCTGGGAACACAGACCCTAGGAGGCAGTGGTGATGGCTCTGGTAACTGGGTGCCACGAGCATCTGGGAGACTTGACTGCGTTCCCAGCTCCTGGCCCCAGACACCTGAGAATGAAACAGTGAATTAGATTGATCCCCCTAAATATATTTAAAACACACACACACACACACACACACACACACAGTAAGGGAATCATTCTGCAGTAAGAGGATCCTGGAAGGCTATTTCAAAGGCAGTGGCAAGCTCCCTAATACCCTTACATGGTAACGCAAAGTGAGATGCACACATGATGACAGAGAAGAAACTATTAGGAATACACACATGTACAACTTCACAAACCGTCACTTCAACATTGAGTATGCTCATCTGACAGCTGTAAAAACACGGCTGAAGCTTGAGTTGGGGAATTTCATGTCCCTTCTACAGTTTCAAACAGAACACAGAAGGAAATACACTTGACTGTCATGACATGTCATCCACAAATTGTACGTCTAACCCTCGCGCTTATTTTAGAAACTCTCCTCACTAATTTGCCTGTGTTTTTGAATAGTGAGTAATATGTTTTCAATCATGAAAGGTTACAGGGAAATTTTTGTGGTAAAAACTGGCCTTCCACTCGCATAAGAATCATCAGTCTTATGGCAGTCCTTGGGGAAACAACATTGTTTTTTCATCATTGTCAAGCAGCTTTCAAACCAATTTAATGGCTACCATTCCTGAGGATGGCTTTTTACACCCATTGAAAGCTGATGTCACTCAAAACCAAGTGAGAGAAAAACAACAGCAAGTCTGATAGAGAAATGCCTATTTCTTGATGATCTGTAAGAGAGACTCAAGCCATACAAACTTTCCTCTCAAAATTGATAATTATCCACTGATGTTTAAATAGACGATTGCCCATTCTCCAGCACATGGAGAAAAGCAGCCCTGAGATACCAGGTTGCTCTTTTGCCATTTGGGTGGCAACTCTCTCAAAGAATGGAGTCATTCTGCTTTAAAACCAAATTGTATTTGCTATCAATTTTTAAGTATTCTTCACTTAAGAAGGTCTGAGCAGTAGCAGACCTAAATGGCTCTTGCTACTGCTCCATTTGCCATCTCTGCCAGTTTCTCTGCCACTTCCCCTCACTCAACAATGATTGCACTTCCAGTAACATTAAGCTATTTTGCGCAGGAACAAAATTAAAAAGCTGCCTTCTTTTTCCTTCCCCTAACTCAATCTCACATGCCCTGTTCTTTGGGATTTTTCTTACAGGACAAATCCTTTATACAACTGTTCCCGTGAGCACAAGTGAATGTGGCAGGTGAGCAGGAGCCTGGACCAGGCTTTATCATCAACCTCCAATGGGGGCCAGTCTCCATCTCCTTCTCATTAGAGAACAAGTCCACTTTGACTTACTTTAAATTAAATTGTTCAGGATACTTACAAGTACTTTTCCAGATAACCAATTGTTTACTTTGCTCCTCCACTGCACCTGGGCTCTGTACTGCCAGGAAACCCCCAAGATGGATGTTATAAATCCCTGGTTTCCAGTGTCCACACTAGAAGCTAGAGCCAATCACCCTTCCTCAAGCCCACGATTCCATCACTCCTTCACTTCCAGCCAACACCTTGCCTTCTGTTTCACACAGCAAAGTAAAATCTGTTGGACAGAGACTCCCCCATCCTCCTGCCAGCTTCCTACGTCTACTCTCATCCTAACCCCCCTGTTCCTGTCCCAGAAAAAGAGGTGGCCCAGAGCTCTGGGTCCCATCCTTCTCGTGCCCCCTAGCATCTTGTTCCATCAATTAGCAACTCCAGTTCCTACAAATGTCCTTAAGACTCACCCACCTTTACAACACACACATGATTTCCCATAAATTATAAAGCTGTTCCACCAACAACCAACCCCTGTTTTTCCTGCCTTTCATAACACAGATTCCAGAATAAACTGTTTCCACTTCATGCACTCATAAACTCATTACAACCTGGCCAACTCCCTGCTATTTTACCAACACCTGCAATTGCCAGACCCAAAGGACTCGTCCATCCTTTATTTCTATGTAGTATTTAGTAATGCTGATGTTTCCATCTAGAAATGCCTCCATTAGCTTCCCTCACACCACTTTCTGATTCATCTATTCTTTTGTTTGCTCTTCCTCCAATAACATACTTAAGCACCAGAACTGTCAGTGTAAGTAGAAACAATATAAACATTTTGTTTTTATTATTTTTTAAGATTTATTTATTTTACTTGAAAGTCAGAGTTACACAGAGAGAAGGAGGGAGGGAGGGAGGGAGAGAGAGAGAGAGAGAAAGGTCTTCCATCCACTGGGTCACTCCCCAAGTGGCCGCAACAGCCGGAGCTGCACCAACCCAAAGCCAGGAGCCAAGAGCTTCCTCTAGGTCTCCCACATGGGTGCAGGAGCCCAAGGACTTGGACCATCCTCCACTGCTTTCCCAGGCCGTAGCAGAGAGCTGGATCGGAAGTGGAGCAGCCGGGTCTCAAACAGGTGCCCATATGGGATGCTGGTACTGCAGGCGACGGCTTTACCTGCTACATCACAGCACTAGCCCCCAATATAAATGTTTTGGAAAACACTGATAAGCCTGACATCTGTCCATACCTTTTAACAAAGCTATTCTACCTCTAAGAATCCACACCGAGAAAACACTGTGATCTTAAGTGATGAAAGGAGAAATAAGCCTTGCACAGAAACATAAAGTGCAATGTTATTTCTACTATTAATAAAAGACAACACTATCTCCAAACTAATGTTAACTGGAAAAAGAGGCAAAATTGTCCAATGGTGGTTTCTCAGTTACATGCAAAATACAAAAATAGGAAGAAGTCTAAAAGGAAAAAATCCAAACAGCAAGCAGTGATTTTCCTGGGGAGTAAGAACTGAATTACAAGTGAATTTTAATATCCTTATCTATTTCTATACTTTCAAAATTGCCCACAAGGATCATGTATGTGTATTTCACTTACACACTGAAAAGAAAAAAAGAGACCATTTTTGAGAAACAAATCGAATCCAGGAGCCAAAGCTCTCTCTCTGAAAGGTGATGTTCACCCCACTTCTCTACCCCATCTTCAACAGGGAACCACACGTACGTCATGAAGATCAGAAGGTCACATACAGGCGGCTCTGACATCCACGTCTCTAGTACATGCCGCTCCTCAAAGCTTCAGAGCTGCACTTCCATTTGACTACTAGACAAGTCCATGTTGTGACTCTCAGGAACCATGGCCTCAACCTGTTATCTTACCCTCCAGCCCACACTCCAAATCTCCTTTCCCCTCACTTTCTAGTCTCTGTAGACCCCCACATTCCTACTCTGGGTAACAGGGAGTCAGACCAGACTGCTGCTCCATCAAGTACCAGAGCCAGTAGATTCTGTCCCCTCAGTAGGAATGAACACCACACTTCCGCTGTCTTCCCAAGTCCTCACGTCTCTTTCAATAATCTCCCAAATGAGCTACTTCAGTCATGAGATTGTATACCCCTCTCGTCAACACCACAGTCAGGTTTCCAAAGCGTGGATCTGAACGAATCAGGTCTAGCTAAAAATCCTTCGGGGGCTCCCCTCTACAACCTAAGGAAAACTCCGAGCGTAGAACTCCATGAACTTTCCATGTCCACCTGTCAACCTCCCACCCACCCTTCAGTTCAAATATTTCCTCTGGAAAGGTTCCCTGTGCCCTCAAAGAGTGCTGTGTCCTCATCTGCAGTCCTGTGGTTGCCATCCACGCTCCTAACACGGCACGGGTCACACGGCTTCCTCACTCACCGTCCACCCTGCCCTCTGGACCCAGGTTAAACACAGCCAAGGACAGGACCCTATTCATGCCCACTTCACAGCACAGCCAACGTTTGGTGGAGAAACCAGTGTGCTGAGTATGGAGGTGAATGATCTGGCTCACAAAGTACACAGCAGGCTCCCAAGCCATGGGTTTTTCTTCACCTCACTGAATTGATGCTCTAGAATCATACATTCAAGTTTATAACTACATTCATATAAATTAGCCCTCAGTGTGGTTCTTGTTTGTTTCTTTTGGGGGTTATTTTGCTCTGAGAGAGACACTAAAAAGTCACCTTTCATAGCTACTGATTTCAAAAATTACTTTAGCTTCCTAAAAATAGAAAAAAGTCAAATAATTTTTTTTTACTAGCAATGTCAACAACTTCACTACACTGAAGTCAGTTCAAACTAAAGAAAAACAAAATTTGCTTTTTACTGCATGGACTGTTTTTCCATTCATTCCAAACACATGCAATAGGAATTTTAGTTTATTAATCAGAATTAGCGTGAAGATATAGCTTTGAAAAGGGCTTATAAAAGAATAAAAATGGATCCTGGCAGAATAAGAGACTAGTGAAAATTTATGAAACTTTGAAAAACAGATCTCTTCCTTAGTGAACCATTCAAAATTCCTCACAAGTGAGTCACCACCCTCCAAGAAAAGCAAAGTTCCACCTGAAATAAACCGGACTGTGACAAAGCTTGCAGCTCTGAAGAAGCCACTGCAGGTTTTTCTAGGCTGAAGGAGGAAGTCACTGACAACAAACAGTTCCAGCACTAATACCTGCCCCACTTCGGGGTGTGCTATACATTTACGCAGTGAAGACAGGTTCAGTTTTATTTGACAAACTGACATCAGAAAGCATTTGTACTTCACGAACACAGACCAACTGAGCCAGTGAGATACAATCTGGGAGGGAAAATTTCCCACAAAAGTACAATCCATAAGAGGCATCCGAGACTCAAAATGAAATCAGAAAGTGACTCGAGAAGCAACAACCACAGGGTAAAGGTTGGACAGGTGCAGTAAAGAGGCACCGTTGTGGATACGAGTGCATGGGCTGGCAGCAGGCAGCTGGGATGCTTCCCGGGGAGGAGTACACAGGCTGACTCCACACACCCTGTGTGGGCCTATGGAAATGCCACTGTGTGATATACAAATGTGCACGTACACATGTGAGCACAAACACACACGCCCCATATGTGGCAGCTGCTCTTCCAGTCTCTGCAAACCCACTGAAGACAATACATACCTCTGTTGATGTTCACAGAATTGCTGGCTGATCCTCATTGGCTACAATAAGGTTTATGATCTATTTGCAAGGTCAAAGGATTTCCACCAACTCATAACTGCTTACTGATTTTTAAAAACGGTTTCCTCAACTGTTTCCCTGAAGGTGCTTCACTGTCTTTTGAAATACATTTTTATTGATGTACAATACACACACATAAAAGCATACAAGGGGCTCACGAAAGGCCAACACGAGCACACCTGTGTAACTGTGGCCTGGGTGCAGACGGCTGTGTGCAGCACCCTGGAAGCCCGTCTTTAGCTTCCTCCACATTGCTGCTCCCTCGCTCCTCTGCAGAAACTGTCCTCCTGACCTCTAACACCAGAGATGAGTGTTTCTTGTTTGTGAGTCTTATTTCAATGGAAACACAGAGTAGGAATTGTTTTGTGCCTGGCTTCTCTTGATCAATGTTATGATTGTGAGATTAATTCGTGCTGATGCACGTAGCTGTAAGTTCATTCACTGTTGTTCTCTAGGGTTCCATTGCATGAACACCACAATTCGCTTTGCCATCCCATGGTGCACGGGTGCTCCTGTTCCACCCAGGTTTTGGTTGTAACTGCACTTCACCACCAGACACAATACATTTACTTTATTTCTACACTGCAGGTCTAGCACTATGTGTGTGTGTGGTGTGCATGCCTCATATCAGTCATGTATTTAAATAGAAAGCTTTGTTGGGATACCGGTTAAAATGCCCAAGACCCATACTGGAGTGCCCAGATTTGATTCCCAGCTGTGGCTCATGAGTCCAGCCTCCTCTTAATGCAGACACTGGGAGGCAGCAGTGATGGCTCAAAGAGCTGGGTCCCTGCCACCCATGTGGGAGACCTGGGTGGAGTCCCCAGCTCCCTGGTTCTGACCCCAGGTCCAGCCTGGTTGTTCACTGGGAAGTGAAACAACAGATGGAAATGTTTTCTGTTGCTTTCTGCCTTGCGAATAAATAAATAACTTTGTCAACTATTAGAGACCAAAACAGTTCTTCTGAACCTCAGCTAAATGGCAAGAGAAGAGCCTCTGACACAGGAAACAATATTCTGCATACTGTAGCATAGAATTCTTGGGATGAAGCTGTCTGAGCCACTGACACACATCAGCCTGCAATACTCTGGTCATGGGAAGGACTAGCTTTCTTTGGCTGGGAGTGTGTCCATTCTCACTTCCTTATTCTCCCTCTATTCCCATTTTTAAGGAAAACTCTTCAGACCACACAGCATTACAAGGGCAGGGCTGAACTGCGCAGCTTTAGACACATACAGAATACATTCTGGCTGCCGGCATTCAGAGTAGAGTATGCATGCGGGCGCTACCGTTGAGTGGTGCAGCCCATGCAGCCGCCGTCCTGTGGGCATGAGATCCCCTGCTCATGCACACAAGTCCTTGCTGTGCAGTAGGAAAGTCACAGATGACATCAGTGATTCAGGCATGGGTGCCTCTATTCCCACCCATCCGGCCCACCTCTGCTGCTCCCATTCCACGGCACCCCATCTCCTTGGGGACCATATCCTGAATACCCACTCTTCTTCCAAACTTCCCTCTCCCCCTTTCTCCTGCCCCTCCCCATCATTATTTACTCACCTTCAACTCTCTAGGCTTAATAAAAACAGAAACACTAAAACCCACGTCCACCCTGCGCAGCTGTGGCTTTCTCTGGCTCCCTTCACAGCAAAGTTCCTGAAGCCTCCTCACCAGCACCGTTTCTGGTTCTTCACCCCACCCCTCATGGAACCCTCTCCAAAGTCCCCCAGGGTCCTCCTTGCTGCTGGATCTAACAGACACGTCTTCACCCTCACCTCGCTCAGCCTGCCTGGGGTGTCCAGCTTTGCCGCCCACTCTCCTGCCTCCCTGGAAACCACCTTGTCAGGCTGCCCTCGGGGACCCTACTGCTCTACACATCCCTTAGACACGGACATTTCTTGAGGTTCAGTCGTTGGGCTTCTCTTGCCACACTGCACACTTGCTCTTGACCATCTAAATCTCTCAGGCATGTTCCCTGGGTGGCTCCACCTCAACACGAGAGGACGTGTGCCAGACACTCTCCAGCAGTCTTCCCAATCCTCTGTGCACAGAGCCAGCAGTCCAGGCCCACTGCTTTGTCCTCTGTTCCTCCTGAAGTAGAAGCAGCAACAGGGGCATAGAAACGCCAGGGACTTTCAATGCCTGCCAACTGCTTCTTCACTGGGTGGTGACTGTGAGAAAGCCATTTTCTGTCTGTGAACATGGACTGCACATCTGTGTAGCACCAATCTTGTAGGACTGAACAGATTAAGAGAGATACTCAAATGAACGAATGCACCCACGCACAGATGACAAACCATCTGATGAGGGCCATCCTCCCCATCCTCCCTTTCACGGGTGCTGGTCTCGTTTCCCCCAACCACAGTCGCCCCCTTCTCGGTGGCTTTGTCTTATGTGGTTTCGGTCACCCACAGTCCACAGCAATCCAAGAACATTGCATGGAAAGTTCCAGAAATAAACAATTCACAAGTTTAGAACTGTGTGCTGTTTTGAGGGTTATGTGAACACAAGCACCACAACACATAAGTCATCTGATAACTGAAGACAGCTACCAGGCGAAGGGCAGGAGACAGCATGTACAGCGTGGATACGAGGGACATGTCTCAGGTGGAATGACAGAGCAGACAACCATGATGTCATCGTGCTACTCAGAGCGGCTTCCTGGGAACAGTGGAGAGGTCACCAGTAGCTTGGTGCATCCTCCCCTCGCTTCATCTCATCACGTACGCAGTGTATTGTTTCACGCATCTCAAGAAGAAAGGGATGTGCAGCACATTAGATATTCTGAGGCCAGACATCTAGTGCAGCAATTAAGAGCCTACTCAGGATGCCCACACCCCATACTGGAGCATCCAGGTTCCAGTCCAAGCTCCACTTCCAATCCCAGCTTCCTGCTAATGTCTCCCTCAAGAAGTAGCAGAGGATGGCTCAAGTGTTTGAGTCCTTGTCCTTGCCACTCACATGGGACATCTAGATTGAGTTCTGGGCTCCTGGCTTTGGCCTGGCCCAGCTCTGGCAGTTGTGTGCATATGGGCAGTGAATCAAGAAATGGAAGTTCATTTTCTCTCTCTCTCTCTCTCCCTCCCTCACTCTCTCCCTCTGTGTTATTCTCTCACATAAAATGAAAAAAATATTTTAAAGAGCAACTTTTTAAAAGTTTAACAGTTAAAAATATTTTTAAAAGCATTTTGAGAACACACATCTGTATTACAGTATATTGTCATACTTATTCTATTTTATAATTATTTTGTTAATCTCTCATCTTGCCTAATCTATAAATTAAGCTTCACTGTGGTTTTGTATGTCCAGGAAAAAACACAGTAAAAGTAGGTTTTGATACTGTCTGTAGTTTTAGGCATCCACTGGGGGTCTTGAGACATAGCCCCCATGGGTAAGAGGTCCACTGTACACTGAATTCAAAGCAGAGCAGTCCTGTGTGAGCCCTCCACACCTGTCAGCCTTGTCTTCTCACTGTCCCTGAGCACAACACGCCCATGCACGTAGCACCTGTGCATGGAAATCAGCACCCTGCCATTCCTACTTCATGCAGTCTTACTCATGATCTAACATTCAGCCTGATCCCCTAACTCCATAAACATCCTCCTTAACCATAGGGGCTCGTAGACACTTCCTCCTCAGTTGAGCTGTGGAATACTGGTACTAATCATCTGGCATTTATTAAATGCTATTTTAGAGGGACTACATATATTTTGTCACTTGTGCCCAATTACATCATTAACTTCTTGGAGCAAGCTGCACAAAGTCCTCAATTTACACAGTCTCTAGCTTTGAGTCATACCTGTACTGTGACTAGAGGCCCATCTCCCTTGATTTCTAATAACTGGAGTCATAAACATCATTTAATAAATTCAACTACTACTTTGAATTCCAGGTATAGACACCCGGTATCGTAGAATTCAGGTCTTAATATTCTAGAGGCACAAAGTCCCTTTATAACAGCTCAAGTGAGTGAACTTCCAGCTTCATTATTAATAAATCTTCATGGGTCGCTGCTGTGGCTTAGCGGGTAAAGCCACTGCCTGCAGTGCTGCCATCCCATACGGGTACCAGTTTGAGTCCCAGCTGTTCCATTTCCAATCCAGCTCTCTGCTATGGCCTAGGAAACTAGTGGAAGATGCCCCAAGTCCTTAGGCCCCTGTCACCCACATGGGAGACCTGGAGGAAGTTCCAGGCTCCTCGCTTTGGATCGGCCCAGCTCCAGCCATTCAGCCATTTGGGGAGTGAACCAGCAATGGAGAGAGATGGGGGGGGGGGGAGTCTTCCATCCACTGGGTCACTCCCTCAAATGGCCGCAATGGCTGGGGCTGAGCCAATCTGAAGCCAGGAGCTGGGAGCTTCCTCGGGGTCTCCCACATGGGTGCAGAGGCCTAAGGACCTGGGCCATCTTCTACTGCTTTCCCAGGTCATAGCAGGGAGCTGGATCAGAAGTAGGGCAACCAGGACTTGAATGAGATGCTGCCAGAGCAGTAGGCCAGGGCTTTAACCACTGTGCCACAGCACTGGCCCCAACATTTAATTCTTAAACGCCATACACCTTCCACCACATTTCCCAGTAGCATCCTTTGCAGCACAACAATCCTGTTCTGAATCATGTTTTCCTTTAGTTGTGTCTGTCTCCTTCGGCTTCCATCACTCTGGAACACTTCCTCAGCCTTTCCCTCATTCTCCTGAGCCTGGTACTTCTGAAGACCAGCGGGGGTTATTTCACAGATGATCCCTCAATCTGAATTTGCCAGAGTTTCCTCTCCTTAAACTCAAGCCTCGCGTCTTTAGAGGCAATGTCACAGATGGGAGGCTGTCTTGTTCTTGCTGTCACGCATGGAGCACGGTTCTGATTTACTGCTCACTTTGACTGCTCCACTAAGGTGGCATCCACTGGCCTTCTCCATCGTGACAACACTCCTTTTCGAGATTCATGAACGAGAATTTTGTAGGGAGATGCTTATATCCCATTTCTCATCAAATTTCAACTTATTCACTTATCAGTTTGTTATTAGTCTACATAAGGATGGACTCACAGTTTCCTGTTTCATTTCAGTGCTCAAAGTGACCCAGATTTAGCATGTGGGAGCTCCTTCAAGCTGGTTACTTATCCTCTTTACATTTTCCACCATTCTTTGAGGACTTCCCTGCCTTCTGGCACAGGAAGATGCCCCAGTTGTGGAATTATACATTTCTCCAAGGAGCCCTGGTTCCTTTTAGTGAAGAATGAAACAGACAATCTGGGTTCTAGGTGCGACTACTGCTATCAATGTCATTGGTCCCAGGCCCTACTGATGGACAGAGCTAGGGAATATACAAAGCACATGTATGCATTCCTATACATTCACACCTATATTTCTTTTTTTTATTTTTTTTTCTTATTTAGAATATAAATTTCCAAGGTACAACTTGTGGATTGCAATGACTTCCCCACCCATACCTCCCCCCCCCTTCCCCCTTACCCACTCCCTCTCCCCTTTCATTCCCATTCAGATTCATTTTCAATTCTCTTTGTATACAGGAGTTCAGTTTAGTATGTGTTAAGAAAAGATTTTAAACCATTTGCCCTCACATAGCATCCTAGAGTGAAGCATACTCTTTGAGTACTAGTTGTAGCTTTAAATCACGTTGTACAGCACATTAGCGACAGAGATCCTACATGATATTATTTTTTTAATTGATTGATTTTTATGTAACTTCCAATTTTTTTTATCATTTCCAATTGTCTTTCCATACGGAAGATCGATTCAGTATATATTAAGCAAAGATTTTGTCAGTTTGCATCCACGTAGAGACACAAAATGCAGAAATACTGTTTCAGTCCTAGTTATTGCATTACTTCACCTTGGACAACACATTAAGGACAGATCATACATGGGCCGTAAGTACACAGTGACTACTGTTGTTGATTTAACAATTTGCCACTCTTGTTTATGGCGTCAGCAATCTCCCTAGGCTGTAGTCATGAGTTGCTGAGGCTATGGAAGCCTTTAGTGTTCGCCGACTTGGATCTTGTTCTGACAGGGTCATAGTCAAACTGGAGATTCTCTCCTCCCTTCGGAGAAAGGCACCTCCTTCTCTGGTGGCCCTGTTCCTTCCGTTGGGATCTTACTCGCAGAGATCTTTCATCTATGTCTTCTTCTTTTTTTTTTTTTTCCCCAGAGTGTCTTGGCTTTCCATGCCAAAAATACTCTCATTGGTTCTTGAGCCAGATCCTGATGCCTTAGGGCTGATTCTGAGGCCAGAGTGATTTATTAGGATATCTGCTATTCTATGAGTCTGCTGTGTATCCTACTTCCCATGTTGGATCAGTCTCTCCCTTTTTTAGTTCTGTTAGTATTAGCGGTTACTAGTCTTGCTTGTGTGATCCCTTTGACTCCTAGACCTATCAGTGTGATCAATTGTGAACTGAAATTGATCACTTGGGCCAGTGAGATGGCTTGGTACATGCCACCTTGCTGGGGTTGTATTAGGTTTCCCTGGCACATTTCTAACTCCATCGTTTGGGGCAAGTCCGATTGAGTTTGCCCAAATTGTACATATCCTCCCTTTCTTTTTCCCTCTCTCCTAAATTAACAGGGATTACTTTTCAGTTGAAATTTGAACATCTAAGAATAATTGTGTGTTAATTGCAGAGTTCAACCAATAGTACTAGATCAATAACAAATAACGTCAAGAAATACTAAAATGGGAAAAGATTTACATTGTATATCAACCATCCAGACAAGATTTGATCCAGTCATAGTTTCTCATAGAGTTCATTTCACTTCAACAGGTTTCCCCTTTGCACACCTATATTTCTGTGTCAATCTGTATACTAGAAACTTGCAATTCCAACCTAACTACAAAGGGTTCATTCTACTTTTTCCTCTTTCTATATTGGTGGTTCTCTTTTATGACAGTGAGAAACCTGGCTCCAATATCCTTTACATATTGACATCAATATTCCTGTATGCCATCTCCCACTGCTGTCACCACCTTGTATTTTGTTGCCTGGACACTCTCTTCTTTATACTCAGGTGCTGACCCACACCCCCCTCTTACTCAATATAGACCCCGAACCCTAATCTGGGCCCTGTGGCTCCTCCCCCTGGGCATGGATGCCTACCTTGCTCCAAAGAAGAGAAGGAGGAAGAGGAGGAACAAAAGAATAAATGTGTGAATTCTTTTGGGGTCTCTCAGAATAAACACAATCAATTCCTATTCAAGTATTTGAGGCTGGTTATCATGCCCTATGTCTGTTCTTTTAGTCACTCCTTAAATAGCAGTTTCAAGGGCCCACATCATAAGGAGCATTCTTCTCTGAATGAACTCCAGTCTGTACACATAGCTTGCAAAAGTACATAGAGCAGGGGCCAGTGCTGTGGCGTAGTGGATAAAGCCTCCACCTCCAGTGCCGGCATCCCATATGGGTGCCAGTTCAAGTCCTAGCTGTTCCACTTCCACTCCAGCTCTCTGCTGTGGCCTGGAAAATAGTAGAAGATGGTCCAAGTCCTTGGGCCCCTGCACCAGTGTGGTAGACCTGGAGGAGGCTCCTGGCTTAGGATCAGCTCAGCTCTGGTTGTTGCTGCCATTTGAGGAGTGAACCAGCAAATGGAAGACCCCTCTCCCACCTCTGCCTCTCTATAACTTTGCCTTTCAAATAAATAAATATTAAAAAAAAAGTATATAAAGTTGGCCAGAGCCGCAGCTCAATAGGCTAATCCTCTGCCTGCAGCACCGGCACCCCAGGTTCTAGTCCTGGTCGGGGCGCCAGATTCTGTCCCGGTTGCCCCTCTTCCAGGCCAGCTCTCTGCTGTGGCCTGGGAGTGCAGTGAAGGATGGCCCAAGTGCTTGGGCCCTGTACCCCATGGGAGACCAGGAGAAGCACCTGGCTCCTGGCTTCAGATCAGTGCTGTGCACCGGCCGCAGCAGCCATGGTGGGGGTGAACCAACAGAAAAGGAAGATCTTTCTCTCTGTCTCTCTCTCACACAAGAGCAGGCACTCTTGGTTAGCTATCCAATATCCTATTCTGATCCTAAAAGTCACTCCTACCCAAAAGGACCCAACTGCTCAGATAGCTATCTACTCCCTTCCACAGTGCCATGTGCTTCAGGGAGTTCTTGACTACTCTCAGTCAATCCTGATAACCACACTCCTTGTACCAGCGATAGGTTTAGCAATGGGCAGTTACCCGCTGCTGACCCATGAAACATGGGAGGAAGTCTGGGGCGCTTCCTAAGAAAGCAGCAAAAGACAAGCAGACAGCTCCCTCTCCTTCCCCTGGGGGTGCCCTTTGGGAAGTGGGGCACACACTGCTGGGAGCACCTCCCCCCAGCCTGGGGATGGAACCTGCCCAGCAAGAAGGGCAGGCCCAAGGGAAGCACTGGCCAGTGGAGCGGAGCCCTCAGAGGCTGGCCAGAGCTCTCTTATCATCCGACTTCTTGTTGTGTGAGATAATGTTTCCTTTCTGTTTAAGCCAGCTTGGTCAGGGCTTCTCTTTACCTGCAAACAACAGCATTCTGAATAATATAGTCTGTAAGTGGGAATTGCACACCCTCTAGGAGAGGTGGGATGAGCCAGAATAGAACGCCCAAGTCTCTGTACTCCCTGTGGTATCTGTCCAGGTCAACATAGACAGACTGTAGACTACTAAAACCCTCATCTTTCCCTCTCCAACAATGTCACTTTGTATATGTATTGTTAAGTTGTTGCCCTTCGCCACAGAACTAGAGATTTGCTTGCTATTTTGTTAGCTTTTCCTTTCTTTCAATTTTGAGATTAACATTCAAATGGAGAATAAAGGAAATTGAAGAGTTGCTGCTTTATTTACAAAGCAATAGCCTCCAAAAGAAAAAAAAAAGAAAAGAAAAGAAAAATACGTAGAGAATAAAAAAAAATTAACAGAGAGCTGGGAGGCAGAGATGTTTGTCCCAAGAGTAACTGCGACCACACAGTGAAGTCTGGCAGAATCACATAATCTGTCTGTCTCTAGCTTTAAGCATCTGTGCACCAGGGAGAAAGAAACCTCAAGGTTCCTTTCTGGCATTAACATTCTATGACTCAGAGACCTCATCAGAGGCCTCATGGCTCAGAATTCCTCTGTTGCTTTAAGCATGAAAAAAAAAAAATTGACTCCCCTTCCCCAGTCACTTGTAGCCTACTGGTCATTAACTCCATTCACTCTTTCAAATCAGCAGACATCGCTCTTGGGCTACCCACTCCGAGAAATAGCACATCACGGCCACGGCTCTCGTGTTTGCTGCCACTACAGGAAGCACATAGAAAGGAATTGCCAAATCTGTACTCGTTCACCAACTTGACACAAGCAAACATTCAAAGGGCTCCCAGAAGGGGGGTAGGGGAGTGGACTCTGGCTGCTTCCTGCTACCGCAGGAAGTCAGGTACTTCAGAGTACGCTGCTGTTTAAGTCACTGCAAGACGTAGAACTGCTGCCCATTGCTCCCCAGTGCACTGACAGCCTGAATCCTTCCTTTCCCAGGCAATGCATCAAACGGTGGTCCCTGGCTAGGGCTCCACCATCACCTGTCCCCATCTTGCCTGCCTCACCCTGCCCAGAGACTCCAGCCTTACTGGATGCCTTTCTATTTCCCAAACACTCCAGAAATCTGTCTAGAAATCTGTTTCACCCTTCTCTTTTTTTTTCTTTTGTTCTTTGTTTCATTCTTTCCCACTCCATTCTCCTCCCCTACCCCTCTCAGAAGTCATTCACTGTGCCTGCTCTGGACCTTCTCCCACCCAACATCTGACACCTCCTCCTCCCATTTAGAAAACCCCACTTTCCCTAATGCTCACGAGGATCTGCAATCGCCCTTGTTTGTCTACTAGTTCAGTGTGTCCCTCTGTCGGCTTATTAGCTCTATGAGAGCAGGAACTGCGTCTGTGTCAGTCACTCCAGCGTACTCAGGAAACAATGAAGAAGACGTCATTGCCATCATAGTTTCAAAGGCAACTCAGTGACATGGAAAACATCCAAGACACAAACGGTTGTTTAAATGAAAAGAGTCTAAATTTTAAAATACACACATGTACCAATGTGTACAAGGATTATAATGGAAACAAACTGAGGTAGAGACAACTATAATCAGAGTGAAAAAACAGAAACTTGTACAGATGAAGCACGAAGTGTGGTTGGAGCCTGTGTTGTGGCATGGTGGATTAATCCACTACCTATGATGCCAGCATCCCGTCTGAGCACCAGTTGGAGTCCTGGCTGCTCCACTTCTGAGCCAGCCCCCTGACAATATGCCTAGGAAAGCAATGGAAAATGGTCCAAGTGCTTGGGCCCCTTCACCCACATGGGAGACCTGAATGGAGTTCTGAGCTCCTGGCTTTGGTCTGGTCCAGCCCAAACCATTGCAGTCAATTGAGGAGTGAACCAGTGGATAGAAGATCTCTCTCTTTCTCTCTCTCTCTCTCTCTCTCTCTCTCTCTCTGTGTGTGTGTCTGTCTGTCTCTGTCCCTGTCTCTCCTGCTCTCTCAGTAACTCTGCCTTTCAAATAAATAAATAAATTTTTAAAAAGGTATGACTATCAAATAATTAAGTTGGTTAAATAACAAAACAGAAGTAAATGGCTTGTTTGGATGCTATTTGTTACTATGCCACCTTAGTCATTCCCTATTTAGCTTCAATAGACCACAACCATGGAATGAAAAAACATGAGCCTAGGAGAGTGGCTCCTAACCTGGCCTCATCTGAAAACCACTGGGTAAGCATGAGGCTGAACACATTAGAATCTCCAGGAGATGGAGGCTGGGCAATGGGCATATCTTAGAAGCTGGGTTATTTTGATGCAAAAACTGGATTTGGGTATACTGGCTTAGTATAAATAAGGATTCAGATCAAACAGGTACCTAAGAGGTGGCAAAAACAGTAAGAGACTGTGCCAACAGCAGCTGCCTACCACAAATCAACAAGTGATCATAGAGTGCACACAGTGTGGAAAAATCCACTCATCATGCTCTAGTTTGTGCAACCACACAAATAATTCAAATACCAAGGGCAGCAATCAGTTTTAAGAGTGGCACCTTACCACTTAGAACTTGGCCTTGGCATGACTGCCTTTCTAGCCAGACTCACTAAAGCAATCAAAAATACCTTTCACAGGACGATAAAACAAAACAAAAAACAAAAAGACATTGTAAAACTGATACCCTACTGTTGATACACTCAAGACAACCCCTCAGCATCATCCGAACATATCAATTCTTTCCTCATTCACCTTCCATATGGGCTCGACCAATTCATAAGCTAAGGGAGAATCCGCAAGCAGACACACTTAACCCTATCTTCTAAAAAGTAACAAGGCATGAGAACAATTGCTCCTAACTATGGTCATGATGATCTAAGTCATTAAGAAAAAAAAAAGTTAAATCACATTCTTTTTTCCACTTAAGGAAGCAAAAATGAGTCTGAACATCTGATTACCCTCCGTGTGTCAAGAACAATAAACAAACCACCTATTACCTCATTTGCTATAACCATCTGGAAATGTAGGAATTGGTGCAACTCAAAGATTGGGCCATAAAAACTCAGAGAACTGAGGTAAACTGTTTAGATCATATAGTGCAATACAGCCTTCTTTAATGGGAGATCACTTAAGATATTTCCTTTGCTCTATTTCCTACCACATTACTCTTTAAAAATGCCCTTTAAAAATGTACTGGGGAGGCAGAGAGATCCCATCTTCTGATTCACTCCCCAAATGCCACAACAGCCAGGCTGGGTCAAAGCTGGGCACTCAATCTAGGTCTCCCACGTGGGTGGCAGGTGTCCAATCACTTAAGCCATCACCACTGCCTCCCAGGATCTGCAATAGTGGAAATCAAAGCCAGGCCATCCAATATGGGATGATACCTGCTCCCAAAATTTACTTTTTAAACATTTATTTTCTTTTGAAAGGCAGACACGCAGACACGCAGGCAGACACACACATACACAGAGAGAGAGAGAGAGAGAGAGATTGAGATTAATCAATCTTCCATTTGCTGGTTCACTCCTCAAATAGCCCCAACATCCAGGGCTGGCCAGGGTGAAGCTGAAAATCTGGAACTCCATCTAGGTCTCCCACGTGGGTGGCAGAGACCCAAGTACTTGAGCATCACCTGCCGCCTCCCAGGATGTGCAGCAGTGGGAAGCTGGAATCAGGAGCAGAGGCACTAGGACTCGAATCAGGTACTCTGAAAGGGGATGCAGGTACTGCAAGTGGCAACTTAAGGTACTGTACCAAACACTCATCTCCTACGCTTACCTTTCAATTCCACTTTTTCATGAACTGTGTAAAGTACCCTTGATAATCATAAAAACCATACATAAAATACAGTAAATACACAGGTCTGTTGGGAGTCAAATATACAGAGATGCTATGTACTCATTAATTCATCAACAGAGGCTAAAACATAGTGTTCTTTGAAAAGTTTTCTTAACCACAAGAAATATCGAATATAGGATGGCAGCATCAGGTTAACTCAACCTTTTATCAAGGACTATCCTAACAGTACGCTTGCAATGACCTAGCTATCTACGAAAGCCAAAACCAAAACAAGGCCAATGCTGGGGTTATCCAAAATAAATGGAGGGACTTCCCCTCCTCTGGGGAGTTTGACCTTTTAATTGAGTATGAAATTTTCTCAACTTTCTATTGCACATCAAGCAGTGGTCTGAGACAGAACACTGGGGAACCACCAGCACTGCACAGCTGCTCCTCCATTGTACAAATCACTCAAAGCCGACTTTGTGGTCAGAGGGGAAAAATGTGTGAGTTTTTCTTGGTGTTTGCTTCATTGTTTCAGATGAAGCTTTTTTTTTTTTTTTTTTACTAATTCATTTGCTTCTCTTGCTTATGAGAACCCTGTGCTTATGGATGGCACTTCCCCCCAGTATTTAGTACTGTAACTGCGGGAGATACACGGGAGAGGAGCAATGAAAGAAAAACTGTTGGCTTCTCGGCAACTTTGCCATCCATCCCTGAAGGTTTTTTTAGAACTCGGAACTGGTTTGTGGCTCTTTCGGAAAAATCTAGGTTCAGCACCAAATCATCTTTTTATTAAAGCCAAATTGCCTGTTAGAACTCGTACTTTAATCTCACTAAAGTAAAATCCATTTCTATTCTGTGCATAAAGGAGCAGAAATGAAGGGAAAATGAAGGCAGTCATGTTCCTGATACTAACTGGTCCCACATGAGCAGCTGGGCCTGGACTATGAATTGGGAAATCTTCAGGGGTGAGGTCAGGACAACGAGGAGACTGAAGGTGGGCAAAGAATCAAGGAACCAGCTGATGTTCTTGGTTCTCCTCATCAGCTGAAGTCTCTGACTGCCACCGTTCACTGAAAAGTTCTATTTCACCAAGGAATGCTGGAAGCCCTGATCACTCACTGACTGGCTCCCTCGTTTGCTCACCAAGCAAAGCTGCCCTGCCCTCTGTCATCAAGACTTCTCTCCCCCAATTCACTGTGCTCACATGAGTGAGAAGAGGGCCAGGAAGGCTCAGGCAAGAGGGTGATGGGGAAAGGACCACGTCCAGATGGCAGGCTGTCTGCATTTCAGCAAACCTTGCAAGTTCTGCTCTCCCAGAGACAACTTTCCATCCACTCCCAACACAAAGTTCTCTCTGAATCCCTTTAGAATTCAGCACATACATACGTATGGCTCCTAACTATACTGTCATCAGTTTGTGTGTGTGTGTGTGTGTGTGTGTGTGTTAATATAGTATGGTGGGACATAGACTGTGGTGTGGGATACCAGCATTCCATACTGGAGTGAACCCTTAAGTCCCAGCTCCTCTGCTTCTTGTGGCTTGGGATACCAGCATTCCATACTGGAGTGAACCCTTAAGTCCCAGCTCCTCTGCTTCTTCTTTTTCTTTTTTTTTTTTTTTAAATTTTATTTATTTGAGAAGTAGAGTTACAGAGAGGGGAGCAGAGAGAGAAATCTTCCCTCCACTGGTTCACTCCCCAAACGGCCACAATGGCCAGAACTGGGCTATCCAAAGCTAGGAGCTTCTTCTGGGTCTCCCATGTGGGTGCAGGGGCCCAAGCACTTGGGCCATCTTCCACTGCTTTCCCAGGCCATAGCAGAGAGCTGGATCAGAAGTGGAGCAGCCAGGATGTGACTAAGTGCTCATACGGGATGCCGGCACTGCAGGCAGAGGGTTAGCCTACTATGCCACAGTGTTGGCCCTGCAGCTACTCTGCTTCTAATCCAGTTCCCTGTTAATGTGCCTGGTAAACAGCAGATTATGGCTCAAGTATTTGAGTCCCTGACACCCACAAGGAAGATCCAGATGGAGTTCCTGGCTCCTGGCTTTGGTTTGGCCCAGCTCAGGCTGTTGTGACCATTTGGGGAGTGAACTAGTAGATGGAAGATCTTTCTCACTCTCTCCCTTGTTTGTCTCCCCCCCACATCCCATCACTGTGCCTTTCAAATAAATTTAAAAAAAAAAATAGATATGTTGGTTGTTTCTGTCTAGGAAGTTCTTAAAATAACGGACTTTCTGCACTATTTGGGCTCAACAGTATTTCACTTTACATTGATCCACTCATTAAGGTATCTTTCACTCCCAATTAAGCTATCCATACAAGAATAACTTTTTTTTTAAGATTTTATTTATTTATTTGAGAGGTAGATTTATAGACAGTGAGAGGAAGAGACAGAGACAAAGGTTTTCCGTCCGTTGGTTCACTCCTCAGATGGCCAAAATGGCCAGAGCTGTGCTGGTCCCAAGCCAGGAGCTTCTTCCAGGTCTCCCACATGGGTGCAGGGGCCCAAGGACTTGGGCCATCTTCTACTGCTTTCCCAGGCCACAGAGAGCTGAATTGGAAGAGGAGCAGCCAGGACTAGAACCAGCGCCCATATGTGATGCTGGCACCACAGGCAGAGGATTAACCTATTGAGCCATGGCACCAACCCCCAAGAATGATTTTTTAAAAGGTAACTCACACTAAGCTACCCAACACAGTGCTAAGCACATGGCAAGAATTCAAGCAGTTGATACCTTTAAAGCCCGAGATGATCTGGAAATAAACAGGGTGTCTATAGCTTAATAAGAAATGCATTACAGATTTTTTTTTTTTGACAGGCAGAGTGGACAGTGAAAGAGAGACAGAAAGGTCTTCCTTTTGCCATTGGTTCACCCTCCAATGGCCACCGTGGTCGGCGCATTGCGCTGATCCAAAGCCAGGAGCCAGGTGCTTCTCCTGGTCTCCCATGGGGTGCAGGGCCCAAGCACTTGGGCCATCCTCCACTGCACTCCCAGGCCACAGCAGAGAGCTGGCCTGGAAGAGGGGCAACCGGGACAGAATCCGGTGCCCCGACCGGGACTAGAACCTGGTGTGCCAGCGCTGCAAGGCGGAGGATTAGCCTGTAGAGCCACGGCGCCGGCCAGGGAAGCCCCTATCATAATGCTAATAAGAGCCAAGAGAAGTTGAGATTTGAACTTGGTCTGTCAGGTCTCAAAGCCTACGTCCTTCCCAATGCTCCCTGATGCAAGCAGGCTTTCCTTCTCTCTTCTTCCCATAAATGCTCAGAGCTAAAGCCTGGAAAACTGCTTGACTCAAGAGATCTAACCAATAATTATATAGCAGTTGAATGGAGCTTGCTTCCCACAGGAAATAAAGCTATCGTCTCAATCAAGAGACTTAACAGACAATCAGGGAGAGGCTGAAAATGAATATTCTTAAATACTGTTACCCTCTGACCCCATTTATGTGGTTAGAGGGCTAGTAGGGCCTACCCACAGGAAACCTATCTAATGGGGCTGGGGACACCAGTGACAGGAGAGTTCAACCCCCATGAGATCGGCTTGGTAGTGGTTGGGCAAAGACATAAGACACTAGTCCCCAGGACAGCACAACAGTGGGTGCCAGAGAACCACCGTGGAATGGGGCCATTCCTTGATCTGGGATGTGTTTTGCTGAGTAGGCTCACACAGGTGACAATGTCAAAGAACAGATTTCTAATAGGGATAATTCAAGATGCAGACAACTTACATGTAGGAGTTAAACAAACATATTGCTACCTCCACCAGATTCTCCACCTTTATCTCAAAGTTAGGCAAAAAGCCAATGGTCATCTCGGTAATGTAAAAGTAGATCCCTTCAGAACCTGGACTGAAACAAACCAGTAGCAGCATCTAAGTGCTTGGTTCCGCCCACATCTGGCTGTCTTTGGAAGCTAAATTCAGCAGAAGGCTGTAGGGTCAAGAAATGACCCCGAGTAAAAATAGTCTTGGAAATCTGTCACAGAGTAGGAAAGGAAACGAGGCAGCGGGGTGATTCACTCCAAATGGCAACTCCCAATCCCAAATCCCCGTTTTTGTCCCAATATGAAGCCAATGTGCAAAACAGGCACAGAGCAAACTGTCCTTTTCCAAAAGCTTCCAAAGGAGGTTGCCAAAGAATTTCACATGGAAGCCAAGAAGATTTAATGTGCCATTCACCTCTCCTATAAATCCAACTACAGTTACTTCCAATTCAGAACCAACTGCAGGTTTACATTTGCTTGAAGACCACCCAGGGTATCCCTGGGCTTTTCCCTGGCAAGCCAGAGAGACCCCTTGTCCTATTGAATATTCCAAATGACCAAAACACTACACAGAATACAGAGGCACTGTGCTGAGTGTGTGTACCTGGTCACTGCTTTTCTACTAATTGTAAAACTCCGACCCCTTGTGCCCAGCACACAGATAAGCTGTACTAAAATGAATATAGCTTTCTGTGAAGATTGTACGGTGTTTTAAAAAATGGAGAATTCCACCGGTTGAAGAACAATCAGCCAACAATTTGATTGCTCAGTTCCCTCAGTGTTAGAGGCACTGAGCTCACAAGGCCAAATTCTGTCATGTGACAGAAAACACAGAAGGAATAAAGGCAGGTTGGCTTTAAACACACTGCCTTGCGCCTTTCCCTTCCCAAACTCTGCACCTAACTTTGCATTTGTAACTTGCACTGTTTTTTTTTTGTTTGTTTTGTTTTTTTGTTTTTGTTTTTGTTTTGACAGGCAGAGTGGACAGTGAGAGAAAGAGAAAGGTCTTCCTTTGCCGTTGGTTCACCCTCCAATGGCCGGCGCAGCCAGCGCACTGTGGCCTGCGCACTACGCTGATCCGAAGGCAGGAGCCAGGTGTTTCTCCTGGTCTCCCATGCGGGTATAGGACCCAAGGACCTGGGCCATCCTCCACTGCACTCCCGGGCCATAGCAGAGAGCTGGCCTGGAAGAGGGACAACAGGGGAGAATTTGGTGCCCCGACCAGGACTAGAACCTGGTGTGCCGGTGCCATAGGCGGAGGATTAGCCTATTGAGCCGCGGCGCCAGCCACACTGTTTTTCTTAACACGGTGGCCCTCAATGAATGTGCTAGTGCTGGAGAACCTGGATCTGCCTCTGGAGGGGTGACTGGGCTGTCTGAAACCTCATAGGTGGGTGAGGAAGCATTGCACACATTCTTTAGCAGTTACGACTAAGTCACCTGTCTCTTGGGGGCACAGGTGAGAGTGCAATCAAGCCTGTTCTGGAGGCTGAGGGAGGACTTCTCCAAGCTGGTGTGAGGGATGAGTAAGAGCTGACAGGCAGGGGAGGAGAGAAGGAGGAGAATCCAGGGAGCAAGAACAGCCCAGGCCAGTGGTTTCGCCTGGGGTCTATTTCGCACGCATGCACATACGCCTACATGCTCCGGAGCATTTCGCTGTTATAAATGGAAGTGAAGACGCTGCTAGCATCTACTGAGTACAGGCCATGGATGCTGCTAAACACCCTACAGCATATAGGACACCCTCACAGCAAAGCATTATGCTACCCCAAGTGTCCATAGTGCTGAGAATGAGAAACCCTGCTCCAAACAAATGTCAAAAACCACATATGGAATCAGGTCAAAGGAGAGAAGTCATATGCAGCTGTGGCACACACAAGGCTTCAAATGACTGCTTTTGCGTAGAGGAGAAAGACCATGAGGTAAAGAATGGAGACAAAATAAAATTTCCAAGAAGCCAAGATACACAGCTGAGCAGATGCTTTCTTCTCAAAACAGGAATAAGCAACAAATAAAACAGGGAAAGCCGGACCTCTGGAGGCCTCACGTATTGTTCAAGGTCCTCTGGAATGCCAAGTACAACTCCCAGGGATGCAGTCCTCGGCTTCAGGGCTCTCCCAGCAGCAGCCAGGGCTCACCTTTGACGTGGACAGCTGTGAGGGGAGTGAGGACCAGAGAGAGGACCAGACATTCCACGCAGCCTGTCCAGGCAGGACTCTCAGTCACAGAAGGGGCAAAGCTGGTGTTAATGCTGGAAGAACTCAAGTACAGAAGAGGAACCCAGGACTCTGAGTCCAAAAAAGAAGTGGCTACAAAAAAAGTAGAACATGGGGATGGAGCGGTGGTGGCTTCAAGGAGCCCGAGTAGCCGTTAGGACTGATGACAGCAACCACCCCGGCCATGAAGACACGGAAGTACTTGCACAGGAATCTCGTGCCTGGGCACAGACCGTGATGGCTGGAATCAGGAGGATCTCCACCCCCACCCCCACCCCAACCCCACCTCCACTAAATAGGAAAAAGGAATAAACAGAACACACGTCCCCCAGCCAGAGGCTTCTGAGAAGGAAAGAAAGCAGTCTTTATGATACTCGCAAGAAATACAAATTGAAACTCACTTTCAGAGACACAAACACTAATCCATAAGCAATCTTGCCCATCCAGGCCCAAATCCACAGATGACAATTTTTTTTAAAAAAAACAATGACAGTAGGGGGAAAGGCTATCAATTGTAACAGATGCCTAAAATTCAAGCTTCAGCTCTAAAAGGGAAAGAAGTGGCCAGCAAAACAAGATAATTCTAAATGATGAGCCGGCGCTGTGGCTCAACAGGCTAATCCTCCGCCTTGTGGCGCCGGCACACCGGGTTCTAGTCCCGGTTGGGACGCCGGATTCTGTCCCGGTTGCCCCTCTTCCAGGCCAGCCCTCTGCTGTGGCCCGGGAGTGCAGTGGAGGATGGCCCAAGTGCTTGGGCCCTGCACCCCATGGGAGACCAGAAAAAAGCACCTAGCACCTGGCTCCTGCCATCGGATGAGCGCGGTGCGCCAGCCGCAGCGTGCCGTCCGCGGCAGCCATTGGAGGGTGAACCAACGGCAAAAGGAAGACCCTTCTCTCTGTCTCTCTCTCTCACTGTCCACTCTGCCTGTCAAAAAAAAAAAAAGATAATTCTAAATGGATAATGCCACAAAGGTTTTCAGCAAAAGTACTGGGAACATTCATTTTTTCCCCGCTTTACAAAAAATGTTGTCATAAAGGAATGTACTACGTGTCCAGCATTACTCCAGGTGCTGCTGTTGAAAAAATGCAAACCAAGTTCCCACGACACAGGCCCCTCAAGCAACTGCAGCCTTGAGTGCTTACCTGTAAGCTGCAGACCATAAAGGAAGCAGGCAGGCCTTTCAGAGGAACCCGAGGGAAACAGAAGGCAAGACATTCAGATTCGGGAATGGGAGCAGGAGCCACATGAGGGGGGAGTGCAAGAGTGACCAGGTACACACACACATACAGCTTTCAATCACACATCCCCACCCACAAATAGACATCCAGTGTGGCCCAATCACCAATACTCTGGAGAGGAAAACTTCAACATCACATCACAGCACCTGGACCTCCACTGGTTTCTGGTCACCTTCTGCAATGTGAAACAAATACCCATGGGACACATCAGCAGGAGCTCATTCAATGAAACAAGAAGAAAACAATCTGGAGGGAAGGTGGGGTGATATGAAATTCAAGCTGTGAGAGAGAGGACTGCTTTCTCTCTGGGTTAGGGGGTTACAGCTGGAGAGGAGGTCAAGACGTTCTCCTGTCCTGGGACTGTCCGGCTTCAGGAAACCAACTACTCCATCCTGCAAGCAAATCAGGAATAACCACTGAGCCGTACAATGAGAAGAGCAGCCAATTCTCAGAGCTGCCCAGTGGACACCCAGATGAGATGCACACATCTGAACAGCCAGACTCACAGCCGTGCAGGTGCTTGAAGCAAAGGTAGACTCAAGAACCTGGTTATTTGCAGTCTTGCTAATGAGAGCTGGAGATTCCTCCCACTACTCTACACCAACTCCTTCCTTTCCAGACAACTTAGCTCATTCGCGGTCGGCCAGAGTCAGCATTCATGCCACTTTATCCACCTGGAATGTTCCCCGCCCACATGCCCAACAAGACAAATACTGCTCATCCTTGGGACTCAGCTCAAGTCCTCACCTCCTCCACATGCACATCTAGATCCGCCTAAGGCATCGCTCCCTCCCCTGAACTTCCAGAACAATTAGTCTGCACAATTACTTGGCGAGTAAACACCTGAGCTCTACAAGGCTCATCTCCCTTTTTGTTTTCCTGAACTACTCTCTAAATCGACAGGTAAGTTCCCTTTTTCCCCCTTTGAGAGGCAGACAGCACATCTCCCAGTTCTTTGGGTCCTACCTTCTAACGTACCTTACACAAAGTACAATGAGTAACTTGCAATGTTCTCTTCTGTGCGAGAAGAGTTAGACACACCTTAGCAATCTAAGAGTCAGCCCTCACTTACAGACTCTGCCACCAATGACTATGAAAGTATTAAAAATAATCCGCCTAAGTGCCCGCCTGCAAATTTTTAAAACCCATATGAGCTTTAATTCTATTGCAAAGGAGCAGTTCTATAAACCACCGTGGCCAGCTTCATCCTCAAGGCTTCACTTTCAATTCTCAAAATTCTGCAAAGTTCTGGCTAACGTCATGTGTCTGCTGGAGGTGACAGTGGACATTACAATGAATGGCTTCATACCCAACGGCTACAACACTGTCTCATATGCAGTACATATGTAACAAATGTACTTCAAGTCTGATAAACTACAGTGACTGTAAACTGAGGGTGATTACATTACCCAGGGATTTCTCCAACATGCAGCTTCTTTCCTGGAGGAAGGGTGGTGGGAGCTCGTAAATAACAGTAACCAGTTGTAGTCTCTGAAATGGCCATCTAACTCACCCCCTGCATGCTTTATGTGCACTTGGGAGCACTTTCCGCTGAGCAAGACTGCTAATATGTATTTGCCAGGCACTCATCTTTGAAGTTAAACATATTAAGTTCATTAAACCCTCAGGACAAACCCAATTCTAAGATAAGACCAAGGCACAGAGAGGTTAAGTAACTTTCCCAAGGACCACAGCAAGAAAGTGGTAAAATCTGAATTTGGATTTCAACAGGCTGATTCCTAAACACTACGGTAGTAGGTATTGGTTACAGCTGATGGAGGTATATGTCATTTTGATTAATATGGTATTGGGGTCATTTCTATAAAAGCTGGGGAACCAAACTTTGACTACAGGGGTAACACAGTATCACAACATGCTAGCTATAAAAACCTGACTACACTCAGCCCTCCAGACCCATAGGCTCTGCACCCTTGACGGCAACCAACCATGGGCTCAAAGTACTTGGGGGGGGGGGGGAGAAAAGACTTTTTTTTCTCTTCATTACTCCCTAAATGATAGAGTATAACAACTATTAACAACTATTTATGTATCAGAAACATTTTATGAGGTATTATGAGTAATCTAGAGATGATTTAAAGTATATAGGAAAGGCGGGTTTTAAGCTATCGCTTGGGATACCTGCATCCCCTATCAGAGCACCAGTTCGAGTCCTGATTACTGTGCTTCCAATCCAGCTTCCTGCCAATGTGCCTGGGAAGACTGTGGGTCGTGGCCTGTCTACTTGGTTCCCTGCCACCCATGCAGGAGATCCAGACGGAGTTCCTGGTTCCTGGCTTTGGCCTGGCCCAGCCTTAGCTGTTGTAGGCATTTGGGGAGTGAATCACTAGATGGAAGATCTGTTTCTCCCTGCTTCTCTGTCACTCTTTCAAATCTTTTTTAAAAATTAAGTGTGCAGGAGGATGTGCATGGGTTCTATGTGGCCTCCATCCTTATTCAAAACCGTGCTGTTCCACAAGAAGGGGGAATACAGTGCCATAAAAATTTTGAGACGGAAGCCACATCACGCAACTGTTACTCCAGTGTAGTGTTGTAATTGTTTGATGTTTATATTATTATTGCTAATTTCTTACAGTGCCTAATTTATAAATCAACCTTCATCATAGCTATGTATGGGAACAAAGCCAGCCTATAGAGGACTGGTACTACCTGCAGTTCCACGCATCTACTGGGGGCCATGGGACAGATCCCACACAGACAGCAGGGGGCTGCTATCCTACACCACCTCGTGTAAGCGAAGTGGGCGCTCATGGATTTTGGCATCCGGGTCCCCTCTCCATGGATACGGACCACATATTACTTTGCCACACTCAATGCAATCTTGAGCCCACCTGCACCTGGAACACTTACAGTCCCGCCCGTGAGCACTGAAAGAAACCCCAGTGGCCCCGTGGTGTCTCCAGTTAGGACACAGAGACTCTGACCAGGGCAGAGTCAGCACTCAAGGCTGTGCTCCTACCCCAGGCTCAGGAACAGATGACGCCCATGTGGTTTGCCATTTCAATGATTAAGCCAGATTTACAAACTCTTGAATTAGGACTGACAGGGATAACCAATACTGAGAAATGAGGTTAGTTAAGCATCCAAACCTGGATTATGATTTCACTTTATAAGCTTACAGAGTGATGTGTAGCTATAAACTTGACAAGAAATAGGGCCAAAGCTTCCAGGAACACACACACACACACCCCAAAAATTTAACTATTTTGAAACTCCGTTTACTGTAATGTTAAAAAAAAAAAAAAAAGACAAACCACTCTGCAACTCTGCTATCAAGAGCAAATCAATCCGACTAGGTTCTCTCCAACAAGCCCATTTTTGGGGGGGTGTTTCGTGCGACCCATTCTCAGGGATGTCAGCAACACAAGGGCTCCATCCACAAACTCCTCGAAAAAGCTGAAACCAGGGACGCCTTGTCAAGCTCAGACAGTTTATCTTGGCACCCGCGAGCGCGGCAGTCTCTTCTATGTCTGGAGACGTGTCTAATTACGTTTAGGGAGTCACTGAAAAACAGCCAGCTCAGGGATCGTTCGGCGGGGTCCTGAGCGACACGAGGGATCCACGCGGGGGTCGGGGGCGCGACAAGAACGAGAAGGCGCAAGTGTGGACGCGGGAGGAGCCGCCAGCTGCTCCCCCACACAGCCCGCAGGTCTGCCCAGGGCTTTCGGGGCCACCTCCCCTCTCCCGGCTACTCGGAGCTTTCCCGGCGTTTCCATTCGGTCACCCGCCCCGCCCACAGCGCTCACCTGGCGCGGCGCGGGCGCACCTCCGGCCCCGCACAGCCCCCGCGCTCGCGCTCCGGCCGGCGCCCCGGGGCGTCCCCTCCGTCCCCGCCGGACTGCCCCCGGGAGCCCGGCACCGCCCGACACCCCGAAGGCGGCCGCGCCGCCCCGCGCCCCCTCTGAGGAAGCGCAGCCTCTGAGCGCGGGCGCGCGCGGGCTCCGCCCTCACCTGAGCCTCAGGTTGGCCATGAACTCGGGCATGGAGACGGTGTCCATCAGCACGAAGTCCGCCTTGCCGAACTCCAGGCTCTCCTGCTCCGCCATGGCGCCGGCTCACGGGCTCAGGTGGGCGCGATCGGCCGAGGGGTTCGGGCCGGGGACCCGCGGGGCGCTCGGGCGGGGCCGGGGCGGGCGGAGGCGCGCTGTCGGCCGGCGCGGCTCCGAGCGGGCGCTGCCGGCGGTTTCCGTTCCTTCAGCGACGGCTGCCGGGCGCTGCGGGGGCCGGGACCCGAGACGGAGACGGCGGCGGCTGGTCCCGCCTCTGGCCTTGGTCTTGCTCGGCCCGGCCCCGCCCAGGCCCCGCCCCCCGCCGCGAGGCCCGGGCCGCCGCCGCCTCCTCACCTGGCCGGCGCGCACGCGCGGGGCGGGCGGCGGAGGCGTGCAGCAGCGCCCCCTGGAGACGGGCGCTGAGATCGCGGGGCGGCGGGACGGCTGCGGACGCAGGAGTCTGGGTGCGGCCAGGATTCTAAGGTCGCAGGCTCTGCCGGGGACTTGGCAGACGTCCACCAAGTTAAAACGGGGCTTGGGGAGCTGCCGCCAGGGTCCCTCCTTATGCTTCTGTCGCTTTGCCGACGTGCCCAGTCTAGTTCCTGGGCTGAGCTCCTGCCCTTCCCTTAAGTGGAGGTTCAAGCCCAGAGCGCGAGCAGCTGCAGGCGAGGAGGTGGACAAGCGGCTGCCGGTGCAGCTCGTGAGCCCCACGCCCACCACGGTCCCTTCTCCCTCCACTCATCAGAGCATGCCGGCAGCTTTTCCTTGTGTGTGTGTGCATCATCTCTGCAGGCTGCTGTGGGCTTCTTTTGTTTTAACCATTTACTTGTGTGTTTTCTTTATTCGAAAGGCAGAAAGAGAGCCAGAGAGACCGAACTCTCCCCAAATGCCCACCGTAGTGAGGGACAGGCCAGGTAGACACTGGGATCTGGGACCCCGTTTGAATCTCCCATGTGGGTGGCAGGGACCCAAGTACTTGATCCCCATCCCCTGCTGCCTCCCCGGGCACATCAGCAGGCAGCTGGGATCAGAGGCAGAGCAGGGACACTTCCAAGAGGAACACTGGGCGTCCCAAACACCACATGCCCACCCCTAGTTCTTGAACCTAGGACCATCCTGTACTTCCTGAGATCCCCGTTGAACCGGCCAAGTAGCTACTGTATTACTTGGGGCACATAAATATGAAGCCATTAGGAGGTAGCAGAGCCACCAGTTCGAGTCCCTGATGCTCCATTTATGATCCAGTTCTCTGCTAATGGCCTGGGAAGGCAGAAGAAGGTGGTTCCTATGCCCTGGATAAGGCTCCTAGATTCATTGTTGCCATCTGGGGCCTGAACCAGGGGATGGAAGATCTCTTTGCCTGCCCCCTTCCCCTCTGTCTCTGTCTCTGTAACTTCACCTTTCAAATAAATAACTCTTCAAAACTCGTAAGTAGTGGGGTCGGTGCTGTGGTGCAGAGGATTAAGCCAGCTTCTTTGGTGCCAACTGGAGTCCCAGCCGCTCCACTTCCAATCCAGCTCCCTGCTAATGCCTCTGGGAAAGCAGTAGAGATGGTCCGAGGACTTGTGCCTGTGCACCCACTTGGGAGACCTGGAAGAAGCTCCTGGCTCCTGGCTTCTGCCTGGCCCAGTTCCAGTCCTTGAGGCTATTTGGAGAATGAACCAGCAGATCAAAGATCTCTCTGGTTCTCTCCTCTCTCTCTGTAACTCTTTCAAATAAATAAATAAATCTTTTTTTTAAACATGTTGTAAGTGATTCCCAATTTATAGATGCATTGGCTAAGCCTGGAAAATTCTTTTAGAACAGAGAATGGATTTTCCCAATGGAAATATATTATAACTGGGTTGCTACAGTGTCCACACCTCTGCAGTCCTGGGATTCTGTTAGGACCATCTTCTAGTGCACAATCTACTGGGAAATCTAGAGGCCTCCAAAGACCTGGCTGGGCTTCAGACCTATAGCTGTGTTTGAGCTGACTAAGCTGGCCCTGAGGACCTTGCTCCAGGCTGCTGCCGCCGACAGCCCACACTTGCCAGGAGGTCAGAAAGCGGCCTGGCCACCCTTGAGGCAGTACCTCGGCTGTCGGGAGGCCACTGACCCCTGGCATAGGTGGAGCCTGGCGGCCATTAGCAGCTCTCCTCCAGAAGACACCTGTCTGCATCTGTGTCCTCATTCATGGGCTGAGGACTCCAGGCTGGACAGCCTCCGAGGTAGAACCATCCTATACCTGGAGCGTTTGTGTGGGCTGGTTAGTGGCTAAGCAGGTGATGGCACAGCTTGTGGCCGTGCAGGTCGAGCCTCCCTTTTCTGGATGCTTAGGACCAGGCATGTTTTAGATTTCAGTATTTTTTTTCAAGTTTTGGAGTATCTGCATAGACGCAATGAGGTGTCTTAGGGATGAGACCAAGTCTGAACACAGAATTCATTTATGTTTTGTAGACTCTTTATACACACAGGCTGAAGGTAATTCACAGTATTTTTTCAGTGTGTCCGTGTTTTGACTGCAGGCTGTTGTATGAGGTTAGTGTGGAGTTTTCTCTTGTTGTGTCATGTGGGTGCTCAAAACCATTTTGCATTCAGGAGCATTTCGTATTACAGATTTTTAGATTGGTGATGCTCAGTCTACTGGTACTTTTAATATAAGCAGTACTGAATTTCAAAAAGAAAAGAAAGAAATCTCAAATTTTGTGCACTTTGGAGCAACCAGGAACTACACCCAAAACCAACGGGTGTGAGTGTTCCCTTCACCCTGAGGCTGCAGAAAATTAGAGTGAAATTCAAAGCACCAAGAAAAGCAGCAGCGAGGCCTGCGGATGATGAGGAAATTGTGCAGTGGGTAGGAGCTAAAGTGGGTACTATGTGATTTCCAAGTGACCAAAGCAAGAGAACTCTTGTTCCACTCAATATGTTGTACAGGAACCCGATAGAAAATATATATGTAACATATGCAAAGGGTATTTTATGCATTTATTTAATAAGCCTAAATTAGCATAAAATCAAGCATCAAGGTCAAAGAGGCTCTTTTGATGGACTCAGATCTATCTGGTAAATCAGCCTTAGGATTCTAATTTACATTTTTTAAAGGATTTTATTTATTGATTTGAAAGGAGGAGTTAAAGAGGGAGTGGGAGAGAGAGAAAGAGAGATCTTCCATCCCCTGGTTCACTCGCCAAATGGCTGCAACAGCCACAACTGGGCCAGCCTGAAGCCAGGAGCCCCATCTGGGTCTCCCACATGGGTACAGGGACCGACCCAAGCACTTGGGCTGTCCTCTGCTGCTTTCCCAGGCACATTAACAGGGAACTGGATCAGAAATAGAGCATCCAGGACTTGAAATGGTGCCCATATGAGGTGTTAGTGTCACAGGAGCACTTCTACCCACTATACCACAATGCCAGCCACTTCAATTTATTTTCGTATGTTGTTTAGGTTGTGCTTTCTGATGGTGTGGCTAAGCAGTGATTTGTTCCTCCTACAGCTTCACATTCAGCCCCTCTGAGGTTGGTGCGTGCCTATGATCTTATGCGTCAGTAATAACACAAGGTTCAAATACCCACAGAGGCGGCAGGAGACTAAACTCTGGGGGCCTGCTTCCAAGCAAGGGAACTTAGAGCAAGGTAGCTCATTGTTTATCTCCCCTGCTATAAAACGTGGAGAGAAACACTTTGGATATGTCTGTTTTGTTACAGTTTCAGAAGTAGTTTGAAACAAAAGGTAGGACGCTGAGGCTGGTGCTGTGGCACAGCGGGTAAAGCTGCTGCTTGCTGTGCCGGCAGCCCTCATGGGCGCCAGTTTGGGTCCTGGCTACTCTACTTCCTGTTGGCTCTCTGCTGTGGCCTGGGAAAGCAGTATGGCAAGTCCTCGGGCCCCTGTACCCACAAGGGAGACCTGGAGGAAGCTCCAGGCTCCTGGCTTCAGATCGGCCCAGCTCCAGCCATTGTGGCCATTTGAGAAGTGAACCAGCAGATGGAAGACCTCTCTCTCTGCCTCTATAACTCCGCCTTTCAAATAAACAGCTAAATCTTAAAAAAAAAAAAAAAAATAGTAGGACTCTAGTAATGAGACACACTGACATAAACCCCTGGTATGAACTCCTGAAAAGGACACTGTGTTATTCCCTGCTAATAATACCTGCAGGGCATCTAGTCATCAAGAAACACCAAACAACCCCACTAAAGAAGAGGCATCAACCGGCGCCGTGGCTCACTAGGCTAATCATCTGTCTGTGTTGCCAGCACTCCAGGTTCTAGTCCCTGGTTGTTCCTCTTCCAGGCCAGCTCTCTGCTGTGGCCCAGGAGGCAGTGGAGGATGGCCCAAGTGCTTGGGCTCTGCACCCACATGGGAGACCAGGAGAAGCAACGAAAGGAAGACCTTTCTCTCTCTCTCTCTCTCTCTCTCTCTCTCTCTCTCTCTCACTATCTAACTCTGCCTGTCAAAAAAAAAAAAAAAAAAAAGAGGCCGGCGCCGTGGCTCAACAGGCTAATCCTCCGCCTTGCGGCGCCGGCACACCGGGTTCTAGTCCCGGTCGGGGCGCCGGATTCTGTCCCGGTTGCCCCTCTTCCAGGCCAGCCCTCTGCTGTGGCCCAGGAGTGCAGTGGAGGATGGCCCAGGTGCTTGGGCCCTGCACCCCATGGGGAGACCAGGAAAAGCACCTGGCTCCTGGCTCCTGCCATCGGATGAGCGCAGCGCGCCGACCGCGGCGGCCATGCGGCCATTGGAGGGTGAACCAACGGCAAAGGAAGACCTTTCTCTCTGTCTCTCTCTTTCACTGTCCACTCTGCCTGTAAAAAAAAAAAAAAAAAAAAAAAAAAAAAAAAAAAAAGAGGCATCCTGAGGCCTGCACTGTGGTGCAGCAGGTTAACGCCCTTGCCTGAAGTGTCAGCATCCCATATGGACACCAGTTCTAGTCCTGGCTACTCCTCTTCCAATCTGCTATGGCCTGGGAAAGCAGTAGAAGATGGCACAAGTCCTTGGGCCCCTGCACCCATGTGGGAGACCTGGAAGAAGCTCCTGGCTCCTGGCTTCAGATCGGTGCAGCTCCAGCCATTGCGACCATCTGGGGAGTGAACCAGCAGATGGAAGACCTCTCTCTATCTACCTCTCTCTGTAACTCTTTCAAAAAAAATAAATTAAAAAAAAAAAGAGGCATCTTACAAAACAACAGATTAACTCTTCAAAAATAACAAGGGCCTGAAAGACAAGGAGGCTACAGCTCTGGTCCAGATGACAGGAAACCAAAGCGCCAGGGTGATAGAGGGCAATGTGTGATCCTGGACTGGATCTCAAGCCAGGAATGTGTACAGGACAGCACTGGGGCAGCTGATGAAACAGACTGCGGCTTGGACAGGAGTGTGGTATCAGTGTTGCCTTCCCGGATTTGCCCTTGGTGCTGGATGCTGCAAGAGAACACCCTTGTTCGTAACAGACTCCTGCTAGAGCATTTAGGATTAATAGGTGTGATGTCTCCAACTGGTTTGCAAAAATGATAGGGATGATCATAAGAAGAAGGATGCAGGAGGAAAGAGGGTGTGTGCCTAAGTAAAGGTAGATAACTCGAGGTACATAAAGCAACCATAGCAAAATGTTAACAACTGAGAATCTCAAGCCATTAAGGAATATATGAGAATGTTTCTGGTTCTCTTTGTTTTGTTTATTGCACTGTTCTTACAACTTCTCTGTAAATTTGAAATTTTCAAAAACTGTCACCAAGTTTTAAAGGTTTATTCTAAAAGTATCAAACAAAACTTAGGAATGAAGGGCATGTTGGAAGTTTACAGAACTTCCAGAACTGAAGAAGCAGTAGATGCTATGACAACCTGGGTCCAGGGGGCTGGTGCTGTGGCATAGTGGGCTAAGCCTCTGCCTGCAGCACCCACCCCATTTGGGTGCCAGTTTGAGGCCTGGATGCTCCTCTTCTGATCCAGCTCTCTGCTATGGCCTGGGAAAGCAGCAAAAGATGGGCAAAGTACTTGGGCCTCTGCATCCATGTGGGAGACCATGAAGAAGCTCCTGGCTCCTGGCTCCTGGCTTCAGATCAGCCCAGTTCTGGCCGCTACAGCCATTTGGGGAGTGAACCAACAGATGGAAGACCTTTCTCTCAGTTTCTCCCTCTCTGTCTGTAACTATACCTCTCAAATAAATAAATAAAATATTAAAAAAGAAAGCCCAGGTCCAGGGTGTCTGTTGGTTCTGGTTGGCATAGACATGCTGGAAGATGGTAAACACTGTGCAGTCAGTTGTAAAAACAGAAACAGGGCAAGTGTTTGGCTCAGTGGGTAGGAGCTGCTTGGGATACCTGCATCCCGTATCAGAGCGTCTGCTTCAAGTCTCACCTCCACTTCTGAGCCAGCCTCCTGCTAATGCACACACACCTTGAGAGAGAGAAGATGATGGTCCAAGTACTTGGACCCCTACCACCTACGTGGGAGACCTGGATTCAGTTCTGGACTCTTGGCTTTGACCTTGCCCAGACCCAGCTATTGTGGGGATTTAGGGAGTGAGCTGGTGGATGAAAGATAATTCTCTCCCCCCCTTTCCTCTCCCCTCCCCTCCTCTCCTCTCCTCTCCTCTCCTCTGCTCTCTTTCCCCCTCCCTGCCTCCCTCTTCCTCCTTCTCCCTATCTCCCTTCACTCCCTCCCTCCCCTCTTTCAAGTAAAATGAAAATTTTTTTAAATTAAAAATAGGAAAAAAGTAAATATTTACTTGAGTTGTCAAATGTACTCACATGCCCCAGAGAGAATATATCCTGTTCTCTGCCTGTAAGTCTCGCCCCTGCTGCCCCATCCCACCCCATTCCAAAGACCTAGATGAATTCTGCTCACCCCTCGCTCTCAGTTTCAATATTTCTTCCAGGCAGGCTTCCAGGATTTCCTAAGTCAGAACTGCCTGTCTCCCCACAGCATCCTGGAAGTGCCACCCCTGTCACAGCCCTGGATGCACTTGAGCCCAATGTCCATCTCCCTCATCAGTTTGCTAGGGCCAGGGCTGTTCTGTTTTCGGGTGTCACTGCGGCACCTCATAGCCCTATGCCGAGGGTGCTTGCTTGATATGGAGTATGGAAGGGTCTGTGGATCTGAGCCATGGATGTGAGCCTGCAAATCCACCTCTGTGTAGACTTTCTGTGTAGGTGACCTCACTCTTATCTCCCGCCCCTGGAAGCAGGTCTCATGGCTGTGTTTTCACCCCGCCAGGGGCCAGACCACACACCGTGTGTTTATACTAAACAAAATCTTCTATTCCAAAAATCCTTCTGTAGTGTCAGTTGCTGCCGGTCTGCTCAGGATTATCTGTGACAATCAACTCTGAATGTTTCACAGCAAGTATCTGCACCCATTCTACTTTCCCAGAATGCATCTGGGCTGCCCCACCTCCCTTTTATCTCCCTTTACCAGGGGCTGTGCATCCAAGGAGCAGGACTCCTGCAGCATGAGTGAGCGAGGGAGAAGCAGGAGGGCTGCAGTCACACAGCGTACTCCAGCAGCAGCTCCCGAGTTTATTCTATAAACCTGAGCTGCTAGAGAGCCCAAGTAGAGAGGCACGTTGATGCTGCAAAATAACTTCAATATGTGTTCACAGTCGTACAGAAATGACTTGGGACTCTGCCTTAGAAAGTATCCAAAGCATACTTCCTCCTCTTCACAGCATGAGGCTGGATCTGAAGGGCACATCAGACAGCATGCACATGGACAGGCAATTGTGGCACTATGAGTTAAGCTGGGGGCTTAGGATGTCCGCATCCCATATTGGAGTACTGGTTCAAGTCTCTGCTCCTCTGCCTCTGATTCAGCTTCCTGTAATGTGCATGGGAAGACAGCAGATGGTGACCCAAGGACGTGGGTCTCTGACATCCCTGTGGGAGACCTGGATAGAGTTCTAGGCTCTTGGCTTTGGCCTGGCCCAGCCCCAGTTGTCATAGGCACTTGGGGAGTGAAACAGCAGATGGAAAATCTCTCTCTCTCTCTCTCTCTTACTCTCTCTCTCTCTCTCTCTTTCTCTCGCACTCTGCCTTTCAAATAAATCAATCTTTTTTAAATGATAGCATATACATTCTCAGTGGTTTCTGAAGTCTAAATTTTAAAAAGTACAACAGACCCTCTGATGCCATCAGTGACTTGTCTAACTGCAAACCCCCTTTCTCTCCCAAGCCCTCCACCTGACACTCTATAGACACCTCACAGGACAAAGAAAAGGGAGTTTCCATGGTGTGGTTAGTACTGTGAGCTGTCCTGGAAGTGCAGGAAGTGAAACAAATGTCATCTCACCTCCCACTCTTCAGGGCAAAGAACCAGCCAGCCAACTACTAAACACTTGGCCCTTAGTTTTAAGAATTTCTTGGGGCCTAAACAGCACTCTGACCTGAGAATCAGCCCTTAAGGCATTCAGATCTGGCTATAAAGACCAGGAGAGTATTTCAGGCATGGAAAGCCAAGACACTGTGGCAAAAAATGACCGAAATGTAGGATCTCTGTGAGCAAGATCCTGGTGGAAAGAACGGGCCATCAAAGAAGGAGGTACCTTTCTCTGAAGAGAAGAGAGAACTTCCACTTTGATTATGGTCTTGTCTAAATAAGGTCAGAGTTTGTGAACTCAAGAGGCTTCCATAGCCTTGGCAGCTCTTGATAAGAGCCTCGGGTGATTACTGACATCATAAATAAGAGTGTCAATTGTTAAATCAACAACAGGAGTCACTGTGTACTTCCTCCCCATGTAGGATCTCTGTCCTTAATGTGTTATACCATGAGAATTAATGGTAAAACTACTACTCAAAGCCGGCACTGCAGCTCAGTAGGCTAATCCTCTGCCTGCGGCACCAGCACACCGGGTTCTAGTCCCAGTCGGGGCGCCAGATTCTGTCCCAGTTGCCCCTCTTCCAGGCCAGTTCTCTGCTATGGCCCAGGAATGCAGTGGAGGATGGCCCGATGCTTGGGCCCTGCACCCCATGGGAGACCAGGAGAGGCAGCTGGCTCCTGCCTTCGGATCAGCGGGATGTGCCAGCCATGGCGGCCATTGGAGGGTGAACCAACGGCAAAGGAAGACCTTTCTCCCTGTCTCTTTCTCTCTCACTGTCCACTTTGCCTGTCAAAAAAAAACAAACTACTACTCAAACAGTACTTTATACTTTGTGTGTCTGTGTGTGTGCAAACTGTTGAAATCTTTACTTAGTATAGAGTTGATCTTCTGTATATAAAGATAATTAAAAATAAATCTTACTGAAGAATGGGATGGGAGAAGGAATAGGAAATGGGATGGTTTGCGGGTGGGAGGGTGGTTATGGAGGGGGAAGAACTGCTATAATCCAAAAGTTGTACTTTTGAAATTTATATTTATTAAATAAAAGCTTTCTATTAAAAAAAATTTCTTGGGGCCAACAAAAGGTTAAGCTACTGCCTGTTATGCCGGCATCCTACGTGAGCACCAGTTCGAGCCCTGAACGGTCCACTTCCGATCTGCTTCCCTGCTAAAGCACCTAGGAAAGCAGCAGCAGATGGCGCAGGCACTTAGGCCCCTGCTACACATGTGGGCGACTGGATGGAGTTCCAGCTCCTGGTTCCAGCCTGGACCAGCCCGGGCAGTTGTGTTCATCTGGGGAGTGAACCAGCAGATGGAAGATCTCAGTCTCTCCTTTTCTCCCACTATCACTCTGCCTTTCAAATCAATATTTTTTTAAAGAGAGAATTTTTCCTCACTCTTCTTGTGGCCCAGCTGTGCTTCCTTAGGAGAGTACTGACCTGGGACAGGGACCTTTCCTTGGCCCTTCGGAATGACTGGGAGACCAGAGAGCTGCTTTTAATTCATCAGACTAAGCAGAGAGGAACCTGGGAAATGTCACCTGAAGAGGAGGAGGAGGAAGGGAAGAGCCGCCACTGCAAGGTCTCAGGCAGTAGGTAGATGGGACAAGGGTTCACCATCCTGAGACAAAACTTGTGCACTTCCTCTCCTGATCCAAATGCATTAATACCCAGAGACAAAAACATTTGCACATGAGCTGCCTCCTCCCCGTAACCCCCAAAGTAAACTCGACATTCTCCAGTTTAAAAGTTCCCAAGCCAAGGCAAAGATCACACCACAAGTCCTGATCACTGGGGGAATGAAAAGAGCTTAAGCCAAGTCATCACCGTCAGTATCCTGTGAGTCACCAGACAGGGACTGACCCAATAGCTTGTCCTCCTGTGTGAGCAGAGCAGCCACAGATTGAAAGCCACAGGAAAGACAGAGACACGTGGTGCAGGCGGACAACTCCTGGAACTGCGTCCTGAGTCACTTCTGCTTGTGATGGCACACTTTCCCACTGTAAACACTCCCCCGTGCTGCCTCCTCTTTCCCAGTTACCAAAGCTCTTATCACACTGGGGTCGGGCTGGCTGTCCAAGCATGTCCCTAAACTTATGTTACCAGCCCCTCAAGCTGTCCCTTGTGCCCAACAGCTATTTTGTAAATCAAGTAGGTGAATTAATTAGCAAGTGAGTTTGTAAATGGATGTATGTAGGTGGATTACTGTATTTCAAGGGTCATTTGTCCTTTTCCTAAGCCCTAAGCCAGGTAATCATGAATTCTCAAGTTGTTAGGCCATTGGAAGTAGTCCTAGAGCTAGGAAATTAAAGGATGTGATAGGAACCCTCAAAATGGAAAACAAAAAGTGTATCATGATGCCACCTTGGTTTGATGGTATGTTAAGATAAAGGGTCTCAAGCCTTAAACTTTGTAAGAATCACTTAAGGATCTCGTTGAAATACAGATTTTGATTCTGGGCCCGAAATCCTGCATTCCTAACAAGCTCTCAAGTACCTCTCAAGTATGGGCTGCTACAGGTCTACAGACCACACAGTCAGTAGCAGGAGTCTAGGGAGGCTTAGTGGTCACATAATCAAACACCTTCCTTAACAGCTGGGGAAACTGAGTTCCAGCAAGAACAGACCAATTAGGAGATCGCTTCTGGTGAGAGCAGGTACAGGAGTGAGGTGGGGTAGCATCCTAGATCTTCTCTGGTAGCCCCAGAACCTCGTCCCTAACTCCACTCCTAAATGAAGCTAATGTCTTCCTTTCTGCCGTCCCTGTTTTCCTAAAAGCTTCAAGAAGAGGACAGAGAAGAGACATTATTGGGGTTGGGAGAAAAACCATTCCAGTTCTTCCTTCTCCTGCCCTTGACAGACTGGCCAGTATTGGTGGTCTAACCGTCCACTGTCAGCATTTGGCTACTGTGATATCCTGGCATCTATTTTTTAGTTTTCATTCATGCTTGCTAGGTCATAAATCCCTCCCTAAGGCAAGCCATAGAAACTAGAGTTTCTCTTCCCCAAGGCAGGTCATAGAAACTTTAATCCTGTCTTTCTGAATCGGAAGCTGGCTGCAAAGAAATTCTATGACCTACCTTATCTGATAGTACAGGGTGTTTCAAAAACTTTGTAAGAAGTGGAATTAAATGTTGGGGGCTGACACTGTGCCACAGTGGGTTAATCCTCTGCCAGGGGTGCCTGCATCCCATATGGGTGCCGGTTCCAGTCCCGGCTGCTCCTCTTCCAATCCCGCTCTCTGCTGTGGCCTGGGAAAGCAGTGGAAGATGGTCCAAGTCCTTGGGCCCCTGCACCCGCATAGGAGACCAGGAGGAAGCACCTGGCTCCTGGCTTCAGATCGGCTTGGTCACTGGCCGTTGCGGCCATTTGGGGAGTGAACCAACAGACGGAAGACCTTTTTCTCTGTCTCTCCCTCTCACTATCTGTAACTCTACCTCTCAAATAAATAAATAAATAAATCTTTAAAAAAGAAATGGAATTAAATGAGAAGTTTATTTTGGTGCAAACTGCCTTTAAAAAAAAATAAGTATTTTCCATGAGTGTTTTCAGGAGCCCTCATATGCATGGATCACAAAATTTTTTTGCACCGAAATAGTCATCTTGTAATTCCATCTTCCCATGAATTTTTGGCGTTCCCTGTACATCATAAGATCCACTCCCCATTTCAGAAGAGGCCCTGCCCCATACCCAGGAGTAAGGGGTAAGAAGAACCTGGACAGGCTTTGTTGGGTTTCACTCCTCGGTCTATTAGTCTTAGAGCACAGCCTTCTGGTCCAACACATTTCTATACAACTGTCCCTGCTTCCATCACGCCCATGCAAGGAACAGCAGGACTGAGTTCAGAGAGCTTCCAAACAGCCTAGCATGTGGAGGTGCCTGGAGGATGGTGCACCTGGAGGGGCTTCGAAGCTCCTTCGCTCTTCCCATACACCTCACCTGGCAGCTCCTCCTTGCTATCCTTTGTAATACCCTTCTTGATAAGCCAGTAAAGGTAAGGGAGTGCTTCCAAGAGCTGCTCCAGGAATTGACCCCAAAGAGGCTGACTTACTCAGTGGGTCAGAAACACAGGTAAAGCTACACGGGGCTTGTTATGGGCATCTAAAGAGGGGAGAGGGGACTGCAGGACCTGACGCCGTGTCCAGGTAAGCAGAGTCAGAGCAGAATTGAATTAGAGGGCATCCAGCTGGTGTCTGTGGCTGCAGAACAGACGCTTGCTAACTGTCAGAGTGTGTTGTAGAAATACAGTTGGAGATTTATTGTTGGAGTTAGTATTTATAGAACTAACATTCCAGGAAGAATATAATATCACATTGAAGGTGGCACCTTCTAAATCTGCTTCCCCAAGCCCCTTTCCTGTCTCTCACCCAGCTTCTCTACTGGTGAGTTGCAGCAGTACCACTCTCCTGGAGTTAAGACCATGAAATGAGGGACCAAGGTTGTGCACAGTGAGTTAAGCTGTCACTTGCGATGCTGGCATCCCATTTGAGCACCGGTTTGAGTCCAAGTTGCTCCACTTAATGTGCCTGGGAAGGCAGCAGATGATGACCGATTTACTTGAGTCTCTGCCACGTATGTGGGAAATCTGAATTGAGTTCCTGGCTCCTGGTTTGGCCTGGCCCAGACCTGGTTGTTATGGACATTTAAGGAGTGAGGCTCTCTCTCTCTGTCTTTCCTCACCCCCTACCCCATCACTCATTCTTTCAAATAAATAATTTTTTAAATCATGACATGAAATGACATTAAAGTGTATAGTATGATCCTCTGATTTTTCCCAATCAACTGGGTTAATTCTTTAGACTATCTGAAGAAATAATACAAAACAAATTCTGACAACTTGAACCCTAAAGAAATGATACAAGGGGAAAGTTTCCATTATTTAAATGTAGAATCAACAAAACCCAGGAGAACTCAGAGGTCAGGTAAGCCAATATCCCATCCCTTACCCGAATCTCCCTGAATATGTATATCAAGGATGGATGTACCTGGGCCAATGAGCTCATTGGGCTTCCCCCTACCTAATAGGTGTCTCCAGCACCCGTTCACTCAGTCTCAATGCTGAACCACACAGGGCCCACTATGCCAACCAGCACCCATCATCTCTCTGTCCACTGATCTTGTTATTCATTATTCCTATTTATGGGCTTGGTTTGTCCTTTGGATCTAATGACCCATCGAGATAGGACCAGGTTGAAGTGAACTGTCATCAAGTCAGAGAACCAAGGTCAGGACCAAATAAAGAGGGGCTTCCTACTTTTCTTAAGTTGACCTCCCTCTTGAAGGTCCATCCAAAAAAGTCTACATTTTTGCCAATCTTCAGTCTCAGTCTGACTGTGCTTATCTCCTAACAGTGTCGTAGTGGTTATCTCCCAGTGCTCCCATCCCTTCCAAGTCTCTCATTAGTTTATTGGTACTGAGTAGGCGTCAGTGCAGAGTAACCTTCGCCCCACACGCAGGAAGCAGCGGTGGCTCCCGGACTAGAGGCTCAGGAGGCGGCTTAGAGATCCGAGTCTTAACAAACAGCCTAGGAGATGCTGCTGCAGGTGGGCAGGGGACCACACTTGGAGACCTATTAACGGGAATTTAGGTGTCACATGCATTGGAGTGCAAGTCTTAGCTGTGCAACTTACTAGTTGTGTGACCTTGAAAAAATGAGTTCATCTGTAGAAGTCTGTTTCCTCATCTTTAATAAACACAATAAAGCCTATGTCATAGTATTAAAACCGCAAAATGAGATGGTGTCTATTAAGTGCTTCACATAATTCAAAGCGGGTAGTAAACGCTTATTAAATATAAGCTAGCACTGCTATTAGTGTAATTGGTTTATCTTCAGAATTGGGAAACTATTAGAAAATAATGTATTTAATTTACTTAGCTCCTTTTAAACAGACTGAGACTTCTAATTGAGGCTTGTGATTCTTCTGATCACCCAGTGATTTTCCTCTCTGTGAGTTCTGTGATTCCTAATAGTAGTTTAGTACCATTTCGATGCATAGCCATGGACCTTGCACTTAGCAGGGGATCAGAATGTCCTGAATATCTTCGAGTGGGTGAATGCTGTCTGGCCAGGCCCCCTGGGCAGCACCCCACTGCTGCACCATATCTGTTATTCTCCCCTTCTCCAAATGCCCTCCAGCATCCTCTTCACACATAGCATCAGTCTGATTCCCCCGGGCCCAACCTTTCCCATTTCCCATTCCATGTGAAGTGTGCTGTCCCACGAAGAGCTGGTGGTACTGGCCAGTTTGTACTTACTTCTTTGCATTAAGACTTTCAGTTCCCCATAGCACGTAATCTATGCTTTGTGCATTTAAAATCCAAGAGACACAGACACAGACAGACACAGCTACCATTGCTCATTCACTCCCCAAATGCCCCCAAATGCCAGGGATAAGTCAGGCCAAACTCAAGAACTTTAACTCAGTCCAAGTCTCTCATGTGAGAGGCAGGGACCCAACTGCTTGATCCATCACTTGCCATCTTCCAGGCTCTGCATTGGCAGGAAGTCGGAGTCAGGAGCTGGAACTGGGGGATCAAACCCAGGTACTCTGATGTGGGCTGTGGATATCTTAACTAGTAGGCTTTTTTTTTTTTTTTTTTTTTTTTTTGGCAGAGAAAGACCCAAATACTGAGACAGAGAAACGGGGGGATGGGGAGAGCTATACAGCATTTTCAATGAGAATAATGGGAGATGAGGATGGTAATGTGAGAGTAAGAGTTTGTGGAAGGGGTGACTGACAACCAAGCAACAGGGAACCCCTTTTTCCTTTCTCAGAGGCATTCAGAAGTTGAATTTATTCTGTTGTTACTAATGCAGATGTTATTCAGGTTTTTAAAGTTTTAATTTAGCACTTTTCAAAGTGTAGCAAAAGAATAATTCTGAGGAATTGAACCTACCCTGTGGGTGAGTTCCACTTGAAGCACTCCATCAGTGAATAAATGCAGCAACTGTAGCGAACACACATGTGTAACTATGATCAGAACCCCCTGTAGATTCCAAAATCCGCAGGTGTTCAAGTCCCTATGTAAAACAGGGCTGTATTTGTATACAACCTATGCGTATTCTCCTGTCTACTTTAAATCTCCTCCCGATTACTTATAACACCTAGAACAATGTAAATGAGCGATGTAAATAGTTGCTCCTCACTGTTGTTTAGGGAATAATGAAAAAAGGAAGACTCCATACATGTCAGTATGGATGCGATTTCTTTCCCGAGTATTGTCCACACTTGTTGGTTGAATCCACTGACGTGGAACCCGCAGCCAGAGAGCTGACGGCCAGGAGTGTGCAGCTGAAATGTGCAGGTCTGGAAGGCCCTGGAGCCTGGGACGAGAAGCAACAGCCGTGGGGCTGGCTCTGAAGTTCCACCCTGCGTGTGACCCTGGGTGAATCACGAAAGACTGCCCAGCCTCAGTGTCCTCCTTTGTAGAGCTGAGTGACATCTTTATTACTGTCTTTATTATCTTCTGGGCATGCTCTGATAATTATTAAATGAGCTGAAATATGTGAAGCCTGGGGCACAGTTAGGACTGGTAAGCTGACAGCCAGGTTCTTATCTCCCATTCCCCTCCCTGGGGCTTTGGTGCAGCTGAGAACCAGTGGAAAGGGCAGAGTGTCCATCTGGTTGGGTTCTTTTCTTCTTTGGACACCTTGATTCTCTGGTGCTCTGTTCGCTGCTGTGGTCAAATGGCACGCTTTAGAACGATACAGCTGCCTGGGCCCACTCCCAGCTCTTTTGAATTGAAATCTTAAGACAACTATAATAAAAAACACCTGGACTTAGGCTTGTAAAAGGAACTTCTGGGGCAGGTATTCAGCCTAGCAGTTAAGACATCACTTGGGATGTCTTCATCCCATATTGGAGTGCCCGGGTTCAAGCCCCAGCATCTGCTTCTGACACCAGCTTCTTGTTAAGGTGCAATTTGGAAGGCAGCAGAGATGACCCAAGTAGTTAGGGCTCTGCCACTCACGTGGGAGACCCCCAGATTGAGTTCTCAGCCCTTGGCTTTGGTTTGTCCAGGTCCAGGACACTGCAGGCATTTGGGAAGTGAACCAGAAGTTGGAAGCTCTTTCTCTTTCTGTCTCTCAAATAAATATATAAACAAAAACCATTTTGAAAGAATAACTTCTTAAAAAAATTTATTTTATTTGAAAGGCACGGTGACAGAGAGAGGGAGAGACAGAGAGAAAGAGATTTTCCATTCACTGGTTCACTTCCCAAATGGCTGCAATAGCTGGGGCTGGGCCAGGTACAAGCCAGGAGTTTGAACTTTACCCAAGTCTCCCAGGTGAATGTCAGGGGCCCACATACTTGGGCCACTATTCTCTGCCTCTGCAGGTACATTATCAGGGAGCTGGGTCAGAAGCAGAGCAACTGGGACAAACTGGCACTCTGGTGTGGGATTCTAGTGTTGTAAGCGATGTGTTCACCAGCTGCACCACGACGCCCTTCCTAAGAATGATTTCTGAGATGTGTGTTATCTAGTAAACTGATGGCCACTCATCAACCTGGCCTCTCTCTCTCTCTCTCTCTCTCTCTCTTCCACACGTGACAGAGTGCAAGAAAGCTCAGAGTTCAAGTGTCCTGCCTTGCGCTCCTCCCAGGAATGCAGCATGAGCCCGCTTTGGACTCTATACCTAATCCTCCTACGGATTCAGAGAGCCTTCATCTTCTGCAGGTGCAATCACTAATTTCATCAGGAGGGAGGGGCCTTCCAGACCTCATTTTTGGAACACACGCTTGCCTACAGCTGGCGCTCCAAGCCAGTTATCTAAAGGTTGAGTCTTCAACAGGTGCTTCATTTGTTTCAATGGCCTATGATCCCCCGAGAAGACTGAAATTCATATCCTAGCCAAAGAGAAGTATGAGTGGCCCAATTCAGTGACTGGAAGAAGAGGGGACTCTTTTAGTTATGTGGAGAAAACCCTACAGCAAGTAGGTAGGTGCGTTCTTTGTGGAAGCTTGGAATGTGCATGGGAGGGAGCATGTTAGTGGCCCTGGGTGTGTTCCTGACTTCACCTATTCTGATACTGCGCCTGTCTTCACACACTGTGCTTCTGAAGAGCTCTGTGCAGTGAACTGGATCTGCCCACGGCTGCTATCTCCGCCCAATTGGGTTCTTTCTGTTGGCAGCAACTCCGAACACCTGAGCTCTTAGTGCCTGTCTCTTGTATCTGTCCACAGGCAATCTGTAAACTGATTCTTAAACACCCTCTCCTTCCAGTAGAGGGGGATTCGCCACCTACCCAGCCCTGTGACTTTGAAGAGCTGCACGCATCAGGTTTCCACGGCGTGGTGCTCTGTGTTCAGGATGTCCCTTCAGCAAGTGGGCACCCATTCCTTCCTTCTGCTCACCCGGCTTCACCCCATGGTACACACCCTGTAGAAAGCAAAGCTGAGAAAATCCTCCCCCTCAAAACGGGGGAACTTCAAAAGCTGTCGGGAGGATCTATGAAAAATGTGCTGGGGCTTGATTTGAATTTTGTGTCCTGAGGACAAGGAAGTAGGGCTGAGCATTCCCGTGTGTTGTTATGCTATATCCCAGTGGTTATCATTGGGTCTCTGCTGCTTATCCTGGGGGAAGCAGCAGAAAATGAGGTTTAAGAACAGATGGGAAAAGGAAAGAGGTGCATGATAGCCAAGGCAGGGCTTCCCACCACAGCATGGATGATGTTTAGGGCATTGTCCTGTACTTTGCAGGCTGACCAGCAGCATGAGTGGCTGCTTACCTACCCGATGCCAATGACACCCTCCCTTCCCCCCCTATGTCACAACTGAAAATATCACTATCCCCTGGTGAGCAGAGTCACCTCCATTTGAGAACCAGTCAAATGCAGGCTGCCCAGCCGGGAAGGGCCCTCCCTAGGCAGTCCTTGCATAGGCAGTCCTTTAAATATCTCCTAAAAAAACACCTCTGAAAATTAGTCTTTCCTTGGCTTGGCTCTGACTGTGTGAGCCTGGCAGGCTGCTCTGCTTCCTCACGGCTCCAGGACTTGGGTCTGTGCCTGGGGTCAGCCTCTCAAGAGTAAAACAAGAGATGGGTTGGGTTTAATTGTACTGGGTGTCTCCGTGCCAGCCAGGTCTGCCGTGGGAACTTGGGGGAAAGTGATGCCATCTCTCTTGTACAGAGGCTTTTACAATCCTGGGGTGGGAGAGGGTGTTGAGGAAATTCTTCTAAATTACTAGAACTAGGAGAAGCTTTTCCAATCTCTCTTCAAGCCTTTCAGGGAAGAGAGACGGGGGCAGTGAGAAAATACGACTCGCTCTGTGATGTGTCATCCAGGCAGAGCTTGGAGTAGAGAGGTGACTCTCAGAGTAGGCTCCTGCTATGATGCTGTCTCTCCTGCTTTAGACAAAAATCCTAAGGACAGATGACAGCATGTGACACAGGCCCTGAGAGCATAGTGCCATGGCCCTCAGCAGGAGGAAGGACTGGATAAGGTTGTGTGGGACGCAGATAAGGGGGAAGTGGTACTTGGCGGGGGCAGCCTCAAAGGTTGTAGAGGATTTGAAAGATGATGTTAGGTACCAGCATGGCAGGTGGAGGTGACAGATAAACCTGGGGACACAACCAGGGAAGAGCAACTCTTCCAAGTTGGCTAGAGGTCACGTTGGCCCAAGAAAGTCCTAGGAAGGTAGGCTACAGGTTGAGAAAGCTAAAGCACAAGGATGCTTCAGAAATTCTATGGGAAAATGGAATGGAAAGATGAGTTTATCTTGGTGCAAAAATAAATTGAAATCCATGTATACTTTTTTCACAATACATGTTTTTACATGAGCTGTTCAAAGCTATCTCTACTGCCCCTGTATGTGTGGGTCCCAAAATGTTCTGCCCTCAAATAAACTTCTCTTTCATTTCATATTCCATGAACTCTTTGCAGTATCCTCATACCATGCTTACCAATATGGACCACAAAGTGGAAAAGTACATTCTAGAGGAAAACAGTGTTTTCCATCTTCCAAAGGTGTTGGGTGTTCACTCCATTGCTGTTGGGAAAAACCGAGGCATGAAAACTGAAGTGACTGGAGTCTGTGTGTGTTACCAAAATCAGGCTCACCTTTCTCACCAGTTGCAGATTCCCCTCTCTCCCTCTTCCCAAGAGCCTGTTGATAGGGACCATGGTCTTGTGATTTGTGTTGCTCCATGGGTGCACAAGTCCATAGGAGCTGTGAGCCCTGGGTGTTGGGTTAGACCATGGCTCGCGCACTATGGGAAGCTTCACTTCTCTGTGCCATTTTCCTCCCAGACCCACCCCGGCTCAGTGGGTGCCCCCAGGGTGCCTCCCAGACCCACCCCGGGGCGGTGTGGATGCACTAGGCTCTCTGGCTGATTGGCAGCTGGAACGAGTTAGCCTGGAGGCATTTACACTGCTTTTCTACATCCCCTGAAGACTTGTCACCAGCAGACAGATCCTTGCAGCAGGCAAACAGCGATCTTCTCAGAAGAGCTTTTGAGTAAATGAAGTTGTTCTGGATGGCACTGTTGCTGAAGTGACTGCTCTTGTCCAAAGAACTTGGTATGTCAGAGGGCTGGGCTGGGACATGGGATGTCTGAGAAGCACCTGCTGCCTTGGGAGTTTCGGTGCTGCACACCTGGTTTCTGGGTCCTGTGTTTCTAAACTCTGGCTTTATGGGAAAAAAGAAAAGGCATTTTCTCCTGTGTATGTTTTTGGGGGTTGTGTGTGTGTGTTTGAGTACATATTATGCTTTTAACTTGAGTGCCTGCTTCTCCCCTGTTTTTAGCTGACCCTGGTCATTTCATAAAACATAGTTCAACCCATCACACCATGTCCCCACCATCTCTCCCCATTCTGGACAGAGAGCGGAGAGAGCAGTGCTGGAATGAACTGAGATAACGGGGCCCCAGGGTGGGTGTGGGGGAGAGGGCCCACACCTGGAGGGTGCAGCTTGACGGTAGAAGCCTTGCCCAGAATGGCAGTACAGGCAGTTGTAAGGGGGCTGCTGCCCTCTGGCTTCCTCCTGTGCCCTGCCTACCCCAGCAGGCCACAGTCTCTCCCTTTTACCATGCTTATGCAGATAAATTACTATGGCTCTTGACAGTGCCTAGAGAGACATCATTTAGACTCTGCGGAAAAGAATGATTTATTTAAGTACTGCCACTGTGATGTATAGGAATTAAAAAATAAAGTGAAGGGAATGTTTGCTCTTTGAGGAAAAGACTCACAGTGTCCATTAGCTTCACAGCACTTCTATATACCAGCATGGTTATAAAGAAAATATGTCCAATCACAAACTGATCCCAATTGTAGAAATGCAAAATAGTTATTGTATTATAGCAATGCTGTGAGTTAGGAAGCAGAAGATGTGCTTTAGGTGCGAGGGGCCTGGGGAAGCCGGGTGGGTGACATGAAGGACAAAGTGCTACGACCGGACAGGCCCTGAGCTAACAGAACAGCCCTAGCCAAGGCCCCGAGTCAGACGGACAGCTCAGCTCTGGCACGTGGGAGACCCTCACTGAAAGCCGGGATGGCCGGGTGCTAGTAAGCAGGGAGGAAGTGCAGCAGGAGAGGAGGGTGGAGGAAGCGGCTGGGCCGAGCCAGGGCTGGTGTCTACCCTGAATATGGGAAGGGGCCCCTAAGGATTTTAGCTGGGAACTGATGTCTTGGGTGTTTTGCTTTAGCTTTGTATTTTAGT